>CM032808.1:5012715-5658664 GCA_019155185.1 Beaufortia kweichowensis
TTACTCTCCCTGACACTTTGCCATTATGTGTTTACTGCTCTTTTCTGGCTAGCATAGTCCAGAGTGGAGCAAGGGAGTCCAGTTATACAATCTTGAAATCCGTTCAAAAAAGAAAACAAAAACATCCACTCACTTTCTTACTTGTTTTTCCCATAAAACTGTGAGTGTTCACCAAGAACTGATCGTGTACACAGATGGTTAGTTTTGTCAAGCCCCTGACTAACAGCAGTTTATGTATAATGATACATTTATTTTATGAATGCACATTTACTGTGGCACTAATATTGCTGGGATAAATTTTAGTCTATATCTTATTATTGCTTTGTATATTGATTCATACTGACACTGTGTAGACTATAGTGTAGTAATTCCTCCAGAAAAGACCTAAAAAAAAATCACACATTCATTAAAAGCAAAGTGGACTACTGCTTAAAACTCCTAACTGAACTTTCACAAATTCATTAGATAGCTGAAGCTCATACACTTGGTGTTTACAGAATTCTAACCAAGAAAAAAATAAAAAGGAGCTGAGCACATTGCTACAATGGTCTAGAACCTTAATACATTATCATCAGTTATGTACCGAAATTAAAATTCTGAGCCGAAACTAATAACAAACATTCAAACATTAGATGAAACCTAAAATGACTTTAAAGTTCAAGTTAAATTTTTTTGTATAGTGCTTTTACAATGTAGAACTGTTTCAAAGTCGCTTTCCAGAAAAAAAACAAAAGGATATAGTGCAAAAAAATCACTTCTTATACTGTGTTGACAGTATCGGTTTTTGTTCTTGTGAGAACTCTAGCCACTGCATTTTGAAGTAGTTGGAGCTTTTGTATTAGGCCTGCAGGGCAACCACCTAATAATGCATTACAGTAATGCAGTCTGAACGTCATAAATGCATGAATTAACTTTTCTGCACTTGATAAATACAGCATATAACGTAATTTGGATATATTTTTGAGATGGAACATGTGGTTTTACAAATGTTTGCAACATGCCTTTCAAATGACAGAGTACTATCGAATAAATGTCCAGATTCCTGGCTTATGATGAAGGCTTAATGAAACATCCGTCAATATTTAGATAATATTCTTTGTGATTACGTGTGGCAGTTTTCGGTCTAATAAGTAGCACCTCTGTTTTGTCTGAGTTAAACAACAGAAACAGTCTCTGTACTGTGATGGGCTGGAATTCCGCACAGATTCTATTCCGTTGGAGGTAGGAGCATAGCTGTGATGAAACTACCTTTTCAAGTACTTTCAAGTACACTACAAATGAAAGGTAGATTCGATATAGGTCTGAAGTTTACTAAGTCCCTAGGGTCAAGTTGTGTTTTTTAATAGTAGGCACAATAACTGCCAGCTTATAGGCTATAGGGACATATCCTTATGTTAGAGAACAGTTTATAATACTAACCCTACCTTGCTATTATTTCAGGCAGCATCTCTTTTAATAAAGAGTAGGGATTGAATGTAGTTCAGATGATTTAATTATCTTAAACAGTTAATCTCTTTCTATAGTTGAGAATAATTGCAGTTGCTCAGTAGGAGAGATGGAATGTGTTGTCTGTTCTGGGAATATAGCCTCTGGTTGCATAGTTATAATTTTTCTCTTTATTATTGTATTAGTAAAGAAATTCATAAATTCATCACCACTGTGCTGATAGCCAGCGTCTGAGGACGGTGATGATTTATTTTTTGTTAAGTTAGCCACTGTGTTAAACAAAAATTTTGTGTTGTGTTGATTTTCTCCTATTAATGACGCAAAGTAGACAGATCTAGAGTTTTTTAAGGCTTTTCTGGATTTTGAGACACTATCCTTCCAAGCTAAGTTTTGTTTTCTTAAAGCTGCGCTCCATTTTATGGGCAGCTCTTTTTAGTGCATGCGTGTTCTGATTATACCACAGAGTTGGACTGTAATCTTTAATTTTCTTTAAGCGCAGAGGAGCAACCGTATTTAGTGTTTCGGGAAAATACAGAGTTAATATTTCCTGTAATATAATCAAGTTCTTCGAAGTTATCATATATGCTATGCAATAGAGGTAATTCAGTCAGATTACTAAAAATGAGTCTTTGGTACTAGTAGTTATTGTTCTGCTGTATTTATAACGCAGAGTTGAGTTACCAAACACCTTGTCCATCGTCAGCGGGCAAAAAGTGACTCCATAAACACAAAAGAGCCCACAAGCGCAACCTCTGGGCACTTTGAGTGTAGATCATAGACAACTACAAGGAAATGCAAATGGTGGGGCACATCATGGAGTTCATCGCAGATATCCAGCTGAATGTGGTCCCAGGGTTGAGTAGGCCAGGGCAAAGACCCCAGGGGCGGCGTGGGTGGTGGGCCAGTTTTCCCACTGAGAAGACATGGTGTACAGTCCTGAACGAGCTGATCAATGTCTTTGTCCAACCCTGGCCAGCATACAAGGCCATTACAAGGCCATGGTCAACACTCTGCCTCTGAGTTTAGCAGGAATAATTGCACAGTGCCCGCAGGCCACACATGTATCATTCCAGCATGACAATTCGTGCTTCACTCGGGCATACGGCTAAATATCTGACACAACTTGAGCTGGCCAGCCCCTCAGGACATACTCACGGACAGCCGAAAGGGTGGGGTCAGCAGCTGACTCCTCTGTAAGTTCCTCCAAGGACACAAAAGAGGTGAGGGGTATACACCAGTTAAATAAGGTCTTTTCCTCAGCTATGTGACAGGAGTCAGTGGGTGATGACACAAAATGGGACAGCAAGTCAGCAACTACATTATCCTTGCCTGATGTGTACTGTATGGTAAAGTTATATTGTTGGAGACAATGATGTCATCGGAATGTGGTGAAGAGGTTGAATGACTGGTTTCACCATAGGATCCATAAGAGGCTGCTATGTGAATGCAACTAAGCCCTCAACACCTTTAAACAATGTTGGCCGTTCCTGCTGCCAGAGGCAGCCAACAGTCAGAATCTGAGTCCCCGTATTGTCCAGTAGAGAGAAGTTTAGGTTTGTGAAAAGGTCAAGTCCAAGGATGTTGCTACCGTAGTATGTAATGTGAAGTTGGGCAGAGCCTTGGTGCCATACTGGACAGGTGCGTGTATAAGACCTGAGGGTGGCTGGAGAGGCTTGAGAAACTTGTGTAGAAACTTGAGCTGGAGCAGGGCGACACCATTTCGCGAAGTGATGAGTGTCTAGTGGTGAGTGTCTAGTGGAGCCACAATTCCCACATCGTAGCTGAACTTGTGAGCGTGCATATTGTACATCAGCACTGGAAGATAAATCTGCCCAGCATGCCTGTTTACATTTGATTCATGTAATGTTACTGTTTTTAATTTAGCGGCACAGTGTGCTGCAGACTCGTTTTTTGAGGCGAGAATTACTGCTTTCTCCAAAGTGAGATCACCATCCTCCAATGACAGCCGCTCCTGAACAAGTGTATTGTTTGTTTTTTCAATTAACTGATCTTGTATCATCTCGTCCAATAAAGCACCAAAACTGCACAGGTTTGCCAGACCTCTTAAATCAGAAACATATTGGGCAATCGACTCACCAGCATGCTGTCTGCGCTGTCAGAACTGCAGACTTTTCAGCAGAAGACTGTTTTTTCTAAAAGTGACAATCCAACAATGTAATTGCAGCAGTGTAATCACCCGCGTCTCTGAATGTGCGGAAAACACGCTGTCCTTTGGCACCAAGACAGTGAAGAAAATGGCCATACATTTTCCCCTTTGTCTGGACAGCATCGAGGCCCATTGCTAACAGGTATGTTTCAAAGGACATTTTCCATTATTGCCATGGGACTGTAGGCTCGCAAGGATGGAACAAAAAAGGGCTCGGGGGAGATAACGACAGGATGGGGGAATCCTTGTTCTTGTTATCAGCCATCCTTGTCGCCAATTGTTCTGTCTGAAAAGACGACTCGTTTTGTACTTTATTTTCTTCTTCATTTAAACAATCGCAACAACAACTTGTTATTTCCTCAACTCCATTACTTACATGTTTTCCGTGCACGTCATTTCCTATTTTTCATAACTCTTAAAGTAACCGACGTTCATTCACTTAATAACATAACATAACCAAAAAACTTTAATCAAACATTAGATTATTACTCATGCAACACCAGGCCCCGGCTGATCGGGTATGGAATTCTTACAGACGATATGCATATTTAAATTTGGCAAGCCTCTCTCTTTATCCAGGCTTGTGACCGGCACAGAAGTCATTGGCTTGCAACCCCTGTGGCTAGATAAGACAGGTGAGCACATCCACAAGTATAATAATCCACAGGTATATAAATCCACAGAACAGGTAAATAACATGCACAGGTATATAAATCCACAGAACAGGTAAGAAACAACATTAATATTAAGACCTGACCCAGAACAAAGGGAAACATAAGGCTTTTAAAGAGTCCAGGTAACTGTGTACATGTGCGGCGTTGATCTTAGAAGGCTGGCGGAGAAATTAAAAATGATTATTCTTTAAAATGGGATCTTAAATTTATTAAATACTTAGGAATAAATATCCCCAAAGATATTAACAATCCCTATTAATAAAAAAATAAATCTTACATTGCAAGATGGAATCTTTTACCATTTTTCAACATGAGATCTAGGATAGATTCAATCAAGCAAAACATACTTTCGAGATTGCTCTATCTATTCCAGTCTTTACCTGTTTCCTTTGCCCAAAAAGCAATTCTTAAAGTGGCATAAACAGATTTCCAGATTCATATGGCAAGGCAAGAACCCAAGGGTAAAATTTAAAACCCTGGAGCTGAGTAAAGAAAAAGGAGGGCTGGCCCTTTCATGTTTGCAAAATATTTCTGGGTAGCACAGTTGAGATTAATAGTCCGTTGGTGCAATCCAGAATATCAAGCAAGATGGAAAGACTCCTCCTTTGGTGAGATTCCCATTCAAGGGATCATAGCAGACGCAAATTAATAAAAAATAAAATCAATGGATTAAGGTAACTTTAAAAATTGGTTTGAGGTTATTAAGGATTATAATCTAAAGCATTAAACCAAATACTTTAGATATGCGTTTTAAAATATGGGCTAAGGAAGGAATCACGACTTACTGTTCAATTATGGATAAAGGACAGTTATTAGACTTTAATTCTCTAAAAGAAAGATTCGATCTAGATTCCAATAATTTCTTCAGATATCTACAGCTTCGACAACATTTCTACCAGAAAATTAATAAAGGGATTGATGGAGATCCAAATAAGAATCCTCTAGTTAAAATACTCTCCTCAGTTTACAAGGCTGAACCAATGTTAAAGACTATTACCAGATTATATAGAGCATTAATGGATTTACAAGGATATTTATCTCTGTGCGTTAAGGAGAGATGGGAGAAAGAAAGCGGTATTATCCTCTCAACTGAGGAATGGGAAAATATATGCAAACTACAATAGGCAACTTCCCGTTCTTTATACTGGAGAGAATTTTGCTTCAGAAATACAGTCCGGTTTTTCCTTACTCCAAAATAGAGGGTGACACGGGAGTGGAATTTCAAACTCCCGTCCCACTCCCACAAAAAAATCCCATCCCAATCCCATGAAAAATCTGAGGGGGATATCCCGTCCCGTATCCCGTCCCACGTATGCACACACATTCTATAAACAAAGTTTCCATCAAGATGGAGTCCCGCTGTTGCTATGCAAGAACAAGAGATTGTCCACACATTCTGGAGTAAGGCTGGTGCGCCTCTCCTCAATTAATCTTCCAGCAACACTAAAGCTCCTCTCTGACGGGGTACTTGTTGCTGGGATTGCCAGCAGCTTCCTGGCCACTGGCACCAGCCCACCTGACATCTCTTGCCAGAAGTTGAGAAGGGACTGACTGGTCATCTTTGTAGGCTCTTTCATATATTTCAGTACCAACTCGTGACTCCATGACTCAAGTGTTAGCACGGTCCTCCCTCTCCTCCTCCTGCACACAGCTTAAGAAGAAACTGTGCACCTCTGTGCCTGTGGCCACTAGGTGTGGTGGATCTTCTGCACAAAGCTTTGGTAGAGAGTTTGCAATGGAAACTGTGCATTAACCAATAATGCTTTATATATTGCAAAACACATGTCTTTATATTGATGGAGTTAATACAGTTAAAACTTGTAGGTAGGCAGGTGTTTGTGTGTGTGTGTGTACTGTACACTGTGTGGTTTTCTGAGAGAACATTTTGTACTTGTATTAGAAATTTCCTTAGAGTGCACTTTCTGTTCTTATTACTAATGCTATGAATTACCCTGTTGGACTCTGGTTCTCTCCTCTATCCCTACTCTTTCTGTGATTGCTGCCAAAGTGTTGATAACCTCTTCATATTCCTCAGCATTAAGAGTTTTTCTTAAGAAACCCCTCAGGCTAGGAGAGAGTGCTGTGGCTATCTTGTGGTAAAGGTGGATTTTGAATTTCAGTTCCACTGCCTGGCCTAATATCCCTTTCAGCTAGGAGGAGGAAAAATAAAATGACATGATAGACAACATAGTTATTGAATAATGGCTATCTGCTGTTAGTTACCAGAATGACCAACAAAGCAATTACAAATGAGGACTGAATTATATTACCTCTTTCACAATAACACTGTCTCCATCCTGAAGCAACAAACCCCTCAGCAGGGTTGCCTTGGTTGGGAGGACAAGGTGAAGACTTGGTGTCTGATCAGTGGAGAGGTGCCTGGTAGCCTCATCAAAAGGCTCCAGAAGGTGTATAATGTCTTCAAGAAGGTCTGGGTCTATGTTGTTGACATAACAGAGTTCATTTCAGTGAAGCAGGACCTCATGCAGCTTACCAGACAGCAGAGCATCCCTTACAGACTGCAGCATTGCAAGCCTGGTATTCCACCTCGTTTCCACTCCTTGCTTAAGTGTCAAGTGTCACTGTCAAGTGCTTTTTGTAATCTGAAATTCAAGAGAGAGACAGTGTATATTACATTAAGTAAGGTGATCATTTCAATCAATTTGAAATAGAAATTTGTTAGAAAAAGATTAACAGCAGAATAGTTGCGTCTAAATAGCTTGCTGAACAAGAAAACAATTTTTTAATTTACAGCATTTGTTTTTATGTTGATTTTATTTATTATATTTTATAATAAACTGTATAAACTCATAAATACCTGCAAACTACACCAAACAAGCATGACAAGACTGTAAAATATCTGACCCTGCTCTTTTGAAGTGTGTAACCAGAGTCTTTACATCCCGAAACAGGTTGATGACTGGATTGTGCTGTGGGTTCTCCACATCCAAATGGTCAAATGTGTATTTAAGAATCAGGTTAATATTATGGCCTGCACAGGACAGTCTGGTGTAATCCTTGAAAACTGCGACCACATTTGAACCATTGTCAGTCACTACAACAACATCCTTGCTCGAGATGCCAAACTCCTACATGTTAGGTTAGATAAAGAATAAAAAACAGCACAGACATTAAAGATTAATCCAAACACAAATACAAATACATTTAACAATGATTACTTTGCAAGTAAATTATTGTTAAAGCTTGAGCTAGTCAGAACAGTAATCAAGAAATATAAGAGACACTGAATAGAATAGTACCATATTACTTGGACAAGCCAGTAAATACAGTATAACACTGTTAAGTATGTACTGCACACATACATGTAACACCGGAGGAGAAAAGACAGATACCTCAAAGATGGACTCCACAGTCCTTCTGATATTTTCGTGACTTTTGACACTCATGATCTCCCTTGTAGCCAGGACCCGGTTCAACAATTTCCATTCAAGAATATAATGAACTGTAACTGTTATGTAGTGCGTTTGTCCTTTCTTCTGCCCAAAGGTCAGTTGTCACAGCACAGTCTCGGCACTAAATGAATAGAGTATGATGTTAAAATGTACATTTCAGGCTCCAAAAAGAGTCCAACATGAAACATCACAAAAAGGAAGCAGTGTAGCCAGGCCTACCTGTTGTAGCTCGTCCATAACATGTTTCTTTACTTTTTCGTATTCTTCTTCAACATGGCGAGAAACAGTTCGTGCACTCGGTAGCACATCTTCGACCGCAATGCTGCTTCCATATTTAGCCCCGATATTAATGAGCTTTTTTGCGACTTCAATGAACCCTCCTCGTCCCTCAACAGTAGCAAACGGTCTTAGATCCTGGCTGCACATACGAGCCATCATGTCCGTGAATCTGGACTTCACGGTCACTGGCACCTGAAGTTTCACAAATGAAGAAATTGCCGGTTGCCTTGAAGTTGAGAGGGCTGCTTTGCATGTGTGACGCTGAAGGCCACTCGTGCTTGAGTCGGAATGGTATTTAATCAATTGTCTGCACGTCTTGCAGCTGGCGTATGGCGTTTTCATGCCATCTTTCTCCACTCGTAGAAAGTTTTTTGTAACTTCTGACCGTCCATAAATATCAGTGAGCACAACTATTGTGTCATTTCTCGAATCTAGTAATCTTTGCAGCGTTGCTTTTATGTCTGACTCCATTTTGATTTATAATTTTTGCAGCGAACCAGGGTTGCCAGGTCTTCACAACAAAACGTGGCAAATTGCTACTCAAAACTAGCCCAATCCCGTCTCGGGAGGGGGGGTACCCTGGTAAAAATCGCGTTGCGGGGGGTAAATCTGCATTTTTTGCAGGGTTACCCTGCAAAAATGTGCAATCCTTGGGCTAAATATCACATTATTGGGGTCGCTTCAACGCGCGGACATGAAAAACAACCCGCAGCCCAAAGAACACCGCGGACTTGGCAACACTGCGGCGATCGCCTTTCTTCTTCTCTAATATTATTGGTGGTAGGTAGGCAGGCAATGCATTACAGGTGTGGTGGAGCACGTCATTCACTTAACCAGCCACACCAAAGCAAATACTGTAGCAGAGCATAGAGAGACAGGGCAACTAGAATTGAGTCCAAAATTAAAATACATAATTTATTTATATAAACGGTATATTTGTGTATAAAGTTGTTAGTGTAATTACGATTCCCGGTCCCACCCACAAATCCAGCACAAATGCAGGAATGGATTGATGTTGTAAAAAATATATATTTATTATGGAGAAAATTACATTCTGTGTGAATTACCAAAAAATATATATTTGTTGACTTTTGGTCCAAATGGATTGAGTATATATCTCCTATTGAACCTAATGTTTTTTTTTGGTATAGAACCTAAGTTTTATGTTTATATACAAGTATGGCGCCCACTTCTCATTTCTTTTGTAAATAGTTTTTGTATAAATGGAAGATAATTTAAAGAGAGATATTCATCTGTTATTGTCATAATGTCATAAACGGATGTTGTGAATAGTCTCTTTGCGAAAAAACTTAAATAAAAAGAAGGCTGGCGGAGGTGCAAGGGATGATGGGAAATGGATTTCATTGTCAGTAGTCCAGTGAGAGTGAAGGGGTGAAACTGTTGAAAGGATCTGGTGCAGGGGGTGTGGTTGGCTCTGTGACAACAGTGACATTTAGCAGGATATAAATTTTTTTAAAGCACTCTTTGGTTATTTATGAATCAATTATTCATTCTACATAATTTATTTTATAAAACACTAATGACATATGTATTATAGAGTCTTATACCTTTTTAACGATATAGAGTTTGTCACCATTAGATAAGAATTCATATGCAAAATATTAAAGTAAATGTGGGACCTTTGTATTTGTATGCTAACCATTCTTGAAACAGATGACGTTGATTTCTGCAAAGCAAAATGGAGTAAATTAATATTATATTAGTTATGCTAAATATTTATACAGTATACAAAGCACTTGTCTTTAAAAACCTTACTATGTATTACTTCGTTGGGGTTGAAAAGGTACAAATACTGTAGGTTGTTGCTTTGTTTGAACCTTTCTCTTGATATCACAATGGACCCTCTTCTCTATCTTTTTCTTCTGTCTTACCAATAAGATATGATGAAGTTGGGCAGAGTGTAATGAGAATGGCATTATGTTGAGTTGAAACGTCTCATTTACATCTATACATTGCGGTTCCTTAATGGAGGGAGCCGCAATCATTGTGTGAGGTTTGCTCTTGAGAGCATTTCGCTGTCGGGTGCATACTGTGCGATTCATCTGGTTCTTTCCAAATTGCTTGTATACTGCATATAATGGTGTTTATGGCCTTGTAAAATTTAAAGACTTGTTTGATCAAGCTTTTAATATATGAAATTAAAGTAATCAGAGAAACAAATTCACTAAAGAGCCATTTGCAGGTTTTTTAGTGACAAAACCTCATTTTCACTTTATTGTTAAAATATTTTAAAAAACATTGTAATGCATTTATGCATTTGGCATGTCTTAAAGGGAAACATTGACTTAATGTACATTTAAGGTTTACATTACAGTACAGGGACAAAATATTAAAAGTCATTATTATTCTTTTCATTGATTGTCTGGTGCATTTATTATTGTGCAAGTGAGCAGACTGTACTGTTTTGTTTAGTCTTCGAATTACACTATGCAAGATTGGGGTTTAATGCAGCATCCTGGCCTGCAAAAAGGGAATTATACCACACCAATTAAATTCAGTATAGATTATTGCAGCTCGCTTGTACTTTGTGTTGCGTGTGTGGAGGTTGGTTGAAAGCATGTGTACTTTAGCCTCTACATAAGAAAGTCTACCTCATGTGAACACACATAAATCTGACTGAAAGAGCCTTTACTGATCTCCAAATGGAAGCATTTACATTTTATTGCTGGTCTTTTTTCACGGACCAGCAATTTCACTCCTTAAGAAAACAACTTGTACCAATTGCTTATAATTAGTAGAAATGCTGGCGGTATGGCAGGGAGTTAAAGGTTAGCAACTGCAGGCCGCTAGCCAGCTGTGTCTGAGTCTGCGTTCATTAATAACCCAATTGCAGCCAGAGCCAGAGCTGTCACCAACACTCAAACAGCCAATGGTGCTATATAACATATTTATTACAATTGTTATTACGATTGTTAACTGTTTTCTCACCCCCCAAAAGCTCACAGTGAATTTATTAATACTTCTTTGGTTGCTAGCTAATGGTTACAAATACAAAGATGCTCTGTTTTTAGAGATAGAAAAATAACCCCACAAACATTATGTTGTATATAGAACTACTATTTGTAATTACTTTGCAATTAATAATTTTAAACATAGATAGCATAGATAGCTCTGGTGCCAAATTAAATTTTAAGGCATTGTGATTGTCATAAGAATGCTGACAGTAAAACGAATCTGATTAAAGCAATAATTTAACCACAATTTTAAAGTTACAGCGCTTTCTAACTGCATATTACTCAATTAGACTGTCTTCACTATAGGTAACAGCCACAATCTTTGTGACAGAAAAAAATATCCACTGATTGGGCTGCGTTACAGTTTTCTGATTAGGGTGTCAGTGAGTGAAGTGTGAGCTTTGTCAATGATACAGAAAACAACAAAGCAAACAAGCTGTCATAAATGTTATAAATGGCATGTGTCACTGAATCTGTCTGGCATACACAGCAAATTTATTGTGGAAATTTATGATGTGTTTTTTTGTGGTGTTGCCCAGTACATTTTGATCTTTAAGTGTAAAATTGCATCTATCTATAAAAAGAGTTCTTTTTCAGCATTAAAGTTTTAACTCCATAAGCAGTGTATTTCCCACAATCCATGATAGCTTGTTTTTTGGGAAACTTTGAGGATGTGCGCAATTAATAGTATGTCTATATCATTTTTGAATATATTTTGTGCTAGAAAATATAATATTTTATATACAATTGTTTAGCAAACAGATTACGTAAGTAAATCTGCACATGGATTAACTTTAAATATTACTGTTTCATTTATGTTTGGTTTGGTTCTGTCTCTGTGTTTCTCATTTGATCTCATTTGTTCCCCTTATCAGTAATTACTTTCACATGTGTCTAGGCCAGTGTGCCTTCTGTGTAAACGCAAACACATTCTGTGATTGTAAAGAGGACCTACTACCATGTCACATAAAGTGTGCTGTATGAACAAAAGGCAGAACAATGCCGTTAGTGGTGGGTCATTGCAATGCAATGGTTGTAAACAAATCAACTTCTTTTATTCATGAATTGCAACAAAAAAATGTCTGCAACCTGGAATGAAGCAGGCAGTTTCATTTATGGTTTGGCAGCTTACTGTAACAGTATGCTATACACTGGTTTATTGTAGAATCAGGAAAAACACTACAGTTTCGATGCATACAGTACACGACAAAGTTTTGTCTTCCCGGTGTGGAAATGAGGGAGGCGGGGGCAGCAGTGCAACAAAATTTGTCCTTTTATTTAAACACGTCTTAATAAACAAACAAAAAGGAAGCATGAGGGCTTTCATTTAAACAAAAACAAATTTCAAGCCAACAGTTGTGTCTTTCAGGGCACGGCACAAGACTAGCACGCTCCCCAGGCAGCCCTCTTCACTCTCTCAAAGCTCTGCTTTTTTATCCTGTCTGCACAGTGCAGCCTTAAAATGGGTAAAAGCCTATTGCTTTTAAACTGCTCCATCCACTGGATCGACCCCCCCCCCCACTTTCAGCCCAAACCATGAAAATTACATGCCCACAGTAAAGTGTTTGGAGTTTCTAAAATATTTGACCCACAGACGCAGTTCTATTCTAAAGTTCTATGCTATTTTCTGAAAGAAGACACGTGGGACTTTATTGACCAGGTGTCAGAATTAAAATAGGCAAAAAAGAAATTCAGTTATATGTGTTAAAAGTGTAGTGTAACTGAAATGTTTTTCACAAATTACATTTTTGTTTAATAAAAATGTATATTGTAGACGTCCAAGAAAAACTGTGGTTTTAAAGCCACAAGTCTAACAAAGTTACTCGTTTTTATTTGAGGATGGTATCACAACAAAAAAAGTTTTTATAAGCTTTTTGGTCTACCATGGCGCATTTTGAAAAATTGCCACTGGGATGTCCTAAATCACCACTTGTTTCTGATGAGTGGAGAAAGCTATATAGATTATTTGTTTAGCATTACCCATTATATTTTTACTAAGTGTATGTATCTACAATGCTTGTTTGTTTTATTTTAAATTATTACAAAAAAGTATAAAGTTCCTGAAAGGCTTCAATAAAACTGCAAATAGAGTTGCAATGTCTTAATAAAACCATATAAGAATAAAACAACCCAAGCAAGTCTTTAAAAAGTAGACACATACATACAAAAGTTTTACATACAAAAGCATTTATGATCATTGTGGAATGAAGACATAAATCACTCCTTCTGATGGCCAATAGCTTTATCTGCAGCATTCACACAGTAATGGGCGATAAGGAAAACATTCAGACTTCATTCTGCCTCAAACAAGCTTTCATCATTGTAATACATGTTCATAAATACCTGCATACTGCAGGCAGACTATTAATGGTGCATTGATAATAGTCAATGTGAATGAACACGACCGAAAGACGAGACTGAACTATATAGGTGTTAGCATAGTTCAGATGGGAGGAATATTGCAAGCGATGAAACGACTCTCATCACTCTTGTGCAACTTTGAGAGGAAACCACAGATGAGGGAACACTTTGTTTTCTTCATGGAGAAAGTCTTTGGAATAGGCATGCAGAGCTGGCTCCACCTCTTAAAGAGGAAGAGGAATGGTGGTATCTCCCCATCTTTGGTGTATATCATCCAAAAAAACACGGACAAATCTGGGTAGTGTTTTCGATTCTAGTGCCCAGTACAATGGAGTCTCCCTCAACGATGTGCAGTTAACGGACCCTGATCTTAATAATTCTCTCTTGGGTGTGCTTCTTAGATTCTGCAAAGAGTCAGTTGCCATAACCGCAGACATCCAACAGATGTTTTATTGTTTTATGGTTCATTGAACCATAAAAATCTCAGAAAGTTCCTTTCTTCCTCTTTAGGAAGAAAGGAACTTTCTGAGATTTTATGGTTCAATGACCCCAGCAAAGACATTGTGGAGTACCGTATGAAGGTACATATACCAGGATATATAATATTGGGGAGCATTGATTGGGACTCTCCACTGCCCCAGAACATGGAAGAGGCATGGGACGCATGGCCCAATTGCCTGCAAGAGCTAAGACATCTTCAGATACCTAAAACCTGCTCCGAACATTCGCCCTCAGAAGCTGCATGCAGAGAGTTGTGGGTGTTTTCAGATGCATCCACCAAAGCTATTACGGCAGTTGCTTATCCTAAGTTCTCCTATCCAGAGAGAGGCAATCACGTAAGCTTTGTGATGGGTAAAGTAAAACTTGCTCCACTTCCTGAACCTACTATCCCAAGGTTGGAACTGTGCACTGCAGTCTTGGCAGTGGACGTAGCTGATCTCATCTCATCCCATCACTTTCTACACTGACAGCTGCAAGGTGGTATTAGGATATATACATAATCAGACTAGACGCTTTTATGTCTGTCAACAAGAGTCTTAAGGATAAGAAGATCCAGTCAGTATATATATATATAAAGATGAGCTACGTACGTATATATACGTATATATACACACAAAAGTAATTAGATAACTGAATCAAAAGCTGTTTCATAGCCAGATGTGGACTATTCCTTCCTTCGTTATTCTTTCATCAGTTAGGCAGGTAAAAGGTCTGGAGTTGATTCTAAATGTGGTAATTGCATTTGGAATCCATTGCTGTGAACCTACATCATGCGTTTAAAGGAGCTGTCCATACAAGTGGGCCATGGACAAATGGGCCATTGTAAGGCTTCAGAAACAAAACAAATCTATCAGAGAGATAGCAGCAACATTATGAGTGGCCAAATCAACAGTTTAGTACATTCTTAGGAAAGAAGAAGGCACTGGTGAGCTCAGCAACATAAAAAGGTCTGGAAGTCCACGGAAGACAACAGTGGTGGATGATCGCAGGATCCTCTCTGTGGTAAAGAAAAACCCATTCACAACATCCAGACATCCAGAAGGACACTCTCCAGGAGGTAGGCGTATCACTGTTCAAATTCAGAGAAGTCTTCTTATATAGAGGGTTCACCACAAGGTGCAATCCATTTATAAGCCTCAAAAATAGAAAAGCCAGATTAGACTTCGCCAAAAAACATGTAAAAAAGCCAGACCAATTTTGTAAAAGCATCCTTTGGACAGATGAAACTAAGATTAACCTGTACCAGAATGACAGAAAGAAAAAAGTGTGGAGAAGGCTTGGAACAGCTCATGATCCAAAGCACACAACATCATCTGTAAAACACGGTGGAGGCAGTGTGATGGCATGGGCCTGCATGGCTTCCAATGGCACTGAGTCACTGATCTTGATGCCATGACAGAAACATTAAACAAAGCCTTTTCAGGTACTTTAGTAGTTGTTGCACCAGTTAGATTAAAGAGAATTAAAGAAAGAATGCCAGCACCATGGTATAATAACCACACCTCAGCCCTAAAAAAGGCAGCTAGAAAAATGGAATGTAGATGTAGGAATACAAACTTCATCAAAATCGACATCCTGTATATTAGATCCCGTCCCCACAAAACTACTAAAATAAGTTCTTCCTGCATTATCGAACCAGTGCTTAATATTATTAACTCATCATTAGAACTTGTCTATGTTCCAGCAGCCTTCAAAATGGCAGTTATTAGGCCACTCTTAAAAAATGCCTAACTTTAGACCAATTTCTAATTTCCCCTTTTTATGAAAAATAAGGGAAAAGTTGTGTCTAGCCAACTCCAGACATTCCTAGTGAAAAATAGCATTTATGAAAAATTTCAATCAGAATTTAGGCTTCACCACAGCACAGAAACAGCCATGCTCAGAGTGACAAATGACCTTCTTTTAGTATCGGATCGCGGTGAAACCTCTCTTCTTATATTACTGGACCTCAGTGCAGCTTTTGACACAATAGATCATACAATTCTACTCGATAGACTAGAGAACTTTGTTGGCATTAGTGGTCAAGCCTTAGCCTGGTTTAAGTCTTATTTAACCGATCGCTACCACTTTGTTTGTGTTAACGAGGAAAAATCGTGTTACTCTCAGGTAAAATATGGTGTGCCACAGGGATCAGTTCTTGGTCCTGTTGTCTTCGCATTATATATGCTTCCCCTCTTCCCCTTTATCAAGAAACACAACATCAATTTCCATTGCTATGCTGATGATACCCAGCTTTACATTTCCTCAGAACCTGGCAAAACCCATTGTTTTTCTAGACTAATAGACTGTATCAACGATATTAGAAAATGGATGGCAAACAATTTCCTTCTGCTTAACTCCAATAAGACTTTTTGATTCTGATTATTGAACCTAATAGACATGATAGCTCACAACATAAAAGGTTGCACCATTGTCCCATCTTCCGCAGTCAAGAATCTAGGTGTGATGCTAGATAAGAACCTGTCCTTCGATGGTCACATTTCCAATGTGTGTCGTACCACATTCTTCCACCTTAGAAACATTTCAAAGATGCGCCACATACTGTCTGTCTCAGATGCTGAGATGCTAATCCATGCATTTATGACCTCAAGAATTGACTACTGTAATTCATTACTGGGGGGGTGTCAAGCAAATCAAATAAATAAGCTTCAGCTGGTTTAAAATGCAGCTGCTAGAGTGCTTACTAGATTAAAGAAGTAAAACCACATAAGCCTGCACTTATGACACTGCACTGGCTACCTGTTAAGTATCACATTCATTTCAAAATATTGTTCATTACATACAAAGCCCTAAACGGCCTAGCACCTTTGTGAATTACTTACTGTCACGGTTTCACCTTGCACCTCTCGTTTGAACTTCATTTCCCACTAGCCATTGCACCCCGCACACCTGTCATTGATCACCTGCACTCAGCCCCGCAACCCGCATCACCTGTTTCACCTCATCATGGACTCTATTTAATGTGTGTGTTTGCGTTTGTTCATGGTCTGGTGTTGTTGTTATTTGGATATTGTTGCTTTGTCTGTGTAACCGTGCATTCTGTTCTGGATATCTGTAAGTTAAACTCAGCGTGTTGTTCACCGCTGTTATCTATGCCTGTTCTTGATTCCCCTCTGAAGTGAGGTTTGTACCTGTTTGTTATTCCACTGAAGTTCAGTGAAAGATTTAATCTGTAATCTCGTGTTCTGCCTTGTCTGATGCACGGTAACACTTACAGCTTACAATCCTTCGCGCAACTATAACACGTCACGTCAGGGTTTTTTTTCTCACTTAAGGAGTTTTTTGAATCCCTGACCACTGACTGTTATTTTTTAATACCTGTAAAGCTGCTTTGGTACAATGGACTTTGTGAGAAAGTGCTATACAAATAATGCTGAATTGAATAATGAAAACATATGACATAATTTGGATATATTTTTAAGATGGAAAAACATGGTTTTACAAACGTTAACAACATGGCTTTCAAATGACAGAGTGCTATCGAAAAAAAACTTACATTCCTGGCTAAAGACGAAGGCTTTATGGTAAATTCGTCAATAGTTCGATAATACTCTTGGTTGTTACGCGTGGTGGTTTTCGGCTAATGAGTAACACCTCTGTTTTGTCAGAGTTCAACAACAGAAAGTTGCTACTCATCCAGTTTTTATTTAGGAGGAGAGGAGATAGAGAGAGAGAGAGATTACGTGTTTTGTGGGTGAAGCCGAACTGGTGGCAGAAGCATCAAGTCAAGTGACAGCGCTACATAGACATATGTAGCACTCTACAGACACAACCTGAAGAGCATCCTCGCGTGTGGTCCTGACATCAAAATGTCTGTGACTTCGCCTCCCATACATACGTAACCTGGGATGTTTTTTCTTATGTACTAAAGTAAGAATTTTTGAATTCGGCATTCGATGGAAAAATCATTAAACTGTTTCACTTGTTTTACACTGTACGTGTTGGTGGTGCAGTACACACAGGGAGATTCTGATCTGCTGCTTCCCTATCAGACCGGTGTTTATGGATCACAAGTTTGCATTATGTTATTTTAAATACATAAATGAATAAAACTTCTTCATAAGGTTTATTTTGGTTTATATTCAATTCAATTCAATTTTATTTGTATAGGTCATTGTACCAAAGCAGCTTTACATGTATGGAAAGATAACAGTCAGTGGTCAGGGATTAAAAAAACTCTTTAAGAGAGAAAAAAACCCTGACATGACGTGTTAAAGTTGCAATCCGTGGCATGTGCAATCCGTAATAAAGGACACAAATTGCCATTGATCGCATCTATAACTCACTATGCCGTTACAAGACACAAACATTTACTTGCTTAAGTGAGTGAATAAAAATGAGTTATATATAAGGTGGTAGAATTAATTTTAATTAGCAGGGCCATGGGTGCAAGGAAGTTGTCTTGGGCAGGCACCCATTTAGCATCATCAGGATGGGCATCATGTGGGACAGGACTGTTATGAGCAGTGTTGTGCCAGCTGGAACTTGTTCCTCGGGAACCCTCGGAAAAGGGAGAGGGGGAGAGAGGGAGAGAGAGAGAAAAAAAAGGAGAGAGGAGGAGGGGGAGAGAAGGGGACAAAACAGGCTAACATTAGCGTAGCGGCCGTTCATATGTAATGTATGCAACATGATATCGTATGCGATATGTAATGTGTATGTGTGCCTGGTTCCGGTTTATATATACATAGCGCTACATGGCTTGTTTCTTCCATAGAGCACGCCTAAATCGCTGCGCTTTGCATTCAGTTTCGGGGCTCATCTGCTTGCCTGTACATAGTATGATTTATTAATAAAGTGTGTAGGTATAATTGGTCTTTTAATATCACAGTTTTAATGTATTAAACCACATAATTTGCAGGTGTGACAGGTGGGACATGTCCAACACCTTTTTGCCCAAGCCTATTGTGGCCCCACCGCTTTATTTTAAGCATGTTCAAATCATTCTTCAAGTCTTTATTCATAATCTAATTTATACATTTAACAATCTCGCACAGAACCATGGGTGTGTAGTTAAAAATGTTATAAATGTGCGTTCTTGTTGCTATTAATACTCGTGTGATTTCATGCAGAAGAAGCTAGCAGCTGATTTTTTGTTGAACTATTCAAAACACAAGCCACTTAGCCCGAAAACAAAGCACTCAAGTTGATGTAGGGGGAAAATCGTCAGATCCTAAATATATGGCAGGTACCCATCTTATTTGTTTTGGTAATAAAAGTTCTTTCTTTTAAATAAACAGGTTTTTCATTATACTACTGTTCTTACAAACAAAATCCAGATAAACAATTAATACGCCTTGGCGTGCTAAATATTAGATCACTCACTAATAAAGCTCACTAATATTAGATCACTCACTAATAAAGCACTAGAATAAAGCATATTATTTAAGTTAATAATATGATCACATATTGTAAATTAGATGTACTTTGTCTAACAGAAACATGGCTGAAGCCAGATGATTATATCACTTTGAACGAGTCTATTCCCCAAGGCTACTGTTATAAACATGAGCCTCGTCTAAATGGCAGAGGAGGAGGTGTTGCTGCACTCTACAGTATTAGTCAATGGTACTTAATATTATGTCATCTAATGTAAATGATAAAACATTCTTAAAATTTCTCCTGGCTACAATGTATAGGCCACCAGGGAACCACACAGACTTTATTAAAGAATTTGGTGACTTTTTATCAGAACTAGTACTGGCCGCAGATAGAGTTCTTGTAGTCTGTGATTTTAATATTCATGTAGATAACGACTCTGACGTTTTGGGACTGGCTTTTACAGACATTCTAAACTCCATAGGCATTAGACAACATGTCTCAGGACCCACTCACTGTCGTAAAGTGAAGACATCTCAGATCACTATTTAGTATCTTGTACGCTTCATCTGCCTACAGCTACAAATCCAACTCCGCGTTATAAATACAGTAGAATAATAACTGCTAGTACCAAAGACTCATTTCTTAGTAATCTGCCTGAATTGTTGCAGTTGCATAGCATATATGATAACTTGGAAGATCTTGATTATATTACAGAAAATATTAACTCTGTCTTTTCTGGAACACTAAATACGGTTGCTCCCCTGCGCCTAAAGAAAATTAAAGATAAAAGTCCAACTCTGTGGTATAATCATGGGTGCACTAAAAAGGGCTGCCCATAAAATGGAACGCATCTATAAGAAAACAAAACTAGAGGTATTCCACATAGCTTGGAAGGATAGTGTCTCAAAATTCAGAAAAGCCTTAAAAAACTCTAGATCTGCCTACTTTGCGTCATTAATAGAAAAAAATCAACAAAACGCAAAATTTTTATTTAACACAGTGGCTAACTTGTCACCATCCTCAGACACCGGTTATCAACATAGTAGTGATGAATTTATGAATTGCTTTACAAATAAAATTGAAAATATTTGAGAAAAAATTATAACTATGCAACCAGAGGCTATATCCCCAGAACAGACGGAACATTCCAGCCCTCTTACTGAGCAACTGCAATTATTTTCAACCATAGGAAAGGATGAACTGTTTAAGATAATTAAATAATCTAAATCAGCAACATGCATACTAGATTTAATCCCTACTACCTTATTAAAAGAGATGCCGCCTGAAATAATAGACCCTATGCTTAGTATTATAAACTCATCTCTAACATTAGGATATGTCCCTAAAGCATATAAGCTGGCCGATATTGTGCCTACTATTAAAAAAACACAACTTGATCCTAGAGACTTATAGCAAATTATAGACCTATATCGAATCTACCTTTCATTTCTAAAGTACTTGAAAAGGTTGTTTCATCACAGCTATGCTCCTACCTCCATAAAGGAATGGAATCTATGAGGAATTCCAGTCGGGATTTAGAGCACATCACAGTACAGAGACTGCTCTGATAAGAGTTACAAACGATTTTCTCTTGTCATCTGATCGTGGCTGCATCTCATTACTTGTATTGTTAGATCTTAGCGCTGCCTTTGACACCATTGATCACAGCATACTTTTAAATAGACTTAAAACTTATGTTGGCATTAGTGGAATCGCATTAGAATGGTTTAAATCATACTTATCTGACCGCTTTCAATATGTAACAATAAACAATAAAAACAGATCACAAGTCCCGTATGGAGTACCACAGGGATCTGTTCTAGGACCCCTACTCTTCGCCCTGTACATGTTGCCCTTAGGAGCCATAATTAAGAAACATGGAGTTAATTTTCACTGCTATGCGGATGATACACAACTCTATATCTCCTCGAAGCCTCACAAAACACAGCAATGCACGAAAATGATGGAATGTATAGTTGACATAAAAACCTGGATGAGTAGCAACTTTCTGTTGTTGAACTCTGACAAAACAGAGGTGTTAACCATTAGACCTAAAGCTCCCACACTTAACCAACAGGAATATTATCTAACTATTGATGGGTTCTCTACTAAGCCTTCATCATCAGCTAGGAATCTGGGCATTTTATTCGACAGTACCCTCTCATTTGAAAGCCATGTTGCCAACACCTGTAAAACCGCTTTTTTTTCCATCTCAAAAACATATCTAAACTGTCTTATGCTGTCACTATCGAGTGCAGAAAAGTTAGTTCACGCATTCATGACGTCTAGACTGGATTACTGCAATGCATTATTAGGAAGCTGCCCAGCTAGCCTATTACAAAAGCTCCAACTAGTTCAAAATGCAGCGGCTAGAGTTCTCACAAGAACAAAAATGTTTGAACATATGAGCACGGTACTGTCAACACTCCACTGGTTACCCATTACGCAACGTATTAACTTTAAGATCTTACTGACTACTTATAAGGCTCTACATGGTTTAGCTCCTCAGTACCTGAGTGAGCTCCTAATACATTACAGTCCCTCATGTTCTCAGGACTCTGGCCTTTTGGTAATACCTAGAATTTCTAAATCAAGTGGTGGTGGTAGATCATTCTCCTATTTAGCACCTAAACTTTGGAACAGTCTTCCTAGTGCTGTGCGGGAGGCAGAAACACTCTCAGTTTAAATCTAGATTAAAGACTTATCTCTTTAACATAGCATACACATAGTCCAACAGTTCCAACAGATCTGTCAGAAGGAGGCGACCCCCAGGAGAACCTGCACTCATTATAGCCAATGCTAATGCTAGTAAAAACATTAATGGTAATGCTAAACAGTATTTATGCTAATCTCTTTAACTATTTAACTTTTTTGACTAATTAACTACTTCTTTTCTGTCTATGTCAGCAGTTTGATGTTATAGCTGCACTCAGTCAACTCAGTCATCATTTTAACTACTACCTAGTTTACCATACACACAAACACATTGTTAAAATCAATCACAACTAAAAATCCAGATCAACTCAGATCTACACGGCTTCAAACTTTAGCAAATTTTGTACACGACTTTAAATCAAATAATTTTTATCAAACTACTGACTGCAGCTGTGACGCGTCAGATGAGAAATGACCCTCTAAGTGAGCCTGGGTTCTCCCAAGGTTTTTTCTCCATATATGTATATGTGTATATATATGTGTATATATATATATATACACTTGCCACCATCGCCGTGTTGGAGTGTTCACTAGGAGACTGATATTAGATATTAGTGATATTAGATATTAGTTATTAAATTATTAAATTAGCTTTTATATTTCCCTGCTTGTTATTCTGTTTATTCTGCTGTAAAGCTGCTTTGAAACAGTGCTACATTGTTAAAGCGCTATACAAATGAACTTACTTACGATTCATGAACTTGAACTTACTAATGAACATACTTACAGTATGTCGTTTTGAAGTAGGGGAAAATCCAGATCTTTTTCGTTTTGTTAATAAACCTAATATAAGCAAGTTTTTCATAATATTGTTGTTAATATTATTATTGTTGTGTTTTTCATTAAAATAATAATATAGAACAAACATTTTAAGTATGCGTTATGTTCATATGTAACGTTAATGATCTAAACTGAGCGCTACAGATGCTGTGCGTCATTGACAGATATTTGGTCTTTTAAAACGTGAGGTGTAATTGGTAGCACCGGTGTCGTCACAAGTTTATTAATCGGTGGAAAAAATCACCGGCACATACCTTTGGTTATCTTGTGATGCAACTGGATGGGCAGGCCCATCCGTAGCTACGCGACTGTCCCGAAAGAATAATGGGAAAATAAAAACAGCCGCTTTCCATTTATCAATGTTAAACAAATAAAACAGTTTTATGATATTTTTTATCGAATACCGAAAATTATCACTTTGGTAGCCCTACATAAAAGAAAGGCCAAATAAGTTGCCAGGCCCCCAGGAATTGTCCCGGTGCTCCCGATAGCCAGTCTTATGCTGTATTTGTAGCAAACTTAAAAGCCTAAAAGTTTAACCTGAAATTAGTGCATATGCCTGGAATGAATGCAAATTCCAGATAAACCTGTGATATTTAAAATAATGTGTAGCTCCAATGCCTTCCTTACTTGTTTCCCTGACTTATTCTGCCCTCTAGTGGCACTGAAGTTCTTGAGTGATTAATACGATTAATTAGATTCTCGTATTAATCTCGTATTAATCGGAAAAAAGTTTTAAGACGATTAATACTGCTATGCTGAAATTAAAGAATTATTTTCTTGTTAAAACAACTTAATATCTAGTTAAAACGACATATTTTCTCATTATAACAATCATTATTTGAACACAAACACACCTGGAGCAGTGGGCAGCTATCGCTGGAGCGCCCAGGGAGCACCTGGGGTCCACTACCCAGTGTTACCGTGCAGACGAGGCAGACACGAGAAATTCAGATCAAGTAGTTTACTTCTTCAGGTAAATGTCCTCACTTAAGAGGGGAACAATACAGGCTTTAAACATCCATGGAACAGGTTCAGAGATACAGAAACAAATCACACGGCAGAACAGAACACGGCTACATTAACATCAACACCAGACAAAGAACTGAACAAAAGGCAGGGTTTAAATAAACCAGGTAATGAGTCCATAATCATAAGGTAACAGACGGTGCGAGTTTGCGGGGCTGAGTGTCATTGATTGATGGCCAGTGTGCAGGGTGCAATGGAATGTGGGAACTGAAGTTCTTAAAAGTCCGGGGATGAAGAGGGGGTGACGTGATGTAGCGAACCCGATGTTGAAGGCATCGACTCCGTGACACCCAGTCCACAACCATATCAGGGTGTTCCAAACAATCTTTGTCTTTCAGCCATTTAGTACTGTAATATGATGTTCTCTGCGGATGCACTTCAATGAGAGCACACAGAAAATGTCACTTCTGGGTTAAAACATTTGTACTATGGTTTTATTAAATAAAATAATTTACACATGGTTAGTGCATGATCCTCTTTTTATGTGGCATGTAATATTAATTTAAATGTCCACTCCAATATTTTTTATTTGTATACAACTAACCTAAGCAAAACGTTTTCTTTATAAATCACAGCTGCCCTGACAATTTAGACACAGTTCAAACCATTGCATAGAGTAATTTATTATACCCTAGTTCCCCCCTCTTCCATGAATTTGCCTGTGGCTTGTAGACTAAGGCCTTACCTGCCAATGATGATGCATGCTTTTCTAAATCACCCACACTCCCATGGCCACATTATATTTGTAATACAATCCTCTTACCAGGCTTTTGAATCCATGCCCTGTATTAAATCAATTATTATATGACTTACAGCTGTTTTTTGTATTAATCATTTATAAATATGAATTCCAAAGCCAGACTGTAACTGAGTAGATTGGGTGGATCCAATGATGATATCATGGTATCATCCCAAAGAAAAATTACAAAAACCAGTGATGTCCAGAAACTCATTGAGTGGTCGGCGCCCCTTTGTGTATTTACTCAAGCACAAGAAAACAAAATGTGCACCTGTTTAATTTAGAATTTGCAAATTATCTGTATGTCATGCCATCAATCATTTTGATTCAATTTTAATGGACATTTGTTGCTGGTACTGATTGTGGAGTCATGTGGAATTGGCTGTAGGTTTCTGATGGATAGAAGAAAAAAAATAAGGTGGAGGTGAACAAATAATGTTTGGAATAATAACTTGATTCTAACAAGAGACAAAACAGTTTAAAACACCCAAACCATTTCTTTTTCACCCAATATTTTAAACCGGTGTTCCAAACTAGTATTACGCACAGACAAGCGTTAAACATGTGAACATGATACATTATGTCAGCTCAGCCCTAGATAAGAATCTCACAACAGAATTCATGTCACTAACCGAGTCATGCCACAACACAAAATAAATATTGTCTACTGTATATTTTTTGGAAAGGGCTTTTATGTTTGTATATCCAGAAAGTTTCTGTATTCTTAAGAATCTATCATTCATAACCTTCACTCAGAACCAGCCTCAAAGATTTTAGAACATTGCATCATGGCTTTTGTAGGATCTGATATACTTATCACTATACTAAATTAGACTAAAACAACAAATTGCATGCAAATTGCACCAAACTGTCAAACAGTACATTCTATTTGATGTTTAATAACAATTCTGTTGTTTGTGTGAAGAAATGAAAAATGTCTGTACGTGTTCTTCAGTTGATTTAAAGGTAATGAAGGAAAACTTTCATTTCATAAAACTGTTATTGTGTAGCCTTGGCCAACTCTCCTCACAGTAGATTAGACAGCAACTGGTGTAATTCTATAGGCCCTAGGTTGATTGAGCCAGTGTGTAGCAGCCATCTCCAGGGAGGATCAGCCTGCTACTGTGAACCTGAGAAAGGCCGCTAGTGAAAGACACGAGAAGCGGCGCCAATTCTAATAAAAGAGCACAGGCCTTAAGAAACCACTAATAGTTCCTAAAGTTTCCTATTCCACGAGCCTTAGCAGCAGGAGAGAGGGAACCAAATGGATGGATGGTAATCAATGTCAGGTTTCTGGGCATGGCCTGGCGTGAACATGTATGTATGTGTGTGTGTGTAAAAGGGGGACTCTTGAGAGTGGGAGAAACTGTGTTGGGTGCTGAATATTAATGTCTATTTCCGGCATGAAATACAGTAGACTTGTTGGCTTGAACTGGCCTCACACTTAGACAACTGTCATCCATTTACTCAAGTTTTTTTGTTAGTAACTGTTCTATAGGACAGTGTTTTCAGAGTAAGTGTTACTTGACTTCTAGGAGCATTGATTTCCTATTTAGCCCAGTCTGTATAGTTCAGCATCAACTTATTATTTTTCTCAAGAAACTCAAAAAACAATTTTAAGACTTTTTAAACTTATATTTTTTATTACACAAAGGGACAAAAATGAGACACAACCTTTTTTTAGCACTTTTATTCAAAGATGTGATTTTACAGAGGTACAAACATTAATCATATGCTGTTTGTGTTACTTGTAATTGGGCTAAAGACACATATTGCTTTAAAAACTTAATAATGCTGTGGGTTCGCTGGGCTAAGTAACAAGAACACCATACAAGGTGTATTAAATAGATATGAAAATGAAACTGATAAGAAGTTCTAATCATAACTGTTACAATTTTATTGAAAGATTATTTTTTTAACCCATATGATGATATTACTTTATTACTTGCTTTCCTTAAACCAATTTACCTCATAAAGATCACTTCATATAGTTTACCATCCATCTATTCGCCATACCACTTGTCCCTTTAGGATCACAGGAAGTGTTGGAGCCTATCCTAGCTACCTTGGGCCGAAGCAGGAAAACACCTTGAACAAGTGGTCAATCCATCACAGGTCTACAGATTGTGTAAAATATAAAATGTATAAAAATATATGTTAAAACCAGTGTTCATACATAAGCTACTCTTTCCATAGTTCACTTGTTGTGCTCACCCATGAAAATTCTTTCATCATTTACTCAGCCTTGTTTAATTTCAAACCTGCATGATTTTCTTTATTTTGGAGAACACAAACATATTTTAAAGAGCGCTGGCAACCAGACAACACTGGCCTCCATTAACTTCTGTTAAAACCTAATGACTTTCTTTGTTTTGGAGAACACAGACATATTTTAAAGAGTGCTGGTAACCAGACAACACTGGCCTCCATTAACTTCTGTTAAAACCTAAATGAAACCACCTTTACGCATATTGGAGCTGTGGCCTATTGCACATAGCAGGCAGGTCCAGCAGTGTGCTCATTTAGCAAATGTGGGTTTGAGACTGGTTTGCAATGTGATTCAGTAAATTCTCCTACTTTTCCCCCAATAATATTACTTAATCACCAAATCATGTAAATGCACCTCTATAGTTATCATTTCTTTTTACTATAACATGCGAGTAATGCCACTACCTAACTAGTATTTTTGTTTTAATAAAGGGAGTCATCCATAAATTTCCATAAATCACACACTGATTTTGCTTAATTAAGTTCTAAACGTAGGTTTGGGAGTAGCCTATACATTCATACCTGTCAATCTTTATTATGAGGGTATTTAAACGGTAGTCTTTGCGCCTTCCCCTGGACAATTCTTTTGGGATCCCTCCTCCTCCCCATCTGCTTCTTTGCTCTTATTAACTGTCATGCAGTCATGCCACGTTTGTTTACTATTAACTAAGACTGTTATGAAGTGGCAGGGTGGCACAGGCAGAGCAGGGAGCTTGGGCGGCTCCGGCAGAGCAGAGAGTGTAGGTGGCCCTGGCAGAGCAGGGAGGGTCATCTTGACCATGGCAAGGAACTCAGGTACTGAGGTGACCTCTGGTAATGACTCGTGGGTTGGAGCGAACGGCAGCCCAACAGCATCATATCCCCAGGGCTAACATAGGCAGCGCCGACGACGCTGGGAGACCACTAGACTCTGAATTCTTGGAAGGCTTTAACAAAATTACTGCCATTGTCTATAACTGTGGAGCAAATCTTAACGCTGGAGCAAATCTGGACGCTGTCCAGCAGAGTTTAGCTCCAACCCCAATTAAACACACCTGAACCAGCTAATCAAGGTCTAATTAGGCATACAAGAAACTTTGAGACAGGTGTGTTGAGGCAAACTGGAGATAAACTTTGCAGGACAGTGGCCCTCCAGGACCGAGTTTGGACACCCCTGTCTTAGATGGTGTGTGACTATGTGTCATATTACAAATGTGGAAGCCAAATGGCCAGGATCTGTGCATGACTCCAGAATTTTCAGAGAGTCATATTTACTCACATTATTTGAACGTGGTAAGGAAAATATAATGTCAAGCTCATTGTATTACACACCGATTATGGTCCTAACAGAACTGCATTTTACCATTATACAGGTGATTACGATGGGATCCTGGTTGGAGTCAGGGGCTATGCATGTAGGCAGTATTTTATGACCCCATTCCCTGACCCCAACCCTGGACCACAAACCCGTTACAATGCAGCTCTAGCCAGGACAATATGTATATATGTGTATATATGTGTATATATGTGTATATATGTGTGTATATATATATATACATATATATATATATACATATATATATATATACATATATATATATATACATATATATATATATACATACATATATATATATACACATACATATATATATATATATATATATATATACATATATACTATACATATATATATATATACATATATATATACACATACATATATATATACACATACATATATATATATATATACACATACATATATATATATACATACATATATATATACACACATACATATATATGTATATACATATACACATACATATATATATATATATACATATACATATATATACACATATACATATATATACATATATATATATATATACATATACTATATATACATATACATATATACATATATATATACATATATATATATATACACATATATATATATACACATATATATATATACACATATATATATACACATATATATATATATGTATATATATATATACACATATATATGCACACATATATATATATATATATATACATATACATATACATATATATGCATATATACATATACATATATACATATATACATATATACATATATATATATATATATATATATATATATATATATATATATATATACATATATACATACATATATACATATATACACACATATATATAGCCTTTGAGGTGTTCCCTGGCGTTTTTATTAAATTTTATTAAATTTTGGAACTCGCCATAGCCCTCCATCAAGAGTTCTTGCTCTGCTGGTGAGAAAAAGTGAGCGCCCTCTTTGGCCATTGTAGACAACCAATACAGAACAAAGAACACAGAGAGGATCATGTTAAAGACTAAATGGGCAGGCGAACTCATGAAATCCCTAAGCTATGTTTTTTGTGTACCTGTGTACACGAACTCAACTAAGCTTTATTTATATAGCACTTTTTACAATTTGCATTATTACAAAGCAACTGTATAGGAAAATATTAACTATAAGCAGTACATGAAATATATAACAGAAAGAAAAGTGTGAAAAGCAAAGTGAGTAAATACACTCCCATTCACAGACTCTCCTACTGAGCAACTGAAATTATTCTCAACCATAGAAAAGGATGAACTGTTTAAGGTCATTAAATCATCTAAATCAGCAACATGCATACTAGATCCAATCACTACTACCTTATTGAAAGAGATGCTGCCTGAAATAATAGACCCTATGCTTAGTATTATAAACTCAGCAACTTGACCCTAGGGACTTAGTAAACTTTAGACCTATATCGAATCTACCTTTCATTTCTAAAGTACTTGAAAAGGTAGTTTCATCACAGCTATGCTCCTACCTCAAAGGAATGGAATCTGTGAGGAAATCCAGTCAGGATTTAGAGCACATTACAGTACAGAGACTGCTCTGATCAGAGTTACAAATGTTTTGCTCTTGTCATCTGATCGTGGCTGCATCTCATTACTTGTATTGTTAGATCTTAGCGCTGCTTTTGACACCATTGAGTCTAGCATACTTTTAAATAGACTTAAAACTTATGTTGCCATTCTTGGAATCGCATTAGAATAGTTTAAATCATACTTATCTGACCACTTTCAATATTTAGCAATAAACAATGAGAAATCTTACCCATCAAAAGTCCAGTACGGAGTACCACAGGGATCAGTTCTAAGACCTCTACTCTTCGCCCTGTACGTTACCCATAGGAGCTATAATTAAGAAACATGGAGTTAACTTTCACTGCTATGCTGACGATACTCAACTCTATATCTCCTCAAGGCCTCACGAAACACAACAATTCACCAAAATGATGGAATGTATAGTTGACATAAAAAGCTGGATGAGTAGCAACTTTCTGTTGTTGAACTCTGACAAAACAGAGGTGTTAATCATTAGACCTAAAACTGCCACACTTAACCAACAAGAATATTATCTAACTATTGACGGTTTTTCTATCAAGCCATGTTGCCAACACTGAAACTACATCATATGCTGTCACTATCGAGTGCAGAAAAGTTAGTTCACGCATTCATGACGTCTAGACGTCTAGATTACTGCAATGCATTATTAGGTGGCTGTCCAGCTAGCCTATCGCTAAAGCTCCAACTAGTTCGAATGCAGCAGCTAGAATTCTCACAAAAACAAAAAAGTTTGAACATGCTAGCCTGGTACTGTCGACACTGCACTGGTTACCCATCACGCAACGTATTAACTTTAAGACCTTACCGACTACTTATAAGGCCTTACATGGTTTAGCTCTTCAGTACCTGAGTGAGCTCCGAACACATTGCAGTCCCTCACGTCCATTACGCTCTCAGGACTCTGGCCTTTTGGTAATACCTAGAATTTCTAAATCAAGTGCTGGTGGTAGATCATTCTCCTATTTAGCACCTAAACTTTGGAATAGTCTTCCTTGTACTGTGCGGGAGGCACACACACTTTCTCAGTTTAAATGTAGATTAAAGACCTATCTCTTTAACATAGCATACACATAGTCCAACAGTTTATAACACAAATCCCCTAAGGGATTGCTAGGTTGCATTAATTAGGCCAGGAACCAGGAACACTTCCCTAACAATCTGATGTACTTGTTAAGGGTGTGGAACAGTATTTTGCTCTCAGTTTGTTTGTCTCTTATTATTCCGAGGTTGTATCCAGTCTATACCCTGACCTGACGCTGGATCTGTCAGAAGAAGGCGACGACCCCCAGGAGAACTTGCACTTATGAATGCTAATGCTAATGCTAGTTACTACATTAATGATAATGCAAAACAGCATTCATGCTAATCTCTTTAACTATTTAACTTTAACTAATTAACTACTTCTTGTCAGCAGTCTGATGTTATAGCTGCACTCAGTTAACTCAGTCATCCCTGGCTAAACGATCCTTTACTGTATAATATTGGCCTTATTAATTACTACCCAGTTTAACATAAACATAAATTAATTGTATCACAACTAACACAAATCAGACCCAATCTACATTCAGTCAAAATCATCAACCCAAATTAAAATCAGTGCTTGATATCGGCCACATTAGATGTAAGCCGGTTTAACACTAACACAATTATAAATAAATTAAATCACAACTAATAATTCAGACCAACTCAAAATTCAGACATAAAATTTTAGTAAATTTAGTACATCACTTTAAATCAAATAATTTTTATCAAACTACTGACTGCAGCTGTGACGCGTCAGAGGAGAAATGACCCTTCATGTAAGCCTGGGTTCTCCCAAGGTTTTTTCTTCATATATATACACACGCATTCATTAATGGAGTTTGGGTTCCTTGCCACCATCGCCGTGTTGGGGTGCTCACTAGAACACTGCTGATATTAGATAATAGTTATTAAACTAGCTTTTATATTTCCATGCTTGTATCATTTTGTTTTATTTTGCTGCTTTGAAACAGTGCTATATTGTTAAAGCACTATACAAATAAACCTTAACTTGACCTTGAACTTGAACAGACTAGATGCATATATACAGCATACACTCACTCACATAACGCATATAAACACACTCACACAATGCACATACACAAGACACACACCCTCAAAACACATACACACAAAATCACACAACATACATTCACAAAAAACAAGCACACATGGGCACAGAACCAGACACACACTCATGGAACACTCACACACTAAACACAGACACACACATGCAAATACATACAAACACACACACACATGCACAAAACACGTGCTAAACACACATGCACTGAACACACACATACACACCAAAAACACAGGCCAAACATAGTGTACGCACACACAGCAATATGTCATAAAAGAAACACAGAAGAAATAAACCATACACATAGGCCTACAGAAGATGAAAGAAAAAGAAACACAGGTATTATACAGACTATAAGTAAAACCATATGCATATAAACGGCAGGTATGCGCAGGGGTCTGTGTGCTGCGATGGACTGTAGGTAGTTCATCATTGTGATGCAGTAGGCCTAAAACCTTTCTGTTATTTCAGTTAAACTTTGTAAACTTGGCGGGAATGTTTTCCTCTGGCAATACTGCTGCATCTCTACTAGCTGACAGTGCTTGCACAACCAGCTAAACTAAAATGAAACGGTTGGCGCCTCCCTCTTTCAGATCCACTATCTGGTCTGGGTATGGACTGCATCCTGCTCACTATGGTGAACTCTAAATAATTAGAACAGACAAACTGAGAGCAGAATACCATTCCACACCCTTTGATGCAATAAGCACATCAGATTGTTATGGAAAGTTCCTGGTTTCGGTTGACCTAATTAATGCAGCATTACAATCCCTTAGGGGATTTGTATTATAAAGCAGGTGTACTATGTGTGTGCTAGGTTAAACTCACCATAAACTCATGTAGGTCATTTAACCAATGCATTAAAAGCAGAGCATGAACAGGAGAGCACCCATCAGGTTGAGCGCCATGTAAACATTCCCACAACTGATATTTATTTTGATCTAAGGAGGGGGAAGCATACCCACACAGGAGGCACATTCTCTTGAGGAACTGAACTAAGGGAAAATGTTTGGCTGGACACTCCAAATAGTTTTGCTTCATTACTTATTGTATCTACCAAAGCCCCTGTGCACAGTGTGGTGTTTTCAATTTACTTTTTGCATCCTGTTGTAAATCTTTTTGTTTTTTATCAAAACAAAAACAGAATAAACAAATACTATTTATTTGTTTGTTTGTTTTTTATTATTCAATAGAGAAAAATCTGTAAGAATCTACAGAACCTACAGACAATTTTTAAGAGCCTACGGAGCCTACAGACATCACCATTGTTCAAGTAATGAACAGGGTGCTCTATAGCAGTGTTTCCCAAACCAGTGCTACGCGACCCCCTCCCAGGATGTTTTAAATCCAAAACATCCTGGGAGGGGGTCACGTAGGACTGGTTTGGAAAACACTGCTATAGAGCACCCTGGGGGTAGTGCATTACTTGAACAATGGTGATTGGCTCATGGCTCACATATAACCAAATCAAACCAGCGACCTTCTAATTTCCAGCCCTGGCCTTAATAGCCACAGGTAGCACCCCAGCAACACAGTGATCAATAAAATGTGCTTGTACACTCTTATACCTCTAGAAGGGTTTTATTTTTGACAGCCACATTGTCCCCATTAACTTTAGCATGATATTTGTACACTGTGTGTCTTTGAAAAGTGAGAATTTTCAATGTTTTCCATGACCTCTGAGAAATTACATTTCTCCATTTATGATGGCAGCAGTAATATGGTCTTCATGGCATAAAAAGTCTGTTTGCAATTTTCCAAAGTCCACTTGAGAAGTAGAGGTCATTATTTGAATGAATTTAAAATGATGGGGTTTACATACACTGAGACATGTTTACTTTCGCTGTGATGATGCCTGGATCCAAATGAGACTGGACAGATCCAGGAACAGTCAGCAACTCATTTAATTGAAGGTAGAGGTCTACTTGCCAGTCCTGATCTTGAGCATAACACTGGAGGTGTTGGCTTTGGGAATTCCACTTAGTCTATAAGGTGGATGGTGAAGAACAGGCTTGGAGTCAGGCACTTTTAGTGGTGCACTCTCTGTGGTGGGGTCTGCTGGACCCATCCATCTTCTTGCCACTCCAGTGACGGCAAAGTAAACAGAGAGAACAAGCCCCCCATACAGTCAAGAACCCCCAAGATCTAAATGCTCCCCAAAATAGCAGCAGTGATAGTAAGACAAGCCATAATACAGTATGTGTGGAGTATAAAAAACATTAAAATTCCAATTTTTTCCACTGCATAGACTTTTAGTCAAGCTCAATAAGCAATCCATGGATGATGTTTTCCTTATTTGTGCTGAAATCGCCATAATGTCTTAGGAGACATAAAGACTAACATTTGAGGCCTTTGAAAACATTACGCATATTTTTCTTATTTATATTGCTCATGAGGATAACCATAGCAACATGCTCCTTCCCATAATTTACCCAAAACATTTCTTGTACTACTGAAAACACTGATTGATGCTACCCATGAATAGACAGGGGACCTCAAAGCAACAGTTTACCTAAAACTAAAATTTTAGCTTTACCTATTTTCTTGTCTTACTTCCATGGAACATAAAATAATGTAGGCCTATTTATAGAAGAGTGGCAAACAGAGTAGCAAGGTGCTCTTTCCATACAATACAAATGGGTACAGTAGTAAATACAAAAATGGTGACCATAGCTTTCAACAAATTTATCTGTAAACCATATTAAATTGTAAATACTTTTATTAAACAATGTTATTGCATGGCTTTAGATTTACTTTGAATATGTGACCCTGTTTGTGAAAACCAGGCTAAAGTCTAAAAATCTAATTTTGAGATAACAAGTATCAAAGATTGATTGCAACTTTTAATTTCACTATCATTTGAATCTTTGACATAATCTTTTATTTAGTCAATATAATAAAAACAAATCAAGGTTATATTTTTGCAGAATGTTCTTTACATTGTGTAGGATGGTTTTATGTACATCACTTTAGCTGTTTTCACTGGCAGGGTCACACATATTAAGCAAATTTTCAAGTTTTTTTTTTTAATTTTCTGGTTGTTTTAAAATAAAATTCATCTTTGAAACAACATAAAGCTAAGTAAATAAAGACAAGTTTTCATTTTTGTGTGACCTGTTTCTTTAAAGGGTCTCTCATGTGAATCTTCCAAACCCGGCAGTGTCACAGACCATAGTAGGCCTTAAACAACAACACCAAACAAATAGACCAACATGGCAAGTGCAAAAGTTGTTTTTTATTTCATTTTATACTTTCACAAAACTTGGTCATAACACGATGTGCTCTTTTAGTAACCATGTTATTATTATCTCTTTAAAAGTTAATGCATAACCACATGATTTTAATATAATAATGTCATTGCCATTATTTTTTAATCTCCAATAACACATTTATTTAATTTAACCCTATAACCCTATTTCCTTCTGTACAGAACATTCTGAACTGATTAGAAAATTATGTAAAAGTAATGATATGTAAAATGTTTATAAATAACACTTAGAACTTATGTTCTAATTTGTATTCTTTGGGTGATTAAATGAATAGAATTATTATAATAGAATTCCAGAAAAGATATATATATATATATATATATATATATATATATATATATATATATATACACGCTATTTTTTCCTATATGTTAGTAATTAGGCACAGTTATATATTTCATGTATTTGTAAATTAATTATTTGTAAGGTTAAAACGGCTCTTAGTACCCGGATGACCCTGTGTTATGAGTTTTAGCAGTTGTGAGTTTTAGCAGTCTTTTTCCCCAGGGTCGAGAACACAGCTTCTTTTAGAGTTGTTACCTGGAGCTAAACGAGAGCTATATCGTTCAGCACTAGACATGGCTATCATAATACTTAGTCCCAGACAGACCATGTGCCCTGGCAGAAACCACAGACTGCACTGTAACACAGCCGCTGTAGCTTTAACAGTGAAACTTGACCCATGTTTGCCTATATGAGCAGTTTCAAGAACAGTATTCCCTGTACCTGAACACACTGGCTATAGTGAGCAGAGTGGCTCCAGGGGTGAAAGAGCCTCTGTGCCATCTAACTAGCCTGTTAGGCTGGTCTCCTCCTAAATATAAAAAAAACAATGGGAATAGGAAGTTCTTAGAATAGGTGTTGACTGATGCTGGATAGAGCTTTCACTTTTGTGCTTGGATTTTTGTTGAAATTATGTGCTAGCACAATGACAAATATCATTACACTTAATCAATACTGACAAGTTTTAACCTGTAAACATTTTGTGTGCTACTGTAAAGTGATACGTGCTGTTAAAGTAACAGCCAAAACTAAAAAATATAATTTAATTTTATTAAATAATAATTTTTTTATTAATTAAGTTATTATTATTATTATTATTATTATTATTAATAATAATAATATTATTATTATTATTTTATACCAAACATACACAATCTGATGGCAATTTGGCAATTTTTGTACAATCTGCTTTTGCCCAAGTGACATTTTGATTAGGGGTGAAATTGGGAATAGAACATAATGCATGATTGAACTTTTGATTGTACTAACCTATTAACTGTGACCATTTCACAGGTGGAGCACTTATTCAACCTGTGGTTATTTCACTATTCACTTTTATATTTCATAGTTGAACTCTAATCTACTCATGAAAAACTATATATTGATGAATTATGAATAATGACTTGAAGAATGATTTGCAAATGGGTTTTTTTCTTCAGTACACCTTATTTTGTAAATACTTTCAAAATGTGGTAGGGACACAGTTGGTTTTGGCAAAAAGTGGTGGGGACATGTCCCACCTGCAAATGACACCTATAATGCTCAATATGTGCTATGACAGTTATGAGGTTAAATAACTTCTGAGCCAGCTGTACACAGCTGTACAGCCAAGACAGATTACAAGACTGTAAGCAGCAGGTTAATCATCACGTGACCGGGTGGTATGACTTACAGCTACTACACCAGAGACCCTGAATTCGACACGTCTCTGCTAGTTTTTTCTTTTATGCTATGGATATATAGGCGAACACAGTTACATTATAGAGCAGCTGTAGTGACAAGAATTCAGAGGTGCAGGAGACAATTGAAAGTGGGGTGGACCAAACTAAATATAAAACCAAAACCTTTCTATGTCTATGACTAAAACCACTAGTAGGTGGCAGCATGTCATGAACTTTTTTCACAGTTGCACCACACGCAGTAATTTCAAATCGCAAATGCAACAAATGGTTGCAGTAATTAAAATATACATAAAATTTGAAAATGTTCATATTGCATATTACATAGGCTACATTTATTACTTAAACAATTATCTCTTTGATTAAATCACTTAAGATTTAAGGCCATCCATCATAAACATGGCCATCTGGGGAAAATAATGACAATTGACATTTCATATAGGCTTGGCATGTATAAATAAAAATGTACCTTGTTTGTCTTCTGGAAAAAAAGAGGTAATACTTTTCTGTTTCATTGGCCTCATCCTTGGTTGTGCCATAAGAAACCCGCATTGCAGCTGAGACAGGCACTCATATAGCCCTATGCACACTGTCAGTGACTTTGTCGCTGGGTGTCGCTCGTCTTTCACCATGATGTTGTTAGTAGGTTGTTCTAGTTCTGGTCGCCATAGAAACAGTTACAAACAAATCACGGCTAATTGACTAGAGGCGGATGACATTCACATTGGTAGTCACTCCTGAAAGTCGCTCCTCATTTGCATAATGTTGTTGCTGGACATGCCCACATCCTGTCGACAAAGGTCACTGTCGCTTGTGTCGCCAGAAGTTGGCTTCAACTTCCACTGGACTAAACGAGATTCTGTCGCTCTGCCACTGTTTGTCGCTGACAGTGTGCACTGCAAAATTAGTTGAGACTGCTAAATTTCCCTGCTTGTTTAGGACCCCCTTGAACAATATCAGAAGCACTGGCATACCGTCCACTGTTAAAGGAATAGGCTATATAGGCTAACCAAATGTAAACATAATCGACTTTCTCCTTGTTGCTAAAAGATGTATGAAATAAATGTTTAGGAACTTAACATTGGTGTATGAGTTATTTATTCTTTCTTTGATCGTTGTTACAAGGTCTTTACACATTACACAAACAGTTTGCACAGTGCTATTACAGTGCTATTATGTCCCCTTATCTTATCTTTTCTATAATTTCTAAGCTTTTTCGGCAAGCAATACATCACAAGGAAAAGAACATGGATGGCAAAAACACTCAAAATTACAGACAATTAGCAGCAATGAGCAGTATCTATGCACATTTAGGTTAAATTAAAAATAGACAGACAGAAAGGCAGATATATTAACCTGTGCAGAGTGATTTTAATCAGAGTAAAAATTAATTGAATCTAACTTTTGACCAGGTTAATAGCAAGTGCAAACTTTCCATTTTTGTGTTATCATTGGTTATTAGTAATACTGCTTCTTTACCAAGTGTCCACACTTATGTAACTTTAAATCTTTTAAATTTTATCTACATTGTATGTTTGTATCTGCATGGTTTTATTGACATTATAGACTCTTATATATTATAGAGCATGCATGAGGGAACATAGGAAACCACTTACATATTATTCTGGTTTTATAATGTGCTCCATAACTTCTTTTTGGCTAAGGATAAAAATTATTGCAATGCCATTTATGATTGGCAATCAAAACTCAAATTTGAGCTGTTGGTTAGGAAAATATATGAGGTGGCAAAAATGTGATCAGTTTCTTATAAACTTTAAACTCTGACTTTGCTAAGGCTGAAATTAATGTTCCACACAACTACACATTCAGTGTAGTTGCAATAGTCATTTCCCTTTAATTAAGCTCAAAACCAAAACCACAAACTTGTATCCAACAACCCACTTGCTAAGAACTTCAGACTGTAACATTACCCTCTGGTACCAAACTGTTCCGAGCGTATAGACTTCATCTGGCACAGTCATTGCTAACATATTCTGGCAGGGCAACTGGCATGTTTGTAGGGTAAAAGTGGAAATTAATTTGATCCTGACCACATTTTGTTGTTGAATTCAGTCTTGGTTATTGCAGTGCACTGTTCATGAAATTCATTATTAGGTGCCTCTTTCTCTTGTGTTTGGAGAAGTTTTGGCTAGACTGTTTGGATTGTTGAGGTATCTATAAAAAAGTTGCTTGTGCTTTCTGTGGTCTTTGGCAAATTGCAGGGTAACATTTGTTACAATCAAAGAAGTGTTGTTAAAATAGTTACTTTTGGATTTTTGGAATAAGGGTATAGGATAATTTAATAGTGACAAAAATTTATAGCAAGACCTACATTTTTAGTCTTAAACTTGCTTAACCCTAAGCGTGTACATTTACTGCAGCGGCCATATTACCGATAAACAGCATTTTCATTGCTTCCCAGAAGCAGTACCAACAGAGAGAATGCATTTACTAACATATCAGCACAGTGTTTTGCAATGTAGCCTATATAAAGCAGACTTTTATGAGTTATTCCACAATGTAATCTGGAAATTCTGACAATATTTAAGCCTGTTACAGCTACATTGTTGGATCCATAGCCATGTTCACATGGAAATTATAAGAATTGAGTTACGCAACCAGTAACAAGACTGTCCTTCGCAAACAAAAACAAAAGAAGTATAAGTTGCAACGAAATTACATTGCATTTCTGTCTCCCTCCTCATCATGCAACAGATGCTTAAATATTGAGAGGGTATTATGAGCTCAGCTTTTGGTGTGAGCACAAGTGGAGAGATGACATTAGGGTCTGATGGGTGACCTCTTCTGCCAGGGACCTAATCTGGTAGAGGTGAAAAGGTAAAATCAACCCACTAAGTTTCCCCCCTTCTCCTCAATTAGACCAGCAGCGCCAATACCGAGTGGGGTTTATTGGCCTACAACACTCTCAACACACCCAGTCTTGGCGACAGATTTTATTGCCATTTTTCTAATTAAAGAAACCATAAAATAAGAAGGGGTGCCTCTAGTCTGTGTTGACATGAAGTGGTCACCATGGTTGCAGTCAGCTGTATACTGTATGTGTATAAGTTAGACTTGAGATGTCTTCCATAGCTTGGCTTATATCATAAAAACACCCAGATTGTGAATTAAAGTAAACGGCCAGTTAGAAAAAATAAAAGATGATGACATTTGTCATGGGCCTTACTGAAAGATCATTTTGACAAGCAATGTTATAGTTGTCACATGCATAGGCTATTTCTTATTTGTAATTTTAAGACCGTAATGACTATATGTTTACATGCCCTCCAATAATGCAATTATTTCCAATAATCAGAGTAAGCACTTCACAGTAACGTGTTTACATGACACTTTGGTCAGTGTAGTACATATGTGATTAAGACATTTACATGCCTGATTAATGTGATTAAAATCGGCAAATGTTTAAAATGTTTTATTTTGATTATGCTTACTACGATTGGTAATTTATACAGACATTATTAGAGCTGTGACATTTCCAAATTACATCTGTATGTAAACACAGTTGTCAATACTAAAAACTATGCTAATAGTAACTCACAAAGATACAAAGGTGCTAGGCCATTTAGGGCTTTGTATGTAATTAAAAATATTTTGAAATGAATGTGATGTCATACTTCTTTGATCTAGTAAGCACTCTAGCAGCTGCATTTTGAACCAGCTGAAGGTTATTTATTTGATTTGCATGACACCCCCAGTAATGAATTACAGTAGTCAATTGTTGAGGTCATCAATGCGTGGATTAGCTTCTCAGAATCTGAGTCAGACAGTATGTGGCGCATCTTTTAAATGTTTCTAAGGTGGAAGAATGCGGTACGACACACATTGGAAATGTGACCATCGAAAGACAGGTTCTTATCTAGCATCACACCTAGGTTCTTGACTGTGGAAGATGGGACAATGGTGCAACCTTCTATAAAGATGTTGTGGACTATCGTGTCTTGTTTGGAGCTACAGTCATGGCCAAAATTGTTGGCACCCCTGAAATTTTATCAGAAACTGCTATACACATGTTTATTCCCTTTGTGTGTATTGGAACAAAACAAAAAAAGGAGGAAAAAAAGGCAAATTTGACATAATTTCACACAGAACTCCAAAAATGGGCTGAACAAAATTATTGGCACCCTTAACTTAATATTTGGTTGCACACCCTTTGGTAAAAATAACTGAAATCAATCGCTTCCTATAACCATCAATAAGCTTCTTACACCTCTCACCTGGAATTTTGGACCACTCTTCCTTTGCAAACTGCTCCAGGTCTCTCATATTGGAAGGGTGCCTTTTCCCAACAGCAATTTTAAAATTTCTCCACAGGTGTTCAATGGGATTTAGATCTGGACTCATTGCCGGCCACTTCAGAACTCTCCAGCCCTTTGTTGTCATCCATTTCTGGGTGCTTTTTGAAGTATGTTTGGGGTCATTGTCCTGCTGGAAAACCCACGATCTTGGACGCAAACCCAGCTTTCTGACACTGGGCCCTACATTGCGACCCAAAATCCTGAATTTGAATTTCTTTGGAACTTGTTTGGGGCTGCTTATCCACCATCCGGGCTATCCTGTGTTGCAACCTTTCATAAATTTTTCTCTTCCGTCCACGTCCAGGGAGATTAGCTACAGTTCCATGGGTTGCAAACTTCTTCATAATGTTGCGCACTGTGGACAAAGGAACATCTAGATCTCTGGAGATGGACTTGTAACCTTGAGATTGTTGATATTTTTCCACAATTTTGGTTCTCAAGTCCTTAGACAGTTCTCTTCTCCTCTTTCTGTTGTCCATGCTTAGTGTGGCACACAGACACACAATGCAAAGACTAAGTCAACTTCTCTCCTTTTTATCTGCTTTCAGGTATGATTTTATGATTTTTTTTTACTTGCCCCAGGTGAGTTAAAAGGAGCATCACATGCTTAAAATATTATTTATCCATAATTTTGAAAGGGTGACAATAATTTTGTCCAGTCCATTTTTGGAGTTTTGTGTGACATTATGTCAATTTGCTTTTTCCCCCCTTTTTTTAATGCAATACTTTTCTGTGAGAAAAATTTCAGAGGTGTCAAATTTTTTTTTGGCCATGACTGTATTTGGTTCAATAATCAAAACCTCTGTCTTATTGGAGTTAAGTAGAAGGAAGTTGTTTGCCATTCATTTTCTAATATCATTGATATAGTCTATTAGCCTAGAAAAACAATGGCTTTTGACAGATTCTGAAGAAATGTAAAGCTTGTTATCATCAGCGTAGCAATGAAAGTTGATGTCGTGTTTCTTGATAATATCTCCGAGGGGAAGCATATATAATGTGAAGACAATAGGCCTAAGAACTGATCCCTGTGGCACACAGTATTTTACCTAAGAGTAACAAGATTTTTCCTCAAAGTGATAGTGGTCGGTTAAATAAGACTTAAACCAGGCTAAGGCTTGTCCACTAATGCCAACAAAGTTTTCTAGTCTATTGAGTATAATTGTATTACCTATTGTGTCAAAAGCTGCACTGAGGTCCAGTAATATAAGAAGAGAGGTTTCACCACGATCCGATGCTAAAAGGAGGTCATTTGTCACTCTGAGCATGGCTGTTTCTGTGCTGTGGTGGAGCCTAAATCCTGACTGAAATTTTTCATTTTTTCGCTAGACATGTCTAAAGTTGGCTAGACACAACTTTTTCCAGTATTTTTGATAAAAAGGGGAGATTAGAAATTGGTCTAAAGTTAGTAAGCTCTCCCTGGTCGAGATTAGGCTTTTTTATGAGTGGCCTAGTAACTGCCATCTTGAAGGCTGCTGGAACATAATTTTAATGATGAGTTAATAATATTGAACACTGGTTCCGATACTACAGGAAGAACTTCTTTTAGTAGTTTTGGGGACAGGATCTAATATACATGATGACGATTTTGATGAATTTATTACTTTTGTGAGTTCGTCCACTGTAATGGCAGTAAATGATTCAAGTTGTACTATTGGCTCGCGGAATGGGATACTATTGGATATAAAGGTGGATGACTGTGTAGTTTCGATATTTTCTCTAATCTGCTCGATTTTATGTGCAAATAATTTCATAAAATCATTACTACCATGCTGTAGTTTAGCATCTTTGTCTGTTGATGATTTGTTTTTAGTCAATTTTGCAACTGTATCAAAAAGAAATTGTGGTTTATTCTGATTTTCTGCGATCAACTTGCTGAGATGCGGTTTTTAGAGCCTGTTTGTACTTGTGAATGCTCTCTTTTTCCATTCCACGCTATACCTCTAAGTTCGTATTCCTCCATCTACGTTCCATTTTTCTAGCTGCCTTTTTTTAGGGCTGAGGTGTGGTTATTATACCATGGTGTTGGCATTCTTTCTTTAATTCTCTTTAATCTAACTGGTGTGACAACTTCTAAAGTACCTGAAAGAAGGCTTTGTTCAATGTTTCTGTCATGGCATCAAGATCTTCATTTTTGTTTATTAAATTATGGATTTGAGACAGATTCTGAAGATTTCTATTAAAACTATCTTTAGTAGTAGATATGATTGTTTTGTTTGATTGAAACCGATGTGTAGGACCAGGGGGCCTATCTAGAAGTACAGTGTATGAGATGAGAGACGATCTGAGATAGCATCACACTGGGGCAATATTTCTATGTTATTGATATTTAGTCCAAATGACAGAATTAGGTCTAAAGTGTGATTACATTTATGTGTAGGACCTGACACCTTTTGGCTAACACCAAGTGAGTCCAGGATATCCATAAAAGCTATACGTAGCGCATCTTTTGGGTTATCAACATGTATGTTAAAGTCACTGATATATTTAGCACCATTATTTCAAACAAGTTAAATTTTTGTCTAGATTTAAGATTTACTCCAAATAGGCTCCAAAATGGCAGTTACTAGGCCACTCATAAAAAAGCCTAATCTCAACTAGGGAGAGCTGACTAACTTTAGACCAATTTCTAATCTCCCCTTTTTATCAAAAATACTGGAAAGTTGTGTCTAGCCAACTCCAGACATGTCTAGCGAAAAATAGCAATTAATGAAAAATTTCAATAGATTGTGTACCAACACCACCACCTCTACCCTTCAGACGTGGCTCATGCTTATAGTAGTGTCTTGTGGGGTAGATTCATTCAGACTGATAAAACCATTTTAAGCCAGGTTTCTGTCAGGCACAGCGCATCCAAATTGTGGTCTATAATAATTTCATTGACAACATATTCTTTATTGGAGAGTGACCTGATGTTAAACAGGCCGAATTTTAACATTTGTGTAGCATCAGTTCGTAGATTGTTTTCTAGTTTTACATTAATTAGATTTGTGTTTTGGTTTAGAGCATGCTATATGTTTGTTTGTTCGGGGAACAGACAGTCTCTGTATGTTGATATGTAGGTTGTAGAAACTCTGTGTGCTGTGATTTATGTGACATGTCAAGGCAGCTTGCAGACGGATGGTTAAGACGATTGGTCTGTTTCCTGACCTGGGCCCTGGATATTCAGATTTTACTTTTAAAACTATTGGTCAAATTTCTAGAGAGAACAGTGGCTCCTTCCTAGAAGGGGTGGAGGCAATCTCTCTTTAACAGGTCAGGTCTTCTCCAGAAATATTTCCAATTTTCTATATAGCCTACATTGTTTTGCGGGCCCTCTCCTGGGACTGCCACCTTACCGTGGTGGAGGGGTTTGAGTGCCTGAATGATCCTAGGAGCTACGTTGTCGGGGGCTATATGCCCCTGGTAGGGTCTCCCAAGGCAAACAGGTCCTAGGTGACAAGCCAGACAAAGAGCAGTCCACCCTACCCCTTATGAGAGAAACCATTAACAAAGCCGTGACGTCGCCCGGTATGGCGCAGCCGGGGCCTCACCCTGGAGCCAGGCCTGGGGTTGGGGCTCGTAAGCGAGCGCCTGGTGGCCGGGTCTTACCCCACGGGGCCCGGCCGGGCCTAGCCCGAAGGAGCGACGTGGGGCTGACCTCCCGTGGGCCCACCACCTGCTTGGAGGGACCGTGAGGGCAGTGCATTGTGGTTTGGGTGGCGGTCGAAGGCGGGGACCTCGGCGACCCAATCCTCAGACACAGAATCTGACTCTTGGGACATGGAATGTCACCTGCAGCTGGGAAAAGGAGCCTGAGTTAGTGCGGGAGGTTGAGAGGTACCGACTAGAGATAGTCGGGCTCGCCTCCACCGCACAGTTTGGGCTCTGGAACCCAACTCCTCGAAAGGGTTGGACTCTCCACTACTCTGGAGTTGCCTGCGGTGAGAGGCGGCGGGCTGGTGTGGGCTTGCTTATAGCCCCCAGCTTAGTCGTCATGTGTTGGAGTTTACCCCGTGAGCGAGGGTTGTTTCCCTAAGCCTCGGGTGGGGGATAGGTCTCTCACTGTCATTTGTGCCTCTGGGCGAATGGCAGCACAGAGTACCCGGCCTTCTTGGAGTCTCTGGGAGGGTGCTGGATAGTGCTCCAACTGGGGACTCCGTCGTTCTGCTGGGGGACTTCAACTCCGCGTGGGCAATGACAGTGACACCTGGAGAGCGTGATTGGGAGGACCGGCCCCGACCTGAACCCGAGTGGTGTTCTGTTGTTGGACTTCTGTGCTAGTCATGGTTTGTCCATAGCAGAACACCATGTTCGAGCATAAGGGCGTCCATCAGCTGCACGTGGCAGCAGAGCCCTAGGGTGGAGGTCGATGATCGACTTTGTGGTTGTTTCATCTGACCTCCGGCCGTGATGTCTTGGACACCGGGTGAAGAGAGGGCGGAGCTGTCAACTGATCACTACCTGGTGGTGAGTTGGATCCGCTGGCGGGGAGAAAGCTGGACAGACTTCGGCAGGCCCAAGCGTTCTGTGAGGGTCTGTTGGGAGCGTTTGGCAGAGCCCCTGTCAGAGGGGTCTTCAACTCCCACCTCCGCAGAGCTTTGAACAGATCCCGAGGGAGGTTGGGGACATTGAGTCCGAGTGGACTATGTTCTCCGCCTCCATTGTCCAAGCGGCCGTTCGGAGTTGTGGCCGTAGGTCTCTGGTGCCTGTCGTGGCGGCAACCCGAACCCGTGGTGGACACGGAGTAAGGGGATGCTGTCAAGCTGAAGAAGGAGTACTATCGAGCTTGGTTGGCTTGTGGGACTCCTGAGGCAGCGGACGGGTACTGGCAGGCCAAGCGGACTGCGGCACGGGTGGTTGTGGAGGCAAAAACTCGGGCCTGGGAAGAGTTCGGTGAGGACTTGGAGAAGGATTATCGGTCGGCCTCGAAGAGGTTCTGGCAAACTGTCCGGCGCCTCCGGAGGGGAAAGAGGTGCCCTACTAACACTGTATATAGTGGAGGTGGGGCTCTGCTGACCTCAACTGGGGATATTGTCGGGCGGTGGAAGGGATGCCGAGGATCTCCTCAACCCTGCCAACACGCCCTCCACTGAGGAGGCAGGCAGAGCTGGGGGGCGAGGGATGGGCTCGGACATCACCCGGGCTGAAGTCGCCGAGGTAGTTGATAAGCTCTCGGTGGCAAGGCTCCGGGGTGGGCGAGATCCGCCCTGAGTACCTCAAGTCTCTGGATGAAGTGGGGCTGTCTTGGCTGACACGTCTCTACAACATCGCGTGGAGGTGGGGGACAGTGCCTCTGGACTAGCAGACCGGGGTGGTGGTCCCCCTCTATAAGAAGGGGGACCGGAGGGTGTGTTCCAACTATAGGGGGATCACACTCCTCAGCCTCCCCGGGAAAGTCTATGCCAGGGTACTGGAGAGGAGAATTCGTCCGATAGTTGAACCTCGGATACAGGAGGAACAATGCGGCTTTCGTCCTGGTCGTGGAACACTGGACCAGCTCTATACCCTCTTTAGGATACTGGAGGGTTCATGGGAGTTTGCTCAACCAGTCCACATGTGTTTTGTGGATCTGGAGAAGGCATTCGACCGTGTCCCTCGCGGTGTTCTGTGGGGGGTGCTCTGGGAATATGGGGTCCGAGGCCCTTTGCTAAGGGCTGTCCGGTCCCTGTATGACCAGAGCAGGAGCATGGTTCGCATTGCCAGCAGTAAGTCAGACTTCGTTCCCAGTGCGTGTTGGACTCCGGCAGGGCTGCCCTTGTCACCGGTCCTGTTCACTATCTTCATGGACAGGATTTCTAGGCAGCCAGGGACGGGAGGGGGTCCGGTTTGGTGACCACAGGATCTCATCTCTGCTTTTGGGATGATGTTGTCCTGTTGGCTTCATCAGGCCAGGACCTACAGCGGGCACTGGGGCAGTTGCAACTGAGTGTGAAGCGGCTGGGATGAGAATCAGCACCTCAAATCTGAGGCCATGGTCCTCAGCCGGAAAAGGTGGCTTGTCCCCTCCAGGTCGGTGGGGAGCTCCTGCCACAGGTGGAGGAGTTTAAGTATCTTGGGGTCTTGTTCACGAGTGAGGGAAGGATGGAGCGAGAGATCGACAGGCGGATCGGTGCAGCTTCTGCAGTAATGCGGTCGATGTACCGGTCTGTCGTGGTGAAGAAGGGAGCTGAGCCACAAGGCTAAGCTCTCGATTTACCGGTCGATCTCGTTCCTACTCTCACCTATGGTCATGAGCTTTGGGTCATGACCGAAGGAGTGAGATCCAGGATACAAGCGGCCGAAATGAGTTTCCTCCGCCGGGTGGTTGGGCTCCCTTAGAGATAGGGTGAGGAGCTCGGTCACTCGGGGGGCTTCGAGTAGATCCGCTGCTCCTCCACATCGAGAGAGGCCAGCTGAGGTGGCTTGGGCATCTGTTTAGGATGCCTCCTGGGCGCCTCCCAAAGGGAGGTGTTCGGGCATGTCCCACCGGGAGGAGGCCCAGGGAAGACCCAGAACACGCTGGAGGGACTATGTCTCGGCTGGCCTGGGAAGCGCCTCGAGGTTCCCCGGAGGAGTTGGAGGAAGTGTCTGGGGAGAGGGAAGTCTGGGCGTCCCTGCTTAGACTGCTGCCCCCGCGACCCGGTCCCGGATAAGCGGAGGAAAATGGATGGATGGATGGATGTTTTGCGGGCACCACTTAGACATCCAGCCATGCAGTGACAATAATCTACTGTAGATCTCATCACCCCGGTAAGTGGGTAGGGGACCAGAGCATATTTGTGACAGAGTGACCTGTCCCTGTTGGTTAGCGCAACACACACACACACACACACACACACACACACAGACTCAGCCCAACTTACCTCATCCTCCGTTCCCTGCTGAGGCGTTGTGGGTGCACACGCACGACATTAGCACGCTGGTCGTCATATACGCAAACATATCCACTCCATTTCCATCCCCGTCAGAATCCACGCTGCGCATAACAACATGCATACATACCTGAGTTGTCTTTCGTTTCTGTGTTTAGTTATGATGTCGTGTTAATACATACCTGTGTTCCATGTTTGTCAGCATCTGTGTTGCCGGTCTTTCGCGTTGCTTCTCCACCATCAGTCGGCTGAACCCAAGCGTCACCCAGTGCCGGAAGCGCTGTGTGTGGACGCATCGGCGCAAAGCAACCGGAAGTCGGCTCATCCACTGTCTTGTTAATATGGGGGGATAATGGAAATGTGGCATTATTATTATGTGTTATATAATATATTCTTTTATATTCTTATTTTTTCTCTCTTTGTTCTTTTGTACAGTTTTTTTTCTATTTGTTTTTTTTTGTTACTTTTGTATATAGCTTTGGTCGTTTGTCTACTGGGACTGTTTCACCTTTCGAGCACCGTAAATAAACATCACTTTACACTTTACATCTCTGCGAGTATTGCCATATTTTTTTCGGGATTTTTTTTTGGGGCAAACCCAGTTTTGCCTGACAGCGGGCCTGCGAAGACCCGTTGTCCCACAATATTACAGTGTCTGACAGAGTTTTTACAAGTTCACAGACCTCCTTAATATTATCTCTAGTGATCTCCGATTGGCGAAGTCTCATATCGTTTGTGCCGACATGAATAACAATCTTAGAGAATTTACGTTTAGCCTTAGCCAGCACTTTCAATTTAGAACTAATGTCAGATGCTCTGACTCCTGATATGCATTCAACAATGGTGGCTGGGGTCTCTATTTCCGGGTTCCGTAGAATAGAATCACCGATAACCAGAGCGCTTGACACAGGCATCTCAGCTGGTGTGTTGCTGAGTGGGAAGAACCGTGGGAAGATAATCACAGGAGCGGGAGAGTGGCGCCGCTTTTTTTACGACTATGCCACCTGACTCTCACCCAGCTGCCCTACAGTTGGAACCGAGCCATGATTATTGCACATTGTGCTAGGCGCATCCGAAATAGTGTCTGAAATATTAGTACCCTTACTAGTCTTAACAAGAGTTTGAATGCGTAATTCTAGTTATGTAACTCTAGGGTATGTAACCCTGATTCCCTGAAAAGGGAACGAGAAGCTGCACCAGCGTAGCGTAGCGATGCTATGGGAACGCCTCTGCATGATTGCGTCTGAAGCACTTGTATCAAAATCGTCGAATGACAGGCTGTGACATCATAGGCGGGATGACATCTGGACCAGGAAGTAGAAAGCACCCCGGAATGACAGCATTCTAGCTTCTTAGGCTGAAGCTGCACTCAGGGGTGCAGGGAGTATGGCAGGGAGACGCAGCATCTCGTTCCCTTTTCAGGAAACCCTTCAGACATTCCCTCATGCTGCATCTTCATGGGAGATGGCTGTCCAGAGACTCTATAAGCTAGTAAGATAGCCTCAACTATCCAGCTGCTGTTGGTTTGCTTGGTCACCGGCAAGCCCTTGCTGGCTGGCCTAAAACACACAAACAGCTGCTCGGACTTTCGCCAAGAAGCAGCTCTATGTACATACGCATCCAGTGTCCGCACTTGACACACCAAGTTTAACTTCTTCTAGTCTGGATTCCAGAAAGGGGGAGGACAGAATGCCTGCAACACAATAGGCCTCGGCATATTGGTGGGTACCTTGGGCATGTAACCCTGTCTTGGATACAGGAAGACTTTAGTCATACCTATGCACGAAGGAGAGACAGAGAGAGCTTGGAAATCTCCAACCCTCTTCAGAAAAGAAATTTCCAGGAAGAAGTCTTAATGGTGAGAATTTTGGCTGAGATGGCCTCAATGGGTTTAAATGGAGCCCTAGATAAGCCCTCTAGTACCACTGCCAGGTCCCAAGCTGGGATTCTGGCATGAAGTGCAGGCCTCAGTGTGCCACGAAGGAAGCGTGTTACCAGCGGGTCTCGCCCCTTAGACTGGCCATTGAAAGGTGTGTGGCAGGCAGAGATGGCTGCCACATACACCTTTAAAGTTGAGGGCATCAGCCCGGACAGAAAACGGTCTTGCAGGAGCTCAAGTACTGTGGTAACAGGACAGTTAACTGGATCCCGCATCCGACCTTCACACCATAACGTGAATATTTTCCACTTCAGTGCATACAGCTTCTTTGTGGAAGGAGCGCTGAGAATAGTCTCAACAACCTCAGTTGAGAGACCTGCCTCTATGAGGGCCCCCTCAGAAGCCACACCCACAGTTTCTACATCTCTGGGCAGGGGTGAAGAATAGTGCCCTGCACCTGAAATAGGAGATCTTCTGACCGGCAGCTCGAAAGGGTGTCATCTAGGAGCGCTATGAGGTCCGAGAACCATACTCGGGCCGGCCACTGCGGTGCTACCAGCAACAGGCATACCAGCGTACAGGCATATCCATCCCCAGTGGGGTTGGCGGTGTTAGGGAGAATCTCTGAGTTGTCTACTGAGACGCAAACCAGTCCACCTCGACTGGGTAAAACCTTTCCCAGATTGAACAGTTAAGTCTCCATTCTCCTGGCCCCTGCCTCGACAGGGCGTACGCTCCCACATTAAGATGCTCAAAAATACACATAGCTCTGAGTGAGATAAGTTTTGGGCCCTGGGCCCACAGAAGGATCTGGTATGCCATTTTGTATAATGGGCACAGTAGCAGACCGCTGATAATTTAAATATGTCACCACCGATGTGTTGTCTGTGCAGACCAACACATGCCTGTGTCTGAGCTTTGGAAAGAACTGCCTCACAGCCAGCCACACCGCCATGAGTTCCAGACAGTTTATGTGCCACATGACCTAATTGGCCTTCTATACCCATCTGGCAGAGTGGCCTTCCATAAACACTTCCAAGCCTGTGAGGGATGCGTCTGTCGTTAGCGTGACACAGCAACAAGTTGACCCCAGCACTAGGCCCTGGGACAAAAACCCAACCTTTTTCCACAAAGCCCCGAAGACATTTGTGTGAGACCTTGAATACCTCTCGGGGAAAACCCTTTTGTTTTAAGCCACCACTGTACAGGTCTCATGTGCAGCAGGCCAAGAGGTATCACGTTGGCTGCGGCTGCCATGAGACCCAGCAGACGTTGAAACTGCTTCACAGTACTGCGGTGATAAAGCTGGACCCCGTTCACTGACAGAATGGAATTTATGCGAGCTGGTGAAAGCTGTGCCTTCATGACTCTCGAGTCCCATTCTACACCCAGATAAGTAGTTCCCTAAACTGGAGAAAGTATTCATTTCTTGGCATTGAGCCTCAACCCCAACATCTGCAATGAGCAATGACAACATCTCGATGTTGCACTGCCAACTGTTCTGACTGAACTAGAATGAGCCAATCATCCAGATAATTGAGTATGTGGATGCCCCAGAGACGCACAGGTGCCAGAGTGGCATCCACACACTTCGTGAATGTGCAGGGTGACAGGGCCAGACCGAAGGAAAGAACCCGATGTTGGTACCCTATGCCCCCAAAAGCGAACCTCAGGAACTTCCTGTGTTAAGGAAGGATGGAGACATGAAAGTATGCATCCTTCATGTCTATGGTGACAAACCAGTCCTCGGACCTGATTTGAGTAACAATTTGTTTGAGTGTAAGCATCTTAAACTTCAGTGTCTTTACTGAGTGGTTCAGCATGCGCAAATCTAGAATAGGACGCAAGCCTCAAATCAAAACTGCAAGTCATAGGTACCGAATATAGTCTACATGGATCTTGATTACCCAAATAATTCTAAGCATTCAAAGTTGTATTACTATATAGAAAAAACATAAAACTTTTTATGCATCTGTATAAACGTGAATCGTTTAACAACAATGTCGTGTATATGTGAAACTTTAAAAACTTTTACGTTTTTGACTAGATTGTTATTGTGTAAACGTGGCCTAAGATAGGTCTCATCTTGAAGATTTGGTATGGATTGCTATGGTCACCAACTTTTGTCTTGTAGTTATATTTAATAAATATCCAGATTTAATAAATATAACTGGTGAATGTATGTCTGATGTGTCTCAGGCACTACATCCTGTAGGGATAAAGATAATTTTGACTGTTTTCAGAATTCTGTTTTCAGAATGTGTGTTGAGCAGAAAACTAGAATGTGTGGAGACAGTGGTTAAATGTGTCATCTTTTGGAAAAGCAAAATAGATGCATAAATGGCCTGACATTTGTCAATGCTGGAAAAAACAAACGGTTACTTTACAGTTTGTAATCCTTATATACCATGTATAATGATTTTTTAAAATAACATTTATTATGAAAAAGTACAAAACTTTTATGTATATGCAAAATGCAACACATATACCAATTACACCATTTTAAAAATGTTTCTTAAAAAGAGAGTTGTAAACTGTCTTCTGACCGTGATAAAATTAATTAAAGATGTCTCAGTTAGCTGCTCAGGTCTCTGGTCTGATGAGATCACAGTAACAGCCTGGCCTATGGCACTGCCTGAGTAAGCCTGAGCAAGCCTGAGCCTAGGTATTGAAAAGCTCTATCATTTTTTTTCAACACAAGCCTCACCCCAAACACCTCTCCCTTTACCATCCAGTAATAGACTAGGACAGGCCTCTCCTGAGACCCCATACTGCCCTGGGGCGAGGTACCAAGCACCTTTTGCTGTGATACTCTTGATGTCTTTCAACGCTGCCACCAAACACTGGCCTATTTGAACCCCTAAACTAACTAATGTCACCCTGTGTTTCCCTTTGCTGTAGTGTCCGCTCTCTAGGGGCATGGTGCAGTGGTAAAGAAATTTTTGTGTGTAGTTTTCTAATTAACAGGCTAAATTCCACTGACCCAAGAGCTCCTTCTATTGATTTTATTGCGTTTTGTGATGCAAGTGCCTCCCCGCAAAACTATAATGGAAATGACATTATGACAAAAAAGCTTGATACTTCCTTATAATTAAAGAATTTTAAACATGCCAACACAAACATATGAAAAGTTATTTTTATAATATAACTTGTTTGTTGCATAAAGGTGTGGTGAATGGAAATTACTGCATTTTTCTAAAAACAGCCATGTTAATAGGCAATGAGCAGTGATTTTAATATAAGACACATTGTCATTGCTAAAAAATGACACTTATTAATCCTTGGCAGAAGTTATTTTTATAATATAACTTGTTTGTTGCATAAAGGTGTGGTGAATGGAAATTACTGTATTTTTCTATAAACAGCCATGTTAACAGACAATGAGCAGTGATTTTAATATAAGACAAATTGTCATAGCTAAAAAAATTAAACTGGACACGTTATTAGTCCTTGGCAGAAGTTACAACTTGATTATATGCTGAACATGGGATGAATGTTTACTTTTCTATTATTTCCATATCATTCTCATACCATTTGTCATATATGACAATTACACCCTGACATCTTTGCTCAAAACTCTGTTGAAGCTGTTGTGTTTATGTAACATGTCAGGGAAGTCTTTAAATACAAGGAAACTGCACATTACTTTATTTAGCTGTTGGTGGCCACATAATAAATGTAATATACTGTACAAGCCAATGAAACACCATTAAACCTCAATGGTCTGCGCACATTTAACTTGACTGGAGAAATTGTGGTCTGTCCATGTGTTTTGCTGTGTAATGTTTTTAAAGTTCTAAACCTGCACTGCACACTCCACACTCTGTGGTTTTAGAGTTAGTCTTTGTTGCAAAGATGTCTGAATTAAATGTTTACACATAACGTTAAATGATAGGAAAGTCATCACTTTAATGACTCTTTTTCTGTTGCACTAGTTCAGCTTTGTTCTGGGATTGTAACCACAATGCCTGAGCTCTGCCTGTGCCCTTGGCAGACTAAATTCCTTTAAGTTATTAAAACTGGCTGAGGAGGTGATGAATGTTTGCTTTCTATTCATTTTTCCTCATTTCTTCACACTGCAGAAACACTGAACATTTTTCACTGTCTGCAGACATATATTTAAAATGTTTCTATAAAATGTATTTTCCTCATGTGTAGCATATTGGAGCCATATTGGTACTGAAGGCTTGCTTCTTCTCAATATCAAATCAAACCAAGACCAGCCTTCACATCCTGGTGAACCTCTTTGAAAGCATGCAGCAGTCTAACAAAGGGAGTAGATCACCATTACTGAATTCAGCACCCGAAGTTACGAAAAGTACACTGGAACGTGGCAGCATTAGATTCAGCCTCTTCTGTGTTGTCTTCTCTAGCAATCAAGCTGTCCTAGTTGAATAAGGTGTTCTGTGCTCTCAAAAGTTATGGTGGGTGAAAACACAAGCTATGTGTGTGATGACTGAAAGTGGAGCATGCACACGCAGCTCTCGAGGCTGCAGATATTGAAGCAAGAAGTCACACATTACACTCCTAGGGATGGGGTCCACATGTTTCCCTATTAGAGAGAGACACCAGGCTCTCTAATTTCATTGTATTTCACTGTCCCGAAGAAGGATGGAGGTTTGCATCCTATCTTAGACCTTTGACATCGAAATCTCTGAAGAGATTGAGTAATGCACAGGTTACTAGGAAGAGTCATCCAGCATCTCAACAAACCAAAAGTAAACTGATATATATATATATATATATATCAGTTTACTTTTGATAGATAGATAGATATGTAGATAGATAGATATGTAGATAGATATGTAGATAGATATGTAGGTAGATAGATATGTAGATAGATATATAGATATATAGACATTTTAAGCACTCAATTAAAAATGTATACATAACATATTAATCAAAATTACAGATTCTTGTTGGTCCAAAAAAGTAGTAACCGACTTATCTTTCATGGGCAAACACTTGCGCTAATCCTGCATTGAACTCACAGAGATTAGAGAAGCAGTCGTCAGTAAAATGACGAGCACACAACAAATGGTTAGAATTGTACTGCTGTGGTATCATGGACAAAATTATTTTAACCACAGATTCTTCACATCATATTTTGGCAGAGAAAACAAAACACACTTGCTTTCACGTCGCAGAACACTTCTTCGCCAGTCTTCTCAAACTCCACCTATGTAGGTAAAAGGCCTGAGATTAAAAAATATAACATCTTGTTAAGGCAGTTCAGAGTTGACCATTTCTTTTGGGAGACAATTATCTTTATTTGTCACTTACTTTTTTGATTGACAACTTTGCAGGCCGTTTAAATTAAAGAACAGTTCTGTTACACACTGCAAAAAAAGATAAGTTTTCAAAAACCCATATAACGGTTAGCGGATGAAGGAGACTGATACAACAGAGTAAGTTTGGCGAGTTTACTTGAGTGCACAAACATAAAATATCCACAGTAAGTATATAAGGCAAGTATAAACAGGTAAGTGTATTCACACGTTGGTATAAAACCACAGGTAAGTATAAACGGGTAAGAACATCCACAAGTAAACGATCACAGGTAAATACATCCAAATGTAGAATACCCCGGTAACCCGATCAGGCCAACAGCATGAAAACTACATACTATAAACGAGACCTGACCAAGACGATTGGGAAAACATGTGGATTAAATAGAGTCCAGGCAATGAGAGACAGCTGCTGCAGTGATCAAAGATGGCGGGTGAGTGAGGTTCAATGGATCATGGGAAATGCAGTTCTTGGGAATAAAAGTTCAGTGATAAAGATCTGGTGAGGGTGGAACTGTGACAATAACCTGTTCTTTAAGGCTCTCTTATCTGGGGCCTTCCTTTAAGATGTGTGATGCAGTGAGGTGGTCCTCCCTACACACATTTATAAGTTTTATATTTTGGACTTTCATGCCAACCCTGGGTTGGCCTTTATCAAAACAATTAGTGCACTTCTTATCCAGTAGGCAGTTGGCTGCTGTTGATGTGATTGTAATATATAAATACTAACCTTATCCAGGGCTCGACATTAACGCTTGTCCGCTTATCCAGGACAAGTTAATATTTTGGACGGGCAGGTGAAAGAGACTTTTACTTGCCCGATTGGACAAGTAGCCTAAAATATAAAAACACAATAGTAATCGCCTCAGCAATTGCAAGTCAGCATTACGTTATTTAAAATATATTCACGAGCAAACCTCAAAACAACGATTGTTTTCTCTCACATATTTGCATATACATATACATACATGTTTCCCCTCACACATACACGCATACACTAGTGCTAACAGGTAAATGTTAACTTCAAGCACTGTTTTAATGCAAGATGAGCTCTAACTTTATTTTTTATTGAACAATAGGTGTTTTTAGAACATCAATTAGTATGATCTATATCACTCTATATCACTTTGGTAAACCCCTTATTGTTTTTATATAAGTTGCTTATGTGGTAAAATAGAGTAAGGTTGAAGGTTTTTTGTGTATTAATGAACTGTTCTTTCTGTTCATCCCAAATAGAATAATGTATCTCGCATTTGAAGTCATTTTAAAGGCTAATGTTCTCTTGTCTATTTTATTACTAATAACTACAAAAATCTTCTACAAAAAATTGTCACTTTTGACCAACTGTCCTTTTTCAATCATAGACTTTATCAGCTTTTTAAAGACACTTTTTAAAGACACCTTATAATCAGATTGTATAATCAGAACGACTCATTGGCAGTTTCCTTTTTATTTAAGTTTATATTTTTACTCCGTACCTTTTTTACTCGGGCATGAATGAAGAATTTACTTGTCCGAAGGACAACCACATGGCAACGCTTTATGTCAAGCCCTGGCCTTATCTAAGGTGAAACAATATGAGGTGACAATTTTGTATGAATTCATAGAATTTGAATTGTATAAAAACTAATGATTAATACAAATAAAGCAAGAATGAAGCCTGAAAACTGAAATGTACAAATGAGATTTGTAAAATAATTTGAATTAAACACCTTGTAAAATAGTTACCATGTTGATAAAGTAGCCATGTGATTGTGTTGGTAAATACAAAACTGTACAATATACAGTTTTGACAGAATAAAACTCATTGTGTTTATGGAAAGTCACCATAAAACATGGAAACAGAGTGTGTGTGCTGAGGAATGTTGACTTTTACACCATCAAAGTGACGGTTAAGTATAACAGTAATGCTTATTGCACACAGACAGATGTGTCATCAGCTCAACCCATTAACGTGTAGGTGTTGTAGTGGTCAGCTGACGTCTGAGTTATTTTTAGCCCAAGATACTTCCAGCATATGATGTCACTGACACAAAAACACAGACACAACAAAAGATCATATTGCTTTTCTGGTTGTGAGCAAGAGGAACAAGGTGATGATGTGCAAAATATTTAACAGGCATATACATTTCTTCCTGATGTTACTTGGGTAATTATTTCCTAAACATACTGTGTCATTAGTTTCATCATTAGCTTATTACTTAATCCATTGTCCAAGTTTTAGTAAGCTGTATATGTAGTTGTTTCTGTTAATTGTTTATGTTTCAAAACAAAGAAGTCTTTTCTCTTTGTTTCAACTTAGAGAAGCAGACTATGTGTTTGTCATGTGGTGGATTTGGAGGAGGCGTTTAGCTTTTGGCTCTAACAGAATTTGGCTCATTGCCAAAACTCTGTGAAAGCCATATATCAGTGTTACATTAATTCTGCACAGCGTAGGATTGAGCTGCTGGAGATGTGACTTTGAGGACGACTCAACATATGTATATCAGATATCTACTTATAATGTTCAAAAAGTTAAAAAGTTTTACTTTGTGACATTATTTCGTTTAAAATGCATAATTTATTTTTTTAATTATCACATCCCACCTTTTCTTCTATATAGTATATTTTCTGCTCCTATTCCTTTATGGCTACTAATCCAGATATATATTGTGTTTTTACATTATTTTTTGCTGACAAAAATGCTGTATTAGTGTGTATGAAATTGTATTTCCTAAAATGGGGAGGAAAATATGCCTTTTTAAAATAAAAAAAACATATTACAGTGGACAAGGCCAAAGATACTTAAAGGGGTCATATGGTGGTTCTAAAAAGAACATTATTTTGTGTTTTTGGTTTATTGCAATGTGTTTACGCGGTTTTAGGGTTTAAAAAGTCATTATTTTACACATACCGTAGATTATTGTTGCTTCTCTCTGCCGTTCTGAAACACGTTGATACAAAGCTTATCGTTTTAAAAAGCGTGGTGTTCTCTGATTGCCAGAGATCCAGTGCACTGTGATTGACCTGAATACTGCGAGCGTGTGACGAAAATGTTACGTCCCTTTCCATATTTGAAAAACACAGCGTCTTCACAACATGGCGGCAACAATACAACAGCGAGAATACTTTCTTTGCGTATACATTTGGCCGGTTAGGAAACTTTACCCTCCAGTAGAAAGATCACCAATCACCAATTGATAAAAACTGACGTTTATCTAGGGGAGGGGCTGTTTACAGAATCTACTCATATTAAAATGATTTACAACACACAGACAGACAGTTCTGTCACTTGTTTTTTTGGTGTCTAAAAATAATAGTACCTATCCATCTTCCTCCATATTACATCATGTCTGGGCATGTTTTAAAACACTGAATAGGTATAAGTTTTCATGTTATTAACATTTTATAAGACAATATCAAGGGAAATTATGATTACTGATATTCTGACCTGTTTTGACTAACTTTGTATTTGTAAATTATCCTGCTTTGTAAATTAAATCCTAAATTATCCAACCTAAATTCACTTGTTCTATTCATTTTGCATATAAGTACGTGACAAATTACAGATTTGCAGTAAATCAGATCACACTTAACGCACGGCCGAAGGGCGAAAACTCAAGAGTCTGCTGAGTTTCAGACAAATGAGTATTTATTTAGTTCCTTTCCATAATCCTTTGGAACTAGTGACATGACACACTCTTACCGCATGAACACCAAGTCGCCATTCACCTTAGTTTATTTACACTATCATTAGACAGGGAGAGGTTCTCCTCTGACCATCTCGATCAGAACACTCTCTGCCTCTCCCTGTCTACTACTTACCTGACATTGATCTTGTGGAAAAATATACAAAAAGCTTACTTAGTTCTAACACACACACACATGCATGCACACACACACATGCACACACACCAGAAGCATAACGTGTTCATACTATTTAATTACATGACTTACAGGTAACGTAAGATCCAGGCACATAATATTCTTAACAATAAATAGAAAGACTACAATGTTATATTGAAGATAGATTGTAATGTGTAAAGTATATTAAGAAAGACAATAAGTATAAATACTGTATATGTACAGTATGAACATGCAGATTATAGCTGTATATATGACAGATGGAAATCAGACGGAGATCAATATAGTTCAATTATTTTACAACCAGCTAATCAGGAGAGTTACATCGTTCAATAACAAATGATTAAGCTGAAAACTATATTAAAATTGCGCAGATTTCAGAAATGATGTATTTATTAAACATTCTACAATTTGCATGTTACAAAGCAGCTGTACAGGAAACATATTAATTATAAGCAACACATTAAATATATAAAAGAAAGAAAAGCGTGACAAGTGAACTGAGTAAATACACACATACACTCACATATGGACACATACTCACACAGTGCACAAGACACACTCACATATGGACACATACTCACACGCTCACACAGCACCCATGCACAAAACACAGGCATACACACGAACAGAACACACACATGAACACATTTGCACATACCACAGACACACACATGCAAATACATACACTCACACAACGCTCATGCACAGCACACAAACACATACACACTGAACACACACACCAAACACATATACACACTCCAAACACTCACAATCGCATACATCGCACACAGGCCAAACATACACACACACACAGTGTCAAAAAGGAAACACAGAAGAAATAAACATACACATACACAGTTGGGAACTGTACGTCCACATGTACAGTAATGTTCACATTCAAAAGCATTCCAGTAAAAAGCAAATAAGTTTTTTTTTCCTTTACTGTTTACTACAGGAGGTACAGTAGAAACACGGTATGATAGAACAGAAAAAGTTTTACAGTATTGCTTACAGTGAACAAAATATCCATGAAACACACATGAGCATTCTGAACAAAAAAAACCCACAGCAAAAAGCCCAGATAAAAAGGGGGGATCTAAAAAAAGCACAAAATTACTGTATCTAATCTCTGCGATCTTCAGGGTTAGGCCACATGTTTTCATCAACATCACATCTGATGTTATCCAAGACGATGCACCTGGGGTAAAACCGCCTGGTATGTCGGATCCACCCTTGGCGATCATCAACTGTGATGTCCCTGCAGCCAGCATCCATGGCTTCAAGGAGGGACATCATGTGGCTGATGGTCATAAACCTTCCACCTCCATGCAGAAAAGAACTCCTCTATGGGGTTGAGGAAAGGTGAATAGGGTGGAAGGAAGAGACTTACCAGTCTTGGGTGGACTTCAAACCGTGTTGTTATTGCTTGCGAATGATGGAAAGCCACATTGTCCCAGGTAATTACAAAGGTCCTCATGTTTTCACTCTCCTGATCCTGCTCTGGAACCAGGCGCTGGTGGAAATCATTGAGAAAGGCAAGCAGGCGCTCGGTATTATAGGGTCCAACCTGACATTTGTGAAGGAGTAATCCTGCATTTGCAATTGCTGCACACATGGTAATGTTTGCCCCTCTCTGTCCTGGCACATCAACTGTGGCCCTTTTTCCAATTACATTTCGTCCACGTTGACGCCTTTTGGCCAGATTGAATCCTGCCTCATCTATGTATATGAATTCATGAGGGGCCTGGTTGGCCTCCAATTCCATAACTCTCTGAAACAAAGTTTATGTAAATCATGTCATTACTGTATACCATACTGTACTGTAACCTATTACTGTGTAGGTTACCTACTTGCAAAGTGCAAAGCTTATAGAACTGGACAATGAATTAAATATACACTATACCTGGACATATTGTCGTTGTAGCTCCTTGACTCTCTCACTGTTCCTCTCAAAGGGAACAGTGTAGAGCTGCTTCATCCGCACTCTGTGTTTGGACAATGTCCGCGTAATGGTTGTTAGGCTGATGCTATCGATATTGTCAAATATCTCATGATCCGCCACAATTCTAGTTTAAATTTCATGCAGTTTTATTGCATTATTTGCAACAACCATTTCTACAATGGCAAGCTCTTGATCATTACTGAGGAGCATTCCTCTTCCCCCAGAGGGTGGAAGACATTGCATTCTTTAGAGGGACAAAAAATTCAACATATGCATTACTGTATGACCATATTGACATGTCAAGTGAGAATAGAAACAATCCATGTAAAATGCTATACTTACCTGTTGGTTTGTTGAAAGATGCGTATAATGGAGGCAACCGCTGACCACCTCAAATTGGGCTGCACTCTTTCACCAGCCTCTCTTAGTGAAAGACCGTGGTTGATTACATGGTCAATGATAGTGGCACGAATTTCATCACTGACTACTGTTCTTGCAGCCCTTGGAATGCCACCACCACGCATTCTTACACCTCTACCTTGCCCTCTCCCTGGCCCTGCTCCTCTCACTGCATCTCTCACTCGCCCTGCTTATCTCCCTGGGCCCCTTGCTCTTACTCTTCCTCGTCCAGACATTACAGTGTTTGTCTTTTTCTGTTTCCAAAAACATCACTCCTCAAAGTCCTCCTTTTGCTGTATAAGTGTAAATGTAATAGAAAAAAATGACCACTGCCACTGAGTCTAAGCCAGAGTGGAATCAGCTGTGGTTGGCCCAATTTACCCAACATAAATCAGCTGTGTGTCAATTATTCAATTGTTTGTTTATTATCAGCTGAGATATATTTTTTATATTGATATTGTTTTTGAACTGATATCATTGCAAAAGCAGAGGTTTTTATACTGTATGTAAGGTTTGGAATATTGTTTTTGCTATTGTGGGACGTTGTGTGTTAACATTCGTAAATACTACAAAAACAATCCATATTTTTGTTGGGAGGTATAGCTTGTCTGTTAAGAAAATGTAAGCATTGTGGAAATGTGTTCACTGACTGCATATTGGGTGAAAACGACATGAAATGTGTGAATGGTATGGCCACAAAAGACCGATGTTGTGCTAATTGTGTTTAGAGTTTTGAAAATGTGACAACTGGTTGGACAAACACTTGTTAGCGACTGAAAAAAACTGTAGTACAAAACTCTAAACTCTTAAGCTGATGTCAGCAGTACCCCGGTGAGCAAACAGTGGCGAGGAACCAAAAAACTCCAGTGGAGAAAAAAACCTTCTGGAGAGCCCAGACCCAACCAAGGAAGCGAGTGCTCCTCTGGTAGTACTGCTGCATCACTACAAGCCAACGGTGCGTGCACAACTAGCTAACTAAAAATAAAAATATACAACCTAAAGGGAAAAAAGGAGAATAAAAGAATTTTGATTATGTTGAATTACCTTTATTGCAGTTTGTAATGTAACTATCATTCAATGTAAATGGTCTGCTAAGTTGTTAATCAAAAAGGTGAATGATAAATAAAGATATTGTCTCCCAATAGAAAGAGTCAACTCTGAATCTAATCGAGTCTTCATATGTTCAAATTATTACCTATATATGTCACTGGGTAACATGCACCTCCTGCCAGTGAAATACAAACACTCTGACCAAATTAACCTCAATAGTTAGATAATATTCTTGGTTGTTACGTGTGGCAGTTTTCAATCCAATGATTAACACTTCTCTTTTGTCCGAGTTAAACAATAAAAAAGTTGCTTCTCACCCAGTTTTTGTATCGACTATGCATTCCATCATTCTGACGAACTCCTATGGTGGGTTTAACATTAAGTAAATGTTGTTGGGGAAAAAATGGACCAACTTGCACATGCAAGGTGCAAAGGTGGTGTTTATTTACAGTGAAGTAGCATGAAACAACCACAAAGTGCAAAATATTTAGAAGTGTTGAAGAAAAATCTAATAAAATCTACAAAAAGTCTTAACCAGATGTCCCGAGATGATAGCCACACTCTTAGACCTGGATGGAAGATGGGAGTGGGTGTCCGACGTACATCCGAGTGTTGTTGCTGCCATCTTACTTTGTATTGAAGATGTTGGTGAGCTGAGTCCCAGACCCTCTCGTTCTCCCGGAACCAATGCTTGCCTAAAGGCACCTCTGAAGGTTCCCCTGACCAGGGGAAAAAGGGGTGCTGGTAGCCGGGTGCTGGTAGCCGAGTACAGTGAGTTCAGTGGAAGGCTAAAGGCTAAGCTTTTGGTGGCTATGACAGAAGGTACAAAGGTAACAACCTATCTCCTGGATCTTGCGTTCTGTTTGTCCATTGCTCTGTGGATGATACCCAGAAGATAGGCTCACGGTCACACCTAGGAGTGAGAAAAAGAACCTTCAAACCTGTGAAACAAACTGTGGACCTCTGTTGGAGACAATATCCAACAATATAATAGAAATACCAAAATTGAAAAACATGATTAAAGTGTACCTCAGCAGTTTCCATGGCTGTAGAGAGTCATTTCATGGGAACCAGACAGGCTTTGGAGAAATGATCGGAAACAGGTAAGTATGTGATAAACTAGATGTGATGTGACCCCTAGATGTGACCAAGGATGCCGGGGAATGGGGAGAGGAAGGAGTTTTCCAGCAGATAAGTGCAATCTTTAAAAGCAATCTTTTAGCAACAAGAAGGTTTGATTGGTCCCGGTATGACCAGCACCCAGGAAAGTATGAGCCTTGTGGATCAGTGAGGTTCTTTGACTGCAGAGAAAGTAGGTATGATCTTTGGGACACCCATGCGGAGCGGAATTTGAGACACTGACGGCCGCAATGTCTTTATTCAGGCACTATTGGATGGGACTGTCTATGAGGCTGGATGGGACAATGGGTTCAGGATTCTCTGGTTGTTTGTCGGGAGCATGGACTCTGGACAGTGCATCAGCCTCTGTGTTCTTGGTCCCTTGACAATACAACTGGAAGCGGGTGAAGAAGAGGGCCCACCTAGCTTGTCTGGGATTTAGCATCTCAGAGGTACTTAGAATCTGTGGTCTGTCTAGACAGTAAAAGGGTGAAGGGCCCCTTTGAGCCAGTGTCTCCATTCTTCTAGGGCGAGCTTGATGACTAGGAGTTCTCTAAGAGACCCAATGTCCTTGTTAACCTCTACAATGAATGGCTTTTGTTGTCTGAGTGGACCAGGAGCAGAGCGGAAGTAAAAGCTGTCTGAAGGGTCTTCATGGTGGCGTCAGCCTTAGGTGTCCAGGACAGAGACTTGGGCTTTCTTTTCAGCAGGTTGGTGAGTGGGGAGGTAATGGAGCTGTAGTTCAGGATAAAGCGGTGATAGAAGTTTGAAAAACCTAGGAATCATTGGAGTTCTTTGATCGTGGTAGGAGTTGGCTAAGAATGGATCACTTCAACCTTCCCCTCGTCCATCTTGATGCCTTGGGAATCGATCTGATAGCATAGGAATGGAGGACTGGTGGAATGTGCATTTCTCTGCCATGAGATACAAATAGTGCTCGTGGAGTTGGAGGACCTCAGAGACATGCTGGCAATGTTCAGCCTCGTTTTGGGAGTAAACCAAGATGTCATTTATATAGACTAGGACGAAGCAATGAAGGAACTTCCGGAACATCTCATTCATGTATCCTTGGAATATGGAGGGGGCATTTAACAGTCCATACGGCATGACCAAGTATTCTTAGTGGCCAGGAGGTGCAACAAAGGTGGTCTTCCACTCATCCCCCTAATGTTTTCAGGTATGGTTATACGCAATTTTAAGGTCCAGCTTGGTAAACCTGGGCTCCACGAAGCTGCTCCAGTGCAGATGGAACGAGGGGAAAGGGATATCTGTATCTGATGGTTATCTTGTTTAATGCCCAGTAATCAATACATGGCCTCAAGCCTCCATTCTTTTTGGCCACAAAGAAAAAACTGGAAGCAGCAGGGGAAGGTCGGATGTATACTTGTTGAAGTTGATGTACCTTGATGTACTTGATGTACTCCTCCATAGTCTTTTGTTCAGGAATAGAGAGAGAGAGTAGATTTTACCTCTGGGAACTGGTTCATTGGCAACAGGTTGATGGTACAGTCCCATGGTTGGTGAGGTAGTAATTGTGAGGCTCTCTTCCTTGCCTCTCTTCAGCCAGGAGGCAAAACTGGCTCGCCCACAGAAAAGTGGAAGCGGTTGAGGAAGATTTTAAGGACAAAGCACAGCAACAGACTTCCCCAGTGGATCTTAACCATCTTCAAGATCCTAAAAAGGCTGAAATACAACATCTGCTCGTCCACATTTTTTTTTATCAGAAGCCTGGACGGACTGATGTAATCCACCACACCATTTACTTAAATGATGTCACACCATCAAGACAACGCCCCTATCTCAGTGGTCTCCAACCTTTTTTAAACCACGGACCGGTTTTGTTTTAAAAATATTTACACGGACCGGCTGGTGGGGATGAAGGGATGTACAATGAAAATAATTAGCCTATTACTGTGAATAAATAACTACTTATTACGTACTTATTTATTTAACATTTAATTTACATTAAATCATCAAACTGCGCATTCATGCCAACTGCGTAAAAATAAAACGTCACAAAGACAATTTAATTTAAATTGTCAAACTTGGCCGTCATTCCAACTTCATACAACAACTAAATAAAACATTACAAACAAAGTCAATGTAATTAACGTTACATTTTACAACTAGGCCTAAATAAAACATTACAAAGTCCATTTATTTTACAATAAATCGTCAAACTTCGCCGAAATGACGGGGGAAGTTTGAAAATTTAAAGTAAATTAAATGTACTTTTTAAAATGTTTTTAAAATTTAATTTAAATCTAGTCAATTTAATTACTTTCAATTTTCAAACTTCCCCGTCATTTCAACTTCATACAACAACTAAATAAACACTACAAATAAAGTCAATATAATTTACATTAAATTGTCGAACTTTGTCCTCATTCCAACTTCTAAATATAACGTTACAAACAAAGCTATTTACAAACTCACCATAACTCAATTAATGTGAGCCTTGGGCTTGTTTCCCTGCAATAATACTGTCCAAACGAGGAGGGATGGGTGACAGTGAAACGCGAAGTGTGTTGCAAATGTCCAGCCTGTTTCGTAACTTTATTTTTGTTGCTGTCAGTACAGAAAACCCTGCTTCGCAAAGATATGAACTTGGGAAAGGGAGTAAACATTTAAGAGCCTTTGCCGCTATCGCTGGATATTCCTTTTTTAATTTTATCCAGAAGCCTGCAAGGGAGGATGTCTGAAAAATGTTTTTTAGTCCTTGTCATTTTGTGTTGGAATATGCACAGACGGAGCATTAAAAAAAACGCACCCTCTGTGTAAATTTGAACGGACGTTCTTAAAGGGCCAAGGAACAATGAAAATCTACAGTGGCGTAACATGAAATTTTTAGAACATTCTTGCGACCCGGCAACAGCTCTCTCACGGCCCGGCACTGGGTCGCGACCCGGGGGTTGGGGACCCCTGCTGTGCTGAAACACATCTTGGCACCCCTGACGGAAGAGATAGAGATGATTATTCAGCTGAGAGTTACAGAACCCTTGACAAGCAAATGGAGTAGCCCCCTGGTCATCCAGGTCCTGCAAGGCAGTGAGAGGTGGTCTGCTGCCTGCCTAGACAAGGTGTCTTCAGCGATACCTGAACTGACCACCTCCAACACCTACAGCAAACTCTAGAGAGAATGGGCAGGAGAAAGGGCAGGATTAACTCTGAATTTGGGGAAATGCAAATGGGAACAACAAGAAACCTTCTATTAATAAACCTGCTGTTAACATCCATTTACATTCCCTTTCCATTTATTGCTTTCGCTATAGAGAGATGGGTGCACACAGCGTTCTATAGAGCATGGACACATGAACATTACAATCATTCACACATTAGTTCCTGGCTGTTACATCCCAGGACGTTTTTTTTTTTTTCTTGTGTCTCTCTCTCTCCCTCTCGGTTCCTCTAATCGCAAGTAGGAAGTAATGGCCACCACCTGTCACCAATGATTGGCTGTTCTCAGTGGTTGGAGGATGAGGGGAGCAGTGGAGATTTAAGCAGCAATTCCACCACAGACCAGGGCTGTGTGTGTGTGGAGGCTCTGTTTTGAAGTTTCTCTCTCCTTGGTTTTTTTTCAAGGTGTAGTGAAGTGTGTTTATCCATCTACTGTTGTAAATACTATCTCTACAACTATACCTGACTTTTGTTTGTAAGTTAATATTGGTTTGTACTTTGTTTTGTTATGGAAACTTAGGGATTTAGGGTATTTTGATGTATTTTTGTTTCTTTTTCTTTTGGTAGGTTAGTTAGTTTCTGTTTATCAGGTAGATGTCTTATGTTTGTTGTTTTGGCTTGAGCTCCCTCTTGAAGCCTTTGAAACCCTACTGCATCTGTACAATAAAAAAAATGATATGCTTTTCTCCATTTACGTTGTAAAGTGGATTTTCTCTTTTGTAAATTCTCTTTTTGAGGTTGCTAACTGATCTTCAGTGCTGACACACACACACAACACCATTTTTATTCTGTTACGTGACTTGTCCTCCCTAGACTTGATATAGGAACGTGACACTGGCCATAATACATACTTGGACATTTATACATCTTGTAAGCTTGTTGTAAACGTTGAGTTAAGTTTGGATGTTGTGTTTTAAATCGTACCTGATACATGTTAAATGTTGTCAGATGATGTGTTGGCGGAGGCAGCATCGAGTATGAGCGTGAGTCTGCAGCATGTTTATATTCCTATAGACGGATATGGACCATACCACCTGTTAGTAGTAAGCTTCTATAGGGGAGGAGCCTGGGCTTTAAAAGGGCACCCAAAATAAATACAATAAAATACTACCAACCCCCAAAAAAATAAATACACAGAGCTTCCTACCCAAGTATGTAGGTTATTATGACTGGGAAATAACGCGAATGATTGTAATGTCCGTGTGCTTCTCTTTTAGCGAACGCAACAGAGGGACAGGGAATGTAAATTAATGTTACATTTGTGCCAGTGCTATTCCACGACATGATCAAGTCACCTTCTTCACGGCTGTGTTTTGTGAGGCTTTAAAGAAATATAGAGTTGAGTATCATCAGCATAACGGTGAAAACAAACTCCAATGTTTCCTAATTATAGCTCCTAGGGGTGGCATGTACAGGGTGAAGAGAAGATGCCCTAACACTTAGCCCTGTGGCACTCCGTACTGGACAAATTAAAAACTGACAAATAAGTAAGATTTAAACCATTTTAATGCTATTCCACTAATGCCGATACAATTTTGTGGTCAATGGTGTCAAATGTGGCACTAAGATCTAATAGCACAAGTAACGAGATGCATGTTTAAATAACGAAAGCAAATCGTTTGTAACTATGATGAGAGCAGTCTGTGTACTGTCTATGATGTGATATAAATCCTGACTGGAATTCCTCACAAATGCAATTTCTTTGGAGGAAGGAGCATAACTGTGATAAAACCACCTTTTTAAGTACATTTGAAATGAAACGTAGATCTGATATAGGTCTATAGTTAACTAATTCCCTAGGATCAAGTAGAGTTTTTTATAAGAGGCCTAATAACAGCAGCTTACAGGCTTTAGGGACATATCCTAATGACAAAGACAAGATTATAATACTAGGCAGAGGAATATATAATTTCAGGGAGCATCTCTTTAAATAAACTAGTAGGTATATGATCTAGCATACAGGTTGCTGATTTAGATACTTTAATAATTTTGAACAATTCATCCTGACCTACAGTAGTAAAATGATTGCAGTTGCTCCTTAGGGGAGTTGTAATATGATGTCTCATCTGAGAGTGTAGTCTCTGGTTGCATAGTTGTATTTTGTCTCTAATATTAGTCGCTTTGGATAAAAGCATCAGCTAAATGCCTAAATGTAAATGTAAATGTAGATTGATAAAGAGTTAAGCATTTACAAAAGGACTCATTTAAAAGTATTCAAAAGAATTTATTTATTTTTACATTTACAACTTGAATCAAAGCCAGATTTATGATATTATGATTTTAATTCCAAATTAAAATGTATAGTGAGACTGATTGGTTTTCTATTGTTCTGACAATTTACAGAAGAAGGCAACTCCCGCACTGTTTTCATAGACCAATGAATGAGGGGTCAAAATGACCTGCTTATTGAGGAGTATGGTGCTATATCATTTCTAAGCGAACGGGAAATGTTCTTTGGAAAAATCCCTTTGACTTAACGTTGCGACAAATTTAGACAGGTCATAGCTCTGAGCGAGAATTTAATAGAAACATGTGAGTAACCACATTTGATGAGGCTAGCAAGCTCTGTAGGAACATACCTGACAATGGAGTGTAAGTGCTACTTCTAGGGTGTAACAGCTGCCCGAAAACTCCCATAGACTTATAATGGCCCATAGTCTGCCCAGATGGATTATTTTCACAGTGTCATAGAGACAAGGCAGTGGTCTTATTTTACACAGGTAACCAATCAGTCAATGGGACGCTATTAATCCACTCCCTAGCAATCATTTAGAGTTCCCTAGCAACCAAACCCAAAGAGGGATATCTTTCAATCTAAATGTAATAGAGGCACTGGGGTTGGTTTCTATCATTCATACTAGCAAGTAGCCTTTGGCCTCATTATTAAGTTTCCTAGCAACCGTTTCACATCAGAACATTATAGAGACATGGGGTTTGGCTTGCTTAACTCATGTTAGTAAACAGGATGGTCGACATGCTACACATGTTAACATTATATAGTTACATGCTAATAGTGATTAGCTAAGTGATAAAACACAATACAAATGTTAACTAAAACATACTAACATCATGTTAAATCATGTTAGCCTCATGGTTAAACGTGCTAGTGTCAATGCCAAAACTTGCTAACATCATGCTAAAACATACAACATCCTATACAACAAATGTATTAACACAATGCTAAAACGTATTAGCATAATTGCTCAAATGTGTTAGCAGGATGCTAAATCTTGTTAGCATTGTGCTAAACATGTCAGTTTGCTGTTAAATCATGCTAGCTTCATGTTAAAACGTGCTAAAACATGTTAGATTAATGGTAAAACACGTTAGCGTTATGTGATACATGTTATCTTAATGCTAAAACATGCTAGCTTAATAATAATTCATGCTAAATCAATGCTAAAATAAACATCTAAAAAGATCCACTTGTTATATTTGTCAAATGTAAAGCATTTCAAACTGTTTTCAACTTCTCAGACCAGGCTTTGTCAAGCCAACATAAGGTTTGTCCACAAACTGCACCATCTTTTATAATGAAGATCTGAAATGATGATTTTGATATAACTCTGGAATGCTTGGGTCTAAAACCCTAATCTTTGTCTCATTTTTAAGAAGACACTTGGAAGTTTATAAAGTTGAAAAAGATTATAGCAAAAAAAAGTTATAGCATCTTAATTTTTCACTAAAACTCACTAAAACAAAAACAAAAAAGTAATTAACTAAACCGGAACATTAATTGTGGTCACAATATTGAAAACATTTTTTTGGAACAGACAAGATTTGTAACATACTCCAACAGCGCATACAGTCATGTGAAAAAAATATGACACCCTATTAAATAATCTAGAGTTCTTTATTAAGAAATGTAAACAAGTCATTTACTGATCTTGTTTTTGTTGTACCTGTAGAAAGTGATGTATTGCATGTAAACAACAAAAAATCACTTTGTTTTCACTTATTAAACAAAATAACTAAACGTGAATGTATATTTCACCTGAAAAAAAGTTAGGACACCCCATTACCTACTAGCTAGTGTTTCCCCCTTTGGCTGAAATAACCTCAATAAAAGTTTCTGACATCAACTGGAAGAAAGCTTTTCCCACTCCTCAACATAGAATTTTTTCAGCTGTGTGATGTTTGAGGGGTTTCTTGCATGCACTGTTCATTTAAATCACCCCACAGAATTGTAATAGGATTTAGATGTGGGCTTTGACTTGGCCATTCCAGAACTTTTTTCAGCCAGTTCTTGGTGGATTTAGTGGTATGTTTTGGGTCATTGTCATGTTGCAAGATCATGTTGTCATGTTGCTCTAGTTTTTAAACTGGGTTTTAAGAGATGTTTTAACAGTAACAGTATTTTATAGTACAATAAACCCTTTTATTTAAAAAGACAAATAATTTTACTTTGAAAGTAAAGGTAAAGTAATAAAAGTAATAAATTAACATTTCATTTTTTTATTGAATTTTAATATTGTTTTAATATTGTTTTTTTATGTATTTAAAATAACATTAAACTTAACATTTGTTTACTAATTTTTTAAATGTTTTTTGGTAGTAAACTTTTTCAATTTCTTTTTCTTGAATCTTAGAGACCTTTCCATCAATTTATAGTTCGGCATGATTAGATTAGAATTGAGCTGTAAAATATTAAAGTGAATAGTGAAATAACTATTCCACCTGTGGAACAGTGTCTGTTAATAGATTATCTGTTGCATCTGCAAAAACATCTCTACTAATTTATAGGATTACACTTTTATACCTGTAAAGTTGGGTTTATTTGACACAATGAAAGCATTCCCAGTTAATTCATATTCACAAACTATGAGCAGGTGGTTGCTCTCAAACAATATCCAAACATTATGTGGGCATATGCATTTGTGTAATGCGGTGAACAATGTCAGCATCAGGTTGAATCCGAGTCATCTCTTTCAAACCACTGACCAACTGACATGACAGGAAATCTTGCCAGTTTCCCTTCAGCTCAGTAAGACAATATGTTAATTGCTTTCGGACTCAGATGGGGCTTAATCATGAGGGAATGTTCCTTCATCTGCTGTACGTGTCATGTAACTTTTCCAGGGCTACAGGAGCAGATTGGAAACGTCTAGTATTCCAAGGGCTAATTATTAAAAATCTCAAAGTTTATTGTTAGTGTCACTGATTGCAGCCAAATGTGTTTGTTGGCATGTGGCTTGGGCCAAAAAAAAAACCATTTTTTTGTCCTAAAATATTCACTTTTTTATTTTTTTCCGCTGACCTTTAAATATTGTAAAATGAATGTTAAGGATGCAAAAGGGCTGAACTCTCATTTTAAGAACTAGTTTATTTAGAATGTTATAACATGTTCATGGTTCCAAGGGTGAAATAACTACCTGACTGGAATTATGAAAGGTGTCAAGCTTGGATTCTGATATGCAGTCCTAAAACTATAGAATGAAACCATAATAATAAACTGGCCAATTCTTTAACTAAACTTTAAAACGCTGCAACAGTTGAACACTTTGAATGAGAACTGACGATTAAAGCAGTTTCTCTTTAAAAGTGCAGGCTGAAAGTCAAGTGCTCTCAGAATAACAGCACACTAGAGCCTTTAGGCATAAATATACCACAGCTGATTTAGCTAAGCTCTGTAGTGTACTTTTACATGCTTTAGTTTAAACATGGTTTGCATCGCTCTTCACAGGAGGTAAACCTGACAAACTACATTAAAGAAGTTAAAAAGTTATAACATTTCTACATTGTCCCTGCTGTGAGACTGCACACATTCACAAAAAAATCTTTGCACTCCTTATTTTTAGTATTGGTGACAAAGCCAGACAAAGTTTGATTAAACAGTCCCACTTGGCCTGCATGCTTATGGTGAGGGATTGAATTTCGCCTAAAATTAGCCATCACTCTTAATTTATTACCTTTACTGAGAACTAGAGAATTGCCTGTTATGGCCTCCATACTAACAGCCTACACTGGGTCAAGTGATATAAAGTTGCATTTTAATTCGTTGTGAGACCAGCCTATTATAACATACACCTCCTCTTATTACCCTCCCCATTCTCATGTGGACTGAAATAAGGGAAAGTGTTAAACGTGCACAAGAGTGCAAGAAAAACACTAAAATCCAAAATAATTTTATGAGGTAGGAAAACAGTTTCTCCCTTTCGAGTAGTTGACATTTTAAACTTTCTTGTAGTTCACAGTATCGAGACTGCAGAAGAGGCGAGCTGGCACAGACGCCATGCGTAGTGTTGTCTGAGTTGGGCAAAATCCCTCTAGACTCACTTAAACCCTGTCAAGGGGAAATGAAAGTCAGGCCTGACTTTACACCTGACTTTATTCTTTTTCCCAGACTTCCAATGTTCAGTGTGTGCGTGGTGATTGGATCTTTTAAGACTTGGGAGAAACTTTTAATACGTAACTGTTGCAAAATATAGTAAGTTGCTTTACCTGTCTACTGTTTACATAAGCTGTCTTTATGTGTGCATGATGCATACACGTGCATCATGCATACACATGCACAAAGTATTGCTGCTAATATTTTTAAAACCAAAAATAAATAGTACAAATATAAAAATACTTACACCATTTTATCAAAAACATCACAAACTCAGAGGTGGTTACATATACATTAAATATATTTTCTCACTCCCTATGGCCTATTTTTAGTAAGTGTTGTGACCACTCTTGTAAAATTTTAAGATTATTACATATTCTGTAGTCCCTTTCCACTTTGGCAGTTGGACAGGGGCTTCATTCTTATTTTTTTCATTCTCTCTACCTTTCTCTCGACAACGATCTCTAGTTGCTAAATAATTGACCATTGGCCAGCAATAATTTGCCGTCTGAACAGTGCCAGCACTTCTTGACATTTACTGAAACCTCATACCCACACTTGCTTGTTTCACTCCTCCACCACCTTCTCCGCCATTCTATGTTTGTGCAGACAGAATCTCAGTGGAGCCCTGGACATCATTTTAATAATGAGAAGGCAGTGGCTAGCCTTAGACTGGCCTCTTGTGCTTGTGTTGGCCTCGAATCAGTGGAACAGGCAGGCAGTGCCAGCCAACCATGCTGAGGAGATTGTTCCTTTACTGTACTTACAGTAGATTAACTGCAGATGTGTTTCTATCAAGTGTAGACATATAAAAAGCACTAATGCTGCATCAAGATGCACTAAGAAAAATAATGCTATAGGACAAGTTAATTATAAAAAGATGGAAGATTGACATTATGTTTACTAAAACAGGACTTTACTGGCCAAAATAAATTTTAAAGGGAGCAGTCTCAGTGTTTTAATTTTGTTTCTACTGCTGAGCTAGGGTGAGTGGTGTTTTGCTTTCTGGCCTACACCCCAGCTTTCCTTGAGTTGGTTAGGTGCGCTGATTATGTGGCACATGGACCCCCCCACACACAGTTCTGCCACAGTCTGAAACCACAGACTGCTGAATAGATCATACAAAAGGTTTATTTCCAGCAGGGACAAATCCTCAAGAATACACGCATGCACAAACACACAAGTTTTATATACTGGTGCATTAGCAGATTTAGGATTTACCTATCTCATCCTAGTAAATAGTGAATACACGCATAGGTCGTGAATGAACACACGCACACAGAGCAGTGGGAAGCTAACACTGCTGTACTTAGGAAGCAATTGGGGCAAAGGTGCGTTGCTCAAGGGCACCTCAGTCATTTCCTGCCCATGTCATGAAAAATCGGGTCCGCCTAGAACCTTGACTGGTAGAAACTTTAAATGCCTGATCAAAAGTTGGTATTGTGATATCTTGTTATATGGGTTATCCTGTCTAATCAAAGCTGCATAAGTAAGCTAAATACCATATTTATGATAATACTTTTACAGTCATTGACACATAAGCACATGAATATAAGTACATATTTTATCTAAAAAAAACACCCTATAAATACTGTACAACTACTACAAACAAACAGCATTTGTTACAGTACATTATTAATATTATATAAGTTATTTTTAATATGACAATTTTAGTCATAAAACAAAAACAGTGTGAAATTTGCTTAAAAATCTTGTCTCCCCTATGGACCCCAAAGTCCATGGTGTAGTCCATAGTGATGCTTATCTGTAAAACATAACTGAGGACATAAAACATTGATCAGAATATTAAAAAATATAAATGTATCTTCTTTTTTAATTAATTAGTATCTGATTACGGGGGACCCAATTTCTCAAGCCAGTTTTCTAAGGTCTTTGCACTGCGATGTCATTTGTACACATGATTTATCCATTAAATCAACTAGGCATGATAATCTGATAAGGGATGGGTGGATTCTAAGGTAATTTACACACATTTCTGTCACTTTTATTCTTTACTTTTATTATTTATTATTTTAGCAGAATCGTATAATTAGTACATTTAACATAAAAAATGTTAAATGTCGTTAAATTCATTAAAAGTCCATATTTTTTTCAAACTGGGCAGCTTCAGGGAATGTGACGTAACTTCAAGGGAACAGGGAGCATCGGTGCTCCCTGGGTTTTGGGTTGCAATTTTGGAATTTTTTGGAATTTATTTAAAAATGATCTAATTTAACTACAGCTTAGTCCTGATTTAAGTTAATCCCTATCTGGGAAACCATCCCAATGTGATTTTTTTAGGATTGTAACCAGGTGCTAAAAAAATTCCCACTAGAGGAATCACGTCGATGGAATTTAAAATTCAGCAAATGGAATCACGCGGGGACCTGATTTCTCGGGGGAATCTATTTCACATGACACTGGCATTGGAAATCAAACATGCAACCTCCAAGTCACAAGCCAAACTCCCTATTATTAGGCCTCGATTAGCTGTACACTTTATAATATACTTCATCTGATTGGTTGAATTCTACAGGATTTCCAGAAGACGCATTAGGTGAATGTGTTGAAACAAAACATTGTTTTTACATTGGAGACAGTGAGTGTTCATCAATTCAATTTAATTATATAGTATTTAATTGTATTTATATAGCGATTTTTTACAATTTTCATTGTTGCAAAGCAGCTTTACATACATTGTAATTAAAAGAAATAGTAATGGTAATAATAATGACACAATGTTAAATAAGACATTGTATGGGATGCATGGTATTAATGCAAGTTATTCTATATTTAATGAGACTAAACTGAAATAAATACTATGTTGGATTATCTGTCAATTGTATATTATATAAGTGTATTATTTACAATCTTACAACGTGTTAAATATTTACAAGATTTAAATTTGCATGTAGTAGCCACAGTTAATGTCATAATTTCTGGGTAATTTACAGTATTATATTGTGCAGAGTAGCAACATGAAAAACGTCCTCATGGTTATGTTAATAATGTTATTAATAATGGTTTATTTACAAAATTATAATGTGTAGTGTAGCAGCGCAATTTTAGTCAGTTACTAAAGTTAAGGCACTTTTTCACTGCATAGTAAGTTACAGTCCCCACTATTGTTACGGAGTCGATGCCTTCAGCATCGGGTTCTCTACATCACGTCACCCGCTCTTCATCCCCGGACTTTTAAGAACTTCATTTCCCACATTCCATTGCACCCCGCACACCTGCCATCATTCAATGTCACTTAGCCCCGCAAACCTGCACCGTCTGTTACCTCATTATTATGGACATTATTTAATGTGTGTGTTTGCTTTTGTTCTTTGTCTGGTGTTGTTGTAATTTTATGTATCAGTTTGTTACTTCGTCTGTCAGCCATGCATTTACCTGGAAAAGTTTGTGAGTTATCACAGCGTGTGTTTCTCAGGATTTCCCCGCTGTTTTCTTTGCCTGTATTTGATTCCCCTCTGAAGTGAGGTCTGTACCAGTTTGTTAATTCCGCTGATGAAGTTCAGTAAAAGACTTTGAACTATATTCTCGTGTTCTGCCTCGTCTGATGCATGGTTACAGTACACCAGACCCAAAACTGAATTATTTTTCGTTGTGACGTGAAGTGTCTGTGGATTATTTGTCTTTTTTGATTTTTGTTTGTTTCATGTCATGGATCCCGCAACTCCCAGTCCCACGGATGCCGCCACTGATCTCCTGCACGCCCTTACCCGTCATTTAAATGCCCTACCTGTTTGTTCTCCCCAGCCGGTAAGCACTGCGTCCTCTGGCAGTCCCATGGCCATGCCTAATCGTTTCTCCGGGGCAGCGGAGGAGTGTGGCGGATTTCTGCTTTAGTGCAGTTTGTATTTCAGTCGGCAACCCCATCTGCATCCAACAGAAGCGGATAAAGTTGATTTTGCTATTAGTCTCATGACCGGAGCCGCGCTGCGTTGGGCTCAAGGTTACTGGGAGGCTGGACCTCGCGAATCCCGGACCTGGGAGGATTTTGTTACTCAAGTAAAGAATGTATTTGATCACTCTGCCTCTTCTCTCTCTGTTGCAGACCAGTTATGTCGGCTCCGCCAGGGACGATCATCGGTGGCAGAGTATGCTCTCCATTTTCGTACTCTCGCCGCAACCAGCGGATGGAATCAGTCTGCGCTGCTGGCGGCATATCGTCAGGGTTTGTCATCGGAGGTAAAGATGCATATGGTGATTTATGATGACTCCATTGAGTTGGAAACATTCATCCAAAAGTCCATCCGGATAGCTCAGCGCATCGCCGCCTGCCAGAGTAAGACTCCGACTGTGTGTACCGCTCCTCCGCTGCATCCCATGTCCGCTCCGCATGCGCTTCAGCCGCCGCGCCACACAACCCCCCGGACATCATTCTCCGAACCGCCTAGCCCTCCAGCACCCGAACCTATGCAGGTGGATAACTTCCGCCTCACCAAAGAGGAGAGACAGCGTCGTATCTCTCTCAGGCTCTGTTTATACTGTGGTGAGCCCGGTCATTTCCTCTCAACCTGTCCAGTTCGTCAGCCATGAGCCCGGGTGAGTGCGGTTCAGCCGCCCCAAGCAGGTACAAAACTTCCGTTGACATCTCTAATCCTTGTCTCCCCCACTATCTCTCTTTCAGCGAAAGCCTTAGTTGACTCTGGAGCGGCTGGAAATTTCATCTCCCCGGAACTGTTGGCGCGACTTCAGTTACATCGCCATCGCGTGGCGCAGCCGATTCCCGTGCAGGATATCCTTGGAAAACCCCTAGGCCAGGGACTGATCAGATATTTCTCTCCGCAAGTAAGGCTTGAGTGGAAACCTGCCATGTCAGAGGTACTATCGTTCTGGGTGCTGGAGGGGAGCTCGGTGGATCTGGTACTGGGACACCCTGGCTTCAGGTTCATCGCCCGGAAATGGATTGGGCGACAGGAAGTGTTATTAGTTGGCCCCAGGAGAAAGTAGTAAGACCGTCACAGTCTGTTTCCATTTCAATGTCGCCAATTTCTGTGAATCTCTCCTCAGGAATTCCTGATGGTTCTAGTACGCCCCATGTTGACACGTCCCTAAAGGATTCGATTCCACCAGAGTATGGGGTGTTCCAGGATGTGTTCAGTAAGGAGAAAGCTACTCAACTTCCCCCGCATAGGCCATGGGACTGCGCTATTGAGCTGCTGCCTGGGGCCCCTTTGCCCAAGGGTCGTATCTACTCTCTGTCCCTCCCGGAACAGAAGGCCATGGGTGAGTACATCAAAGAGGCTCTTCAGCAAGGGTTTATTTGTCCCTCTACCTCTCCTGCAGCTTCCAGCTTTTTCTTCGTGGGAAAGAAGGATGGAGGTTTAAGGCCATGCATCGACTACAGAGTTCTCAATCAAGCCACAGTCAAGTTTTCGTATCCCCTGCCTCTCATTCCTCCCTCCATTGAGCACCTTCGTGGAGCGTCCGTGTTCACGAAGCTGGACCTCAGGAGCGCCTACAATCTAATTCGTATCAGAGCAGGGGACGAGTGGAAGACGGCCTTCATGACGCCCGCGGGACACTTCGAGTACCTTGTGATGCCATTTGGGTTGGTAAACGCCCCTTCTGTGTTTCAAAGTTTTATGAATGAAATATTCAGAGATGTGTTGGGTCTCTTTGTTATTGTTTATATAGATGACATCCTGGTGTACTCAAAGTCTCTCGCGGAGCACCGGGACCATGTTCGGCTCGTTCTCCAGCGCCTCCGAGATCATCACCTCTACCTTAAACTAGAAAAGTGCGCGTTTCATCTCCCTGAGGTCCAGTTCCTGGGGTACATGATTAGCTCTACGGGGGTGCTCATGGCGAAAGATAAAGTGGAAGCCGTCCGAACCTGGCCTCAGCCATCCTCGATCCGAAGTCTGCAGTGCTTCCTGGGGTTTGCAAATTTCTACCGGCGATTCATCCACAACTTCAGCACCATCTGCTCTCCTCTCACCTCGCTGCTCCGAGGCAAACCCAAGGCTCTAGTCTGGACCCAGGAAGCATCTGATGCATTCTGTCAGCTTAAGGAAGCCTTCTGCTCAGCCCCTATCCTCCGACATCCGTCCCCTGAGCTTCCGTTCGTAGTTGAAGTCGACGCCTCCACTACTGGAGTGGGGGCTGTGCTCTCTCAGCTGCAAGGGAGTCCCGCTCGCCTTCACCCATGTGCCTTCTTCTCAAGGAAAATGTCCCCGGCGGAGCAAAACTACGATATCGGCAACCGGAAACTCTTGGCTATCAAGCTGGCTTTGGAAGAATGGAGGCATTGGCTGGAGGGAGCTAAGTACCCTTTTATTCTTTACACTGATCATAAAAATCTTCTGTATCTTCGTGATGCTAAGAGACTTAACTCTCGTCAGGCCCGTTGGGCGTTCTTTTCACGTTTTAACTTCACAGTTACCTACCGCCCGTAGGTAACCTACCGTACCTACCGTAAGAACGGAAAGGCAGATGCCCTCTCCAGAATCCACGCCTCTGATGTCAACACAGACCCTCCAGAGCCTATTCTCCCTCCAGCCATGGTTGTCTCTTCCATCGAGTGGGAGCTGGATAAGCAGATTGAAGCCAGTCAGCGCACTCAGCCTGCTCCGCCGGGAGGTCCGTTCATTGTGTTCCGGGAACGGGACACCCAGGCCAGCAGCGCACCCTCTCACTGCTCTCCCCCCGGTACTGGTGGCCAGGCATGTCCAGAGATGTCGCCCGATATGTGCAGGGGTGCTCAGTCTGTGCCGTTACCAAGGTTCCTCGTCGTCTGCCCCAGGGCAAGCTACTCCCATTGCCGGTTCCCCAAAGACCCTGGTCCCACATCGCGGTCGACTTTATGTCTGATCTGCCCAGCTCCGATGGATTCACCTGTGTCCTGGTGGTAGTTGACCGTATCAGTAAGAGTTGAAAGCTCATCCCTCTGTCAGGCCTGCCCACAGCCATGCAAACAGCCGAAGCTCTGTTCCACAACGTATTCAGGCATTTCGGCCTGCCCGAAGACATTGTTTCTGACCATGGCCCCCAGTTCATTTCCCATGTCTGGAAGGCGTTCCTCTCCCTGTTGGGGGTCACGGTCAGCCTAACTTCTGGTTATCACCCTCAGGCAAACAGCCAGACTGAGCGCAAGATCCAGGAGGTCGGGAGGTATCTCCGGACCTACTGCAGTCAACATCAGCACAGCTGGCATCGCTTCCTCCCGTGGGCCGAGTACGCCCAGAATTCCCTGCGACAGGATACCACCCGCCTCACTCCGTTCCAGTGCGTACTCGGCTACCAGCCACCCCTCTTCCCCTGGACCCAGGAAACATCAGCGGTGCCAGCTGTGGACCACTGGTTCCGGGTCAGTGAGAGGGTTTGGAACTCTGCCCACGTCCACCTACAGGCTGCAGTCCGTAGGCACAAGAGACACGCCGACCAACGAAGGTCTCCCACGCCTACTTACCATCCAGGCCAGTTGGTCTGGCTGTCGACTCGTGACATCCACCTACGGCTGCCCTGTAGAAAACTCACTCCCCGCTTCATCGGTCCTTTCCCTATTGTCAAACAAGTTAACGCAGTGACTTACCGGCTGCAACTTCCACGTTCGTATCGTCTGGCCCCTTCCTTTCATGTATCCCTTTTAAAACCCTATACTAACCCTGTGTCTCCTTCTTCCCCAAAATCTGGTGCTGAAGGACCTCCACCAGCGGCTCCGGCGCCTCCTCCTCCACCTCCTATCGATGAACAGGACCGCATCTACCGGGTCGAGCCATCCTAAAAGCACGTCGACGGGCCGGTAGGCTGGAGTACCTCGTGTCCTGGGAAGGATACGGCCCAGAGGAGCGCTGTTGGGTCCCTCGCTCTGTTCTGGACCCTACTTTACTCTCTGACTTTCACAGTTCCCATCCAACGCAACCAGGTCCCAGGCCACGAGGTCTGCCCCGTCGACGTCTGCTGCGGCCCGCAGGATGCCTTCAGTATCGGGTTTTCTACATCACGTCACCCGCTCTTCATCCCCGGACTTTTAAGAACTTCATTTCCCACATTCCATTGCACCCCGCACACCTGCCATCATTCAATGTCACTCAACCCCGCAAACCTGCACCGTCTGTTACCTCATTATTATGGACATTATTTAATGTGTGTGTTTGCTTTTGTTCTTTGTCTGGTGTTGTTGTAATTTTATGTATCAGTTTGTTACTTCGTCTGTCAGCCGTGCATTTACCTGGAAAAGTTTGTTACAGCTTATCACAGCGTGTTGTTCACCGCTGTTTTCTTTGCCTGTATTTGATTCCCCTCTGAAGTGAGGTCTGTACCAGTTTTTTAATTCCGCTGATGAAGTTCAGTAAAAGACTTTGAACTATATTCTCGTGTTCTGCCTCATCTGATGCACGGTTACAACTATAGCACAGAAACAGCCATGCTAAGAGTGACAAATGACATAAATGTTTGCGTTAACAAGGAAAAGTCTTGTTACTCTCAGATAAAATATGGCATGCCACAGGGATCCGTTCTTGTCCCTATTGTCTTCGCATTATATATGCTTCCCCTCGGAGATATTCAAAGAAGGCGAGGGTAACCGCATCTGCTTCCCGTTCTAAATAGTCGGTGTCCTGTAACTGTAAAGTCAGTTATAGATGCAATCAATGGCACCTTGTGTCCTCTATTATGGATCGCACATGTGCTACGGATTGCAACTGTAACACGTCACGTCAGGGAGTTTTTATTTTAATCCCTGACCACTGACTGTTATCTTTCAATACCTGTTAAGCTGCTTTTGTACAATAAACATTTTGAAAATGCGGTATACAAATAAAATTGAATTGAAGTATATATCGGCACGGCTTGGTTGCTTTTCCAATGCATTTCAGTACCGCTTTGAAGTGGGTGAGATTATAGACTTGTGGTTATTGTTGCGTCGCCTCTAAAGCCGCGACCAAATATGATACAAACAAACACACAGCACAGAAGCAATATGTAGGATATATATGCTGGCAATCAATGCCAAAAAGAACCGAGTGCACAACTAATGCTCTCGCGCAGGTAAATTATTTCCGTGAGAGGATAACGGAACATGCAAGGAAAGGATTAAACTCTCGCGCGTGCATATTGTGTATAATACTAAGTAAAAGAATTGAAAATATAATCAATGACATTTGAGATTACAAATAAATTAATAGTTAGGCCTGGGAGGGCTTGTAATGCATGCATAGGGACGTCATGCACACTGGACAGTTTTAAAACAAGCTCACGGGCTCTCCTTTCCTCTCATGTAGATTCAATTCAATTCAATTCAATTTTATTTGTATAGCGCTTTTCACAAAGGACATTGTATCAAAGCAGCTTTACATGTAATAACAGATAGCAGTCAGTGGTCAGAGATTCAAAAAAACTCTTTAAGAGAGAAAAAAAACCCTGACATGACGTGTTATAGTTGCAATCCGTAGCATGTGCAATCCGTAATAAAGGACACAATTTGCCATTGATCGCATCTATAACTCGCTATGCAGTTTACAGGATACAGAGACATACATTATAGGATACAGAAATTACTTTAGAGAGTGAGTAAAATGTTATATGTGAGGTGTAATGTAGTAGATTTGATTGTAATTTAACAGGTGTAGGAGGTTGTCCTGGGTGGTCGACATTTAGTAGCACCAGGATGGACATCAGGTGGGGCAGTGTTGTGCCAACTGGAACTCATTCCTCGGGATACCTCGGAGAAAGGGAGAGGGGGGTGGAGAGAGAGAGAGAGAGAGAGAGAGAGAGAGGTGGCAGAACAGAGTAGCATTAGCGTAGCAGCCGTTCCTATGTAGATGTAAGCAGTTATATGTGATAACACATGCAGTATGCAGTATGTGTGTGTGCCGGTTCTAGTTGAGTTAACTATTGCGGCCTTAGAGAGTTGGATCTGAGATTATGTGAATGCGAGGCTAAAGAGATAAGTCTTTAATTTACTTTTAAACAGTTCGAGTGTGTCTGAGTCCCGGACTTTACTGGGAAGGTCATTCCATAGTTTTGGTGCTAAGTAGGAGAAGGATCTTCCACCTTTAGATTTTTTGATATTCTTGAACTATTAACAGCCCGCCATTTTGTGAACGCAATGTCCGTGATGGATTGTATGCTGATAGTAGTTCATGGAGGTATAACGGTGCTAAGCCATTTAGGGCTTTGTATGTAATTAACAGAATTTTGAAATGTATGCGATACTTTTACAGGTAGCCAGTGAAGTGTTGCTAGGAGTGGACTTATGTGCTCATATTTTTTGATCTAGTGAGAACTCTAGCAGCTGCATTTTGAACCAGCTGAAGCTTATTTATTTGCTTTGCATGACACCCCCAATAATGAATTACAGTAGTCAATTCTGGAGGTCATAAACGCGTGGATTAGCTTCTCTATATCTGAGACAGACAGCATATGTCGATCTTTGAAATATTTCTAAGGTGAAAAATGCAGTTCGGCATACATTGGAAATGTGACCATCGAAAGACAGGTTCTTATCTAGAATAACACCTAGGTTCTTGACTGCGGAAGAAGGGACAATGGTGCAGCCTTCTATAGAGATGTTGTGGACTATCGTGTCGTGTTTGGAGCTATTGGGTTCAATAATCAGAACCTCTGTCTTGTTGGAGTTAAGTAGAAGGAAGTTGTTTGCCATCCATATTCTAATATCGTTGATACAGTCTATTAGCTTTGAAAAACAGTGGGTTTTGTCAGGTTCTGAGGAAATATAAAGCTGGGTATCGTCAGCGTAACAGTGGAAGTTGATGTCATGTTTCTTAATAATATCTCCGAGGGGAAGCATATATAGTGCGAAGACAATGGGACCAAAAACTGATCCCTGTGGTACGCCGTGTTTTCTGATCTGTTATGCACTCGCAGATTAATTTACCTACACGCGAGCATTAGTTAATACTGCGGTCAAGGTGACTGTTGCTATTTTTAATTTAAATATAGCATGTTTACGTGTTTCATTTCAAAAAAGCACAATGATTCATGACTCTAGAATCACCTTTGGAGCAAGATTAATGCCTTCAATTACTGCCTTATTTTCCCCTAATGGTTAAACTGCTGAATAGAGTATGACAAAAATAAAAAAAACTTGTAAACATGTTAAAGGTGATGAAATCAAATTGCAAAAATTATTCATTGACAAACTCTAAAATATAACAAATTGAGAAAGCACTCTGCCATTAACACTAAAACGCTAAAATATAGAAATTATGTTACCATTAAAGGAGAGAATATGTATACAAAATATTAAGAACAGAACCTATTTTTTTACATTTTAAACATGATATTAAACTTATTTTAGTAGGTAGCGAACGGCTGATTCATTTGATAATGATGCAGGTGTTTACGACCATCTTTGAATCTTTGACTTAACAGCATCAAAATTCGAAACCATTCAGTACTCAAACGTAAAAAGTGTTGCTGTAGGATGCATTGTGCTTCTGCTATGACCTTTTTTTGGCCTGTATTTGATGCTGAAATAGAACAAAAACAGACAATGTTGCACCTAAAACCTAAGTTAGTTAATAATAATTATTTGCTTATTGAACAGTTGTATAACGTTGATTTATCTATACACACCTGCTCGGCCACCAGTGTCTTCCACATTCTCCTGCGCTCCAGCGATCCGTTGCTCCATCCTGCAAACAAAGAATGGACAATATTATTGCACAAAGCTCACAGACAATTCTCTGTATATTGGATACTTACCTGCTTACTGCTGTTTTGTCTTCATCTGCCATTCATTGCAATGAATAATATAACATTGCATTAAATATAAAAAATTGGAATCACTCTGTCTCTCTGTTTTCTGTTTAATAGTTTTATTGTTTGATCCTCTCCTGTTCCCATGCCAACTTGAAAGATCCTGATTTGTTCCACTAAATTGTCATTATGTATGTGTGTCTTGTTTGGTTCTCTGTATATTTATACCCGTTTTTGTGGTTGAAGGGTTGTTCATTGTTCTTTTGCCTTGTTTCTGATCCTGTGATTTCCAGACTTTATTATTAAAGTGAAGTTTGAGGGATTCCTGGTTTTGCCTAGATGGTTTCATCAGACACGCGTTAAGTTAACTTCCAGTCAGTGTTTGGCTCATAGGTGGACTTTCGTGCTTGGGGGGGCGTCTCCTAATATATATTGTATATATATACTGTTCATTGTCTGCAAGGGCGAACTAGTGAAATATATATTGGGGGACACCCAATATATATTTCACTAGTTCACCCTTGCAGACAATAAAGCGAGATGAATGGTATGCGTATTTGGCGTGCTGTCCGGGGAGAGGGCTCCGAGCTCTGCAATTCTTTCCGAACCTGGCGCACGCTCCTCTGTCCAGGGAGAGGGCTCTGAGCTTGGTACCTGCCCAAACACAGAGCACTTCCCCCCAAAAATGCAATTAGCGCAGGACAGCAGCCAGAGTGGGCTTGGTCACCCCCCAAACCAAAAGAAGAGAGAGTTTGCTCCTGTGGGAGTTGTCACAGCTCAAGCTCTGTATCTCCCTGAGATACAGATAGGGCTCCTGCAGGGGCAGGCACTGCTGCGGCAGTGTGAAAATACAGATGAGGCTTCGATGGTAGCAAAGGCTGGTCCAGCTGTAGGGCTGCTGTGGCTAAAGGCAACAGATGAGGCTCCTGTGGGAGCGGGCACTGCTGCGGCTGTAGGAAAAAACAAACAGGGCTCCTGCGGATGTAAGGAAAGGACAAACAAGGTTCCTGCAGGATCAGGCGCTGCTGCAGCTGTAGGGAAAATAGATAGGGCTCCTGCGGGAGCAGACACTGCTGCGGCAGTGGGGAAATACAGACAAAGCTCCTGCGGGAGCAGATACTGCTGCGGCAGTGAGAAAAATACAGATAGGGCTCCTGCGGGAGCAGACACTGCTGTGGCAGTGGGGAGAGTACACACACGGCTCCTGCGGGAGCGGACACTGCTGTGAGGAAATACACGTAGGGCTCCTGCGGGAGCAGACACTGCTGCGGCAGTGGGGAGAGTACACACACGGCTCCTGCGGGAGCGGACACTGCTGTGAGGAAATACACGTAGGGCTCCTGCGGGAGCAGACACTGCTGCAGCAATGGGGAAATACAGACAAAGCTCCTGCGGGAGCAGACACTGCTGTGGCAGTGAGAAAAATACAGACAGAGCTCCTGCGGGAGCAGACACTGCTCCGGCAGTGAGGAAATACACACATGAGGCTCCTGCAGGAGTGAATGGCTGGAAAAGCAGCAAAATAGACTTGGGTTGCTTTTGGAACCAAGTGAGTAACGGGGCAATTGGTGTCATCGGTGAAAAAGAGGGTCGGATGTGAGTTTGGCCTGTGATTTCCTGAGCTGGAGATAGGCTAGGAGGGTTTGATATGGGAGTATGGGCGTTGGAGGTTGAAAATGTGGGTGAAGTGCCCTACCTCGTCTGGTCCGTCTTACTTTGGTTTATAAAATGAGACAGTTTCGTCGTCTGATGCTGCGTAAAAATACTGGGGTGGATATTGGATTAAAACTGGATGTGAATGGAATGATAACCTCTGCGGAAGAGGAAATTTTTAGTTAGTTTAGTTAGTGGGTCAGTCTCTAGCTCTTAATGGAGCTGATTTGGGGGATTGTATTAATGTTGAGGTGGGAGATGGACAATGTGATGGCGAGCATGTAAGATGTTGTTGCTGACAGGTAAAAAGGGAGGGACCTGGGGATATGGCTTGTAGAATAGAATAGAAGAGGCATCAAGGAGGAGTTTTAGTGGATGGTTCTAATGGGAATATCGGCTCTAAATAAGAAGACACTTGGGTAGGGAGTGGTTCTGCTTCTGATGCCTGCAGTCTGGGTTCTGATAAGATCTTGTCCTGACGTTGCTGGCCACAGGAGGTTGTTCAGACGGCAGAGCGTTGGGGGGAATAGGTAGGGGCGTGGGAAAAAGAGAAGGAAGAGCAAACAGAACCGCTTGCAGAGGCATCTTCTCGCTTGGGTTGGCTCTGAAAGCCAGGGATGAAAGCCGATGCGTCGCCGGATGAGAAGCTGGGGGTCGGGGGGGGTGGCGTCCGGGGAGGCATCGCTCGGCGCTTTATGTTCTTTCTCCCAGTAGCTTCCATCACTTCTCTGGCAGTGAATCAAACAGACAGTATCAGGAAAACAAACAGTACCGTTTTTAGTTGTTTTCCTATGTGAACATACACTGATAAAAAGTTTAAAACATGTCTAAAGACAGTAGTCGCTCCTTCTGCTAGCCATTACTGTCATGTTGACTGAAGGAGCGCAATAGTTAGGTTATGCTTTTTAAACCCTTAAGAACCCACAAACACTTTTCCTATCAAAAGGAAAGGGTCCGGGTTCTTAAAGGTTCATTTAAAACCTTGTGTTTATGGTCAGGTGAAATCGCTCCAGGCTTCAGTGCTTTCTCCATTCATGTAATAAATGCACATCCTTGAATGTGGGTGGATTTCTTGGGTATTTATTTATTACAACTTTCCAGTCAATAAAATTGACTGAACTTGGCGTGCGATGCCGCAATGACTTTTATCACATTGCACTCTCATAGCCGTTGTAAGTCTACTGCATAGCAGCCTTATAATAATGCAGCAGAGTAATACAGGATTACAATGCGCGTACTAGACGAGACGAGACGAATCTTGGCTGTGGCTTTTAACTATGAACATGAACATTAAAGTTATGTGGCTTTCCATGGCTAGCGGTTATTATATTGAGTGGAAGAACACTGTGGCCGGAGTTACTTTTCTGAAAATGGATTCCTGATGTACTCGTATCGGGTGTTCCAGTGCTGAAAGACTGGAGAGAAACGAAGGGTAGTACTGCTTGATAATTTATAGAGGTTCTCTCCGTTCTGGTTGGGCAGACACTGAGATTACTGATGATGCACCAGCCACGTTGATCATCTGCGCGAGCTCCTCACGAAATTTGATAATAAAACATCACATATTATTGGGGGGTGCAAGCACGAAAGTGAAACCCCGCCTATGAGCGTTCTACCTAAAACAGATGAAGCCACCTCTTTTGATGAGAATCTTTTCTGAGCCAGTGCGGATCGAAGCCAGTTTCTTATACTTCTCATAATTGAGAAACTTAATTCTGATGTAGCAGAGCCAGTTTTAGTCTGTTATTTAGTGCATCTCTGAACTAAAGTGATAACAGAACTAGATGAGAGTACACTCGCTATCGCAATATTTTGTGAATTAAAATATAATAATAAAAAATGTTTTTGAGACAGTGGGTTGATAACACTGAGAAAAAAGATAATAAATAGCTTAGTTTTACTGCAAAAACCTTTTGTAATATTATTACACCTCAATGAACAAAACAAAATAAAATTCCATGCCACCTCTTTAATGCCAATTATACATGATTATGCATTATTTTTTCCCACCATTGTGTGTTCTTTGTCAAAGTAGTTTGCATACGGCTTAAAGTCTGTCCCTACAAACTCTTAAGTGTAATATAAACACAAGAGTTCACAAGTTCAGTTACACATTTCATCTGCTTTTATTATCCAAAAATTCTGCTCTTGTTAACTTTCTAAGCAGACAATGTCTTCTGGCTCTATGAAGAATCACGTTTCCTCCATCTGTCCACAGGTGGATAAGACTCACTGAAACAACACAATGTTTTTGCTTTTTTATAAACAATTAAACTTTGGCAAGAATAACAATGCATCTCTAATTCTATATTATTTTTTTCCACATATCTTGCATTTACATTCATGCACTATGCAAAAATGCAAATATTCACCTTTAAATCATTTGAATATGTATTTTTCCCTGTGGAAATTCTGAAGAAACATGCCCATCTTTTTCATACAGTGGATAGTTTATACAAGAAACATGTAAGAAATACATTTAGAAATCAAACATTATGTGAAAAACTGATACATTTTCAGTAATAAACAAATGTTTGAGATATAGTATGTTTCCTTTAAGAACATTTTAGGAACTGCAAGTAAAGCTTTTAAAGCTTTGTTTTACTGTATATGCACTTCGGAGTGTGCTTATAGTGTACCTACCCAAAAATGCTGGTAACTACATATACTTAATATTGGTTAGATTTTGGTTCAGGGCTAGTACAGTTTGTTTAAGTATGTACTTTACATGTAACAGGACTGTTAAATGAAATTATACCAAAATGGTTGGTGATTACAGTATGTGCTTTTTGGTGGTCATTACTACAGTATTACAATATTCTGCATGGAATGATGTTTATTTTTTTGTCTTTCATTGGAAAAAGTAGGGTGAGCAAATAATGACATAATGAAAATTTGCCTGCTATTCCTGAAGGTGAGTTGTGTGTTAAAACATTACCACAATGATGCAGTTTCATGTTCATTGTGATTTACTATTTTATAAATGTTTCATTGTGATTGTGGCCCAAAGGATTCATCAGGGAAATTTACACTGTTCCTGAAGAATGTGGAAATTGCTCATAATGCTTAGCTGGGGATTTCTGAACCTGTAAAAGATACTCACCAATAGTGCAGTTAATGACATCACATTTATCAGACACGCGTACAGATAGATGTCTACATATCAAAGCATACCTGATTGTCAGTGATGTCTTTTAGAGCCTTTTCGCTCAAGCAAATGTCAGAAAGAATTTTAAATGTAACATTTAAAACAAAGTACATTCCCCCATGTGGTATAAGCATGTCAAGTTAAAGATGCTTTTATGCAATGCACCATGAATTTATTTTTCGATCTCAACTTTTTTCTCAAGCCTATTAATAATTTTGTCCAATTACCCCTATACAAGGCGCTTTGATCCTGGGTTAATCATTTCATCATTACTGCCATTACTGTACTTCCTCATTGTTAGATATACTAACTATACAGATATACTAACATCCTTCACTATCCCTCCCCCCTATATTTATATTTCTTGTTTCCAGAAGTTCATTTTCATCCCATGCATGAAAAATGATAAATGAACTAAATTTGTTAAAAGAAAGCTGCACTGTAAACAGTAGAAAAGAGAAAATATAAGGTGATTTATAGTACATTATAGCCTGTGCTTTCCTCTAGAACATTGTGAACAAAGTACGCTTTCCATTCAAAGATAATTTATTTCCTCTCTACAGTCTGCGCTTTCTCTTGCCTTCACTCCATTTCTCAGATCCAATTGTTGTAAATTTTGGTAGTGTCATCAAGTAGGTAAGAGAGAACAGGAGGGAAGTTCCAGGGACTGAAACAAAAATATTTTGCCATCTCATTGCACTTGCAATACCGCTGGCAAAACAATTTGTCCCTGGAAAATAAAGAAAACTGGAGGTATTGAGTTACGCAGACAGAAACTGAGAGAAAAATTGGGAAAACTATGTAGCTACTTGCAGACCTGGCAGCAGAGCTTGAGGGTGTAGAAACCAAAATTGGACTCTGGGGTGGGGCCATCAAAGGGTCAATAGACACAGTCAAAACCATTGTTGTTTCTGGCAATGCACAGGAGCAATTTCACTACAGGGGAGTCTTCCTTACTGAAGTGGATCTGCAGAGAATAAAACAAAACAGAATTGATAGCCTTTATGGCCCCCATTGGAGCAACATTTCTTGCTGGGCTCAATGGTGAGCGGCAGTTTGATGACAGAACAGAGTGAGAAGACCAGTAATGTTCTTTAGGTCATAGACACTGTATGCTAAATGATTACACACTCGCGCCTTATTTAGACTCCATCCAGCGTTAGATGTGTCTTAGTATCTGTTTTTCTGTATGTAGGTGTGATTAATATTTGGGTCTGTCAAGGTATTCCATTGATGTGTTAGATCACCATCATCTATTAGCACATGACAGTTATTATTGCATTACTCTTGCTATAAAAATATGAAACAACTCTTGTTTTAGAATTTCTGTTGTAATTAAATATATGTACATAATAAGGCACCTATTACCAAAGCCAAATTATGTTTATTAACCCATAAGAGTCCACTTTTTAGAAATGTGGAAACTTTATATACCCCAGGTTTGGAGTACAACATTTAGGCCTACTAAATACAACAAAACAAAATTGTAGCCTATTATTTCAAAAAAATCTATTTTTAGACTAAAAACAGAATCTCTAAAATACTGCACCAGTAGAAAAAGCTGCATTCTATATTCCTACTGTGGCTATTGACTTTGCAAATCACATCTGACTACTGGACCTTTTAAATAGTATTAAAATACCATATAATCAAAACTCTTACAATTATCGTTCCTACACTCCTAAATAAATTCAATCAAACTTTATCCATGCTAAGATTACAATAATTTGCATCTAAGGGGAATCCACTAAGCAAAAATGAACCCACTTTCTTCTAGAGGTGACTAGCTCTGACAGTAGTCTGTAAGACCATTGTGCTGTTATTAAAAGTGACGACTTCCCCTAGACAGCAGTCACATGTGATCCTGGTTGATCAAACCCATCTCGAGGAGCGCTGCCACCATTAGTGGGACAGCTTTGATTTATGCTCTCAAACTCCTGACCTCAACCCCATAGCACAGCACTTGTGACCCCTGCACCCCTTATAACACCTCCCCTTCACCTCCCTTTAGTCCCTCCAACCATAACACTTAGCCCCACTCTCCACAAGTCCTAGAATATTATGTGTGCCTCTCCACAGCTGTTTGTTTTTCTCTCAAGCTGCTTTAGCTTACAAAAATATTTTTCATGACTTCTTAAAAATGGTATCTGTGTGGATGTTGCTAGTTTTCTGAGGTACATATGGGGGTCCTGGGTATAAACATGAACACTAGGCCTGGTTACTTGGCCAAGACTGTGCTGTTTTGAGTGAAGAGGAAACTCGTGCCCCTGGTGAAGACTGACATGTAAATATTGCCACAGCTCTACGGCACCCCTGAGGTTTTGGAGAGTGTCTGTTAAGCTAATTGATGCTGATGCTCATCACAGTGAGTTGTACTGAAACTGAGAGGGTTTTTTTGCAAATGACTGGACCACGTACTTCCTTGTGACAGCTGACTTTAATGAAGTGTTGCAAGGCAATTGTCCTAAATGCACTTTACTTTATGCCATAGAGGGTGGATTAAAGCAGAAAAGTAATTTTTACCTGGAACAATAAATTAACAGAATACATAGCAGTTAATAGGGCATAGTCTTTGAAACAATCCTTTAAAAAAAAGATGTCCATGACAGTGGGTGTGTAGATGCTCTCTGGATGTGAACTATAATAACACATTTAAAATTTTCTGTGCTCTGTTTATCTGATCATACTGAATTTTTGCATTGTTTTTTCTATGGCAAGGCAAGTTCAGCAATGCACTACTTCATTTATATAGCCTATCTATTACAACCCCTACAGCGTTATTTTCAGTACAGTGTTTGCCTGTACACAAACAACACATGCTGCGTGTGACAGTAGGTGCTGTAAAAAAACTAAAACATTTGCCTACAAAAACACTTTGCCAGTGTTTAATTCTCAAGGATAGTATTTGTTTCTGCCACACTAAAATGGGCCTGTGGAGGATTCATTCCACTGAGGGGAGTTGGAAAAACACTTGCTGTTCTGGATATGATTCTGGGTTCCTGAAGTATTATGACAAACAAAAACATAGTTCACTCAAATGAAAAATTTTGTCATTATTTAATCACCCTCATGTCGTTCAAACACCAATGTCTTTATTTGTTCTTCTGAAAAAGTGCCTTTTTTAAAGTGTCATTTTGCTTTTTTGAAAGGAAGTTGAAAGGAAGTCGACTTAAAGCTTTAAAAGTATTCCAAAGCATTAATAAATAACTCAATAATGACAGTCTTGACATTCTCCTCTTCTCTTCATGAAAGAGCATTTGCAAATGCAGTTTAATCCTCTATTCTCCTGTTGTGATACTGCTAGGGTTTAAATTTCACAGCAGCAATTCTGGATAGACCAGATATACATATAATTTTTAACTTACTGGTAAACTAATTTTGGCTATCATAAAACTAAATAATTTTTATGAAAATATGCTAAAAAGTGACATTTACTTTCACAATTTTGGTAATGGATGTCTATATGAGTTCATTTATTTATTCATTTTGATTTAGGTTCAGTAGGACTTTGTGGCTAGCGAAGACTTATGACATTCAGAGGTTACTCAAACAAAACCCTTCAAAGGAGATATGTGTATGTTTTCTAAATGAAGTACCTGGATATATGGATGATGTTACCACCTCAATAAAGATGGTAAAACAATCACCAGGCATTTTGCTTGGATATTCATTTTACCGCATACAAATGTCAGACAGATAATAAAGTATGGGTATTAATCACACAAAACCTCCTGCACAAGACTTTCAGCAATGTAATTTGTCCTCACCACACCACATATCTCCTAGTTTATGACATTTCGACCCTGAGGTGCTAAGAATTTGGTAGCATACTGTGGTAAATCTACAGTGTGTAATCCTACTGATTGTCCTACTGACGGTTTGTATAAGTGTGGGACTGAAAACCAACATGCCAAAATTCCCCATCCGTTACCCATAGAACAACTAGTCCCTTATTGAAATGTAATTAATTAAATTTATTTTAGTGAACTATTAGATAGAATCAGGTATTGATTTTGGGATCCCGGGTTAGGGTTAGTATAGCACTAAATAGTACAGGCACTAAATAGGATCAGGAGCTACAGTACCACCTGCATTTGTACCACCTGCATGTTAAAATTCTAGGTATTACCAACTGGCCAGAATTCTGAGACTGTAGTAAATGTGACTGTAGACTGAGACTGTAATGCAATATAAGCTCACTCAGGTACTGAGGAGTGAAACCATGTAGGGCTTTATATGTTATCAGTAAAATTTTACATTTACATTTAGGCATTTAGCTGACGCTTTTATCCAAAGTGACTTACAAATATTAGGAGACAATTTTAAAGTTTATACAATGATTAATGGGTAATCAGTGCAGTGAGACAGAACTGGGCTAAAATGCTCATAGTTTTTTGTTCTTGTCAGAACTCTAGCTGCTACATTTTGGACTAACTGGGGTTTTTGTAATACGCCTGTAATCATCAAGTAAGGCATTGTAATAATCCAGTCTTAACGTCATGAATGCACGAATCTTTTAATTTATGTCATAATGCACGAAACTTTTAATTTATGTCATAATTTTAATATATTCTTAGAATGTATCTTAAGATGGAAAAACAGTTTTACAAATGTTGCCAACATTGTCATATATATTATGTCAGTAGTCAGTAGTATGACAGATTAATAAAACACCCAGATCACTAGCTGATGACAAAGGCTTTTTGGAAAATCTATCAAGAGTTAAGCAGCTTCTTAATTGTTGTGTGTAACAGTTTTTGGTCTAATGATTAACACTTATGTTTTGTCTGAATTTGACAAAAGAAAGTTGCTAGTCATCTAGTTTTTATATTGTCTATGCATTCCTTGAATTGCTGTGTTTCGTGAGGCCTTGAAGAAATATGGAGTTAAGTATCATCAGTGTAACAGTGAAAAATAACAGGTCATACAAAACAGAAAACTATGAATCATATAAAATGCTTGGTATGCAGGTAAACTGGCAATACTTCACAAAGAAGGCTGTGTGCGCATAGTTAGGAGCTAAACTATGCAGAGCAGCGGCCCTCCAGAAACTGAGTTTGACACCCATGTCCTTGGGGTGTACATGTACAGGGTAAAGGGCAAAAGTCCTAACACTGAGCCCTGTGGCACTCCATATAGGACTTGTGATAGGTATGACACCTTATCGTTTATGGCTCATCCACATATGTCTCTCTGTTGTCACCATCACTGCCATAGAGTGTCCTATGGTCGCAGCCATTTGTTTGGTGGCCTGGAGAGCCAAATCTATGGTGCGGCGCAGCCAAGTCACTGAATAAGGTGAAAGCCTCTCCCCCTGGTCAAAGTACTTCAGCAGGTCAGCTGTACCAAGCTGTACATGCAATTATGTCCATTGTTTGTAATGCAGCCCCAGCCTGACTCACTGCCACATATGCCCTGTCATTAAAATGTGCTGTGACCGGAAGTGGTCCAGTTCTTTTTTTACTTTGAAAGAAACTGAATATTTTAGATATTTATTTTTTAAAAGTTTTATTTTTTTAAACTTAACCACTTCAAAAATCCATAAATGAGGTTCCAACAGTAGTTGGTTACTATTGTTACGGAGCCATCTGATGCCATTCCCACTCAGGCTGCATCAGATCCTACCGTCACATACTCACAATCTCACTCACCGGACTTTTAGGACTCAATTTCCCAATCACGCCATCTTGGATTACCGGCACCTGTGCATCATTCACCTGGACTCTATTCATACTCACTGTTTTCTCTACCGCAGATATTGGTTTGCTTACCCGGCTTTCACCATACTGACCTTATTACTCCTATCTGTTTAATCTTGATACCTTGTTGTTATTATTGTAATACCGTTTATATTTATCATTGTTGTTGATATCTTTAGGTTTGTTATCCAATTCATAGTAATCCTCTGTTGAAACTGCTGTTGTTTATTATTGGTTATTTTTTATAAGTAAAAACCCTTTGTGTTATCTCTGTTTTCACCTGTGTGTTCCCTCTCACCACACACACATAACAACTATATTATTTTGCACATCTACAAAGATTTTATTCCATTATCTCATTATATTATTGTTAACCCAAGCAAGTACCATTTTTAGAACATAGCAGAAATATACAAGAAACTTTTGGTTGGCTGCAGTCCAGCAGGTCCAGTTTCACTATGACACTTCCTATCACTAATTCTTAGTGGTTTAAGAAACTGCAAGACATCATTTTAGTACTGTTTCCCTACAATAAAACTGAGTCAAATGTTACCATGTGAAATTAAAAAAGTTCAAAGGGTAATACTTCTAACAGATATATTAAAAGAGAAAAGTGTATTAAAATTCTATTAGGAGCTGTAATAAAGCAAAGAGTACATTTTAACCATACCCTAAAACAGTCCAAGCTTGTTCAAAGTCCAAATGTAAAAACCAGTGTATATCCAATCCAATAATGTGTGAATCCTAAGCTCTTGAAATGTGTCCTGGAAAGGTGAGTCCAAGGTGTGGTTAAGCTGAGTTACGGCACACATAAAATGATGGGAAGAAATAAATGGATTAAAATAAATTCTCTAGTAGTATAAGAGAGCACAAGGACTCTAGCAGTAGCATTAATAGATTAAAATGGCTAAAACAACATGTTAATATTGTTTCTAATATCATAAAATCAAATAATCAAGGCAGTTCTTACAGGGCATTTGGACATGTGGAGAAAGGTTTTGAATTTTGCAATTTCTTTTAGATCCAATTAGATCTGAGTTCTTCTGAGAGATTTATCTTGTTTTAGAAATAGCAAGTGTCATTGCTAGCGGAAAAATTTGACAGTACTTATTAGACATAATATAAACAGGCTTAAGGTGTAGCTATGTAACTGAATTTATGTACAGACCTGTGTAAATCATGATTAAAGACTGCTTAGCTACTGGGTGAAATGTGGTAGTTCAGCAACAAGCACAAACAGGTGAAGGGATTTTTTTAAATTACCACACATGAGTGGAGGAAGGCCCTTCCCCCTTATGCCCAACAACCCCTTTTCTACACTTCTAGAGATATGTGCAAAAGGTCTGGAAAAATGAATAGGCTTTTTTGGGAATCCCCGTAATTGCTCCTAATAGTCTGTCTGCAGTGTACCTGTCATTCTTTGGCTCACTATACGAGTCCTGGGTAATACTCCATGAGTCAAGGCCTGCCTGAAAAATGCACATATTGTAATGCATGTATCATTACAGGTATGAGAAGGGAATAGTGTATAATTTCATATCTTGGTAGTTTCATACCTTGGTTACCTTAAACCACAACCATTAATTTCCTATGAACAAATTCTAGTTCTTTTTTTATTTCAATACTAATAATATCAAAATATAAAACCAAGAATATAATAACAAGAATAGGTAAAATATAGTAATATAGTAATATTTATTATACTGTATATAGTTATATATAGTATATAACTATATAGTATAAATAGTAGTACTTGGACATTTTGAAATATCTGTTAGGTTGTCGTTTAATTGACCATTACAGAATAATATTTCTATTTCTATTTTCTGCAGCCTGAGGATTAGGAAAGTGTGGTGTTTAGTTATGTTAGTGGTCAATTTAAAATCTATCATTGTACATTGTACAGCACTGGGGCAAATACTGTAGGTAGCAACATTCAGTCATGGAACTTGTCAAAATGTTTTTGGCCCACCAGTAAAGAAAGTAGTATTGAACACAAGCATGTCTTTATTTATGTTTTCCCTTTTCCTATACCTAAATACAGGCTATACATACTATATATTTATGGATTGAAAAAGATGGAAAATGTACCTTACCATATAACAACTTTAAGTAAAGACATCATGCTGATGTTTTCTAGAACAACAACAGCCAATGAAGTAAAAGGTTCAGCTGTTCTTTTGTTGGCATTGTACATTAGTGGTTAATTTCATGGAATTGAGGTCTCTCTAGACCAAAGTCTGCTGAATGTCTCTTTTGGAAATATGTTCTGTGTCAGCATTTGTTATAGTGCAAGAAAATGAAAGGTTTTGTGGTAATCTGATTGCATAAAAAAAGTTAACAAATTGTAGCTATAGCAAATTATAAATAAAAGACATATAATAGATTTAATGATCTTCTTTTTTCTTCAATGAAGATATACTTAGTGTTGAGTATTTCAGCTACAGTAAGGGTATAGGTAACAACTGTATATACAAGTTAGTTTTAAATTTTTTCAACTCAAAATTAAATTATTATCACAATTACCCTTTAATGCATGAATTAATAAATCACAAAGTAAGTCTAGTCTTTTTAATGTTTATTTTTAACTTTTAAACATGCGGAAAATCATGCCAATAATGTTTTTTTAAATATTTTATTTTTGGCGAGTTACATATCTGTCCACTGTTGTGGACACCATCAAAGGTATAAAAAGTAATTTAGTAGAATTCATTGTTTGGTTTGGCAAAAACATGCTTTTAAAACATTTACTTAAAGCAAATTTACTTAAGGCAAACACACTCTGTCAGTTTAAATCCAGAATAAAGACCTATCTCTTTAACATAGCATATACATTGTCCAACAGTTTTTACAATACAAATCCCCTAAGGCAGGGGTCTTCAAACTTTTTTTAAGCCGAACCTCCATGAGATTTTAAGTAAATATTTCAATAATTTAATAGTACATTTGCAAAAACATTTTCACCAGTTTTTATTTTACGTAGTTATTGTTATTATTACCCGTTATTGGACCTTCATCTGGTAATTTATTTTTAATTGGTACATAAAACACATATGTCAATTTTGCACGAGTTCTCAGCTTTCTGATATATTGTTGCATTGTGTAATGGTCATATGTCATGCAGATTAAACAAACAAAATATATTATTTTGTTGGTAAATGTTTAAATCTTTAAATTTTAATACAGTTATTTGTTTACATTAGTTGATTTCATTGTAGTGAATTGTTTTTTTAACTCAACTCAGGAACCCCTTGCAATTCCCCCATGAACCATCAGGGGTTCGCAAACTCCAGTTTGGGAAACCCTGGCCTAAGGGATTTTTAGGCTGCACTAACAAGTGCAGGTTTCAACCGAAACCAGGAACACTTCCCATCATAGGCACGGGAATTAGTTTTACGCAGGAGGGGCTGTAATTTTTTTTGACAGCAATCGGTGCATATGCAGTAGGACAATCTGGCGGGAAGGATGAAATGTCAGGACACCTGTTAGAACCAAGCTCACATAAAGTCATGAATGCTCTATAACGCTAATCTATTCAAAGATTAGCGTTCAGAGAATCTCTCCATCAGCCTGCAGGTAGCAGCTCAAGAACAGGGAAGTCTGTTTGTTTTTCCTTTCCTTTGTATTTGTATTAGTTAAACAAACGTGCATTACTGACCTGACGCGAAAGATTCTTTCTCCAGCTATAGCTCAAGAATTGCAAATAAGCAACAGCCTGTGCTGCACCCTGCGGCCCTACTTCCCGTGTACTTGTTGCATCAGGGTATGGAATGGTATTCTGGTCTCAGCTTGTCTGTTCTCATTATAGCGAGGTGGCCATAGTGAACAGGATGTAGCCTGTACCCAGATGGTGGATCTAAAAGGGAGAGGTGTGACCCGACATGTCTTCACTACAAATCTGCAACTAGCTATTAGAATATTAGATAGTTTTTTATTTTACGTTATTTATTTTGTTTTTAGTTAGCTAGTTATGCAAGCACTGTCAGCTTGTGGAGACACAGCAGTATTGCCAGAGGATAACTGGCTCCCCTGGTTGGGTTCTCCAGAGGATTTTTTTTTTTTAGGTTTTTGGGTTCCTCAATACTGTTTGCTCACCGGAGGACTGCTGACATCAGCTTTAAAGTTTAGAGTTTTGTACTATTATTAGTATTAAAGGTGACCTATTATGCAAAACTAATTTTTATAAGGTGTTTGAATACAATTGTGTGGCCGCAGTGTTTGAAAACAACCAGCCTATAATGATGAAAAAAAGAGGGGGGCAATATCAACACTTTGTGCGCAAACTTCAGTGCAAGACAAAGCAAGTATCATACGTCATATTTTGTTTTCCAAACTGCCTTTCTGAAAGAGCTTGTTTGCACTCTGTAAGGCTAATGTTGCTAAAGCAACCATTGTCTCTAATTTAATTGTCTCTAAACCAGTTTTCACTAATGCTTAAAATTGCACATGAAAGCCCTTTGATGTAGACCATACAAATTTGTCATGCTCATAATCACAAGTCTCAGTTTATAAAGTTTGTGATAGCATGCACAGGCACTATGAGACCAGTTATGTCTTATTTTTATCGCACCATGCTCCTCGTCTAGATTCCTAGACAATTTTGCTGGCAAAAAGTATTGAACCCAAGATGCGAAACTCAGCGTGGCCGCTATTTTGAAGTAAAAATGCAAACTGGAAAACTGCAATCCATCACATATGCCAATGATCATATACATTGACAAGAAGTGAAAGGTAAATAGAACGTTCCATTGCAACCAAAGTTCACCAATTTTGGGTGCATTTATGTGATGGATTGATGTTAATATTTTCACCCCAAAATGGTGTCCGCGCTGTTACAAGCATCACAGTTTCGCTTCTTGGGTTCTATAGTCTTTGTTGCCGGTATGCGTGAAGCTCTGCACACTTTTGAGGAGGAAGCCTGCAGCACCAGCTCATTTGCATTTTATGGGGTACACACAGAAACAGTGTGTTTTGGCTCATGCACTAAAAGTAGCGATTTTAACAAACTATAAAAAGTTATCTTTTTGATACTGATTTCAAAAACAATTGAAATCAGTATCATACTTAGTATCATTTCATTTTCCTTCTCCAAACAACTCACCAAATGCAAAATTGCACACATATCCCTGTCCCTATATATGCCTACACTTCCCTTATGAAAATTAACCATGATTTATAGTAAAAGTATGGTAACTGTTATGGGTTCAGGAAGAGTCAGAGACAGATAGTTGAATTTCACACAAGCAGGTTTACTGAAAGAGCTTTTCCATAGGACAGCGCATGCAAACAGAGTCCAAACAGAAACAAATCCCAGCAACTGAAAATCCAAAAGGTAACTTAGGTATAAATACAAAAGAGAATACAAATCCACACAGACTCCAGCAGCTGACCGTCAGCGATGCCGGTAACAAATCCTGACAGGGGACTCACTGAGCGAAGACAGACAGAGATAATCCAACAATAACATACTGATGGCGGGTGCGGTGCAATGGATGATGGGAATTGAAGTTCAATAGTCCGGTGAAAGTGAACGGGTGACAGGAACAGAAGAACCCAATGCTGAGGACGAAGTACTGATATCCGTGACAGTACCCCCCCACGGTCCGCTCCTGCGGACCGAACCGGGCGACGACATGGGCGTCCTCGTAGCCTGGGTGCAGGCTGATCAGGGTGGAGACGGTGAAATTCCTCCAGGAGAGATGGATCAAGGATATCCGATCGAGGAGTCCTGCATCTCTCCTCAGGACCGTATCCCTCCAAGTCCATGAGGTACTGGAGACGCCCGGCCAGCCGACGAGACTGCATAATCTTACGGACCCGGTAGATATCGCCATCCGCATCCACAGGCGGTGGAGGAGGAGGCGGAGGGGTGGATGGTGGTGAGCCATCCGCAGCGGATTCTGTGGGGGAAGACAAGACAGGGTTAACAAAAGGTTTTAACAGTGAGACATGAAAGGAAGGTGCCAGGCAGTATGATGAAGGAAGTTGCAGCCGGTAAGTCACTGCATTGATTTGTTTTTGAATGGGAAAGGGACCGATGAATTTGGGACTGAGCTTTTTCGACGGCAGGCGCAGACGAATATCCCTGGTGGATAGCCAAACCAGCTGGCCAGGTTGGAATGTGGGAGTTGGGGCTCTGCGCTGGTCGGCTTGTGATTTCTGTTTGCGCACTGCCCTTGAAGATGAATATGGGCGGTGTTCCAGACCCTCTCACTGGTCCGGAACCAGTGGCCAACAGCCGGCACCGAGGATGGTTCTCCATTCCATGGGAACAGTGGCGGCTGGTACCCTAAGATGCACTGGAATGGAGTGAGTTTTGTGGAATCTTGACGGAGGGAGTTTTGGGCGTATTCTGCCCATGGAAGGAACCGGTGCCAACTGCTCTGATGGTGACTGCAGTAAGATAGCAGGTATCTCCCGATTTCCTGAATCTTTCTCTCAGTCTGGCCGTTGGCTTGGGGGTGGTTTCCGGAGGTGAGGCTTACCGTGACCCCCAGGAGCTTGAAGAACTCTTTCCAGACATGCGAGATGAACTGGGGGCCACGGTCTGAGACGATGTCCTCCGGAATACCATAATGACGGGGACAGCTTCTTCAAGAAGTAGGCGCATGGGTGGAGGCGTGGCGGATTCCCCTGCTGCTGTGACAGCACAGCACCAACCCCGGAAGTGGAGGCGTCAACTTCCACAACAAATGGGAGATCAGGGGACGGGTGTCGGAGGACAGGCGCTGTACTGAAAGCGTTCTTGAGGTGATCAAAGGCTGCAGCGGCTTCAGGAGTCCACTTGAGACAGGTGGGATGACTCCGGAGAAGAGCAGTGAGAGGGGCACATATCGAACTGTACTGACTGATGAAGCGGTGATAAAAATTAGCAAATCCTAGAAACCTCTGCAGACTTTTGATGGTGGTGGGCTACGGCCATGATCTGACGGCGTCCACCTTGTCCTTCTCCATCTTCACCCCTGAGGAGTTAATGATGTACCCCAAAAACTGGACCTCGGATAGATGGAACTCACACTTCTCTAACTTAAGATACAGTTGATGTTCACGCAGGCGTTGGAGGACGAGCTTGACGTGATGCTGGTGCTCGGCGGGGCTCCTGGAATAGATTAAAATGTCATCAATATAGATTATAACAAACCAATCTAACATGTCTCTGAATATTTCGTTCATCAGGTTCTGGAAGACAGCTGGAGCATTGACCAGCCCGAAGGGCATAACCCGGTATTCGAAGTGCCCCACCGGAGTAATAAACGCCATTTTCCACTCGTCCCCCTCTCTGATGAGGACGAGATTATAGGTGCTCCGGAGGTCCAGCTTCGTGAAGAGGGATGCTCCTCGGAGTTGCTCGATGGCTGCGGGGATTAATGGCAAGGGATATTTAAATTTAACAGTTACTTGATTTAGAGCACGATAATCAATACAAGGACGCAGCCCACCGTCCTTCTTACCAACAAAGAAAAAGCTAGATGCCGCAGGGGAAGTTGAAGGTCGAATGAAACCTTGCTTGAGGGCTTCCTCGATGTACTCACCCATGGCCTGTTGTTCCGGGATCGAGAGTGAATAAATACGTCCCTTGGGCAAAGAAGACCCAGGCAGCAGCTCTATTGCACAGTCCCATGGCCGATGCGGGGGGAGTTGTGAGGCAAGTTGCTTACTGAAAACGTCCTGGAACGCCCGATATTCTGATGGAATCTGGTGCTTCATCGATCCTCCTGGACCGGGCACTGATGCAACGGGATGAGAGAGTTCAGCAGACTGAATGTAAGAACTGACCGGCTTCTTCGTATTACGACTCTGCGGGCTCTGCAAAACATCACCCCAGTGGAGGATCTGTCCAGATTCCCAACAGACTTCGGGCCGGTGTAACTTGAGCCATGGGCGTCCCAGGACGAGGTCGACGGTGATACCCTCCAGCACCCATAATGATAACTTCCGGTTCTTGTCCCAGTGCAACGTGATCAGAGGAGAGAAGGCGTATACGTATCCCCGACCTAACGGCTTTCCCAGGATGTTATGGATGGTGAGAGGGTCTTTTATCCGATGACATGACCGATGCAGTTGCTTGAGCAATCGCTGGGACATAAAATTTCCTGCAGCACCAGAATCGATTAGAGCTTTTACTGGGACAGAGAGATGAGGAGAAGAGACAATTAGTGGAGTCAAAGACAGAGAAGCATTTGAAATAGGAGGCTGAATCACACTCACCGTTGGTCGGGGAGGGCGCACCGGCACTGGGGCAGGCGATGACCAGCCGTTCCTCAATACAGACAGAGTTGATTGGTGATTCGACGTTGTCTCTCCTCTCGGGAAATGTGGAATTGATCGACTTGCATTGGTTCGGGTGCTGGAGGGTTTAACGGAGGCGCTGATGACTGGGCTGGGCGCAGCGGAGATGCGGTGCGAGGAAATGCGGGGATACAGACATCTGCAGCGGAGCGCTGACAGGCAGTGATACGCTGAGAGATCTTAATAGATCGTTGAATGAAATTTTCCAGGTCAGCTGTGTCTTCGTAGATGACCATCTTCCGTTTAACTTCCAGAGAAAGCCCTTGTCTGTATGCGGCTAGCGGGTTTATTCCAGCCGCTTCCGGCTGCCAGAGTCCGAAACCGCACAGCGTACTCCGCTACCGAGGATTTTCCTTGCTGGATACGGCATAACTGATCAGCTACAGAGAGAGAAGAGGCAGAATGGTCAAATACCTCCTTTATTCGGGACATGAAATCTTCACAGGTAAGCGACTCGTGCTCTCCGGCATTCCAAACGCCCAGCGCCCATCGTAACGCCGCTCCTGTCATCAGACTAATCATGAATCCAATCTTAATCGATTCTGAAGGGTAAAGATGTGTTTGCATTTGGAACATCAATTTCAATTTTCAATTTCAATTTTTTTTTTTATTTGTATAGCGCTTTTCACAAAGGACATTGTATCAAAGCAGCTTTACATGTAATGACATAGCAGTCAGTGGTCAGGGATTCAAAAAAACTCTTTAGGAGAGAAAAAAACCCCTGACATGACGTGTTATAGGTGCAATCCGTAGCATGTGCAATCCGGAATAGGGGACACAAATTGCCATTGATCGCATCCATAACTCACTATGCAGTTTACAGGATACAGATACAGACATTATAAGATACAGAACTTCACTATAAGAGAGTTAATAAAAAATGTTATATGTTAAGTGTAATGTGGTTAATTTGATTTTAATGTAGCAGGTGCCGGAGGTTGTCCTGGGTAGTCGTCATGAAGCAGCACCAGGGTGGGCATCAGGTGGGGCAGTGTTGCGCCAGCTGGAACTCATTCCTCAGGATACCTCGGAGAAAGGGATAGGGGGATAGAGAGAGAGAGAGAGAGAGAGAGAGAGAGAGAAAAGGAGAGAGGAGGAGGGAGAGAAGGACAAAACAGAATTAGCGTAGCAGCCATTCCTATGTTGATTGTAAGCAGTTTTATGTGATATCACATGCAGTATGTATTATGTGTGTGTGCCCGGTTCCAGTTGAAGTTAACTATTGCGGCCTTAGAGAGTTGGGTCAAAGATTATGTGAATACATTAAAGACTTATCTGTTTACACTTGCAGTTTTAAACTGTTCGACTGTGTCTGAGTCCCGGACTTTACTGGGAAGGTTATTCCATAGTTTAGGAGCTAAGTAGGAGAAAGATCTGCCACCTTTAGATTTCTTTGATATTCTTGGAACTAATAAGAGCCCGTTGTTTTGTGAACGTAATGTCCGTGATGGGTTGTATGCTGATAATAGTTCACGGAGGTATAGAGGTGCTAAGCCATTTAGTGCTTTGTATGTCATTAACAGAATTTTAAAATCGATGCGATATTTTACAGGTAGCCAGTGCAGTGTTGCTAGGAGTGGACTAATGTGGTCATACTTTTTTGATCTAGTGAGGACTCTAGAAGCTGCATTTTGAACCAGCTGAAGCTTATTTATTTGCTTTGCATGACATCCCCCAGTAATGAATTACAGTAGTCGATTCTGGAGGTCATAAAGGCGGATTAGTTTCTCTATATCCGAGAAAGACAGCATATGGCGATCTTTGAAATATTTCTAAGGTGAAAAATGCAGTTCGGCATGTATTAGAAATGTGACCATCGAAAGACAGATTCTTATCTAGAATCACACCTAGGTTCTTGACTGCAGAAGAAGGGACAATGGTGCAACCTTCTATAGAGAAGTTGTGGGCTATTGTGTCGTGGTGTTTGGAGCTATTAGGTTCAATAATCAAAATCTCTGTCTTGTTGGAGTTAAGTAGAAGGAAGTTGTTTGCCATCCATTTTCTAATATCGTTAATACAGTCTATTAGCTTAGTAAAACGGTGGGGTTTGTTAGGTTCTGAGGAAATATAGAGCTGGGTATCGCCAGCGTAGCAGTGGAAGTTGATGTCGTGTTTCTTAATAATATCTCCGAGGGGTAGCATATATAGTGCGAAGACAATTGGGCCAAGAACTGATCCCTGTGGTATGCCGTATTTTACCTGAGAGTAGTAGGATTTTCATCGTTGGCATACACAAATTGGTAACGATCAGTTAAATAAGATTTAAACCAGGCTAAGGCTTGACCATTAATGCCAACATGGTTTTCAGTCTATCGAGTAGGATTGTATGATCTATTGTATCAAACGCTGCACTGAGGTCGAGTAATATAAGAATAGATGTCTCGCTGCGATCTGATGCTAAAAGGAGGTCATTTGTCACTCGGAGCATAGCTGTTTCTGTACTGTGATGAGGCCTGAATCCTGATTGAAATTTTTCATAAATGCTATTTTCGGCTAGGAATGTCTGTAGTTGTTTGGACACAACCTTTTCTAGTATTTTCGATAAGAAAGGAGATTCGAGATTGGTCTGAAGTTGGATAGGTCTCCTTGGTCAAGATTAGGTTTTTAATGAGAGGCTTAATAACTGCCATTTTAAAGGCCGCTGGGACGTAGCCTAGTTCTAAGGATGAGTTAATAATGTTGAGTACAGGTTCCGAGACTGCAGAAAAACTTCTTTTAGTAGTTTTGTTGGGATGGGATCTATTATACAGGATGAAGATTTAGATGAATTTATTATTTTTGTGAGTTCATCCATTTTAATAGCATTAAATGATTCTAGTTGTACTAATGGCATGAAGCGGACGGTATACTATGCGATATAGAGGTGGCAGGCTGTGTAGATGCAATATTGTCCCTAATCTGCTCTCGATTTTATTATCAAAAATTTCATAAAGGTATTACTATTGTGCTGTAGTTTAACATCTTTTCTGTAAATGATTTATTTCCAGTCAGCTTTATGACTGTGTTAAAAAAGAAATCGCTGGGTTATTTTGATTTTCTGCGATCAACTTGCTAAAATAGGACGCTTTGGTGGTTTTAGAGCCTGTTTGTACTTGTTGTTGCTCTCTTTCCATGCATCGCTACTTCATACTTCTAGGTTCGTGAGTCCGCCATCTACGCTCCATTTTTCTGGTTGCTTTTTAGTGCTGCGGTGTGGTTATTATACCACGGTGCTGGCGCTCTATCTTTATTCTTTTTTAATCTGATGGGTGCATAAGTTCTAAAGTGCCTGAAAAAAGCTTTGTTTAATGTTTCTGTTATACTGTCAAGATCCTCATTTTATTGATTACATTATGGGTTTGATATAGATTCGGAAGTTTGTTAATAAAACTATCTTTAGTGGTAGAAATGATTGATCGGCTTGATCTAAACCGAGGTGTAGGGCGAGGGGTTTGTCTTAAAGTACAGTGTAAGTTATGAGGTAGTGATCTGAAATAGCATCGCCTCTGAGGTAATATTTCTACGTTGTTTATGTTTAGTCCAAATGATAGAATTAGGTCTAAAGTGTGCTTACATTTATGCGTGGGACCTGAAACCTTTTGGCTAACACCAAGCGAGTCCAGTATATCCATAAAAGCTATAATGTGAGCTGGCCTTTGGATTATCAATGTGTATGTTAAAGTCACCAACGATTAGGGCTTTATCTACATTAACTACTAATTCTGACAGAAAATCTGCAAATTCTTTAAGGAAGTCTATATGATGACCCGGTGGTCTGTAAATGGTAGCCATTATGAAGGACAAATGTTTGTTGCGACCGTTTGGAAGTGACATATTTAGCCCATTATTTCAAAGGAGTTAAATGTCCTAGATTTAAGATTAACGCGAGAATATGTTGCTATAAATTGTGGCAATACCGCCACCTCTACCTTTAGACGAGGCTCGTGCTTATAGTAAAAGTCTTGTGGAGTAGACTCATTTAGACTAGTAAAATCATCTGTTTTTAGCCATGTTTCCGTCAGGCACAGCGCATCTAGTTTGTGTTCTGTAATAATTTCATTGACAATATATTCTTTGTTGGAAAGTGACCTGATGTTAAGCAGGCCAAGTTTAGCCATTTTGTTGCATCTATTTGTAGGTCATTTTCTAGTTTAATATTAATTAGATTTGTATATTTTGGTTTAGAGTATAATAAAGGTTTGTTTGTTCGGGAAACAGACACAGTCTCTATATGTTGATAGGTGGATTGTAAAAACTCTATATGCTGTAATTTATGTGACTTGAGTGACATGTCGTGGCAGCTTGCAGACGGATGGATAGGCCGATTCGTCTGCTTCCTGACCTGGGCCCCGGATAGTCAGATTTTACTCTTAAGACTATTATTCAAATTCCTAGAGAGGACAGCAGCCCCTTCCCGTGAGGGATGGAGGCCATCTCTTTAACAGGTCAGGTCTCCTCTGGAAATATTTCCAGTTGTCTATATAGCCTATATTATTTTCCGGGCACCACTTAGACATCCAGCCATGCAGTGACAGTAGTCTACTGTAGGTCTCATCACCCCGGTAAGCGGGTAGGAGACCAGAGCATATTACTCTTTGTCTGACAAAGTTTTTGCAACTTCACACACTTCTTTAATATTATATTTTGTGATCTCCGATTGGCGGAGTCTCATATCGTTTGTGCCGACGGTATAACAATCTTAGAGTATTTACGCTTAGTCTTAGCCAGCACTTTCAATTTAGATCTAATGTCAGACGCTCTGGCTCCCGGTATACACTCGACTATGGTGGCTGGAGTCTCTATTCCCACGTTCCGTAAAATAGAATCACCAATAACCAGGGCGCTTGACACGGGTGCCTCAGCATGTGTGTGGCTGAGTGGAGAATACCGGTTTGAGATAATAACAGGGCGGAGAGTGGTGCCGCTTTTCGACTACACGCCGCCTGACTGTCACCCAGCTGCCCTGCCGCCGGGCCTACAGTCGGAACCGGGCCGCTATTACCGCATCGCTATACTAGACGATCCGAGAGTGTCAGAGTTATCATTAGCCTTACTATTCTCAACAAGAGTACGGATGCGTGTTTCTAATTCTGTAACCTTCTCCGTTAGCCTTACTACATCTTTACATTTATCACACGTGAAGCCCTTATCGCTAACGGAAGAAGCTAAGCTATACATGTGACACGAGATACAAGTTACAACAACAAGCGATGGAGTAGGTTTATTACCGTATGCGCCGAAAGTGCCTGAGGTCTCAAGTCCGGTTGCAGAGCAGGGGAGGAAGTCCTCAGTTGTCTGTGTCGCGGCTGGGCTGGGGTGAAGTTAATCACAGCAGACCGGGACCGTGTAAATGGGTCCGTGAACACTCTCCGACCGTCTCCCATTCGGCAGTATGCGGAGCACAAAAGAACAGAAAGACACGCATCGGATAGATCCGCCATTAGAAAGATATGAGAGAGCGAATCTAGTAAATTAGTATGAGAGAGCGAATCTAGTAAATCAAGTATTTAAATAATGACAATATGAGAGTAGAGTAAATAGCAGTGAATAGCAGATTTAGAATTAGTTTCGTAAGTAGAAAACTAGGTTTTTAGTATCAGATCGGCGGAGTATCAGATCGGCGGAGCTCCAAACTTAGTCGACGCTGCAGCGGTGAACCGGAACCAGAAGTGATATAGCGTTTTTCACATCAACTGACATTGTAAAATAAACCCACCATAATCCTCCGCTGCCCCAGAGAAACGGTTAGGCATGGCCATGGGACTTCCGGAGGATGCAGTGCTTACCGGCTGAGACTGAAGCGGGCTGATTTGGTGAGCGCTTAGGTGCTGTGACAAGGTGTGCAGAAATTCCGTGACTGCTTCTGACGGGGTTGCTGGAACGCCTTCCGGAGACGGGTGCGGGAACATGACGGTAATGCTGGCATAAATAAACTGTTTGGGTCCGGGATTCTGTTATGGGTTCAGGAAGAGTCAGAGACAAATAGTTGAATTTCACGCAAGCAGGTTTACTGTCCATAGGACAGCGCATGCAAACAGAGTCCAAACAGAAACAAATCCCAGCAACTGAAAATCCAAAAGGTAACTTAGGTATAAATACAAAAGAGAATACAAATCCACACAGACTCCAGCAGCTGACCGTCAGCGATGCCAGTAACAAATCCTGACAGGGGACTCACTGAGCGAAGACAGACAGAGATAATCCAACAGGTAAAACTTTTCTGATACAGGCAGATAACATCCGAGATAATCCAACAGGTGAAACTTTCCAGGTACAGGCAAAGAGATTTCCCACAGACAAACTTTCCAGGTACAGGCTAGAGATTTCCAACAGAGATACAGAATGACATAAAACGTGCACACAACATTAATCCCGGACCGGGAATGAAACAAAAGACAGGGTTTAAATAACGCAAATTAACAAGCACAGGTGCAAACAATAACATACTGATGGCGGGTGCGGTGCAATGGATGATGGGAATTGAAGTTCAATAGTCCGGTGAAAGTGAACGGGTGACAGAAACAGAAGAACCCAATGCTGAGGACGAAGTACTGATATCCGTGACAGTAACCATGTTTTTTTGGCATATTGATTACTATTGGCAAAACCATGGTTTTACATCAGTAACCAGTAACCAAAAAACTTTGGTTATTTTGTGGTTATTTATTGTTTTTAACTGTGTAATAAACCATGGTTATTTTTCATAAGGGTTTTATATGGCCTAATAAATATTTATATGACCTTATAGGCCCAATAGGCACCTTTGGTGTAAAAAATCCACTGAGTGGACAGATGTATTTTCTGTCATAGAAAGTTTTAATATAAACATAATAAAAATCTGGATAAAAGTATGTCTAACATCTTATTTAGCTGTCTGGTTTTCTGAGAATAAAAGAAATAACAATTATTCCTAAAGTACTTCCCTCCACCAATTTGAATGTATGATGTAATGTCTTACAAATACAACAAAGACAACTAGATAGTTTATGTTAGCTTGAAAAAGCCAGCTTGGCCTGTAAAGGCCTTTTTAAAGTTTAAAATATTGTAGTTTGAAAAATATTTTGATGACATAATGCTAACACGTTTTAGCATTAAGTTAGCACATTTAACATGGTTTAACATGGAGCTAGCATGCTTTAGCATTATGCTAATGTGGCGGGGCGGTGCGAATTTGAGACCCAAGCCCAAGTTTTGTTCACTAATAATAAAGTCCGACTACGCCACCCTAAGGATTAACCCCAGGGAAAATACTCAAATTGAGTTAAAAGCACACAGGTTCGGTTCCCTCACAAAATTAGGCCAGAGACGCAAGTATATAAAAAAATACAAAATATTTATTACTACAACCAAGTTAAAATGCACACAGAATCAACAATACACTCGAAACCCCACATCACAGACAACAAATAAAAGAAAAAGAAAAACCCTTAAGTAATAATTATGAAAAGACGTAAAAACAAAAAGAAAAATGAACAATACCAGCAGGACTAAGGCTCCCAACGGCAGGGATCAATGTAGAGTTGGTTTGGCAAAAGCACACTTCCACGCACACACACGCACACACACACCTGTGCACTCTGAATCCCACTATCAACCACTCAGTGTACACTGCACACGATGAAGGGAAAAACCACCACCACAAGGAGGGAGCGCAATCCACCCGTGGAACCCCAGCTCCTGCAATGAATCAGAAAGAAAATAAATAACTTAAAGATGGACTTGACAAAAATGGCAGTATGAGCAGCACTAATGCAGCAACTCCTCACGTAAATGGTATCAAAAGCAGACAGAAGTAAGGACAAGCAACATAACTTGAAACTGTTACAAACCACAGCTTCCACTCAGTAACTGATCACACACATTAAGTTGCATTCATAGCTTGGGCACATGCAACTGAAAGCACAAAACTTTATTAGTTTTACAGAAAAGAAAATCAAATTAGTTAAATTAAACAAAACGTCCACAACATCAACAAACCAAACTAAAACGGGTTGAATGATTTACTTCAAAAAAAGAAAGAAAATAAAGAAAAGAGTACCGGAGGCCAATTGAATCTCTCTAGAAGTTAAAGAGCTAATCCGGCCTCCTAAACAATCCAACACATGACACAGGGTCCTAGCACAACACGTAAAAATATAACCCAGCAGTCCCCTTTAAGAAATGCCAATGATGTAATCGGTGCAGCGGTTTAGAGAACAGCTATTTTAACAGCAGCAGAGACAGCTGCAAACGATCACGGCAGCAAACACTCATGGCATAGAACGAGAGGGAGAATCCTACAGCGAATACAAAACAAGAGATGTTAAATCATGATATTATGCTCACTAAATTATAAATGGCGTCTAAAACACTTACCATCAGGATGTCGCACCAAATAAATGCTTTATAGGCACAAGTTTGTGGCAATCATACCCACCAATAAGGCAATGGGATACAGGAAATCAAGCCTGTTTTAGTGTGCAGGAAACAAATGTTAAACTCCCAACTACACTAACTTAATCTACATCGTAGCATTACTCTTAGCAGTACATACCTGAGAGGCAAACAGTCATCAAATCCACTGAGTCACACAACAGGGCAGCAGCACCAGAACAAACTGCACTCTGATTAAACACACACGATTTCAAATTATGCACGCCAATATTTTCTAAATCACCATATTAAAACACAGCACACTTACCCACAGCTACCGTAACCACCAGTAAACAAAGGGGAAGAATGGACGTAATGCATCCCAGGTAACAACCAATCAGCTCTTAAATAGGAGATACTACTCACTGATAGGCGAACACTGCTGTCAATCACCTAATCCTGTTACACTAACATGAATTAGCATGATGCTAATAGGCTTTAACATGAAGCTAACATGCTTTAACATGAAGCTAACATGCTTTAACATGAAGCTAACATGCTTTAACAAGAAGCTCCAAGCCACGAGTAAAACGCGCCCACCCCCATGTCTCTACGATGTTTTAATGCAGAAATATTGGTGTTTTAAAATGTTTGCAAGGGTACTCTGGTTGGTTGCTAGGAAGCGACTTGGCATCCACCAGTGATTATACTCCAAGCCACGAGTGAAACGAGCCCACCCCCATGTCCCTATGACACTGTGATGCAAAGATATCTGTCTGGGCCTTTTAAAATGGCGGTCTTTGAGATCGGTTGCTAGGGTGCTCTAAATGGTTGCTAGGGTGTGGCTCAATAACTTTATAAGTCTTCTGTTAGACTGGTTGGTTGTCTGAGGGAAATGAGCCCACCCCATGTCTCTATGACACTCTAATGCAAAGATATCAATCTAGGCCATTTTTTAATGGCTGTCTATAGGCTTGGTTGCTAGGGTGCCCTAAATGGTTGCTAGGGCATGGCTTCACTGCATCATGAAGCTTCTGAGAGATTGATTGGTTGATACTACAAAATACTACACAATATACATTGCATTGGAAGAACAGATCTGGAGGGAGTCTAGTACTTCCTCTTTGTGCATTGTTTCTATTGTCACCTAAATGCTTTGTTTCAAAGGACTGCCCCTTGAAATGGCTATATATGCAATGTGTTTAGACTTCAAATCAGACTGCAGCACCTGTGCAGTATGCTCTGATTTGAAGACTCGCTATCTACAATAAAGACTACTCTTTATTCTCAAGGAAATCCAAGTCTCCTGGTCTTGCTGAAAAAGAGTTTTCCTCTGCTTTGCCAGAGAAGAATTTTGGGTCTATCCCCTACTTTGTAGGTAGGTTAACAACAGTGATTAGGATCTGTCTGTTAGTAGAAATTGTCTAAAAAGTCAAAATGGTCAAAAGGCATGCTAGACTGATTTCCATAACAGAGACAGGTGGACTAGCTACCCCTTTGTGGTCAGACAATGAGACAATAGTCCAAGTTCAAGTTAATTTGTATAGCGCTTTAACAATGTAGCACTGTTTCAAAGCAGCTTTACAGCAGAATAAACAGAATGACAAGCAGGGAAATATAAAAGCTAGCTTAATAACTAATATCTAATACCAGCAGTCTCCTAGTGAGCACTCCAACACGGCGACGGTGACAAGGATTAATGAATGTATGTTTATATGTATATATATATGGAGAAAAAAACCTTGGGAGAACCCAGGCTCACTTGGAGGGTCATTTCTCCTCTGATGCGTCACAGCTGCAGTTAGTAATTTGATCAAAATTATTTGATTTAAAGTGACGTACTAAATTTACTTAAAATTTGAAGCCATGTAGGTCTGAGTTTTGAGTTGATCTGGATTATTAGTTGTGATTGAATTTAACAATGTGTTAGCTTACAGCTAATGTGGCCGATATCAAGCACTGAGTTTAATTAGGGTTGATGATTTTGACCGAATTAACATCTGAATTAAGGTCTGATTTATGCTAGTTGTGATACAGTTAGTTTGTGTGTAATACAACCCTAACCCTAATGTTAATCTAGGTAGTAATTAATAAGGCCAATATTATACAATAAAGGATTGTTTAGCCGGGGATGACTGAGTTGACTGAGTGCAGCTAATAACATCAGACTGCTGACATAGACAGAAAAGAAGTAGTTAATTAGTCAAAGAGATTAGCATAAATGCTGTTTAGTATTATCATTAATGTAGTAACTAGCATTAGCATTAGTTATAATGAGTGCAGGTTCTCCTGGGGGTCGCCGACTCCTTCTGACAGATCCAATGTCAGGTCAGGGTATGGACTGGATGCAACCTCGGAATAATAAGAGACAAACAAACTGAGAGCAAAATACTGTTTACACTCTTAGATGCAAGTACATCAGATTGTTAGGGAAGTGCTCCCAGTTCCGGTTGGCCTAATTAATGCAGCCTAACAATCCCTTAGGGGATTTGTGTTATGAACTGTTGGACTATGTGTATGCTATGTTAAAGAGATAGGTCTTTAATCTAGATTTAAACTAAGAGAGTGTGTCTGCCTCCCACACAGCACTAGGAAGACTATTCCAAAGTTTAGGTGCTAAACAGGAGAATGATCTATAATGGATAACCAGTGCAGTGTTGACAGTTGACATTTTGAACTAGTTGGAGCTTTTGTAATAGGCTAGCTGGACAGCTACCTAATAATGCATTGTAGTAATCCAGTGTAGATGTCATGAATGCATGAACTAACTTTTCTGCACTCGATAGTGACAGCATATGACGTAGTTTAGATATGTTCTTGAGATGAAAAGTGGTTTTACATGTGTTGGCAACATGGCTTTCAAATGAGAGGGTACTGTCAAATAAAACGTCCAGATTCCTAGCTGACGATGAAGGCTAGAGAACCCGTCAATAGTTAATATTCTATTATATATAGTTAATATAACAGATAATATTCTTGATGGTTAAGTGTGGCAGCTTTAGGTATAATGATTAACACTTCTGTTTCATCAGAGTTCAGCAACAGAAAGTTGCTACTTATCCAGGTTTTTATGTCAACTATACATTTCATCATTTTGGTCAATTGCTCTGTTTAATGAGGCTTGGAGGGGATAGAGTTGAGTATCGTCGGCATAGAAGTGAAAATTAACTCCATGTTTCTTAATTATAAGTCCTAAGGGCAACATGTACAGGGCGAAGAGTAGAGGTCCTAGAACAGATCCCTGTGGTACTCCATACTGGACTTGTGATCGGTAAGATAAGCGGTATGATTTAAGTATGATTTAAACCATTCTAATGCGATTCCACTAATGCCAACATAAGTTTTTAGTCTATTTAAAAGTATGCTGTGATTAATGGTGTCAAATGCAGCACTAAGATGTAACAATACAAGTAATGAGATGCAGCCACGATCACATGACAAGAGCAAATCAAATGGTTACTCTGATCAGAGCAGTCTCTGTGCTGTGATGGGCTCTAAATCCCGACCGGAATTCCTCACAGATTCCATTCCTTTGGAGGTAGGAGCATAGCTGTGATGAAACTACCTTTTCAAGTACTTAAGCAGGGGCGTAAGCAGAGGCATTACTTATAAGAGTGTAGGAAAAACAAAAAGAAAACATGAAAGAATAAAAAAGAATGCTAGTTTTCACTTTCTTAATCAATAGGCCACACAGACGACGCCTTAAACCCAATCTTTTTGAAAAGCTGGTAGTGCTAAAGGGTATCGAATAGATGGATGTCTGAAACACACAGGTACACCATCTTGAGGAGTACACCATCAGTTATATAATTGACTTTGTGTTATTGAGTTCTTGTTACTGAGTTGAAGTCATGATGGTGATAAAACGTAATAAAAGTTTAAAAAAAAATTGTTTTGTTTTTCCTACAGGGCAGGGGAAGGGAAGATCATTTCTAATCAGTTGTACACATCTAAATGTTTTTGCTTTGCATTCAGAATATGTCCAGATATTTCAGCCTAATAGGGATGCCTGCACTTGATGGCCAATTTCACATGTATTTTGTGTATTTTAAAAATACAAAATACTGTATTTGTATTTAAATACATTTTTACACAGTATTTTGTATTTGTATTTAAATACATTTTTCCACTCAGTATTTTGTATTTTTATTTTAAATACATTTCTATGTATTTATGCCCATCTCTGGTCAATCCTACTATAGGCTAGGGTAAGAAAGAAAACACTATATGATCAACAACAGCTTAATGTAATGTGGTTCTATTAAAATTCTATACGATCACAAGGATGTTCAAACATAAAATGTAGTATGAGACTACTGCTTTTTTGTGTCTTTCTGTTTGTGTTACAGATACCAGTACAGGACAGTAAATGTGAATCAGACATCTACGGAAGCTTATCCTGGACAAAGGCTCCTGCGGGAGCGAGCGCTGGACTGGTTTTAGTGGTGTCAGTGATTAGGGTTCGGTTGGTCTTCCTTGATATGGGAGTGGTCCGAACGAAGAGTTTTAAAGGCCACTTTAAGTGGTGTGGGTACAGGGTGCTGTGAGCATGGCTCGCTGAACCCGTGGCTTTCGCTGGAGTGGATCTTGGGGGCGGTGCCCCTGGCTGGTGAGATGTGTAGAAGGCGTGGAGTTCTGCCTTGTTTAGCTGGCAGGAGAAGCTGACGCCATTCAGCACCTGCCGAAGGCCCAGCACGGTCCATCTCTCCACAGCGGGGTTGAAGGGAAGGACTGATGCGTAGGAGGATGCAGGTGAAGATGGCTGGCACTTAGATGGCAAAGCTGTACCCCCGTGGGCACGAGGTGCAGCCGTGGGCTCGGTTACAATGTCCTGTGGAGCGTTGCAGGTGGCTGCAGAGGGCGCCAGGGAATCCGCAGAGTCTGAAAACATAGTTTTGGTGGAATTTCGGTCTCTGTTGCCATGTGGTGGTCCTTCGGACAAGTAAATTCTTCATCCACTTTGTAAAAAAGGTACTTGTCCGGAGAAAAAATATAAACTTAATATACATGTTAAGGTGTTTTTAAAAATCTGATAAAGTTTATGGTTTAAAAATGACAGATGTAGTACTGTAATCAGATGAATACTTTTATGTAGAAAATTTGAAGATTTTTGTAGTGAAAAATAGACAAGTGAACATTAGCCTTTAAAATTACTTTAAATGTGAGAAACCTTAATCTATTTGGGATGAACGGAAAGAAAAGTGTATTATTACAGAAAAAGCCTTCATATTACACTATACCACATAAGTACACAGAAGGTGCGCTCATAACAGAGATATGCATGCGGTGCAAAGCACTCTATTTTCCAGACGTGCCAAGATGAAAACATCTCAACTGCTGTGTCTCAATCAGCTCCCTTGTTTAGTAGTCAGGGCACTGATCAGGGACTTTGCCATTTTAAGGGCTGTCTCATTCGAAAATTCCTTCCAATGCACTGAAACGTTTGTTCCTTAAAATTCCCTCAATGTAACACAAAACCCAGGGATAATCGATGCTCCCTAAGTTCCCCAATTGGAAATTAAGTCACATTTCCTGAAGCCGTTCAGTTTAAAACAAATAGTGGACAAGATTTTGTATTGCCATTTTATAAATTTGTCTGATATTTTATATGGTTTTTAATGACTTTAACGACATTTAACAGTTTTTAAAATGTACAGGAGCACAAGCTCCCGAGCACTTTAGAAAAGAAGGAGGAATGGCCCCTTAGAAGTGCAATGGCTTGTGCTGTATGTCAGCTAAAAGCGGGAGACAATGTCAAGAAAATCACTTTCATGAAACTTCTTGTGACATGTAGGTGGTAATAGAAGGTATTTTCTTATCATTAGTGATTATTGCAGAATGCAAAGCATTACTATTGTTATTCGTCATACTTATTAGTGGTGCTTGCAGAATGCAAAGTAAAAGTTATTCTTCATACTTATTTTTCTTCTTCTTCTTCTTCTTCTCCTTCTGCTTCTTATTCTGGAGAAAACGTTGGCGCGTAACTCGCACCGTTTGTCACAGACCCACGAATGAGGGGTCAAATCGACTGGCTTATCGAGGAGAGGCGTGCTATATCTTTCTAAACAATGGGGGATACGCTGTTTATGGGGTGGGTGAAAATCCCACCAAAAAATCCCATAGATTTAACATTGCGACAAACTTTGACAGGTCATAGTTCTGAGTGAGGATTTCGAAGAAACATGTGGGTTACCACATTTGATCAGGCTGGCAGTTCTGTAAGAACATACCTCACAATGGCGTGTAAAGTGTACCCCTGGGGCGTAAGAAAATTTCCAATAGACTTACAATGGCCCATTGACTGCCATTATAAAATGACCAGATGGACTATCTTTGCATCAGAGTGTCATAGAGATATGGCGGTGGGCTTATTTTACTCAGGCAACCAAGCAGTCTCACAGGAGCTTTATCATGCTATGAAGCCACACCCTAGCAACCAGTTAGAGCATCCTAGCAACCGATCCCATTGACTGCCATCATAAAAGGACTAGTCAGATATCTTTGCAGCACAGTGACATAAAGGCAAGTGAGTGGGCTTATTTCACCTGTGGCTTGGAGTATAATCAATGGCGAATGTTAAGCCACTCTCTAGCAACCAAACAGAGTACCCTAGCAACCATTTAAACACATATATCTCTTCATCAGAACATCGTAGGGTCATGGGGGTGGAGTATAATCACTGGTGGATGCCAAGTCACTCCCTAGCAACCAAACAGAGTTTGAACTTTGAATGTGAGCTGCCGTGTTTAACTGAGCGAGCGTACAGAATGTGCACGTCCACTGTCTAATTCAATAGAGTTTCAGATGCGTCGCATCACGAGAGCAGATGCCTTTGAGATGAGATCATTTGATCTTTTTTTTGTTTTATGCTTTAGCAGGCGATTTGTTGCGCAGACAATTATTATTGTTTTTTTTATATATATATTTCTGCTACTTGTCTGGTCAGGCAAGTAAAATTCTCAAAAATTCTCAAAAATATTCACTTGTCCAAGCATTGACAAGCATTATTGTCGAGCCCTGAATTAACATTTTACATTAAAAATGTAATAACATTAAATTTAATAACATAAAAAACACCTAAACACTTAATACTAGGTACATGAACCTGTATATGTAATTGTTTATTAAACATACATCACATGCACTTACATTGCTTTATTTATACAAAATATACATTTACAAATACATCTTTAAAGCATAAAAACCTATATAAGACATTTACTCTCAAATACACACAACGAGGTGTAAAAGTAAAGTATAGGATAATACAAATAGTCTTGATTTACAAATTAAATATATAATATTTCCTCAAAATTAAAACAGGTCATGTTATTTTGTACCATGTGTATTAAATTTTTCTACCCATGTGCATAGACTTATATTTACTGTTGGGCACAAAAGGAGATGTAAGACAGAACATTAAGAGCCTGACAGCCATAGTTAGTCACAATTTACATCATAGATGATTTTCTATAAAATAAAAGAAATAATTGAATAAGACTGTGACTCTTTCCTCTTTTGTTTGGTGCAGGTCCCTCAAGAGTCACTCTCAATATATATATATATATTGATATTTATGATATTTATAAACTTCATCCGTTTATAAAGACTAATGCTGCGTTCACACCAAAGGCAAATGAAGCGTTAAGAGCGAGTGATTTACATGTTAAGTCAATGCAAAGACGCGAATGAGGCGTTTCGCGTGAATCTGAACTTCAGCGAATTCCGTGCCCGCGTTAACCAATCAGGAACTTGCTCTAGTAGTGACGTGATTACGAGCAGAGGCAGAAATCAGAAACAACAATGGAGGACAAACTGATCGTGGCTGTATGTGGATTCCCGGAGTTGTACGACACTTCATCGTATTTCTACAGCGACAGGAATAAAAAGGATCTTGCTTGGAGGAAAGTGAGTCAGGAGGTCGGGCAATCTGATAAGTTGTAATCAACGCTCTTTACTCAATTTGAGCTATATATACATATTGAGACTACTAACTCTCTAAAGCCGGTATTTTAGCTTAGCTACTTTACCGCTGAAATTTGACAAGCTGAATTTATTCAGATGAAGTGTGCAGAAAGAAGTGGAAGAGTCTGAGGGACACATATTTAAAGGAGAGGAGAAAGGAGGTGGAGAAGAGGAGTGGGTCAGCAGCAGGTTCAGGGAAAAGGTGGAAGTACTCTGCGGTCCTGTCTTTCCTCGACCCCTTCGTCTCCCCACGGGAGACAAGCGGAATATGGAGAAGGGGATGGGGCACTTGAGGTACACCACCACACCGAGGACCAGGGCGAGACAGAAGCACTCTCGCACTCAGAGACAGGAGGTGTGTTGACAAGTGAAGCAACACAGCAGGGCATATTTCTTTTTTTGTTTTTTTATTTAATTTAAAATAATTGTAATTTTATTTGTTTTATGGATATCCATTTTATCCATCCTTTTTTGTTTTAATATCCATGTTTACATGCATATTAAATTTACAGTAAACACTCATAGCCTCACACACTGACGGTTTGTGAATGAGTTAAATTTTTTTCTGCCTTCTCGTTGTACATAATGTGCTATCTTTTGATACAGGTCCACCAAGAAGAAGTGCTCAGAGAAGGCCTAGGGAGCAGCCATCGGAGGTGGAACGGGAGCTCCTTGAATTACTGCGGAGCCGTCCTGTAGCTCCAGCGCCACCTCCACGCTCAAAGGATGAGCTCTTCCTCTTGAGTCTGGTCCCTTCCCTGCAGAGGTTGCCGCCTCAGACTAAAGATTTTGTGAAATTTCAAATTCACAAATTAATTTATGAAAACAGCACAGTTCTGCTTAATTTGGAACAATTGGAGCCAACAGAATAGTTTTAAAAAAGAGGCAGCAATCTCTGCAGGGAATGAACCTTTCTCTCCTTTCTCCTCTCCTTCACTTTGTCCCTCACTCTTTCCTCTTCCAAGCAAGATCCTTTTTATTCCTGCATGTAAATAGCGTATTATATTATATATTGTAAATATAGTTTTTATATTTTTTTCATTTGATTTTATTTATTTTGTATAAATAAATGTTCTATACAATGACCAAAGGTTTTTGTGTGTTACTTTGTGCACAACATAAATCATAATTTATATTTGTTACTTAAAAATATTATTTCTATGTTAAGACTACAATACTTATGGCAAATATTTGTGCATTCATTCTAATCATATTCTATTGCAAATACACTTACAATAATATAGTAAAAAAAAAATAGTTATTTGTGATTGGACCAGCAATGCATTATAGTGTAATGACAATGCAGCAACGAGACAGGGATTCATTTTGGAGGATGGCTCCATTTATCATTTTAAACAAGAAAACTGTAACAATCTAAACTTGAACAAACAATGATTGAAAATGATGAAAGATTTACATGAGTTAAGGATGGAAAAAGAGCAATATTTACAAGAGAGGTTGAAAATATGTTATTTACAATATATAAAGGGTGTAAATCAAAAGAAAAGACAAAAGGGTGGGAATATTTACACTACCTAAACATGAACATAAAGAGCACAGGATTTAATAAACAAATTACTCGGTCGGTTGCCATGGGACTGCTCCTCTTCAGTCAAGTGAGCCATGAAGCTGTCCCTGACCGGATGGCTTCTCTGGCAGAATTATTAAGCTGCAACCCGACCGAGACTTTGCAGCGAGTCCTCTGCACCCTGCACCGCCCCCCTCACAGCAAGTGCCTCTGCAGATCTCCTCATAAAGTTGTAGAGGACACACGTTAAGCCTTCACACCTCTCCACAACATCAGGCTGAACCTCTATGAGGCGATACATCCTCCACTGTGAGGACAGGATCCCAAAGGCGTTCTTCACCACCAGCCGGGCTCTGGAGAGGCGGTAGTTAAAACCCTTCTCTCGGGAAGGGTGCACCCAGGAATGGCCTCATGAGGTTTTTCCTGAGGGGAAAGGCCTCATCTGCCACAAAGACATGGGGCTGGGGTCCTCTGTGGTCAGCTCCTGGGAGAGGACGGTCAGGCGGCAGTTGGAGGGTGCCACCACGGAGTGCCTGGCCAAAGGCTGAGTTGGCCAGAGTCCCACTATCACTCGTCCGTCCATATGCCCCGACATCAATCACCCGGAAGCAATACCTTGCATCCACAACAGCAAGGAGAACTAAGGAAAACGTTCCCTTGTAGTTGTGGAACTGGGATCCGTGTTGGGGGAATGCTTTTATCAGGGCGTGCTTGCCGTCCAGTGCTCCACAGCAGAGTGGGAAGTTCCACCTCTCCTCAAAACCCTCTGCAATGGACCTCCATTCGTCTGTGGAGGGCACAGCCATGAACTCTTCCACTAAGCAGTCCCAGATTGCAGTCACCACGTCTGGGACAATCTTGCAGACGGTGGAGACACCAACACGGAAGCTGCTGGCGATCGTCCTGAAGGAGTCTCCAGTGGCAAGATTGCAATTCCATATTAGCAAATATAAATTTATAATACTGGTGTTTGTGACATTTTCATTTCTTTTTAATTTTTTTACAGTTAAACAACAACAAACTTGATAAAGTGCCCTTAATACTTTACCTATATTTAGCATTTGCTCTGATTTTATAATACTGGTGTTTGTGACATTTTCATTTCTTTTTAATTTTTTTTACAGTTAAACAACAACAAACTTGATAAAGTGCCCTTAATACTTTACCTATATTTAGCATTTGCTCTGATTTGTTTGCTACATTGCAAAAACAGTCTATTAATCAATATTATAATATAGCAGTTCCCTGCACAATTCAAAACCCACTTTGACTGTTGTAGACTAGTAAACTGCCATTTCATTAAAGTGTTGTATGATAATTGTGTGTTCAGAAGACTGTATGTCTGTGGAGTCATTAATTACTTGTAATCACACATAATGTTAAATGATTTACTGACCGGAGACAGATGGACAGGCGCCTGTAGTTGGTGTCCTGGAGGGAAATTCTCCCACCGACACGGGACAACAGGTCATCAAACTGGGGCCGGCTCAGTCGGAAGTACCGCTGAAAGCGGCCGTCATCCAGGCGCAGCTCCTGGAGGAGTTAGTGAAACTCACCAAGCTGGGTGTGCCTCTGAAGTATCTGATGGACCCAGACACGGCGCCGAACGAATCTACGCCGTTTTTCAGCCTTCCATAGCACATAAAGCGCAGCTACTCTCTCAACGAAATCCAAGTCAGCCATTTTGCAAGCGTAACTGGAGGCGCCAAGTTTCACGTCTTGAATGAAGCTTTAATTTCACGCGCGAATGAAGCGAGTAAACTCAAAATGTTCACGCGTCCAACTACGCGCGAATAGCGCAATTTATTCGCTTTATTCGCCTTTGGTGTGAACGCGGCATAAGAAAATCTCTCTCCCTGTAAAAGAATATGCTAATGATAATGCACACACAAATAAACAGTTTAACTTTGAGCCCTTGTTAACAAAAATATATCACTTATAAATGATCTAAATTAATGGTAGTTACAGTTACTAGGATTTATGTGATTTGAAATTTCTAAACAGTGCTTGGAAAAATATGTGATCAGAATATTGTCTTTCATAATTATTATGACACATGTATTATATCTAATTTTATTGTAGGAAAACAGTGGATATTATTTCAGTAAAGTCTATGAGAAAATGTTTTAGGATTTGTGCACCTCTGATGAAGACTTTAAAAAGGAATAACTGTGTTGTGTCTGTGTGTGTGAGTGTGTAAGAGAGTCTGCAATTTCAAAAAATCTTTATCTCTGTGACTTAATGATATGCATGCGTGACTTTTTACTACTACAAATTCCACTGTCACAGATGCTATAATAACACCTTCATATAAACCTGGGTAGTAGTCAGTCATCCATTAAACAGCAGGTCAGTACTGCTGGCTGATATCTGTGCACGCCCCCATCATGCCTTTAGCTTGGCCTCACAGAAAACAGACCACAGACCTGCAATAAAAATAACACAGTTAAAGAATATTCTGATTTAAGTGCAAATTTAAATCCGTAAATCTCATAAAAGCACTTAAAAGAAAAATTGGTCACATACACACTGCAGCTAAACTCTGCCTGTTCCTGTAAATCAATTGGTATTTTTTTGGTAGCGAGGCTTAAGTTGTGGATTTGACCCCAGAGTACACACACTGATAAGACAGGTATATGATAAGACATGTATGAAATAAGACATGTATATGATAAGACATGTATGAAATAAGACATGTATAAAAGCATCTGCAAAATGCATAGACCATACTCCCAAGAGGTGAAAAAGGTGGCTTGTAGGGGATCCTTGTAGAGGTGTCCCAGAAGAATATTTTTGGGAATTTAACATGTAAATGAAGCATTCTGGTGCACTCGGACAAGAAAATAATATGGTCCAGAGGGCAGTATTTAAAGACACTGTGGTTCATATGAGGCCTGTATGCTGCCAGTTGTTTAATACGTTACTGTAGTATTAAAGCATTTGCTAAAAATGTGCCTACAGTACAGTTGAATAAAATAAGTGTGTTATGTTGGCTGCTGTCACTAGGGGTCACTAGTAAACCTGAGGTGAATACAAAGAGATGGAGAAGAAGAGTGTTGTTGTTGCTGTTACTTCTTTTCCAGGCAGTTTGGCAGTTTGAGTGCTGGTTCAGAGCCAGAGCCTAGCTTCAAATTGGTTCTTTTTCTTTCGATACCCAAAGCAGTATCTCTGAACTGGGAAAAGTGGTTTGTAGGTGGCACTATAATATGTCTGGTCTAGAAGTAAAAACCGCTAGCATCAGGGGCTGGGGTTTCCATGACCAACAAGACGAAAACAAACTTTGGACCGGCATTTTTAAAATAGCAGCTAAACAAAATGGAATCGTTTAAGCAGAAACAGCAGTGGTCCTAAGAGGAAAAAAGCTGCTTTCCTGCATTCTGGTCCTCTGCAGAAGTCCAAAGTAAATTACTGGGAGGATTTTTTTATAATTTATTTTGTTCCCTAAGGTGTAAAAACAATATTACTAAAGTTTTTTGCTGTTAAAATATTCTGTTTACGCCAGTCTTTCAACACGCTGTCTGGAAAATGCGGATTTATGTGTTCCCCTTTAACCAATATAGACGTCACTACCTATTACATTGTTCACAATGACAATATAAGCTACTTTCTAAAAAACTTTAATAATATTGACAAACTATACAACGTTTTAAAGGTCTAAGGGTATAGAGTCAGGATATGGTCTCTGTTTTGCTATAAAGATACTCCAGCAACAGTAATATAGTCATTTGTGACGGACGCCCAATTTACTAAATTAAAACTAAATTAAAATTAAAACGGGACTTCATACCTTTGTCTGATATAACAATCGTGGGTCGAATGCAGTCTGTTGCAGCGCTGAAGAAAGTCCATGAAAACAGTCTAGTGCAATACATCCAATAGCTCTTTTTGTCCATAAAAGCATATAATTCATGAAATATTGATATATAATCATTGTTTACATCACATTCTGCTGGAACAGCCTGCCCTGTTTTTCAAGAGAATATACAATATAAGCACTGTTCATGTCGTAACACTGTATATGGTTGTAAACATTAGACTCTAGCAAACACACGAGCCTGCCTCCAAAGTTTGTTTTTAAAAATAACTCGGTAGTTTCAGCGATATAGTCCAAATAGTGTGGTCAAAAAAAGTAACATCCTGGGAGGCATAGCCTATTATTCTCTCGTTCCTCCGCGAGCCAATGATCTAATGGAAAAATACTGACAGACAAAACATGTAGCCAGTGAGAAGACAATTCTAACGGTGTGCGTGATGTTTATCTTTCGCATGTAAAAAAGTTTTTTTTAATTCATCACTGAACCATTAACGAACGAGCCGCCCCCCTGACGCACCTGTTACTCACCGGTGACGTAGCTTCTTCGTTCTGCATTGTTGTTAGCAGTTAGCAATGCTGCTGTTCTTCAAAGTTCATTTAGCAGCGTTTCTGTCTTTCTAGTGGAAGTGTATAGTGATGATGACATTACATCGGGCCGTGCAGGCGAAAAGAGTAGCGCTGTTGCTACGTGTATGGCTGATCACGAGTGTAATGTCTCTGTGTGTATGCAGCATATATTTTGGGCTGTGTCTAGATTAGCTAGCCATCAGTGTAATATCAGCATATGAAAATAAATAAAATAATATCAGTTGGTAATTCAATTATAATTTCAATATGGTATTCATTTGAAGATCTAATTAAACATGGTTAAGTACATGTGTTGTACATGTAAAAGTAACAGTAATAGCTTTCTCTAGACCTAGACCATATTGTTACCTAAGGGCACTTTGAAGCTCCAAGTCTCTGTTTTTGAAAAAGGCACTTGTCAGACAAAAAACCTTCTAGGCATATTCTTTGCTAAAAAAATTTTTTGATAAAAAGAAAGTTATGCTTCAAAAATGATCATTCCAATGTACTTTATGTTCACTTTATGTTATTACTATTATGCTTATACTCCGAAGGGTTTAGGAAGAACAACCATTTAAGTAAAAGTAAGCAAATGTCATGTTTTGGGCTTAGAATAGGGGTGTGCTTCGAGAGGTTAAGAAATCGTCAACTCGTACGATTGGCTAGCGTATTAGCCAATGATTTTGTTTCAACGCATCCAACACGTCTGCTGGTATTGCCATAGCAGTGAGGCGATGGCTCTTGGTGTCATTGGACCATATATGTTTGAGCCTAAAACTGATGAGAAATCTGATAAAAATGCACAATCCGTGCCTCAACAAAGAATGTAACGGCCTGTTTCAACATGGTAAGAGTTAAAATATAATGACTGACTTACGTCTTTAGTTTTACTTACTAATTTGTAACTGATAAGAGAGTTTGTAAAGTACTTCAGTCAAATGCGTGTAATGTACAAATCATAGCGAAATTAAGTGATGTTTTATTAACAAATTTCGGGAGGAGCACGTGCAGATAATCAACATGGTCATTTCAATCTCGCCCCCTATCCAATTAGTGCAAGAAAGAATCCCTATAAATAATCAAGCAGCCCTACCTTCGCTCTCTCTCGTTTTCAGCATCCCTCCACCACCCGTCTCCTCACTCTCAGTCGGAGGAGCACTCTGGGTTCGGGGCGAATACCGAGGCTCGAACCCTCTCTCCCGGCAGGGAGAGTGCCCTGGGCTCGGAAATAACTACCGAGCTCGGAGCCCTCTCCCGGACAGCAAGCCAAATACGCTTATCCTTTACGTTGTTATTATCCGTAAGTGTGAACTCGTGAAATTAAATATAGTACTTACCATTTGCGTGATTTTGGCCGGATTCGAAATAGTTGGCATGGCGCAATCTTTCAGAAATCCTTTTTAGCAAAACTAGCATTGTTTTGTGCCTTGTTCAGAAAACATTCGTTGGTAAAGTGCGCTGAAAATGCACGTAATTCCGGATCAATGTGGGTTGGACATTCTGTAAAATGAACTGAATCCATTTTTCCTTTCCTTGGGATCCTTTGGAAGTTTGTGCAAAGACGTTCGTTTCCCAAAACCAGGAGGTGCACAGCGTTTGGCTTACTGCTCTTGCCCCAGTGTCTCCCTCAAAGTTGCATCTCTTGTCTTGCATGCTGACAAAGTGCACATGTTGTGGATGACGTTTCGCACACGCTCAGTGGTGGTGCTCTGTCAAGCGAGGACTGTTTTTACACGCTGTGCCAGTGGGCGGAGCCAACAAAGCGATGGTGTTTTCGTGTTGCTCTGAGGCTTATCGTATGCAAATGAATTGTCATCTCTGACATCACAATTCTAGCCACTTCTCGTTCGGATTTTTCCAGAGAAAAACTCAATAAATCCCTTCATTATTGATAACTTGCAAAGATGTATTAATGAGACTAACACCTCTCAAATGTCAAAAGATTAAGGGAAATTTGAATCTCCACGCCACCCCCCCTTTATTGTGTAAAGTATTACAGAATATTGTAGAAAGTGTATTGGACAAGAATCTTTTTTTAAAGCACTGTCGTCTTGATTTTGTTTATAGAATTGTTTGCCATCAACGATGGTGACGACAACGTTGAGTTACCACAAAGTCAGTTTACCAAAATCGGTAAAGTCTATTTGGATCTACATGATTCACATAAATGACATATCTTGATTAAAAACTAAGAATTTAGCTGAAAAGCGATTTAGTTTGCAAGTTCATTAAAAAATGGGAGTTACAACTGCTTAACAACTGAAATAATTCCTGAAAAATGTAGGTAGTGACAGAATAGTGGAGAGAGTTCTATTTGTAGAGTGACAAAGAGACAAAATTAGCTATTATTTCAGTACAGGCTAACAAAGGTTATCAGCAAAATATGGACAATATGAAAAGATGACCAATGGTCTTGTATTTCATCAATGCCCATCGGCCACTCTTTTCTGGCCACTGACAGCAAGATGTGTGTATGTCTTCTTCAGATGCGGAGTAAATTAATGATGAATGTATGTGATGTTGTTCATTTTTAATTTTTGAGTCCAAACTGTAAAGAAATCCAAACATTACAGTAAAGAGTTGAGGTTGTTTAGTAGTAGCACTTACAAGAACAATCTACAAAAATTACAATCTTTCTGCCGACTGCGGTTCAGCATTTTGCTGTTTTTGTCCTTGTTGTCTAAAGTTTGTTTTGTCAGCATCAGCAGCTAATACAAAACTTGCTAAATTGCAGGGATCCAGTCTTTTTGTTAACAAGCACAGAATGGCAAATAGTTGCTGTGTCATCACAATTGCAAGAGTGACTCCTAGTTACACTAGGGATGGGTGATATCTTATCTTTTGCGATATACCGGTAAATGTTATCCTCCTAAACGGGGAGCTACTTCTAGAACTTCTAGAACTACTTCTAGCTAGTTCTAGAAAAAACAGATGTGGAGCAAACAGCCGTGATATGCAAAGTCTGCAAACAAGCGGTGGTTATAAAGGGTGGAATCACAATTTGTTCCATCATCTCAAACACAAACTAGAGTATGACGAATGTCTGAAGATGCACAATGAGACACCAACACCAAGTCGAGTTAAAGCTCAGAAAAATCCAGCTTAGATGAAAATTAGCAGTGCATTTGCTAAATGCATTCCCTATGATAAGCAAAGTAAGCAATGACCGAATTGTTGGAGGCAGTGGCGTTTTGTCTTGCCGTTTTGTCATGTCTTTACCGGTAAGCACTGCATCTGGCAGTCCCATGGCCGTTCCTATTAAATACACAGGCACTGCGAAAGAGTGTAGTGGTTTCTTACTCCAATGTCATCTCTTCTTTAAAAAGCAACCCCATCTATTTCAAGTCTAAGTCTAAGATCGCCTATATTATATTACTGTTGTCTGTTCAAGCACTGCAATGGGCACAGAGCCTTTAGGATTCAAGCAGCACTCTTAGCAGCAAGTGTGACTTCCATCAACCTAACATCCACTTGCTTGGCCATATCATTGGGACGCCTCAGGAGTTCTTCAGCACTACTTGGGGTTCGCCAACTTCTATCTCAGATTCATCAATAATTTTAGTACCATCAGTTCACCACTCACCTCAATCTTGAAAAATAAACCCAAGTCTCTCCTCTGGACCCCAGAGGCAACTCTAGCATTCTACCGTTTAAAGGAAGCATTCTGCTCAGCACCTACCCTGTGTCATCCATCTCCAGATCTCCCTTTCATCGTAGAAGTTGATGCCTTGACCACAGGTGTGGATGCTGTCCTTTCCCAGCAGCAGGGGAATCCGCCTCGCCTCCATCCATGTGCCTTCTTCTCTAAAAAGCTGTCCCCAGCGGAACAGAACTATGACATCAGGAACAGGGAGCTTCTGGCAATCAAGTTGAAAGAATGGAGACACTGGCTGGCGGGAGCTAACCATCCGTTTTCCGTTCTCACTGACCATAGAAATCTGCAATATCTCTGGAAAGCCAAACGTCTCAACTCTCGTCAAGCAAGATGGGCAAGATTGTAGTAATTGTTGACCGTTTCTCCAAAGCCTGTATGCTCATCCCATTACCCGCTCTGCCAACCGCTGTGGACACTGCTAAAGCCTTCTTTCACCAAGACTTTCGTCATTTCGGCATCCCCGAAGATATTGTTTCAGACCGGCGCCCCAGTTCATTTCCCATGTATGAAAAAGCCTTCTTTAGCCTCTTGGGGCCACTGTAAGTTTATCCTCTGGCTACCATCCTCAAGCCAACGGCCAGACTAAATGGAAATTGGGAAATACCTGATGACGTACTGCCACAAACATCAGCACAGCTGGCACAAATTTTTCCCTTGGGCTGAGTATGCCCAGAATTATTTCCATTAAAACTCCATTGGCCATCAGATAAACTTAGTGGCTTACCGGTTGTAGCTTCCCTGCACCTGCTGACTTCTCCTTCTCCTATAAGTGCTGAAGAAAACATCTACCGGGTAAACAACATCCTCAAGTCTAGGGGCCTAGCGGTCACCTGGAATATCTCGTGGATTGGGAGGGCTATGATCCAGAGGAATGTTCCTGCAAAATCCAGATAAACAATTGATACGACTTGGCTTGTTAAGTATTAGATCTCGTCTAAAGGACAGAGGGGGAGGTGTTGCTGCACTTTACAGTAATATCCTTAGCTCAGAAGTCTAATTTTAAATATAATTCTTTTGAAACGACTGTAATTAATATAATGTCATCTAATTTGAATGATAAAACTTTTTTTTCTGGCTACTCTATATTGGACAGCAGGGCACCACAGACTTTATTAAAGAATTTGGTTTCCTTTTATCAGAACTAGTATTGGACGCAGATAGAGTTCTTGTCATTGGTCATTTTAATATCCATGTAGATAATGACTCAGATGTTTTGGGACTGGCTTTGTCATGGAGCCACCGGATGAAACACTCTCACCCTCTGCATCAGATCCCATCACCACGTTCACCCGTTCATCATCACCGGACTAGATCCCCCAGACTAGATCTGCCTACTTCACATCATTAAAGGTGCTTTAGGAGATCTGAAAAAATGCTAACTTTAGCTTGATAGCACTGATAGCACTGAGGCTTGGGAAATGGACTACTGTTGGTCAAAGACCAATGGATAGGAGGAGATGGAGAGGAGGAAAGGCAGAAGTATAGGCCTGAAAAAAGAGACTCTTAAAGTTGGTACTATGACAGGGAAAGGTAGAGAGCTGGTGGACATGATGGAGAGAAGAAAGGTAGATATATTGTGTGTTCAGGAGACCAGGTGGAAGGGCAGCAAAGCACGTAGTATTGGAGGAAAGAAACTTAGAAGGACAGATGGTGGTGGACTTTGCTAAGAGGATCGAAATGGATGTAGTTAACACTTATTTTAACATAGAGGAACATATACTTACATATAAGAGTTTAAGTAGGAGTACGCAGGTTGACTACATTCTATGTAGATGAGGCAGAGAGAGATAAGTGACTGCAAAGTGGTGGTAGGAGAGAGTAGTGTAGCCAGACAGCACCGGATGGTGATGTTTAGGATGTCTATAGTGGTAATGAAGAAGAGGAGAGTTGTGATGAATTCCGACAGAAGCCGAGACAGGCCTTGGGTGGTCAGGAAGAGCATCCAGATGACTGGGAAACTACAGCAGATGTGATCAAGGAGACAGGTAGGAGGGTGCTTGGTGTCATCTGGAAGGAGGAAAGACGATAAGGAAACGTAGTGGTGGAATGAGGAAGTACAGGACAACATTCAAAGGAAGAGGCTAGCTAAAAAAAGTGGGATGTAGAAAGGACTGAAGAAAGTAGACAGTTGTAGCAACTATAGAGGTATAAAGCTGATGAGCCACACAATGAAGTTATGGGAAAAAGTTGTGGAAGCTAGGCTAAGAAAGGAAGTTGATATTTGTGAGCAACAGTATGGCTTTATGCCCAGAAAGAGCACTACGGATGCAATTTTTGCTCTGAGAATGTTTATGGAGAAGTACAGAGATGGTCAGAAGGAGCTGCACTGCGTCTTTGTGGATCTGGAGAAAGCATATGACAGGGTGCAGAGAGAGGAGCTTTGGTATTGCATGAGGATGTCAGGCGTGGCAGAGAAGTACATCAGAATAGTTCAGGATATGTATGACAGTAGTGAGATGTCCCTTACAGAAAAGCCACATGAATTTCACATGTGTTTGGTGCATGTGACCACATGTGCATGTGATCTCCCACATGTGAAACATGTTAAAATCACATGTGTAACGTGTTTTGCACATGGGAAATGTGTGTTTTTGGAACAATTTTGTGTGAAACACATGTAAATTCCCATGTGAAACACATTTCCATGTGAAACCCATCATATCACATGTGAAATATAAATTCACATGTGAAACACACATTCCACACATTTCCATGTAAAACCCATATTATTTGCAAACCTGCAATGCAACAATCCAAAGAAACAAACTGTCCATATAAATGAGCAAAATGCCTCTTTACAGTTTTTGCCCATTGCTTACACACTAAAACCGAATGCTTAGACTAAAGACTCAATACCTAAACTTCTTGTAGCATACCTTAAACACAGTGTAACCATAGCTTAAACACATTGTCAACTTTGCACTTTGTTTACAATTCTGTAACACACTTATTGCGAAACACTACACACGTTTTCTTACATTAGACACTTTGTCTAATTTGTCTAAAACTCATTTGGCAATTGTAGTCACTTACATACACACCTGAAGTCACTTGCACAGAAAACAGAACACCAATCGGTCTGAGCCTCAGCACTACAAATAGGCCTCAGGTAAGCCATTTTGAGAACTTTGCAAGCATGGAGGCAATGAGAGTCAGAGTAAGAGGAGGACAAAGAGAGTGAAGAGTCGTACATGGAAGAGGACGAGGACAAAGACGAGGACCAGTGCGGAGACGTGTATCAGATGACATCAGGGCTACTCTGGTGGAACATGTGATAAATCATGGCCTGTCCATGAGGGAGGCTGGACAAAGAGTCCACCCTAACCTCAGTCGGTACACAGTAGCATCGATAATAAGGACATTCCGACTGGAGAACAGGTATATCTTCAAGTATCTACTCTAGACTGTACCTACTGTATGTGTCACATGATTCTGTATCATATTACAGTATTACTGTACTAACTGTACTATACAAAAATGGGAAGTGCTGTGAAGTATATGTAAAGGAATACCATTGTGATGTTATAGTACTGTGTACAGTTTGAAAGTACAGTATGTGAAATAGAACCTAACCAATGACATCTTGTGGTGGCATTTTCGACAGAATGGTTGGACAACCTCCTCAAGGTGGAAGGGAACGGCTCTTTACTCAACAACAAGAGCTTGCCATCATTGAAATGGTGCGAGAAAATAATGCAATCCGACTTCATGAGTTGCAGCAATGCATAATTGCAGATAGAAATGTATTCAACAATATCAACAGGGTCAGCATTTCTACACTAAGTCGCATCCTACAGAAACACAACTTCAGAATGAAGCAGCTGTACAGGGTGCCATTTGATAGGAACAGTGTCAGGGTCAATCTGGCCAAAACCAGGCGTCGGGGCCGTAATGTAGTTGGACAAAGGGCTGTTGTAAATGTCCCTGGGCAGCGCGGGAGAAATATCACCTTGTGTGCTGCAATTAGTGTCCAAGGAGTCCTGCATCACCATGCCACTCTAGGTCCCTACAATACAGGACAGATCATTGCATTTCTAGATGCACTACATGCAGTTGTTCAGGACAGACCAGAGCAGCCCAGGTTTGTTGTCATCTGGGATAATGTTAGTTTCCACCGGGCGGCTCTGGTCCGAGATAACCATTTCACAGTTTTATACCTGCCCCCTTACAGCCCCTTTCTAAATGCAATCGAGGAATTCTTTTCAGCGTGGCGGTGGAAAGTATATGATCTGCAACCACACGCCCGCATGACTCTTCTGCAAGCAATGGAAGAGGCATGCGGAGACATTGAGGTGGGATCAATCCAAGGTTGGATTCGGCACACAAGGCGATATTTTCCCCGATGCTTAGCCCGCGAGGACATCGCCTGTGATGTTGACGAGGTCTTGTGGCCAGACCCAAACAGGCGAGATCCATAAGCCCCCCCAGCCCCCACCACACGCACATACACAAGTATATGTTTTTTTCCCCCAATAGCAATGTATCCATTAATTGTTTTTTTTTTTTACTTTTGTTTTGTTGCGAAATTGGATGATTTGTTTTTCAATTTTACTTTATTTCTGTAAGAATGTTTGTTTTTTGTAAAAAATTTTTGATTACTGCAGAAATTCTACTTTTGAGTTTTACAGAAAACTGAGTCTGAGCAAATGACAGTAAAAATAGAAACACAAAGACTGCAGTGTTTTATATAAAGCCCATCAGTGTATTGCTGGTGATATGAAAGAGTAATTCAAATGGTGCTTGTGTGTATGGTTTTGTTGCAAGAATTTCATTTTTAGAAAGGAGTGTTAAGTTTTGATTGCAGTGTTTCATTTAGGCATAGATGTGAGCTGTTAATCTCCAAGTGCTATGTCTGATTGGCTTGTGTGTAGAGTTTAGACATAATGAGCCAAATTCTGCAAAAAGTGTGTAAGCAATAGGCAAAAACTGTAAAAGGTATATATGGTATATAAACAGATACAAATTGCAAAAGTAAATATTAACAAAACTATTTATTAAAATGTTAAATGTAAAAGGCAGAAAATGTGAATCTGTGCACGTAAAATAAATATTTGGGTTTACAAGAACTGTATATTTCAGTATGTGTATTGCCTGTCTGTGCATGTGCATTGTCTTAGTCCTTTGTCTCTCTTCTAGTAGAATCCCTGTTTTGGGAGAAATCAAAAACAAAATGTGTTCGAGGTGTTTTAGTCTTAAATAATATATATTGTTATCTAGATGATGAATGACTGTTTTTATGTTTTGTAATACATAACCTGTGACAACGTGACAACAGAACCCACAAAGAAAGAGGCATCACTTTACTGTTGGGGTTTTGTTGTGTTGCACCCCATTTAGTGTGGACAGCCTTATAGATTATGAATGGTTCTATTGTTTTTTTGCTGTGTCACTCGCATGCAGTGTAGAAATGGTGTAAGGGCCAAAAAAAATCTAATTGGTGCTACCTAAGTAATAAGACAGGACAGTAGTATCGACTGAAGCACAGTTGTAACAATACAAAGTGGGATGAAAATTGGCTTAGTTTTATATTGTGCAAATGTCAATGGCTTACATTGGCGTATGACCTCACTTTTAACTGGGGATAGTAATGAAATATTTGAGAAGAAAACATTTGTGTGTTAACAAGTTGATACAATATAATTTACCCAACACTTACCTATTATAAGTTGTACTTTGTGTATGTCAAGACTTAGTCTTTGATCCCCCACAATTTCCTTTTTTACTGTTACAGAACAAGTTGTCATTTCTTCTAAAGTGAAGATGGAGTCCATCATGGTTCTGGTGAGTTTTTCCAGGGCCACTGGGTTCATGTAATCAGTAACAGAATTGTTGTGTAAAGATAAAATGATATTAGAAAACATTTACATTCATTCTGTTTATATTTTATTATAAATATATAATAATTTAGAATTATTTTTTGTGTTCCACAGATGAACGAAAGTCTAATGGATTTGAAACAACATGATGGTAAGTAATTAATAACAGAATTTTTATTTTTGGGTAAACTATGCCTTTAAAATGCTAAAGACCTACATTCTTGAGTTGTCCAGGACATAATTGTTACGGAACAGAAGGGATGGAGTCAGCGGATAACACAAATGGTAACTTTAATAAACAAAGCAACAAACGTCAAAACAGAAACGGGTGAGTAAACTGAGAAACTAATACTGTCCTTGGGTATGCAGGTAAACACAGGAGCACAGAAGACGAGAGGACGACAGAGGAGGAACACTGAAGACTCGACGAGGGAATAATCCAGTTGAAGACGATAGAGATCACAGGTAAGAAAGTCCGGGTAGCAATGTTGAGACAGGACAGTGACTGGCTGTGGGTGAGTGTCTTTTAAGCTGGTGCAGTGATGATGAACAGGTGGCGGTGATCAGTACTCGGGAGAGGGTGAGCGTTGTGATTGGCGTGTCCGTGACAGTACCCCCCTCCCCCCGGTAGGCGCGTCCTCGCGCCGCAAGATCCACGGAGGAGGGAGAGGGAGGCGGGGTGGGTGTTCGGGGTCAGGAGGCTCAGGATCAGGAGGCTCGGGGTCAGGGCGCCGGGAACAGGGGACTCAGAAGCGCCGGGAACAGGGGACTCAGAAACTGGGGCCCTAGAGGAGACAGGAACTGGGACCCTAGAGGAGACAGGAACTGGGGACCTAGAGGAGACAGGAACTGGGGACCTAGAGGAGACAGGGACTGGGGACCTAGAGGAGACAGGGACTGGGGACCTAGAGGAGTGACTATCTAGACACGCACTAGAGCTGGATAGATGACCTTCTTGGGGAGGTAGGCCCTGGGACAGGGATTCTGCAACTAGGCTATAACTACTAGTCTGGGGCGAAGCCACTACGCTCAACCGAGAAGAACCAGAGCTAGCTGGACTAGGGCTGCATTGACACTGCATAACTGAACTGCTAGGAGAACCACTTGCACCCTGCGCCAGACCAGAGGCACGACACATGGACGACTGGCTAAAACTCCCCTGAGAGCCAGAAGCATACAAAGTCTGGGACGCACCACTGCCAGTGGGCTGGCCAGAGGCAGCTGCAGGCAAGGAAACAAGAGCAGAACAACCAGGGGTAAACGGACCCGAGAAATTAGGAGACTGTAGGGATACATCACCAAACGTTCTACTACCTCCCTGTGTAGAAACCAACCGACACGAGCTTCCTGTCACTGGTGGTCTAGAACTGCCCATAATTGCTGCATGCTGGCTTTGGATCGCTAGATTGCAAACACTCTGGCTGGTGAGTCTTCCCGCTGAAGACAAAAGCTCTGCATGCATACGGGACTTGCTGGCAGACTGACTGGAAATACTAAGTTGTTGTGAAGACCCACTGTGGAAACTACTCTTGGCTTGAGGGACCAAGCGACTAACACCTGCCGAAATAGAACTAGAACTGCCCTGAGAACTTGCAACACTACTGTAGTTTGCTGTATGAAAATAGCCTGAGGTGAGATGGGTTCGAAAGACTCAGATGAGAGTGTACTAGAACTCAATCGAGAATGGGGCAAATAAACACTACACACACTACCTTCTCCCTGAGATGACATAAACTGAGCTGATGCATTCCTCTGAGGCCCAATAAGTGAAGCTGGAGAGTGCTGACTAACTAAAATTGGATTACTTGTGGACTGACTAGAATCTAGCCGTGAGGAACTAAACTTGGAAGGAGATCCAGAAGAAAACTGGCTAAGGGTACCTTGAGGCAGGACAGGACCATTGAAAACCCTAAAGTCTTCAAAAACACGTTTAACTTGAGAAAAGACACCTCGAGACTTGGGACGAGAGAGACTCTCATAACTACTTCCTGTCTGCACCGGGGAACAACTAGAAATTGCAAACCTTATCCTTGACTGACTTGGAGGGATGACTGGAGACACACTGGTGCCACTTGAGGGCTGACCAAACCCTTCTACAGGTGAAGACCTAAGCGTACTAAGGGTCACAGAACTACGTGAATACAGGGTAGGGATCTCCTGAGATGACATGGGGAAGTAACTGGAAGGGGCGACCACATGAGCAGGGGCTAGGTTTGGACACTCCAGAGCGGAGTCTGGGGATTCTAGGACAGAATCTGGGAACTCTGGGGATTCTAGGAAATAGTCTGGGAACTTTGGGGATTCTAGGACAGAGACGGGGAACTCTGGAAATTCTAGGGCATAGTCTGGGAACTCTGGAGATTCTAAGGCATAATCTGGAAACTCGGGGAATTCTAGGGCAAAGTCTGAGAACTCGGGGAATTCTAGGGCGGAGTCTGGGAACTCCGGGGCGGAGTCTGGGAACTCCGGGGCGGAGTCTGGGAACTCCGGGGCGGAGTCTGGGAACTCCGGGGCGGCCCTCTTGGCCGGAACATAGGACTCTAGATCGGCCATCTTGGCCGCGGCGGAACACTCGGCGGCGGCCATCTTGGCCGGGACAGGACTCTCGGAAACGGCCATCTTGGCCGGGACTTGACTCTCGGAAGCGGCCATCTTGGCCCCGGGACTTGACTCTCGGAAGCGGCCATCTTGGCCGGGACTTGACTCTCGGAAGCGGCCATCTTGGCCGGGGCAGAACATTGGGGAGCGGCCATCTCGGCCGCGTCAGAACCCTGGGGAGCGGCCATCGCGGCCACGTCAGAACCCTGGGGAGCGGCCATCTTGGCCGAAGCAGAGCACGGGGAAGCGGCCATCTTGACCGCGGTAGAACTCTCGGCGGCGGCCATCTTGACCGCGGTAGAACTCTCGGCGGCCATCTTGGCGCGGCAGAACTCTCGGGCGACCATCTTTGCAGCAGCAGAACTCTCGGCGGCGGCCATCTTGGCCGCGGCAGAACTCTCGGCGGCGGCCATCTTGGCCGCGGCAGAACTCTCGGCGGCAGAACACTAAGCACTCCAACATGGCGGCAGAACACTAAGCACTCCAACATGGTGGCGGTGGCAAGGACCGTAAACTCCATTGATGAATATATACAGTATATATATATATATATATACTGTATATATTCATCAATGGAGTTTACGGTCCTTGCCACCGCCACCATGTTGGAGTGCTTAGTGGGAGACTGCTGATATTAGATATTAAATTACCTTAGGGCTCTGTAAATTCTGTTACCATTTGGTGTTAACCTTTTATTTTTTCAATATTTCATTTACACTATATCCATTTGGTTTTCTTTGTCTGCAAAGCTGCTTTAAAACTGTGCTACACTGTAAAAGCGCTATACAAATAAATTGAACTTGAACTTAAAGCTGACATACAGTAATTTACATCCAACATTAACATGCCCATTGTCAGTGTGGCTGTATTAAATTAGTTTTATATCTCTCATTAGGCGCATTTCTGTTACCCTTCAAAATGCACAAACTGAAATTGCGAATTAAAATTATGCCTCATCTAAACACGTAAATTTCGCAAAAACACCCAAATATCGCAAAAAGTTTTAAAGCTTGCATGAGGTGGTTTTCCAGGAAATGCGAAAAAGGAATAATTTGCAAAACTGCAATGTAAACATTTTTTTCCTCATTTACAGGTCACATGGCATACGTAAAGTCATATGATCATTCTTTTTGTAAAGAAAAAAGCCGCGGACGGCTGCTTTGGTGTGTTGGTGCGCTTTGTTTTGTGTTGTTTTGTTTGTTAAAACGGTCTTTTGTGACGATACATTGAGCTCGTACACCAGAGAAGAGCTTATGAACATTAGAGCTACAGTCCCTTCGGGATTTATTTCCCACTTTCATCGACACATCCATGAATTTTTTGGACATTCTGGTCAAAGGTGCGCTCACCTTTGCGTATGCAGTGAAACGCCGAAGGAGGGGGAAGCGTGCCGGTGCTCGTGCGCAACAAAATGGACGAACTTCAGCTACTGGTAGGAAAAAATAGAGACTTTTCTTCGTCCTCAGTCCTGTGTTTCACTGAAACGTGGCTGTGTGAGCTGATACCAGACTGCGCTGCAGCTGACAGGATTCCAGCTCTTCAGAGCGGATCGCCGCGCGGAACTTTCAGGAAAGACGAAAGGTGGAGGAATCTGTTTTTATACTAACAGTGGATGGTGCAATGATGTGACAGTGATTCAGCAGTACTGTTCTCCTGATCTTGTCACTTTTCATTAACTGCAAGCCCTTTTACTCCCCGCACGAGTTCTCTTCATTTATACTAGTCGGTGTTTACATTCCACCGCAAGCCAACATGCAGGACACACAGCATATGCTTGCTGAACAGATATTGTGCGTGGAGCGCATCGGTCTTGTTATTGTCCTTGGTGACTTTAACAAAGGAAATCTCACAAGTGAACTCCCCAAATACAGACAATCTGTTAAATGTCCCACCAGAGAAGAGAACATTCTGGACCACTGCTATACTACAGTAAACAGTGCCTATCATGCTGTCCCACGAGCTTCACTGGGTCACTCTGACCATGTCATGGTCCATCTGATTCCTGCATACAGGCAGAAATTAAAGCTTTCCAAACCTGTTGTGAGGACATCAAAGCAGTGGACAAGAGAAGCTGTGGGGAATCTTCAGGCATGCTTAGACTGTACTGACTGGGATGTATTCAGGACTGATACCAACAACCTGGATGAGTATACAGAGGCTGTGACATCATACATAAGCTTCTGTGAACATAGCCGTGTTCCATCACGCATCAGGGTGAGTTACAACAACGACAAACCCTGGTTCACAGCCAGACTCAGACAGCTAAGGCTAGAGAAGGATGCTGCATTTAAAAGTGGGGATAAAATCAGGTTTAAAGAGTCAAAGTACAAGTTTAGCAAGGCACTAAGAGAAGCTAAACAACTGTACTCTGAGAAACTACAACAGCAATTCTCAGCCAATGACTCTGCTTCTGTCTGGAAAGGACTCAGACAAATCACAAACTGTAAACCTCTGCTAACGACCAACGACTGGCCAACAACCTGAATGAGTTTTACTGTCGCTTTGAAAGACAATGGGATAGTCCTGATACCATCCCCCATGACACCAGCCCTCAGCTTGAGCTTGAACATCAGCTCAGCAGCCTCACCACAGCAGGAGCTGAGGCCTCTTCACAGCTCCACACCTCAACGGCCCCCTCCGCCTCCAGCCACATCACAAGAACGCCTCTCACCATCCAGGAGAGAGATGTAAACAGAGTCTTCAAGAGACAGAACCCTAGGTAAGCAGCCAGACCGGACTCTGTTTCTCCATCCACCCTGAAGTACTGTGCTGACCAGCTGTTTCCAGTGTTTACAAATATCTTTAAGACCTCTTTGGAGATATGCCATGTGCCAGCCTGCTTCAAGACCTCCACCATCATCCCCATCCCCAAAAAAACCAAGATCACAGGCCTAAATGACTACAGACCTGTCGCTCTGACATCTGTAGTAATGAAGTCCTTTAAGCGCCTTGTGTTGTCCCACCTCAAATCCATCACAGACCCTCTCCTGGACCCCCTGCAGTTTGCCTACAGAGCCAACAGGTCTGTAGATATCCTCCAGCACCTGGACTCCTCAGGAACCTATGCCAGGATCCTGTTTGTGGACTTCAGCTCTGCGTTCAATACAATCATACCGGCTCTGCTACAGGACAAGCTCTCCCAGCTGAATGTGCCTGATTCCACCTCTAGGTGGATCATAGACTTCCTGTCTGACAGGAAGCAGCATGTAAGAATGGGAAAACATGTTTCTGACCCCCGAACTATCAGTACTGGCTCCCCTCAAGGCTGTGTTCTTTCTCCTCTCCTCTTCTCTCTATACACCAACAGCTGCACCTCCAGTCACGAGTCTGTCAAACTACTGAAGTTTGCGGATGATACCACCCTCATTGGGCTCATCTCTGGGGATGGGGATGAGTCTGCCTACAGATGGGAGATTGACCATCTGGTGACCTGGTGCAATCAGCACAACCTGGAGCTCAACGCTGTAAAAACAGTGGAGATGGTGGTTGACTTCAGGAAGAACCCAGCCCCACCTGCCCCCATAATCCTGTGTAACTCCTCAGTAGAAACTGTGGACTCTGTTCGCTTCCTGGGCACCATCATCACCCAGGACCTCAAGTGGGAGTTCAACATCAGCTCTCTAATTAAAAAAGCACAGCAGAGGATGTACTTCCTGAGGCAGCTAAAGAAGTTTAACCTGCCAATGACAATGATGGTTCACTTCTACACTTCCATCGAGTCCATTCTCACCACCTCCATCACCATCTGGTATGCTGCTGCCACTGCTAAGGACAAAGGCAGACTGCAACGTGTCATCTGCTCTGCTGAGAAGGTAATCGGATGCAACCTTCCATCTCTTCAGGACCTGTACACTTCCAGGACCTTGAAGCGGGCGGCTAAGATTGTGGCTGACACTTCTCACCCTGGTCACAAACTTTTTGAAGCACTCCCATCTGGAAAAAGACTGCGGTCCATCAGGACCAGGACCTCACGCCACAAAAATAGTTTCTTTCCATCCGCAACTGCCCTCATCAACAATACCCATGTCCCATCAGGGCTTCTTACTCACGCCCATGGACATTACACTTCACACTGAGGGAAAAAATAAAAAATAAGCAAAATAAAATAAAACACACACACACACACACGTGTTTCACATGTGTTACATTAACACTCACAACTCAGGCTGCTATATTCTCACATCCCAGACTAAACATTTGCACGGCCCCACTTTACATATTCTGCACAAATGTATAGTTTATTTTGGATTTTTGTATGTTGTATTTTATATTTTTATCTTCCAAACTTTTTCTTGCTCTTATTGTATAGCTGTTATTTGTCTTACCTTTAAATTGTTTACCTCATTGTTCTATCATTTTATTTTTGTTTTTTCCGTTGTCTTTGCCAAGCACCAACTTACCAAGACAAATTCCTTGTACATGTATACATACAGTACTTGGCAATAAACGTGATTCTGATTCTTTTAAGATGGTGCAGTATGTGTGGACCAAAGATGAGACAGGAATGACTTATCGCGAGAGGACAAGTTTTAGTTGCATAATATGGTTAATGGAAAAGTTATTTCACAGTAGTTTTTTATTGACATTTAGAAAGCATTGTAAACGTTTTTCTAAACTTTTGTTTAAAAGTTATGACCATAAAAATAATTGAAATTTTGCTATAGAGTTTGATGCAAACTATGTGAGTTTAACAAAGCAGACATGAACATGAAATATCTATTATCTGTGTGGACTTTCTATTATCTAGTATATTGTTCTCTTTCTTTTGCTTTCAATTACACCCTATTATAATGGCTAGTGAAGGGCTTGAGATGCACTGTCTTCATTTTTTGTGGTTGCAATTAACTGCTCAGGTGATTGGCTTAAAAAGTGTGCCTTAGTAAAAAAATGTTTTAGACTTTCGTTTCTTTGCTTTACTTCCAGTGCCAGTCGGTAAACTGCTATTGAGATGAATGTGAATAGTCTAATCTAATGATAGACCTCTGGTCAAAAAACTAAAGATGTCAATATTTAGTGTTTTTTAACATCTAAAGTTTTGTAGGATTAAAAGTATCTAGTGTATAATATATTACAGTAATATATTACAGTATAATATATCACCATGCTTTTTGAGGGGCCTAAACATGAGTTTCAATTGGTTGGCAATTGCAATATACCTTAAGACAACACTTGTACAGAAAAGGAATATTAAGATGAAAAAAGAAATTTAAGTTCACAGACCCCATCCCGTATCGCATACCTGAAATACCTAAAATATTTCCTGATCTCTGCCCTAAGTAGCTCTATAATGAGTTCATATACACTGCCGCTCAAAAGTTTGGGATCGGTTAGATTTTTTCAAAAAAGTTGTGTTTTAAAGTTTCTTATGCTCATTAAGGCTATTGTCATTTGATCAAAAATACAGAAAATATTATTACGATGTAAAACAATGTTTTTCTATATTAATATACATCAAAATTTAATTTATATTTGTAATTAAAATTTAATTTTCAGAATCATTACTCCAGTCTTCAGTGTCACTTGATCCTTCAAAAATCATTCTAATATTCTGATTTATTATCAGTGCTGGAAACAGTTGTGCTGCTTAATATTTGTTTGGAAACTGTGATACTTTTTCAGGATTCTTTGATCAATAAAAGGTTAAAAAGAACAGCGTTTATTTAAAATAGAAAGTTTTTCTGACAACATACACTACTATTCAAAAGTTTGGGGTAATTTTATTCTTTCTTTTTTTGAAAGTAATTAATACTTTTATTCTTCAGGGATGTGTTAAATTAATAAAAAGTTTTAGCATAGATTGACATTGTTGGAAATTATTTATATTTTAAATAAATGCTGTTCTTTTTAACATGTTATTCATCAAAGAATTCTAAAAAAAGAATCACAGGTTCTAAAAAATATTTGGCAGTACACTTTCCAACATTGATAATACTTAGAACAAATCAGCATATTAGAATGATATCTAAAGGATCATGTGACACTTAAGACTGGAGTAACAGCTGATGAAAATTCAGCTTTGCATCACAGAAATAAATTATATTTTGAAGTATATTAAATTAAAACCCATTATTTTATATTGTAATAACATTTTGCAATATTACAGTTTTTTTCTGTATTTTATATCAAATAAATGCAGCCTTGATGAGCGTAAGAGGCTTCTTTAAAAAACATTACAAGTCTTACTGATCCCAAACTTTTGAGCGGCAGTGTATCTACTACAGTACTGAGACCCCATTAAACAGTCACAGCAACCAATGATAATAAGAAACTTTTCTATCTGCTGAATGTTTTGTTCCCCTCACAAAAGTCACACCTGGAAAAGAAGACAAAGGAATAAAGAAAGCGGAAAAAAGGGGAGAATGTCCAAAAGTATCTCTTAAAATGTAGTAATTTACATGTGGGCAGAGGCTGATCTCTACAGTGTGTCCATGTACATGATATGCTGACACATACAGCATGCATAAACTATTCTGTAAGCATGTTATCAACTTTAAAATGAATAGTTACCATGCCCTATTTTGCTAGGTGGGCGTTATTACACATTGTCATGAGGCATTGCCATTATCACAAGTCATGAGGTGCTACATAGTGATACATAGTGTATTTACATAGTGTTACATGCTGTTGCATACAGCAAAAGAGCTGTGGAAACCGCAGAACCATGTACCCAGACACTGTTGAACATTTTTAATGAAAATAAATGGGAGGTTTGATTTAGGACCCAGCAAAAAGAAGAAAAATGTGTGCTTTTCCTCCAAGCCCATTTGCTGCTAATTAGAAAACATGTTACTGACATGAACTGGTATAAACACTGGCCCATCTGACTTTAATTACAATAAAGAAATCAAATAAACTCTTAGCTAGAAGGAACAGTAGTGACTCCATGCTTCATTACCATGCATGGGTGACTTTTCATCAAGAAGTAGTTGTACTGAGTAGTTACCAAGCTGGACCCTTTAGTTTTTCTACCATAAATATTCTATTTGGAAAAACATTTTTTATTTGTGCTGTGCAAGTCCTTGTAACACCAAGAACATGTCCCAAAAGTTACAAGGTGGAGATCAATGTAGACCTGGAAGCCTCTCATTATTCCACCTTCCATGAACTAATTTAATTATTGAACATGCCATTTGGTCAGCCAATTGCACTCACATAGATCAGTGATGACATTATATAAAAACTTTTTTTTGTATTTTAATAACAGTGCATTGGGTACTAGAGGTTATTACCCCCATGCTTAAGAATTCTCGGGCATCATTATGCTGACATAAAGCTACTTTGTAAAGCATCTTTATAGTGATACAGCTTGTTACCCCATTGGCATTGATACTTGGTGGAAATTAGTTTTCATAAAATTCTGATCATTTTATTATTGAAACTGTCCACACTTGTAATTCTCTGCGGCATCTGGAGTCATCTATAACAAACCAAAGAGGGCACACCATCACACCACTCTCCATCAGTCTGAATTTGTCCACACTGAACGCAAAGAAGAGGCATGGCGGAACAGTCAATCACTGTCTGCGCATGCTCTGTCACTGCAGGTGAAGAGCGTGCACCAGCACATACTGAGACAAATCATGTTTTCTCATGACGCTATCTAACCTTCTATAATCACCCTCTACTCATCCATGTTTTATGATTAATATTCATGAGGTGCATAACTTTCATCCAATGAGATCACTGTATATGCAGAACTGTCAGCCGCGACGTCACAGAAATATAAATAACTTCTAAAATTAAGTCCACCATTGTGTGTCACGTATTGCTGCCGCGGCTGGTTAGGGCATCATGTTAAATCATGTCCTTGATCTGATTAGTCAATAGCTGTGTTTTATTTACGATTACTTCACCCAACGATTGGACACCCTTACTATACACTCTTAGCAACATAAAAATTAGACCAGGGACTATTGTTTTCAGCGGAAGGAAGGCTTTGTGATTTTACTTTATTTAAGTGATACATAAACACTGATAGAATAAAAAAATAAAATAAATCATTCATGTCATTCAAATAAATACGGTAGGTAAATAAATAAGTAGGGGATGTGTACGGTGGCTTAGAAGTGCAAAACAAAATAACAAATCGCAGAACTAAAAACAAATATAAAAACAAATTTACAAACCATAAAACACAACAACAATTCCGGAAACGAAATAAGTTAATTACCCTTGTGACTGTGTAAAATATCATAGCCACACACAGAAAAAGTTTGTGAACCCTAACACATGCGCGCAGATGACACTAGTCAAGACCCCCCGTAGATTCATGTGACCCCCTCACTGTCCCTATGAAAGGCGACAAACAAACATCGGTAAGAGGATTAATCAGGGTTTCCACTATGTACATTAGCCTAAGTAACGTGGCAGGCGCACAATAATAATCTACCGCTCACCATTACTTTGTACCCACCTTCTCACTACACGCTGTTATGTTGTCAATAAACATGACGATGTGCTACCGACGTTTACGTCCTCATCATTATGTGTGTGTATGTGCTAGTACTCCTGACTCCAGGGTCCTTGAGGAGCAGGTAGCTGCCTCAATTGTGCCTGGCGGTAACTGTATCAGTAACCATAGTGATCATATACAATCATCTATGACTGAGCTGGTGATTTTACTAAAGAAATTGGAGTGCATAACTGCCACATAAATGTAATGAAACACCCCGTTGAACCTGGGCGGTTTTAGCCAAAAATGAATCCTATAACCGTTTTCTATAGTTCGCAGGACCCAACGAGACGCATTCGGCAGAAGTTTCCACGCTGCCAGAAAGTCTACTAAGGGAACCAGCCGCTCGAGGCTGGTGTAACGTGTGAGGGTATTGTGGTGGCAGGGACCAACCCGAGAGAGTAAGACGTGCTTGGTTGCACGTTGACGTCCGCAGGAGACATCTGTTCCCCGAAGCACTGAGCGTGGGGAAAACAGAGCCTCTCGTGATGGACATCGGGGGAGCTGGGCACCATGTAGTGAGGTGAACCCCAGCTCTCCCAGAGGGGGCTAGTGAGGACCTGAGCCCGCGGGAGTCAGGACCTCTTTTTGTCCGCGGTCTTCTTGGCCTGAATGACGGCCCTCAGGTCCGTAGGGCCTTTGACTCCCACCCAGCAGCCTCAGAGACCTGGTGACGATGCAGGAGGAACCTGTGGAACGCCGCCGCTTGCTGTTTAGTCTCCCTTAACCTCTCAATAACGGCGAGAGGGCTGGCTTAGAGCGGCCAATAGACTTGGCCGACTCCTAAATAGCCCTGAGAGAGACGTCCGTGGCTCTGCGAGCTCCTTAACGGAGTCCGCATCAAGTCCCGCGCCCTCATCCAGATCCCGCAGCAGGTCAGCCTGGTAGGCCTGGAGCATGGAGATGGTGTGCAGACATGCTCCAGCTTGGCCTGTTGCGGCATACTCTTTACCCACCAAATCTGATGTCACCCTACAGGGCTTGGTGGGTAAAGTTGGGGCCTTCAGGGACGATGCAGCAGAGGGGGACAGATAGCTAGCCAGCATCCGTTCCACTCTAGGCATGACCCCATACCCATGCTCAGCTGCCCCCTTGATGTTTGAGTACTCAATAGTACCGCCTACTCGACGGACGAGCGCTTTGAGTCTCCACGGGCCTCATACATGGGGAAAACCTGAGGGTACCTCCTCGCTTTCCCCCATGTCCACACTGAGTACGTCTACCTCCTCAGAGGAAGACGACTCTCGCAGTGGACTCTCGCCCCGGGCGGAAGAGGACGCATCGCATGCTTCCTGTCCTGGAGCGAGTGAGGAAGTTGCCGCACTACTTGAGCACTAGTTAAAGCCCAAATTACACAACATAACTGAGTTTGAAACGTTTGCTGACAGCTTGGTCCCCCAGTTAAAAAATCCCATCTGCGCCATTTCCCTAACAACACACAATAACCAGATGAAACACCCTAGTAACCAGCTAAAAGAACACATAGCACTTACAGAGCCTAACAATGCATAGCATCATGGTAAAACGAAAATGTACCTAGTCTATCTAGTTATTCTTCTAAAAATTCTCTTAAATCTCTTTCTTTGTCTCACATCCACACTCATTGCAAGGACTTTCCAATTTTTAAATACATATCATTTAGTATGTTTATTAATCAATTTAAATTGTGGGGTCCAAAGCAGGTGGTTAAAACTAGTATCATTGTATGAAAACATAAATAGAAACCTGTACAAACACACATCAAACTTTTAGACTAGGAATTGTAATCTAATCATGACAAACTTTACATTGATGAAAAGGTCTAAGACTAAGAAAAAGTAAATAATTGACACATTTTACATTTATTAATTTAGCCGATGCTTATATCCAACTCAACTTACAAGCAATTGGGGATAAGTTGTCTTGCTCAAGGGTACCTCAGTTGTTTCAAGTTGAATCAAACCAACAACCTTCTGTCCAACTCGATAACCACTAGGCTACGTTTTCAAAACAAATCATATCAAAACAAAATGAAAAGAATTTATAAAAAATATTGATGTTATTTTTGATGAACTATTTAAAAATTATTAAAAAATTACAGAAGCCTTGAACAGCACTGTAAAAAATCATGGTAAAAAAGTCCTTATATTACTTATATTAGGGAATAATGAGCATGTAAAACACAGCAGACACAGGCAATATTGTTATAGGTAATTGTTTGTGTCAATCCATTTGCATTTTGGCCATAAACAATACACTGGCCACAACAAAATTGAACTTCGGAAAACCACTGTGGCTGGGAAGCAAAAAAGTTAATGTCAAGCCCTGAATGTAATACATATAAAGTTTCCATTTGAAATCACCACCATTAATTAGGTTGAAGATAATTTTAACATCGTTTTTGCACTTATTTTATTATTGTGATGTGTAATGTTTTGTCAAATGATAAACATGCTAATTCTAATTGCATGGTTTTCCGTGGTAATGCTTTGGTTTTTAGCATATAATTGCAAATTTTGTAATGACAGACCCAGTATTTGCAAAATGACTAATTTGAGTATGTATTACAATCAAATCTCAAAAGCTCAGATTATAACATAAACATGTCATTAGCAAATACATTATGTCTGTATCAGACCATGGTGCACTTAACAGCTTTTACTCGAAATTCATAACTCCTGTATATGTGGCAGGTGATATTGCTTTACATACATGATGACATTGGATGAAATTGTCACTTTTTAGCTTCTTTGCATTTAGTTAGGAAAAGAAAAGCTGAAAAAAACATCAGTTTGTTATTAGCTGTCTGAGTCTGAAACTGTCACCCAACAAACTATTTTAATTTGCAGCAGTTTCTATGTGCTACCTATTTGAATAAGACCACCTCAGAGTCATATACAGAGTCTCCTTATATGGCTATAGACTGACCCCTTCACAGGTTTTGTGCCTATAGTGAAGCAAGAAAAGAGGGGTGGGGTAGCAGGGCTTGATATTAAGCATTGTCACATGGTTGTCCTTCAGAAAATTTAATTTGTCATTCACTTGTCCAAGTTATAAAGCTACTTTCCTGGGGAAAAGATATCCTTAAATAAAATATCCTGATCAAAATCATTACTCTATAGTCTGTGGTATAATTTACAAAATTATGTTATTATTAACAAAGATTTTTTATTAGCTTTTTATATCCACAGGATATTCAAACTTCAGTTAGAGTTTATTAAATTGTGCACTAAAGTTATGAGACTGAAATAAGTCACACACTGGATGCAAAAGCACTGCTGCACTGCATATGTAAGTGGCAACATGCAAACTCATAGTTTTTATCTTAAATCTGCAGACCAAAGTCCTAAAAACCTGTTAACCTATCTTATTAACACTGCTGACAGAGTAATATAATGCTGTCTAAATTGCTCAAAGATAATGAGGTCTCCAAAGCTGTATTAGAGACAATACAGATACTGTATTGCCAAAATGGCAACAACCTAAACTATTTTATTATGAATGCAATGGGAACATAAGCCAGCCAGATGAATGTGTCTAAAAAGACAAGAAAGCTTGTGCAAAAAAAGCAACAACTGTGAGTCCCCATGTGGCCAACCTTTTAAAAAACCTCATGGACTTTGAGTGGGGATTTATATTAGTCAGGTGAGCTTACAGCATTGTGTTCTGCACAACGATGATTATGTGATTTCAGAGCATTCTATTCTGCAATATATTTCCTTGTCTTTCCTTGGCCTTGTCTTTCCATCTATCAAAGATCCTTCGCATCAGATTGGTTCTCTCTCTCATCGCTACAACTCTCAGCCAAGATCAACTGGAGTGTGTGTGTATGTGTGTATATGTTAGGATAGTATTTGTTTAGTTTAGTGAATAAAGTCTTGTTTATATCACACATGATGTTGTTTGTAGTTCATGCTCATAATCCGGAGTCCCTAATCATGTCGATTATCGCTACATGCTCTTAATCATTCAGTATTTCCCCAAATCAAGTATTTGATCCGAATACTTAGAATCAATCATAATTAATAATAAATATTTCCCTGTTGGGGTCATATTTGTTTCCCCTACAGAGGGGATGGTGGCGAATATTTTAACTGTTATCTTTGAGCAAAGCTCATTATAATTCTTACCTCTTTTGGTGGAGAATGCAGTGTTTAAATAATACTGTTCTCCACAGAATAATAAACAGTAATAAATTGTTGTTGCAAATTACAACTGTATGCTGGCAAATTTGCCAGAGTTTACTGTAAATTAACAGATAACCTTTTTACACTGTACTCAAAGAAAATACTGATAACTGCATTTACTTAATGCAGGTAAGGTTTATGTTTAGGTCTAGTACGTCTACCTAGGTATTACACAGTAAGAACATAGTATGTACATGATATGTAAAATAGGACAGTAAAAATAAAGACATACCATTTTGTTTGTAAAGAGTATCTTTGCTAAAATTTCCTTCTTTTTATTCTACTTCCAAATGCCACAGTGTTTCTAGTAAGTGATGTTAAGGAAAGTGATCTTCAGAATTAAAATCTAAAGTAGACTGAATGCTAAACAGTTTATTGGTAGTAAAACTAAATATGGCCTGTCACCAAAGGATTTGTCAATGCTGTGTCTGTTAAAACAGTTATGGTTTTGCTGCTGCTAACATTACACAATCAACTGATCACAAATGTGCACAAAACTTTATTTTGTAAATATTTTATGTAAATATTTTAGTTTTTGTTAAGAAACATTTAAGTTACTGGATGTGCCACATGCAAGAAAACACATGAATCCCTGTCATGCCTGCCCCCATAGTATGCCCCCATGCTCAGAATTGTAGGGAACTGCTTGCTATTTTTATTTGCTTGTCAGAGAAAAGTGAAGGTGTCAGTCTCCAAACCTGTCAGAGTCTAGTCATTCACAGGCCTTAAATTCAACAACCCCCCATTAGAAAAATAGAAGCCCCCCTTGAGCCCATAACCTTGCTTTCACAGTCAATGCATACATTCTGAACCAAACCTCCCGTGGTATTGATTGATACCATTTCTCCACCTACACCCCCTACAAATTGTGATGGTTATGGGCTTACAGGCATTATGTTTGTGGGGGCCTTGCTGGTATCATACCCAGGTCACCTGTATTGCTTGCAGGCCCGCAGAATTACTGGTGTTTCTCTATCTCAGTGTACTGTAATGTAGAGCCAGTGTGGGACTGTCTAGAGAGAGGTCCAGTCAGGAATGATCAGCCTGAAAGAGCTGAATTAGTGGGTACAATTCCCTAAAATACAAGATATTAGATATCTAGTTCTTAAGCTGCTGTTAATGGGCTCAATGCAAAGGCATTTTCATCTTATCATATTTAAGACATTTGCAATTACGCGCAATTTACTGTGTGATTGTTCCATTAATCTTAGTCTACATTTGTACATACTGGATTCAATAACATATGAAACTCAGTAATGCTATAAATTGCATAAATATATATTTTTAAGATGCCGAACATAGCACAAAACCCCTTTTTGTGTACCTGAGGTGTCATTTATAATTGGCTTTATGAAAATAGAAGCACTTGAACACAGCACTAGCTTGCTGTAGCATGTTCCCAATCACATGATCCCTTTTCACACATCAGCCAACAAACATCTGCCCAGACATTCTGGATAGGCTCCATGGGTGCACAGACCAAATCCATTCCATGAATGACCCTCCCATACCTGCAGTCAAAACAGCCAATCAAACTTGATTTAATGAACAGAGAACTAAACTCAGTGTGACAGTTATAGCAAAATGTGTGAAAAAGGGAAAGTATGGTGTAAAATATTAGGAGGAATGAGGAAAAAGGGTGGGTGAAAACGTTACATTAGTGAGCCCGCAGTTGTTATGAAGAAACAATGAGGGTAAAGGTTGGGTGACAACATTAAATTAGTGAGCCTGAGAATATTGGAAAGAAATAAATGAAATTTGAGCAGTGTACTAAAAATAATAAAGAAATCCATCTATATAATAACATTTTACCAAAAATATTCTTTTAAAACATTTCAGGGTTTCTGTAAGTAATTTGTAATTATCACATTTCTTTGTAGTAGGCTTACATATTATTGTTTAGAAAGGCAAATATAACAACCAATCTCTGTGTCAAGCACAAATGCTGATGAGATATCTACTAATAAAACATCAGTTTAAGCTGTGCCAGCATGTTCCACAGTGTGGCACAGAGACACACATCTTTCCATGTCAGTCAATGATCACCCGACATTTCATCAAGACATTTTAAAACTTCTTAATGTTTTGTGATTTCTGTTCTAAGGGACGGTTCACACAGAATGTGTTTTTCTATTCAGATGGTCTACTTCCATTGTTTTCTATGTAAACATGCACCAGATAGACGTGTTTGACCACTACGCGTTTAAAGATGCATTTTGTGTGAATCTGTGTGATACTACGACGTGGTTTTTTTTTAGTGCTACCTAAAAAAAAAAGAAAAAGTAACATTACGAGATTAAAGTTGTTAAATATTTTCAGAATAAAGTCAAAATTTCGAGAATAAAGTCATTGCAGAATGAGAATAAACTCTTATAAAGTCGTAATTTTGTAAATGTGTTTGGAGTTATGTAGTGAACAATCAGGTATGTAAAGCAGTTACCAAATTCAGTACATCATACTATTTACAGGCAAGCTGATAACGAGCAAGTTTTACGTTAAACATTTTCCCACAGTAAACCATTATAAAGAATACCCTCAGTGAGATTTAATACATTAAGACTGTGATATTAAAAGACCTATGGAACCTATTCTGAATGCAAAGCGCCACGCTTCAAGCGCGCACTATGAAGGGAACAATCCAGAATGAGCCAGGCAGTTGAGCCCATACTGAATGCAAACAGCCAAGCTTCAAGCATGCACTATGAAGGGAACAAGCCATGCAGTTGAGCTCATTCTGAATGTAAAGAGTTGTGCTTCAAGCAGGCACTATGAAGGGAACAAGCCATATAGCCAAATCCCTTAGGAAAATTAACCACTGTTTTACTACAAATAAAACCAAAAAGCATGGTTACTATAATTTTCAGGGTATTTTTTGTTGTCCATCAAGCATGACAATGCGAGGTAGCACAATCAGATGGTAGCAAAGATTGTCAGAACACCGGTTCACACAGAATGCATTTTTCCATTCAGATTTGCTAATTTTCCATTGTTTTTCTAGGTAAACACGCACCAGGCAGGCATGTTTAACCTGTGGATGTTCAACCTGTTACTTGTGAATGTTTGTTTTGTTACCTGTGGATTACTCACCTGTTCACCCAAGGACTTGTTTCAATACCCAGTAAACCATTTCCATTTACTCCACCACGCTGTGACTGTCTCCTCCATCCCTCATCTCGTAACAATTCTCTACTTCGCCCTTTCAGATAATAAAACGGGAGGAATGGTATGCGTATTTGGCGTGCTGTCCGGGGAGAGGGCTTTATTCTGTGTCTTCATCATTCAGGTTGGATTTCAACTTTAATGTACGTATCTTTTAAACAAAGCAGCTGAATTTGCCATAGCGACAGCAAGAACCTAGTGGACTGCCGAGTCCCTTTCACTCCAAAATGGTGGAAGCATTGATTAGGTGTTGCAATGGAACGTTCTATTGGCTTTCACTTCTTGTTAATGTTAAGTTCTTTGGTAATAAGCATTACTGCATACATTTTGTGCATTTTAAAGGAAGACTCTTTTTCACAAATATAACATTTATTGACTTGTGACAATATATAAACATGGCATAATACAGATTATAACTTTGTATTTTTCATTCTTTAAACATTTGTATTTTGTATAGAATCTATATGCATAATAATAGAATAAATATATATACATACTGTATACAGATTCTAAAATAAGAACTTGTTTATTTTCCAGTAATAATGCTGTAAAAACTATGCTGTGTTCAACTCCTCCTCCTGAAGCAGGGTGATCGCTCTCTCGAGGACCATACGGTGCTCTTGTTGTACCTTGCCCTCCAGACTGACTTCCTGGACTACTGCCTTTGCACGTTCTACTATGTGGGTCTTAACACCACCACAAAGGCTAAGTTGTCCAGGCCAGGTCCTCGAGAGAGTTTTCGCACCTTTTTGGAGTGGGTACTGACGAGTTGTGGATGTCGTTTCACCGGCAGACGGCTGGAGGACATCGTCAGCCCCACTCCCGACCCAGAGCCCAGCCAGTCATCATCCTGCCACACTGAGCAAGTGCCCGAGCCCACCGTAGACAGAGAGCCTGAGCCTGCCGCGACACCAGAGTGGAGCCCCACAAGTGAGCCTATCGTCGCCCCGGAGCCAGAGCCTTAACGAATGTCTGACCAGGTGTGTGAGCCGGCAACACCACTTGTGCCAGCGGAAGAGCTGGTGGAGATTGGGGACATAGAGGAGCGATTCAACCACGCTTTGGAGTTTGAGAGCAAGTTTCTTGTCGCGGTCAAGATGGCTGTCCCTGAGTTCCCTGTTGTGGTCAAGATGGCAGCCTCAGAGTTTCCAGACTCCGCCCCAGAGTTTCCAGACAACGCCCCTCCAGCCTCCGAGTCCTTGACTCTACCTCGGCCCTTCGACCCATCAGCTCCGCCTTGGTTCCTAGCTCCCTCGTCTCCACCATGGCCCGTCATCCCATTGGCTCCACTGGGATCCCTCGTCCCTCCGGCGCCGCCTTGGTCAGTCGACCATTGTTGCCTCTAGACTCCACATCTCTGACTTCGTCTTGGCACTCTGTCCCTCTGGCCCTGTCAGGCTCCTCCTTCCCTCTTCCCACCTTCATCCTCTGTCTCACCGTCTCCACTGCGGTCTTCCTTGGCCCTCCGGCACCTCGGCTAAACCCTGGCTCTTTGGCTCTTCGGCTCTCCGTCTTTGTCCTGGGCTCCTTTTCTTCCGGCTCCGTCCCGGTCAGTCAGCTCCCTGGTCTCGTCAGTCCCTCCACCATGGCTCCTCCCTCCGTCAACTCCACCGTGGTCTGCTATCCTGGCTGCGCTCTGGGTCCTGTCCCCCTGCTCCTGGCTCCTCCCACCTTCAGCTCCTCCCTGGCCTGATTGACCCTTCCTGCTCCTCCTCTCCACCTACCCCCAAGGTCTCTGTCCTCCCTCCTCTGTTTGTTCTTTTGCGGCGTGAGGTCGCAAGCACCAGCACAGTCCTCCATCTTTGATTACCGTCACCTGTCAGCCATCATCATCATTGTTTTCACCTGTTGTTCATTCCCCGGACACTGTTTTATGGACTCTGTTTCCCTCTGTCTTGGTCAGTTCTCGTATGTGTATGGAGTGTGTTCCCTAGCTCATGCATTTTAGTCTGACCCTTCTGTTTACCTGGTTTTTGTCGGATTTTGTTGGATTACCTGTTGTCTGTTCCCGTTGGATGTTTGTTGTTTGCTGTTCCAGTCATCTGTTTTAAAGCAAACCTTTATCATTTACTCCACTCACCTTGTCTGCCTCCCTCTCACCTGGACCCGCATAACAACAGAATTAATTTTACATTTATTTTTAGTCATTCGACAGATACTTTCATCCAAAGCAAATTACAAGTGAGAAGCAATTAAACAACAAAAGAGCAAAAAAAGTTTAAATGCAGCAAAACTGATCTCACACAGGATACGTATCAGTTTTTTTACAGAAAAGAAGAAATAGACAATAGGAAGAATAGGGAAAAAATCTGAAGTAAGTGTTAGTATTAGGTCAGGTGTTGGTGAAAAAAATGGGAAAGGAAGCAGAATTAAAGTAGCCTTGAATTTATGGTTGATAGGGTATTTGCCCTGGAACAGTTTACAGTTTACTGCCCCCACTCTATCAATTTTTAAGTCAAACTAAAAAAATCTTTACATAAAATGTTATTAAATTCACCAATCAATCCACCAAATATGTGGTTGGGCCATCCGATGTTGTGAGCAGTGTTAATTTTTAAGCAAAATACAGATTATACGAGATCTGGGCTGCTTTGTTTTGTTGATCAAAAATATCCAAGCCAGTGATATTGTGCTATTTATTATTTAGCTAAATATTTATGTGCTCTTTTCATATGATTTAAATTTTTTATATCATGTGTAAGGCTGTACAAAACATTTTGTGGAAGCATTATTAAATCATGAAATAAATTACCAATGATTTATAAATTACAAGCCCACACCTTCCCTTGGATTATTAAATATATCTCAAAAACTCTAGCAACGGCTTGCTTTCTTTTTCTTTATAAGATGTTTTTTTTTGTTTTTAAATGCAAACCTTTTCCAGCTCTGTCGACAGACCATATCAGCTTTCACGCTGAGCAGGTCTTTTAGCACCTAGCATGCATACACTGTTTAAGGTGACTAGAACAAGCTGCTCTTTACTTCATTGACTTTCTGCTCAATTACCTTATTCTGGAACATTTCACATTTGGACACTCTATGCTTCATCATGAAACGTAAATGCATTCCAAATGTGTTTCTTACACTTTTATGGAATCTTTTTTTTTTCTTTAAAAGGAGTGAAAAGGGGTGATTTTAATACTCGAGAAATGTAAAATAGCTAGTAACATATTGTGGACATAATTTAATTTACAATTAAGTGAATCTTACATTATTTATTAAAAACTGACTGTATGAATGTAGTGCAATTGCTTTATCTATATTTATGAAAATGAGAGTGGAAATGAGTCTATCATATGCAGACTGCAAAGAAGTCAACAAGCATCCATGTGTTTTAAACTACTGTTGTTTTTCTTCTGTGCAAAGCAAAAATGACATTGCATTTTAAATACACAACTTTGAGACACAGTTGTACTACCTGCTGAGTTTACACATAAAGAGTTTTGCTTTGAAGTGTGTTAGGTCATAAGGACAATCACTTCTGAATTCACCCCCAGGTGTCTCCAAAGGTTCGTCACGTGTAGGCTACTGCTTCATTATTCAGAGTGAGCTCTCAATCATCAGGTCCACTGTTTCCACTTTGAATTGGGTTGATTTTATCTTGCAGGTTGAAGGTTAAAACTATTGCATGAATTATGTTTGACTAAATTTATTGTATTGACAATACAATTACATTTAGGCATTTAGCTGATGCTTTTATCCAAAGCGACTTACAAATATTAAGAGACAATGAAGCGACACATCAAAAGAAGGTAACAATAGTACGAAGAAGTGCTTTCCTGAGTTTACAATGTTTCACAGTGCTAGATAAATACCTGTAGAGGAAAGAATTTTATTCTACTACTAATGTAACTCAGTTTCAGTTACGTCATGGTAAAGAAAAGGCACTCCTTCACATCCTCAGTGGAAAATAAATTAAATTAAAGACATGCATCAGAAAAATTGAGAATGTTGGGAAATAAATATGTAACAGAAATATACAGCTTGACAGTAAACCGTTTTTGCAGTATTGTCTTATATTAATATCTGTTAAAGCAAGACAACAAAAAACTTTTTTTATGTAAAAAGATCATCATGTTTGTATTGTGTCCCAGGGTATTAAAATGTACAATATTGTAATGATTGAAGGTAAGACACAGCAGATCCAAGTGCAGCATTAATTTAATATAAATAATCCAAAACAGGGGAGAAGACAGAGACAAGAGAGACTCAGACAGAATTGTAACAAATATATTTTTCAGACCTAGTGGAGTAATTGTAACTAAAAATAGTAAAACTAATTTAGCATAAAATGGAAGTACTCAATAAAGTAGGCTAAAACGACCTCAAATCTGTACTTTAATAGTTGGATTCCACAACTGATAACATAAAACATATAAGAGACAATACAACATTTACTGTAGGTGTCATAAAATTTACTGATGATTTAATTTAAGAAATTTTTTGATTTTTTGGCTGTGAGATTAGCCAATTTTGGATGCATATATGTGATGGAAAAGAACAGCAAAAAAAGAAAAAAAGCAAAGCATGAGAAAAACAAAAGAAAAAAACAAGGAAATAGAGTAGCATGGACCAGAGATGACCCTCCCAAGGGCTGGAGAATCCAGCGCTGTGGTGGTCTGGGTGGGAGTTATGGAAGTCTGTGAGGAATGTGGGATCAAGGATATCATCTCTAAGGACCAAGAACGTTCTTCGGGGCTGCATCTCTCCCAATCAACCATGAACTCTAGGCGACAACCACGTCGTTGGGAGTACATGGTACCTTCCTTCAGGATGAGCTTTAGCTGGACCAGGCTCTGTAGGGAGAGAAACAGGTGAGTGATATAGTTTTAGGATTGAAATGTGGGGTGAATCCTGTACTAGGATGGGAGTTGCAATTAAAACGTTTCTGGTTGACCTTGCAGCTGATGGGAAAGGGGCCAATGAATCTACTTCTTGCAGAATGATATCCAGAGTACAAACTTACGGTCACACCTAGGAGTGAAAAGAAAGCAGACATGAGATACAAATTGGGGACCACGGTCAGAGACAATGTCCTTAGGGAAACCATAATATCTGAAAACATGATGACATAACAGTTCAGTTCATGGTCATAGCTTAGGGGGATTACACAATGTGACTTGGAGAAACAATCAACAATGACTAAAACACAAGTGTTACCATCTAAGAGAGGGAAATCCGTAATGAAATCAAACCCTAGGTGTGACCACGGATGGTTGGGAATGGGCAGAGTAAGGAGTTTTTCTGAGGATAGATGGCATGTACTCTTAGTGATGGCACAGTCCTTATATCCACTGATTTAGCTTCTGATGTTGTGTGCCATGTTGGGCCACCATAAGCGTTTCTTTAGCAGTGAGAGGGTTGCATTGGCCGCAGGGTGACCAGTGCCCACAGAACAGTGTTCTGAATGAATGAGTGGGGTTCGTTGGTTTCTGGTTACGTGTGGCCGAAAGGACACCCCTGCAGAGAGGACTCTGAGACATTGGTAGAGGATTGAAATCAGCACACCATTGGATGAGGTTTACAAAGATGTCTTTGGGCATTATGGGTTTGGGATCCTCACACGACTCTTCCAGGGCATGGGGGTGAGAGAGGGCATCTGTTTTGACATTCTTGAAACCTAGAGTATAAGAGATACGAGATATAAGAGAAAATAAATTATGTAAGAACAAAGCCCATTAGACTTTCAGGTATTCAAGGTTATTGTGATCTGTTTGTACCAGGAAAGGATATTGGAAGCCCCCAACCAATGTCTCCATTTCTCTAGGGCCAGCTTCACTGCCAGGAGCTTTCAATTGCCAATGTCATAATTCTGCTCCATCGAGGTGAGTTTCCAGAGAAACTGGCACATGGATGGAGTAATTTGGACTCACTCTGTGTAATGTCTCAGCACATTATCATGTCCTCCAAGCCACCAGGAGACACAGTGGTACTCCTCAACACTAGATGGCGATAGAGCTCCCTGTTCCTTATGGCTTACCTGTAATCAGCCTGAATCACCACCACCTGTTCTCTACCCTATATAAGACTGCTTTGTCCCCTGTTCTATGTTCAGTCCTGAACCTTACCTCAGTGCTGCCCAGAGTTCCAGAGTTCCAGAGTTCCAGAGTTCCAGAGTTCCAGAGTTCCAGAGTTCCAGAGTTCCAGAGTTCCAGAGTTCCAGAGTTCCAGAGTTCCAGAGTTCCAGAGTTCCAGAGTTCCAGAGTTCCTCAAGATCTTTGTTTGCTCTGCTCCTGTTTGGTTGTTTTGTGACCCTCGTGTCCATTTTATTTTGGTATGTGTTTTTGGAAGCTCGGCTCTCCTATTTTTTTTGTACTTTTTACCTCAGTTGTAGAGAGTTATTGACTATCCTTTTGTTGTCTATTTTTTACTTCATCAGTAAAGACTTCAGAACTCAAAGAATTCAAACTGTGTGGACTCCTCCTCTGCTCTTGGGCCACCAATCTCTGAAACAGCTCATCCAGTAGGAACTGCTGCAAGCAACACCATAGACTCGAGTTCGATCCCCACTCAGACCATTACACTCTGCTGCTGTGAGAGCACCGCTCCAACAGTCTCATGGCCTATGTGAAGGAAAATGGGTAGCGTGCTTGGGGCAGAAAACGTCACTATATGAGCTATAACATTCACATACATCAATAGACTGGGATTCAATGGGTCTGTGGCAGTAAATGTGGAGTGTTGGAAAACAACTGGAAAAGCAGTCCTTGCCCAACTTTAAAATCTCACCTGTCTTCCAGGAAATTTCTGGACTATGTTGGTTAAGCCAAGGGTGTATGATATCTATGGAATGCGATGCATTCAGTGACAGACAAGGCAATGTTTTAATGGTTTAATGACTGACTGTAGCTGGTGGCAGTGGTTTCCGGAAATGTAGTTCCCAGCTGACCCAGAGCCGAGGAGGGCACATGCTATATTACAGAGTAAAGTAGTTCATAAAACTAACTCCAGCATTATGTGGAAAGTATTTAACCAAGGAAAAGCATCTCATCACTGCAGGATGAAAACGTCATATTGGTCAGGTGGTTTTCACATGCCCTTCAGTACCACAATACAGACGCAGACCAATACAGAGTGGTATCCCCAGGTGGTCTGCCAAAAACTTCTTCGAAGTGAGACAGGAAATGGTAGAGGGTTTGTGTAGCAGGTTCACCCTGGCACCAAATTGAATCGGCCAATTGAAGGGCAATTAAGTGGTAGTGGCAGTTTGTGAAGCACACACAGAGGAGATCGACAAGGCAGATGGTGTCTTGTGGGAGGTGTTTGGGCTCGTGATTGGTGTGTTACACAGCCTGGTGGATCCGTGACAATAATTACATTTGATCTGGTTTAAAAGTTTTTACAATCAAGGCTACATAGTCAATCATATAAGAGTCTGTTTAATTATTACACTTAACCTATAACTACATAGAACATTACATTTGCATAGTAAACATAAAAAATGCTGCAATAGTTTTTATTTAACTTGCATTGAATCACAGAAGACTAAACTAATCAGCTGCATTTACATTTACACATTTGGCAGATGCTTTTTCCAAAACAACTCACAGTGCATTATACTATAAATTTTTTATGAGTATGTACAATGCATGGGATCGAATCCATGACCTTGGCATTGCTAGCACCATGCTGTTACAAACTGAGCTACAGAAAAGCTCCTCCAGTTGCACAGCTGCACTTTACTATCACTAAAACATAAATTATACGATATGTTTGCACTAAATTATAAGTAATGTGTTTGTCATGTTATTTGTATTTGATTTGCCAATGTGACTAGCTGCTATGGCATATGACCATATACAGTACACATTCATCAGTTAAGTAACCTAAATAGAAAATTATAAAAAAACAAAACAGAAAAAGTTTCCCCATTTTTCCAGTTTGTTGTTCAGTAATATTTATTTTGTATGTAAAACATGTAAATAAATAAGTAGCCTGTTGTTAAAAAAATACCCACAGTAACTTTTACTCAATTCCACTGTTATGGAATTTATTTTTTAACAATATATTGAACCCTCCATTTATATTTTACTAAACCCCTTTTGTTATAGTCCAGACATCAAAATAATATGAGTCTGTTCACAAGTTTTTTAATAAAAGAAATATATAATATAAATGGATGTGACAAAAAGAACACGTTTTATATACTTTTGTACTGGTTTTGTACTGTATTGTACTGGTATAGGATTTGTACTATGCAGTATATGTTCTTATTAACTTTCTTCCAAACATAGGACTGCTGCCCAACATTGTAGATCAAATATAATATTTAAATAGGTATCTCTTAGTATAGAAAATACTTAAAGTGTAAATATTTTTTTATTTTTTTATTCTTACCCCTTTATGTCCATTCATTGCAGTAATTCCATTATATCCAGAGATGCATTAGTATAGAAGTACATTATTGTTAAAATATGCACGGTGTAAATTCTGCATAATTAAGTAGTACATTGTATGCTGATTACATTGTCACAGAAGAGCTCATGAATAATTATTTTCTAAGAATTTCTTGACTGAGAGAAATATTACAGGAGCCCTTCTCATGTTTGTGTTTCCAATGTGCCTAAACTCTGTAGCCAGCCTCCTCAAAAAATGTTATGCACACTGTCAAATTGCAGTAAAATATGACTGATTACCTTCATTTCGTCCATTTCGGGCTTTGGCATGCACTTCTAAATTGTGTATTCTCGCCATGGCGCCAAACTAACCACCCTACCTTTAATTAATTTCCTTTTATTTATACTGCTCAGACTCACAGCCTGCTTACGCACAAAGTGCCCCTAAAGTCAGGAGACTGGCTTTTTAAATGATTTATTCATAATGCAATGTTGCCTCATTTTGACCATTTAGCTTTGTCACAAAGTCCCTGGTTAATAGGTGGACTGAAATTAAAGTGAAAACGGAGTGTGTGAATATCTTTTGTCCACATCTGATTTAAATGCTAAAATTACACTCATCAAGTGCTATTGGAGGGTAATGCTGGTGAAAGTAGAGAGGGAGTAATACGTAAAAAGTGCTTTATTTTGAAGGCTGTCCAATTCTCTATTTATTTCCCAATTCCCTATTTGGTTTATTTTGTGCATGACAGATTTGTCACAATCAGACAAGTGTTGAAAATAAAGGCTTGAATGAGAAGGGGTCACATTACTGTTTAAATGTACCATGTTAATGGGCTTCTGGTGGTGGGTCATGCTCTGTGAGCTATAAAAACAGCAGATATCAAACTGCAATAAAAATCTTTTCATCTCGTCCGTGTTATTGTGAGGCAAACAAGTATGTACATGTGGTGAAAAAATAGGAAAAAAGTGGATAATTGACGTAATTACCTTTTTTCAACATTAAAATTTTAGGTTACAATTCATAACAATGGATGTATAATGTATAAGGATGTGTCCTATAACTGGTGACCAAAATTTAAACTACTTTTATACTTACATATTTGCTTTCACTAGTATATTTTTAATGTTGTTTTGATATTTACATTAACATTTAGCTGACGCTTTTATCCAAAGTGACTTACAAATATTAGGAGACAAACCATACACACTCAAAATTCAAAATATAAAAATGTAAATTATTATATTTTGTATAAATATATTTTATGTCAAGCACAAAAAGTATCGGAAAACATCTATCAACGTTTTGAGATGTAATAAACTCTCTCTTCTTGTTTTACGATAAAACAAAACAAATTTGTTAGACTTCCCCTATATACTTGTTTACATCAAACCAAGGTATTTTACACTTACAGCACCTTTCATCTATCATCTCTGTAGTAAGTAGGTTGGAGGCTGGAGGTGAGGTCTTTGAACACTTTGTGAACCAGTGGCTATGTGTGTTTCTGTGTGACGACAGACAGATGCTGTCTGGACACCACACGCAAGGGAACATCTGATCAGAGAGCTGTGCGTAAGGTACAATGTTATTCCAGTGTCTCAGCCTGAAACAGCAGTATGGCAAGTCATTCATTACAACCAATGCCTCTCACTATTTCTGAGTGTGTTAATCTACAATTATTATAGCTGAAAACACACACTGTTTCATTGGCTCTTTGCTCATATTTCTGTCTATCCATCTCTGTCAAAACAACCTTGTGATTGAATGAGTGTCAACAAATGTACATGAAGCAAAGCAAAATTTGTTTCCCCGCCATGAAAGTTTCCTACAGATTAAACTAATTATATTTTTTCCTACTAAACAAAAGTATGGCATCTTCCTGTTTTAAAAAGTCCAACACCAATTACTTCAAAGGACAGAATTTGTATGTGGCTATGATTACTTTTACAGGGGAGTATCAAGACAGTCCTGAGTACTTTTCCCTGTCTGCTGTTGGTTTTGTAAGTCCAATGTCTGTGGCATGCATGGATGCATCTCACTGAAGTCTGTTCAGTGTACCTGATCCCTGCAGAACAGGGCTGGGGATCTGGTTGGAACTAGACTGCCAGAATGGTGAGTTTCTTAGAAATCAATTACAATTATTGATGGAGTGAGGGCAGGAAATATCAATCATGTAAAACATGCATCTTTGTGTACAGCATGGTGACGAAATAAACACACACTGAGTTTAGCCTAGGTTTACATGGGAAGTACTGTGCTGAGCACACTTTGTATTTATCCCTGTAAAATATCAACTGCTATCTTTTGTAAATTTGTCGTATATACTATATTTGGATAGTTTATATTATATATGCGCATATATTATATTATAATATATGCGCAACTGTGCTTTAAAACCTTAAAGGGATAGTTCACCCAAAAAAAATATTTTATTATTTAATTTAATTCAGTTTTATTTGTATAGCGCTTTCTCACAAAGTTCATTGTACCAAAGCAGTTTTAAAGCATTTACTCACCATCATGTCATGTCAAACCTGTATGACTTTCTTGCTTTAGCAGAACACAGAAGAAGATATTTTGCAAAACTAATGTTTTTAAATCATACTGCCTGCAGCCCGTTCTTTGATTGGCTGACTTAACAAAACTTCTTAGATTAAGGACACATCTATTGGAGTTTATTGGCGTTATTGTAGTAACACCACATAAAGTCTTACGTAAGTCTTAAGTAGGTCATATGGTCACAAGTGGGTGGTTCTTGGCCAGAATAAGATTCATTGTTTACCAGATTTTACAGAATGGCAATAGAAGAAGGCAACATGAGACTACCACTCATGCACAATTTGCAACTGTGGGTGATTTTTTTTATTAGAGTTGTAAATCTTCTTCCCTGGACAGCGCCTGTCCAAAGGTGTCAGACGCTAAGATCTGTCTCCCACTGTCTCTTTTAAAATGATTAAACTTTGTCTTGGATAACTCTGTGCTGTAATTTTACTGTCTGACCAGATGGAATAAAGATCATATTTTTTTCAGTCAGCATTTTGTAGCAGTAATATGCACAATGGGTCAGAATTTGAGCAAGTGCATAGTTAAACTCCATCAATTGATCATTTTTATTCATTAACATGTGTCGCACTTGCAACATAAGGATGGTAAGGGTGGGCATGGGTGCGGATAGTGGTCATGTGCTTAGCCTAATGCGTTCACTGTAAAGTGAATTTTTTAAATAAAAATTATATATTTATATGTTTATATTTTTGTTTATGTGTATGTGTATGTTAATATAAATATAAAACTTTTTTTAGCAACTGGGATGGTGCCCCTCTGGAAGTTGGTGCCCTACGCAGTCTGGTTACTGGTTAAGTTCATATGTGAAAGTTAATTTCATATGTGTAAGTGTAATGCATTAAATATATTTAATATTTTAATATGTTAATGTTTTTTTTCCGAATCACATTTATGTCATTTACTCATCCTCATTGTCATGGTTTCACTCAGCACCTCCCTCCGGACTCAAATTCCCACATTTCATTGCACCCAGCTCACCTGTTCCCTATCACCTGCACTCAGCCCCGCAACCAGCATCACCTGTTACCGCTCATTACAGGACTCTATTTAATGTGTTTGTTTTCTGTTCTCCGTTGTCCGGTATTGTTGTTAATTTGACCGTGGTCAGTTTTGCTGCGTTATCTGTTCCTGAATCTGTAAACCTGTTCCATGGAAGTGTAAGACTGTCTTGTTCCCCTCTGAAGTGAGGATTTACCTTGAATCAGTAAAGTAAGCAATTTGATCTGAACTTCTCGTGTCTGCCTCGTCTGCACGGTAACACTCGTATCTTTCCAAAACAGAATGACTTTATTCCTTTCGCAGAGCACAAAAGAATTACTTTGGTACTGTAACCAAACAACATTGGCCCCAATGACTTTCACTGTTTGGACACAAAACTACTACACATTTATTAAATATCTTGACGATGACGATGAATTAATGATGACATATTCCTGTAATTATGCCAACAACTTTGGATTCACAGCTTTGACAGGCGATGTTATGTAACCAACTGAATGGTAGTGTACTCTTAAAAGTTGGCTAAATTATCTTTAAGATGTACCTCAAAAAAGTATTTTTCATTTATGAAAATAGACTAAAAATGTTGATGACTAATCTTCCACTCATGGTTATGTCATGTTTTTGTCTTGCTGTTTGGGAATCCATTCCTCCACATACCAATGACTAACTATAGCAAGCAGCAAATCATTGATCTTGGCGGTGACAAGCCAATCAGTATGTCCCACCCAATTTCCTGCTTCAATAGGAAATATGTCACTACAGTCAGGAAAACTGAGCTCATCAAGAGCTTTTATGGGTTCTTTAAAGCCAAAGTAACAATACCGTTTAAATTCATATTTGTTATCATATTGAATTTACACTAATCCTGAACAATCCAGCTAAAATATAATATTTAAAATATTTGGCAAACATTGAGCGCATTAACATTTTTGTACTGGCAATACTGGGTGTCGATGGTGGAACAGTCTTATTTGTCTGGCTCAAACATAAACAGTTCTGAGAACAGGTAGTTAGAGGATTTTTGGCTTTTCCTCGCAGCCATTTGGTTGCAATTAAGTGTAATATGGGACGTCACAGTACAGCTGTTCTGGATATCTAGCTTTTAATGTTTGTTTTAGAGATTCATTATGGCATAGGGTTATTACTGTGTGGCCTCTTGCGAATTAGGGGAAAAAGTCAATATGGCAATGGTTTCTACAGGACATAACAAAAACTTTTTCTTGTTTACATCATTTTAAAAGGAATTACTCAACGATAGCAGCACAATTACTTTACAACATGCAACAAGATTATGTAGTTGTGTCTGTTGGCTAATTTTAAGATGTCTAGTAATGAAAAGGTTTAAAAATATATTAGAACATGTGAATTTTTAAAACTTCCAATAGAAAACAGACCAAAGATCAGTGGCACCAGCCATGTAAAAGATACAATTTAAACCTGGAAAGCAACTTGACAAAAAATTACAACTTACTACACATAATTAAAACATAACTAATAATGTATATTATAAATCTTTGACAAGGAATAATGGTTGTAAATAACGAATTTATAAAATAAAAAAATAATTTAATGAGCTTATATTTTGTCTCATATACTTTAGTCCCTTAAAAAATATAGTATGTGATGTTGTTGGGTAGCATTATGGACAGGTTATGAGTTGTTCAAATCTTCAGCACATCCCCTTTTAAACAGTGTATTTTCTTTAAGCCATGGGCACCCTACAAAATGGATAACCAGTTTTATTTCTTGGAAATTTTGCCTTTTTAAAAATTAACCTGTAACAAAGTACAATCAATACATCCAATAAGGAAAAATACAAAAGGATTTGTAAAATTTGCTAATTTGTGGTATTCATGGCTAAGGAGAATTATGTTTTTAGTTATGTTTCAAGTAACAACTTTGTCTTAGATGTTTCTTCTAAATTTTTATAGAAGAAATAAAAATAAACACAAACAAGACCCTTGTTGAAATACAGTAAGAGTATAGATTTGATGCACCACTTGAGAACACTGTTGAAACAAACAGGATTTGTAAATGTCTTTATTATTTATAGCAATTGATGGAAAGTTTTGGTATAGTGCATAATACAGTAGATCACATACAAGATTAATTTTCTTGAGCATCAGTCATGAATAGTTTCTCCCTACAGCTAATTTATCTTTACAGTAAAGTTTATTTGTTCCAACATTTGAACTTATACCCCCTTAAATCTTTACCTCACACCATATATACATAAAAACTCAGTTATGTTTATGACAGCAATAACATTGTCCAAATGCTAAATGGAGTTCGCTTATAGAAAGCAGAGGTGGGTCTCTGTTGGGACATTCAGTTAGAATGTAGCAAGGTAATGACAACCTGCAAACAGACAGAAAGCAGTATTCTCTTTGTTGTGTTACAAGCCAGCATGTCAAAACCTCCTGCTCTTTGGTAGGAAGTGATAGACTGTCGACTGGATGAGTAACAGAGTGGTTACACTGCACAAAGCAAAGGTGAGAAATGCAAAGGCTTTTTTGTGTTTATAATGTAAACAACGGAACTATGTTTGAAGAGTGACTCCAATCGGTGAACAACACTACATGTTTAAATGATATGTAATGATGTTTGAATGTAATGAGTGATATTAGGGTGGTTTAGTTTAGCACACCAAATCACTTTTGTAAATGCTTTCTGTAAGACTGTTTTTCCCAAAATTCCATTTAAGTTTAATTTAATATAACAAAATCATAAGCTTCTATACAGAAAACATAGCTCTACTAAATCGGAAGCATTTTTCTGGAATCTCTGATTTGTTTGCAGTTTTTGGTCTATGAGCACAGTTTGAGACATTGTTGAGATTTGTTGTCTTTTCTGAAACAACAGAAAACTCTAGATTAGCAGTGGTGATTTTCTTAACATTTCTCAACATTTTTCATATGCTTCTAATTTTTTTTGACAAAAATAAAATATGGATAAAAGACAATGGACTACTTGCACAACTAGTTCCGCAATTTTTCAAGATGGCTCAGTGACTTCCGGTAACAGAGTTCAGCACATTCACATGCAGAGATTTATTTATCATGGCAGATAAATTATCTATTTTTAGGGCAGTCACTTTATTTAAACAATAAATCCTGTTTATGGCTTTAATGGCCCTTTGTTGCATGATCGTAAATAAACTGAAATGTGCCTCTTAATATATATTACAAATGTATAATCAATTCCTTAATAATAAATCAAATGTAGCCTATGTACCTGCAGCAGTCCGCCTCTGTTCTTCCCAGTAAAGGTGTTATCTCATTCACTGATGATATGTCATGTTTAGTTACAGGATCAGTGACACGATTGCAAAAGATGTTGCTTTTGTTAAATGTTATTTAAATTACATGTTCTTTCACGCTGGATGGTCTTTAAACATAACAGAGAACAAAATAAATTACATTAAATGTACTTCAAATATAAAAAAATAAAATAAATACACAATTAATTAAATCATAAAATAAATACATTAACTGCAGAAAATCCATTTAGTGACATTTTATCTAAGCGTATAACTACTTTAACATATTGCTAGCTACTGGAAAAAAACGTGTGTTGCATGCAGGGACGCATAGCACCACTTTTAGATAATGGTGATTCTGTCCCCCGCACTTTTTTTGACGCAGCGCCCCAAATTCCCGGTCGGGTTCTCTGGTTTGTTATGTATATTTAAATAAACAAAGATTCAGCCATTTACAAGTAAGTGTTATGAGACAACACATCTCTCGTGCGCAAGCTTCAGTTATTCTATTTATTCCTTATTATTTTAGCGGGTTTTGAAGTTACGTCAGTAAAAGTTACATTGTAGGTAATCTGTTATGTTGCAATGGAATTATGATCTACGTTATGATTTGATTTAATCTAGACCATATTTAGTCATCACATCTATGTTCTAACTTTAACTGTTCCGTGGAAAAGGCAAACTGTCACATTATTACTGACAGAGAGAGAAACATCTGCTATGTTTTACCAGAATGTATCTATCTATATATATATATATATATATTATGGGGGCCCAAACAAAATCTGAATAATATATATATAATATAATAGAATATATAATATATATATTCCGAGCTACATTTATATATTCAGGATTAATAAATATATATTCGGATTTATATTTACATATTCATGATTTATAAATATATACTTGAATATATTCCAGTTTATAACTATATATTCGGAATTACATTTATATATTCCAGTTTATAACTATATATTCAGATTTACATTTTTCATATTCCGGTTTATATTTATATTTGGATTTACATTTATATATTTTATTTTCTAACTATATATATATATATATGTATACTGTTATTAAATAATCACACACGCACGCACGCACGCACACACACACACACACGCACACAATGTACTTATCATCTGATCGTCCCCTCACTTTTAAAATGCCTGCTACGCCCCTGGTTGCATGTGTTCATTAGGTCCATTTTCTCTCATGCATACACTGTGGCATTAGTCTGTAGTTTATTTGTCTCCTAATATTTGTATAAAAGCGTCAGCTAAATGAGTCAGCTTTGGATAAAAGCGTCAGCTAAATGCCTAAATGTAAATTTCAAACAGCACTGTTGATGACACCCCAACCAACCGAAAATCACAGAATGCTGAAGGATAAAACAAAGTCTTCATACTGTTATTAAATAATAATAAATACATGTCTGCAGACCTCTGTGTGAAAAATGCTATTGATTACCAGACATTGTTTTCTCAAATCGCTTTGTGTTGAATTGAAGCTTTGATTTTTGCCATTTTTCTATTGAAGACGATGTACCTATTGATGTTCAGAATATTTCTTCTTAGGTCGATGTATGAACTTAAATGTATGAACTTAAAAATCTTTTGTCAAACACTTTTAGATTCATATGCAGCAACAGCGCATAGTAAATACATTCAACCGGAACCTCCCGAGTCATACTATTTCAAGTCGGAAGTACGTCACAAGGCTCTGTGCAAGTAGTCTATTACTGAACTATATTACCAGTAAATTAAGTAGCTAAAATAAAGTTTTGGATGTACAAAGTATTTGTAATGACAATTTATGATGCTTTCAATGTGCTTTACAGTTTTTCTCTATGCTGTGTAGTTTAAACTGTTAGGATATCAAAGCAATTTCATTTTCCTGATTTTCTATTTTCTTACTGGGTACACTGTAAAGATAACATTGTTTTATTTAGGATTGCTGCTCAATCAATTTAGTCTCAGACTAAATTGCATTTTATTCAAAATGACAAAACACAATGGTGCTAAGACTCATTAATACAGGAACTAATAGGACCCAAATGATCTATAGAAAATAACCATTTTGTTAGTGGTTCATGCAAACAGTTGAGTCTGTTTTCATACATATGGGTGTATGTGTGTCCTTAGTGAATGATGATGCTCTTCATAATCCAACTGACAGGAGATCAGAGGCAAATGTTTGCTGGATACAAAACAGATCCTCATTCCTAATGACTCTCCAGTGACGCATTCTGGGCCATGGCAGGAAATGTCAAAAGGCTGGATATTTGTCTCATCCATATATTCCAGAATTTGATACTGAACATAAAAAGTGTAGATTTAGGTGACTTTAAGATATTTGTTCTATTTAATTTCTATGTTGGATGCCTGTATCATGAGTAATATAATGTATTATACTAAGCAATCACCTTTCACATACAATATATTTGTAAAAATATAAAGACTTTTGGTATAATGAAAAAAATCTCTGATTATGCCAATTTTTGCACCCCACATCTCTCTTGATCTTATGTGACAGACGAGTTTCTGCCACGCATCAGCATGAGTGGGTCCCGAACAGCAGCGAAAATACACTCACAGTTTGTGTACTCGGCTCCCTCAAAAACAGAGTGCACAATGTCCCCCACATGCAGACAACACACAGTCCACATGCCATGAATTTCCATGCTAATCCATGCTGGATTATTCTGGTTTGGGGTTGGTCTATCTGGAAGAACATTATAGCCATGTTTGAATTAAGCAAAACGCTGGTTAATTTTACTCACCAAACTGTTAAAAAGGTAAAGCCAACTGAAAAGTTTTTTTCTGTTAAACACCGGCACTCAAAACCAGCTATGTGGATCTTTTAAACAGATAAAATTAGAAGTAATCCCTATTCATATATGTTTATATGAAAACCATAGGTACTGTATTTGTAGTTTAACTTACTGCAAGATTAATTATATTTTCCAAATGATTATGCCTAACTGGTCTGATTGGTTTCTTCTCTGATTTTATTTCTTCTGTTGCCCTGTTCTTCTAGAGCAGTGTGTTTAAAATTATGTTCCATCAAGTTTCTAAGCCACACAAAGTATTACCCATCTGAGTACTAATGTAAATGTATATGAGCATATGCTGTAAATGTAATTATGAAAGCTTGAACAATTATTAGTATTCACAGAGAATAATGCAGACTACAGCCTGCAAATCTGTCAAATTCTAAAGCAGTTCAACATGTTTTAAGTACTGGCAGGGGTTTCAACATTCTCACCAAATGTTCTTTGTAGTTGCCCTGAGGCTTTAAAGAAGAACTATCATGGAAAACATTTATTAAGTTGAAAACATATAAATAAAGTTGTTTAAACACTAATGTGTGTCAGCAGTGTGTCTACACAGTGACCCTATTGTGATTCAAATCCGTCCACCTGTTTTTTTTTTAATTCTCATAAAACCTCAACAGTCTAACAAAACGCTTCGATGGTGCTGAGCGATGTATCCTACGTCACACACACACACAGCCAATGAGGGACACTGCTGTGATAGTGTCTGCCCCCAGCCAGCTGCCAAGACAGACAGCAAGAGTGTGAGCAGCAGGTAAACTGTCATGTGACTGAGTGGTGTAGTGGTAGAATTTATAGCTAATACTTCAGAGACAAGAGTTCAAGACCCATCTCTCTTCAAAACCCACCATTTTTTTATATGCTAATATAGGCGACCATTGTTACACTATGGAGCAGCTGTGGTGACAAGAATGTCTCGTAAACTAACTGTTTTTTGTTTTTTAGATGTAAGACTGAGGAGAAAAGTCTTCATTTACCTTGTACATCTGAGCCACTGAAGTCATCCCTAAGACTTATACATCTTGTAAAAGGGGCATAATTAGTCCATTTTAAAAAACACAAATTTGGATATTAGGAGATTTATATTTTTACCATTTGTGCACAAATACAGTCATAATTCTGGTTTTCCCAGGCTTTGTTCCAAACAATAGTTGCGCACTTCCACACTTGAGATAGAGACACAGTAGTCACGACACAGTATTAGACCCAGACAAGCACGCCCACGGACCGTCTGATGCACATTTTACACAATAACAGTTTTTTTGCACAAAAAAGTTCTAGTGATAGTATGTTTGTTTGGTTGCCACAAAGTTTCAAAGAGTTTAATGCACGTCTAAATCAAAGTTATGTTTACAAGTTACCAGACTGTTATGATTAGTGCCTGTAATGAAATCTCTAGTTATTTTTTGTAAATTTAATCCATTTCAAATGTACCTACCTCTAACATTAAATTAGATGTGTTGTTATGTGTACATGTTAATAGTAAATAGTTAGATAGATGAATGGAACAGGTCACGTACCGCCTTGGTGTGTGTCCTGTCACAAAATGTTGCGAAAGGTCCTACATTACGGTAATAGTGTGATTATGGTGTGTAAATGTCTATACTACACTTCGATAATGTGACTAAAATAGGAATACACCACATCTTAATTCGATTTTTGTTTGCTTTGTGTATGCCTTTTGCTGGATTAAGGTAATTAAAAAGCTCTGTTTACATGGTAGTGTCACCGAACAGAAGGGACGGAGTCAGCGGATGCAAAATAAGGTATCTTTAATGAAAACAAACACAAAGTGATAAATCAAAACAGGTATGAAACTTAAACAAATACTGTCCTTGGAAGTACCGATGAGTAGTGGTGAACACAGAAGACGAGAAGACGACGAAGAAGATGAGACGAAGATAAATCCACTTGCAGTTGGTATAACACACAGGTAAGAGTCCGGGTAACAAACGTTTAGACTGGACAGTGACTGGTAGGGGGTGAGTGTCCTTTATACAAGTGCGGTGATGACGGTCAGGTGGTGGTGATCAGAATTCCGGAGATGGGGAGCGTTGTGATTGGGTGCGTTGTGATTGAGTGCTTGGCGAGCCTGGCGTATCCGTAACAGGTAGATTCTTAATCAGAAAATTGTCTTGTGTTAATAGTGTTAATATCGGAATATTGTTGTCCATGTAAATGTACTGATGTGTGAGTGTGAGTGATGATTGATAGTCAAATTTCTATTATAGAAACTTGTTCCTCTGTGATATGAATCTTGTAGATAATTATGTAACAGCATTTTTATGTGCATATGTGATCCATCTTTTCAGAGAGTTAATGCAACCATTACCTGCTTAGAAGTTTTATATAATCATGCTAACTTAACTTGCAATAAGAACTTGATAACTAGAACATCTATACATATTAAACTGCACGTCATGTCTCAACTCATGGTTTGTTTAACCCTGTAATTACCCACACAGTCCTGAAAAAAATTCTGCTTTCTTTTTCCCCACGGATGAGCTTAAACAGATCACTGTGCATTACCATTAAAGAAAGAATCATCAGAAGTAAAAGGATAATCATTATATTTCATCAGTTGGATATTAGTGAGGTCCTGCCCTAAAATAGCTCTTTAATAATGATAGAATTTGCAGTGGTTAGAGACAAAAAACAAGACAAAGTATAATTAGTTAAGGATTTGAGCCACACACTATGTTTTAACACAGGTTTATGTTGAAAGCTCTGATCCCCACCCCCCCCCCTCTTTTTTCTAGCTTCTCATTTGGAAGGTGAGATGCTGGACTATGTCAGCATAAAGAAAAGGAAAACGGTGGCCGGCCTGATAAATGGTCCGTCTGGGATTGGGTTGCCTATTTCAGCTTGTTTTCTTCCTCTCTAACCATTTCCACATGTTAAAGGGGGTGGCATGTTTTTTTTATTATTATATTTTGTTCCCTTAGGTGTAATAATAATTTTACAAAAGTTGCTGCCCGCATTAAATTCAAATCCTTAATGCTGGCATTTAAAACAATCACAAACTCCACACTCTCATACTTTGACACATCTACAACCCATCCAAAACCCTGCACTCAGCAAACAAACGTCGACTGGTGGTACCCTCACAGAAGGGCACAAAGTCTCTGTCTTGTTCTTTCCCCTTCTCTGTTCCCTGCTTGTGGAATAATCTCCCTAACGCAATCCAATCAGCCACATCCCTCACCTCTTTTAAAACACACCTCTTCCTCGAACACCTAACATCCTAACCACCCTCTCAAAAAAAAAATCCCACTAACCCTCTCTTCTCCTCTATAGGTAGTATCTAGCCCTGTGAAACATTGTAAACTCAGTAAAGCACTTCTTTGTATTGTTGTTGCCTTATTATGATATGTTGCTTCATTGTCTCCTAATATTTGTCGCTTTGTATAAAAGCGTCAGCTAAATGCTTAAATGTAAATGTAAAAAGTCGTTGTATGTTTATCCGTGTCACATTCACTCAATAACATAATTGCAATGAATAAAGGTTTTAACACTAAAGGGAGCATATAAATTAATAGCGAACTAATTTAATAAATAATTAAATAGCAAACCTCCGGGAACCTGCATTCCCTGGAAAAGGCTCTTGGAGACAAGCTGGCTTAAAGTCGGCCCAGACTTCCAGGAAAAATGGGCTCTTTTAAACAGAGGTTTCTACCCCAAATAATGCACTTACTGCAAAATTACTATTACTAAATTACTATTACCTGCTGTAACAAGGTGTTTTAAAGCCAATTTTTGATTATGTACAGTCTAATCAGCAATTACACAGAATGTTTGCAGGTATTAAACTATGTGACCTCCAGACACAGTTGTGCTATTGTCTAAAAGAAGACACTTATTATTATTGTCCAGGTGTCACACTCTAAAAACAGATGTGTTAAAAATAACACAAGATGTGTCTAGTTAGGGATAACACACAGATGTGTTGTCCCTAACTAGACACATCTTTGTGTTAATTTAAAAACAACACATTTTGTGTTACTATTAACTCAACTTGTGTTACTTTCAACTCAACATGTGTTGTCCCTTTTATGTATTTAACACATAATGACACATTATGTGTTAAACAGCATAACACAAAAAAATATGTTACAAAATAACACAACCTTTTTTAGAGTGCAGAATTAAAATAAGCCAAAAATTCACAAATTATACTTTTGTTTCATAAAAATGTATATTGTAGATGTCCCTAAGCAACCCAGAAAAAAACAGTGTTTTTAAAGCCACAAGTCTGATGATATCACAACAGAAAAAGTTGTAATAAAAATGGCCACTGGGATGCTCCAAATCACCACTTGTTACTGATGAGTGGAGGGAGAAAACTATATAGATTTTTTTTAGCATTATCTATTATATTTTTACTAAGTGTATCTATCTATAACACTTGTTTATTTAATTTTAAAATATTACAGAATATTATAAAGTTATTGAAAGGTTGCAATAAACTACAAATATAGTTGCAATGTCGTAATAAAATCATATAAGAATAAAAGAATCCAAACAACTCTTATAAAGTAGATACCAAGTGTTTTACATGTAAAAGTATTTACGGTTGTTGTGGAATAATGATCAAAATCACTAAATCACTGATGGCCAATAGCTTTATGTATCTAGCAATAGCTTAGCATCAATGTAAATGGCTGCAGCATTCACACAGTGATGGACTATATGGAAAACATTCAGACTGCAGACTTCCACAAACAATAAGCTTTCATCATCGTAATACACGTTCATAAATACCTGCATACTGCAGGCAGACTGATAATGGCACATTTATAATAGTGAATAAACTCAACAGAAATACAGGACTAAACTATCTGCTAACATTAGTCTTTAGCCGACAGGTGCGTTCACCACAAAATATCAACATAACGTTGTAAAAGAACAAACTTATTGCAAGCTTGTAAAATATGAATCATGTGTTGCGTGGACTTATTTTACACGTGAGACTTGGATTTCACGGAGCTCTACCAAATATACATCGCACTTCCGAAATACTTTTTGGAAATTAATAATAAAGTGTGATTCTCTAACACGAAATCGGATGTAAACAATGGGAAATAAATCAATATTTCAGACCAAAAAATACATAGTGAATGTAAATGTTGGTAAACAAAGCCATGTCGGGCCTACCCCCGTGGATCTGTCAGCTTAACAGGTTTAAAAATAAACAATCCATTTCTCTCTGACACGCTTTATAAGCCTGTGGAAAAACGCTTGTTTTCAAAAGCCAAGTACAGCACAGCATTTGGCTATCATCTTACTGCTATCACCAACCCACCCACAGTGGTCTGTTGCACTATGAGGACTCAGTGTTACTGCTCATCTGAACGAAGCCATGTGTGCCTCTTGGGGAGGGTATTTGAAAACATATCGACATCTATGATATTACAAATCCGGCCACTTTAACTTTGTGAATTTCTGGGGACAACTCAATAAATGCCTTCGTTATTGATAAAAAGGATGTTGAAAGCTAAAAAACTTGCAAATTTGTATAAATAATACCACAACCTCTTATTTGTCAAAAGCTCAAGGGAAATTTGAATCAGCACACCCACTTTATGCTATATATATATATATATATATATATATATATATAGCGTAAAACAAAGGCTAAATCCTTATGATTTGGCAGTATTTCTAGGTCACTAATCACATTGCTCATACTTCACACTAGTCGCACTTTTTTGTGCTTCTTTGTAAAACTTACTTTCATTAATTGAAATGCACTACAACATTATTAAATTGGTCTTAGATCAATTTGTTTTTTCTAATATAAAATGAATAATACATTTGTATTAAAACAAAAAGTGAATAAACAACAGAATTAATTAATTGAAGTACTCTCATTTACATTTTACTGTCTTGTGCAGGGACCCTTCATGAAAAGATTAAATTGACCTCTTTCTCTCATGAGGTGACCTTTTAAGTAGCGCTCCTGTCCGCAGTTTTCATGAATGGTCTAGAAAGGCTGTTTGGCATTCGCCCCCATGAAACTGCTTCATTATTGACAGGTGCCATGATCATTTTACAATCATACAGATTTAGTAGAGTAGTACAGTAAAACAGGTCAGGTGCAAACATTGGTTTGCAAAAGGAAATCATGGAACCTTTCCAAGAACCCAACATGGAACATCCAGTATCTTTCATTGTTTTAGAAGGAGAGATGGAAGCTCGTCTTTCAGTACACAACAACAGCAGAGTTCACTTAAAAACGCAAGCTCCACACATTTGTACACAGCTGGTTGGCCCTGATTTCAGGACCAGATAAAGAGCTCTTTCTTGGGGAGCAAGGATGGCTCATGGGGGAGGGAGCACAATCCCTGTTTTCGCCTTTCACTGACGCTCTGACTACTGGTCACATGAATACCCATGGAGCTGGACGCCCACGCAGCTGGGTTGAATCTGTGGATGGGGACAATGGGCTGGAGAGGGCACCTCCAACCCAAGGAAGAGTGCATCTTTGTTGGTCACAGGTGGGCCATTGTACACACTGGTTCATTATGCATGCATCACAACAACTGAAGTCATCAGCTTCCTGTCCAGACCCTGACAAATGAAGAAAACACAGACAGCCGTCTGCAGGCATTACAGAGCCAAGGGTATGAGGTTAAAACACTAAATTCACATAGACGGTTGACAGATAACAATGGGATAATCACCCTGAAAGCTGTCAGCTAGACGAAAGCTATACATAGATGTCCCATGATTGAACTATATAGTACTTTATTTTTTAATTTGCAATTCTAAAATCATCTTAATGTTTGTAATTTAGAATAGCAGACTTTCTTCACCCCAAAAGTTTGTTATAATTGATACATATATAAGGAAATGTATATGAATACAATGGATGTTAATCCCCAAAAAAGACAATATACATAACTGTAGCCCAAATGACTATTTCTACTTCACTCTACCATCTCTAAAAAGGCTTTCGGAAAATTGCATAATAACCTTGGTGAAATTGAGAATTATAAATAAGCAGGAAAGATTATGAGATTATTTCTCATGCCATATGGCTTTGTAATGGCACTAGTGATGTAAATGATAAGAGAGAGGCATAAACTTCCTGGCCTACTTATACTCGGTAGATATCACACATTTTTGGTCTCACATGTTTTAGTTTAATGAAACAGGTTAAAACTTTACATACTAATGTACTAATACTGTCAACATTCTGAGCTATGTATTAATATATCAATCATCACTAGTCATCACTTGTTATGAGCCTGTCTGCATGTCACTTCGAAATGCTTAAAAAGTTTACAGACATCTGCGTAAAGTTGGTGCTGACTTAATGTGCTTTGATACTCATCTCCCATGACTTTGATACTCATTTTCTGCTGACTAAATATTTACTTCCTTGATCCACATCACAAGCTTCAGGTTTCCTGAAAGGAAAAATGTGACCTGGTCTAAAGATAAACTGAAGTTGCAAGTTATATAAGTTTTCTGTGGTTTTGTTGGTTTTAGCTACACAATGTTGTTGTTTGTTATGGTTTATATAAAGGAATAGACCAAAAGGTATATATAGAACTATATATGGTGTAAGTAACCAACCATTAAATTAAAAATGATGTATTAGCATATTAGAGTGCTAATAAATTAATACATTTTCAACTGAACAGTGTTTGTCACCCTCTTTGTTCTTCTGTCCAATATCAGTTTAGATTTTTTGCAGATGTACCAGATTGTATGCCACACACGTTTATCAATAGTCTTATTCTTTAGGTGTAATGATTTCTGAAAACAGGGATTTCCTCTGAAGTTTACCTTTACTCTATATACCTGAAGCACCTATGTTCAGTACATATAAGTTCAGTACACTTATATAAATTCTCTGTACATAAAGACACACACACTAGATCTGGGCTAATTGCTAGTTACCCTTACTACTTTGCTATCCCCTCATTCTGGCCACCTTTAGTCCCATCAAGATTTGGCTGCCGATTAAAGCCATTGAATCTTTCCTCTGACAGTTTAGATTTCAAAAGAATTCCTTTGCCCAGGTACTGTATAGCAGCAACTTACCACTGGACCTTCTCTGTTAAGCCTATTTATTTGCTGAGGGCCAAATGGAGGTTTACTTAGGGTGGTGCTGCCGTGTTTAAATAGGACCATGACTGAAATAGCAAGTAATTCATTTTAAAATGAGCATCTGCTTACTTTTGGGACCATACAATTTTGGATATCAAAGTCTTGCACCTTCAGACAATCAATAAACATGATAAATGAACCCCAAGGGAACAGAAAATCTATTAAAAATCTTGATACCAAATAACTGGTCAATAGTTTGCAGCATCATGCTTCAAGGTGGTCTGTTGCTGATGTCATAGTGGTCAAGGGGTTTGTTGACATAAGTTTGTGTGGGTTTGACAGAAGGAAAAAATGTTGCTGTTTTGCATAGGAAATCAAGGCAATCACTTCAGGGTTGGGAGCCTAACTGACCAAGGTTTTTAACCCACTACATTTTTACAGGCTCTAGGCTCTAGTCTGATAAAAATAAGCCTTAAATCTACAGTTTTGTTATGTGTTAACCTTGAAACTGTGGAGTCTCCTGGCTCACTGGTGCTGAACCATGTGATGCAGCATGTATGGGGGTGTCGTGCAGAGGTGTACAAAGCAGATGTTTTTCCATGGAGACCTCCCAGAGCTGAGAGGCAGTAGACGAGGGTACTTGGACCCTCTGCCCTCTGTAATGGTAACAGAGACAATTGATGGGGAAGTTGCTGGGAAGGAGGAACAGGGGATGTTCATCTCGAGTCCAGTCAGGCATTGTCACACCCCCTTTCCCTCAGAAATAATAAGAGAGTGCACCAAGACAGTGTGTTTGATAAAGAGTTGTAGGTGAATGGGTTCATGAAATATTCAACCTTAAAATCCAAAACTAAAGGTCTTCTCTAAATTAAATCAATAAAATGCACCAAAAGCCATGTTGAGGGTCAGATAGTCCACCCAGCAGATCAGTATCACTAAAGAGATGAAAGAAAAGACTATTCAGCATGGTCTCTCATAAGACTCAACCCTTGACCTACTAAAGCTACAGAGCTCTTCCACTGGGAATATTTAGGCCTTAGGACTTCTTAAACCAAGATAATTCAAATGCAAAAGCTATCAAAGATGTTTAAGGCACCAGTGACATCTACATGTGAATCCATTAATATACATTGATAAATAAGGATGACATTATTTTACCCAAAAGATTCTAAGTCACATTAGTTAGTAGTTTTAGTAAGTAGAGTAGTTTAGTTCTATGACAGGTCAATGCTTTGCATGTGTGCTGACAACAGTAGTTGCAGATCAAATGGCTTTAGTTGCACTTGTCAGTTGCATTAGCGACTGCAGGAGGAAGATTCCTCCACAAACATATTTATGCTTTGTATGTAACACTGAATGTATTTTGGGTTTGAGAACATGAATAAAAAGTGAATATGGAGTGTTTTGACAGCAATTATAAGTGAATTGAGCATGTGTTTGCACATTGTTCAGGACAAGTTTAAAATTATGCATCTAATGAACTTAGTTCACTCAAGATATAACCTTTAACGATCAAAATATCAGTAAAAGAAAATACAATTAACAGCAACATTTCTTAATAAATGTTCTTTAGTTGCATATGTAAGGAATATGTCCTATTCCACATACATCATCCACAGGTAAGTATCATCCAGATCACATCAACTTCACATTAACGAGAACTGACAGCAAAATGAGAACACAATGCTTATAAGCAGTCCGGGTGATTGTTGTGGTGACAATAAAAAATGCCTGACAGAGGTGCATGGATGATGGGAGATGGGGTCCATGGGGAGGTGCTGGTGAAACCGTGACACATACATCTGTATTCAGTGTTTTTTCGCTCTATCTACTTGAGCTAGATATCCATGGAATACTGCCAACTGGATTGAAAGAAAAGAGAGTTAAAGTTTTATGTTACACTTGTCCATTTGACATAACCAACATACATTTTCCTATATACTGCAAAAGAAAACCATTAACACTTAAAGGAATCTAAAACAAAAAGCCAATGCAGAACAAGCTTTCTCTAGATATGGTTCGTCACCCATAATCTTAAATCACTTGTGAGGTAATACTACCTCAAAATGCTACCAGCACTGTATAACTCAATGGAAGCAAAACATGTTACTGTAGGGTATTAGGAACAATACTCTGGCTGTGGTGACCAGTTGTCTTCAATTCTATCTGATCCCTGAGGCCAGTTAACAGCACTGTCATTGGGGAGGCCATAAGCAACAAAGTCACAATAATGCATTCAGATAAAACAGCTGCCTGTTTCATTCTGCAGCATAGTGAAAAGACATACTGTACCCTCTTAGGCCAGTTGTGAATCTAATCTGCAATCTGCTGCATTTGGCCCCTTAAGTAGACCTTACGGTTGCACGGTTGTGGTCACGGGTGGGGAGCTGATTTTTTTTGGGGGGGTGGAAAGCATGTCCAGTGTGCATATGCGTGCATGTGTGAATGTTTTTTTTTCCTGGTGGGCAGGTTGGGTGGGAGGGCGCTACGTGCGTGTGTTAGTAGTTATGAAATAGATCTGGCAGCTGGCCCGCACAGGACATTTGACCTTGATTTTTTTCATACTCAGTCTTTTCCCTTAGCAGAGGCTAAAAGGCTCAAAAGGGTGGAAAGCTAAATATTTATTTAAGGCTCCTGGACGCCAGGTTGCATAAAAGGTTCCACAGCCTTTTGCATCAAACCTCAACCGTTGAAACCACAAATTCTGTTTTTGTAGCCATAAACCTGCCCCCACCAAGGAGAAAAAGATTTCCATTCGGTTGATTCTTATAAATTTAAATAAACTGAAAAAATGTGGTTTACTCCCAAAAGGAAAATATTGTCTTAAATATATTTTGTAATGTGTGCATGACAAAATGTTTATGAGCAACAGACACTAGCTTATCTTTGTAGGACGTATATACGTATATATGCCCAATTTTATTTGTGTGCCTTTTAACTATTTTCTTAATCGAGATTGATGATTGATTCCTTATGACAATACTAGTTTAATAAATTTAGGATAACTCAAAATAAATCATTAGATGCTACCATATGTCAAAATGACATAACACCATAAACGTTTAAATATCCCTATCCAAAACCCCAAACCCACAAGACCAAAATACTCAGGTGTTTCCTGGACAAGATGAACATGTGTTTAAAGATCTAAGGCTTTGGCATCAGTTTGTGCTGTGATCACTTCCTCTGTAGAATTGACCTTGGGGTGAAAGTTCACTCCAAAGGTCAGGATCACTTGTAGCTGCAGGCTGTCTCCACCCCCTCTTAAAGCTGGACGCTGGACAATGGCAGGGGGCAGGTCAACCTAAATGAGTGGTTTTGGGGGCCAACACAGAAAGTCCTTGTTAACAGACTGTAACCAACTTGATTCCAGTCTTTTATCTTTTCTTTGGTAATATCATGAAGATGTAACTGAGGCTCTTAAAAGTTTGAAAGAGCTACAGATCATAGATTAAATGAGATATGATGTTTTTGATGCATTTGTTTAATTATTTAAGTTATCTGTTATATTACTGTTTTCTGCTAATTAGTGTTATCTGTTAAAAAGAAAATCTAGAAAATGAACAAATACACTAGTGTGCTTCTCCTTTGTGTAAACATGCCTCAGGTCCAAACAAAAACCATAAGTCTTCCAGTCATCCAAGCAGCTAGTTTTACACTAAGTAAGTATCTAACTAAGCCCTGCTGAAAACCAGGGAGTAAGACAATAAAGACAGCGGATTAAATCTAAACACCCTGAGAATGAGATCGCTGACTCATTACCACAGGTCTAGCTAACCCCTAACTGCCACCAAGTAAACCACATACCAGGCCATATTAGTACAGTAAAATCTTGAACTCTATTTATGTCACAGTGTTGTATTTAAGTCGCAAAGGTACATAAAGTTACAGATTTTTTTAGAGCTTCAAACCATAATTTATGGTTAAAAATAAACAAAATCAGTTATTGAGCCATTACAAAAAAACAGTATTTGAAACTGTCTTCTTTCCTTGCCTCAATTCATAACAGTATGCTTGTAATAATAATTTAGAAGTTGAGCTTTTAGGCATGATTTTACAGGAAATATCCATTTTACATCATTTGACTTCTACTGACATGAAATGTACGTGTAAAGTAATCTGCAATTTTATGTTTCTAACACGATAGAAAGGCTAAATTTATGGAGTGAAGTTTTACATATATTCTGACATTTCAGTGTCACGATGAATGAGACACTAAATAATGCGTGTATGCTTATTAGATATGGATTAGATACTTTGAGAGTATCTTTGATATTTTGGAGTATGAATTGGAATATTTCTTTTTATTACAATAAAAATTGTTTTTAGACTCAGCGAACTCCTGGAATATACAATTTTTGAAAATGTTATATTTTATTACTACATACGTTTATTACTATATTATTACTATATACGTACATTTTACTGTATTGCACCCTTATAAATATATAAATTACCCTTACAAATGAAAAATATGAATGTAACAAGATCCAGGTTTAGTTTTTTCTTTTTTTTTGTATCTTTAAGCAGCTTTTCTCTAGCTTTGATACAGCACAAGAAATGTGTCTTGATTTAATAGCTGACTTTGCCACCACAATTACAACCATTTTAACAAATTTTAACAAACAAAATTTTTAACAAATTTTAAAAACACTAAATAATTACCTATTTTAGCTGGACAGATTTAGATGGTGCTAACTCTGCTGCTGCATGAGCTTTATTCACGCAGTGTTTAATGCTAGAGAGAACACACACTTGTGTGTTTGTGCTGAAGCATAAGCTGATGAAACACTCAGCTACAAGTTTTTCAACACATCCTATGGACAACCACAGCACCCTTGAAGCCCATTCTCAATCAGTTGGTGTTTCTCTGATCCCGTATTTCTAAGATGTACATTAAATCTTGTTTGTCAACACTAAATCTTTGGGCCAAGTTTTCCCTTTAAATCTCCTGTTCCAGATTTTGCTTAATACTTTTTTTAAACAATTTCATGGTGGTTGGTTTGTTTAAATAACTGTTACAAGTGAAACCAAAGATATAAGGTGTAATAAAGCATTCAACGGCAAAGAGGAAATGGTTTATCTAGCAGATCACAAAGCAAGTTTTAATTAATTATTCTCAATGCTATGGCAATATAAACCTTCACTCAGATCTGGCAATTAAATACGACCCACAAAATAAATGAAATTTAGATCAGTCATAACCTTTTGGCCCTTAGAGATGTAATAAAGCTTCTTATGACAACATTTTTCTGTCAACACGTTTTCCCATATGACCTCTGTAACTGAACAGAAGAAGGTTCCCTGATGGAAGAGAATGTAGATGTGCAGGTGTTGATGTGAAGTCATGTGTCAGTGTGTGGGTAATCTCTTATGGGCAATGTCCTGATGACAATTCTGTCATCATTGTAAGTCATTTGTTGTTTGAATCTATGCTAGGAATGTTAAAAGGCAAACAAATATTAGATAATATAAACTACATGGCAATAAAGCATCCCTTATTGATAGTGGAACATTGAACAGTATAATTTACAACTCAGGCTTGTATTACAATGAGCAGCAGCAAATAAAAATTGACTATTCATTATACTTTGAAGAATAATTCCTCATAGGGTTTGTCTGTGCTTTTTGCTGGTTGTTACACCCCATCTCTTTTTCATTAGCAATTTCATAATAAAAACAGTTCAAACATGCATGGGTTTTAAAATAATGGACCACATTACCTAGTAGCCACATTCATCACCTAAATTGTTCCTCAAAAAATCATACTACAAAATTGATGTTACTTTAGGTAGAATATGGAGACTATAGTTTTATACTACAGTATAATGCCATGTTTCAGTAAAGAAGATAAACTGTTTCTTACAAAGTGATGTTAATATTTATCTGAACTGATTTATGTGTAATTTATGTGTAAAAAGCACTAAATAATCAGCTAAAGGCAAAGGAAACAATGACCATCGACTTAAATATCAAAATGACTAAAATCAATGACTAGATTAAGCGCTAAATTAGGGTTAACTGCTTGAGTTAACTGCTTTAATGTGTGACAAATGTGGGTGTGCTCTGTCAAGTGGACATAAAGAAGTAGAATGATGGATCAGGATTTTAGTGTAATAGAGTAACAGGACAGGCATGCCAAGGCTTTGATTGATATTAAAGCTAAGCTTTTGTTGAAGCAATACTGCTGGCCCCCGCAGCCCTCAGCATAGCCTGACTATTTTGACATACAGTAAAAGAACACACAAAGTAATTTGAATTACTTTAATGATGGATGAATGGATGTGCTTTTTGGATCCATTCTGGATCCCATATAAGAAGAAAACATGACATCCTTTAACATTTAAATTTTTTATTGAAATTGAAAGTTATCTGGGATGGCATGAGGGTGAGGAAATTAGAGAGAATTTTGGTAAACTATTTCTTTACCAGATTAACCAGGTATGTCAACTTGCTTTACCAGAAACTGCTTTACTAGCTAGATTTGCTTAGTGAACATCTTGGCTAACCAGCTTTAACTAATTAATGCCAGGTCCAAACACAAGTACTGTTTCTGGAGACACACAAAGAACCTGGAGCTTTGAAAACGTACAGCCTGGCCTTAAGTTAACTGTCACCGTTCCTCAGGAGGAACACCTATGTTACCCATGTTATTTCCCTATTCACTTTAATATTTCTTAGTCTAATCATGTCAAACTATAAATTGATGAAAAGACACAATATGAAATATTTGACAAATGTACAAGCAAAATTTTAAACAATAAACATAAACAAAAAATTAATAAAAAAATGTTAAATTTACTGTAATTTATAAACATATAACATATAATATCTAAAAATTAAAAAAATGTAGTTCAGATAGTTCACATGTATACTCAATTTCTGCGGTGACAGTTAAGACTGGACTGTTAAGACTTCACTAAAATTCAGAGGTAAACGTTTGTCACTAAAAATAAGTCCAATATTCAATTATATTTACATTTATGTAGTCAGCAGGCGCTTATGTCCAAAGCAACTTACAGTGCATTTAAGCTATATGCTTTTAGCCAGTATGTGTGTTTGCTTGGAAACACATGACCTTTGCAGTGCTAAAACAATGCTCTAACGACTGAGTTACAGAAATGCAGTATGCATTTTCATGTCAGGAAAACAAATGGTTACATTTGTATCACTATTTTATTTCATTTTTATATTTGGATGAACATGAGGAATATTTTAAATGTTAAACATTATGCTTTGGATACGAAACAACGGTTAAGTGTTACTAGATTAACTTTGCATGGTACATTTTTTTATTATTTAAAATTAGGTAACAAATGTGTGACTCGTGTTTTCCATCAACATCGTGACATTTTCTTATACATGTGGTTTGTATATCTGTGATTATCACTGTGCAATCATGCACTAGAAATTCATTAAAATAACATATTGAGATGTAAGTTACTAATAAAGTTACTGACCAACTAGCAAGTTTTAACTAAAACAAAATTTTACTTGTATGTGGCTCTTGGTAGGTGTTAGCTTTGCACCATGGTACTGGATAATGCTCATGCTTAGTAGAAAATATATTTCCTTTCACCTGTAAGATTCAGTCAATCACTATTTCATCTGCTTAAATGCGATATTTTCCAAATAATGCACTTTGAATGATTATTTTATAACAGGATTTTTTTTAAAGATCTAATTAGTAACCAGTTGCCAGCATTAGGTAAGCAACAAACATTAATAAACCCCAGTACACTGACACTTTTCAAACAATTTCAACACTGTTTTGGGCATATGCAAAAATAAACTCCTCAGGAACCCAAAATAAGCTCTGGCTTACCTTGTGGCAATGGGTTTTGTTTTTCTGGCCTGTTATTAAACAGCTGGAGAAAAGTAGAGTCTTTCAATTCTCACCTACCTCTATTACTCTAACCCCTTGAAAAAAGGACAATTACACATCATTTAAGACTTAAGCAATTTGAGGCCATTTCTGAAAATAACCCTGTTTGACTTAAAGTTGTCTTCTCACACACCTAAGGTGGACAAGGGGGTGGGGATGGACTGATGGTTCGGGTGTTGATGTCAGCTGAAATTTGGGGGGAGGTTTGGAGAGCACACACTATATTTCTGTAGCACCAATCTGAATCTGAAGACCCGGGTTAATCAGGGTCACAGTAGAGTAGCTACAGATTGCCAGAGAGGAGATTGGGGTAAAATAGAATCTAACAGTGCTCCAATTACTTCTGAATAAACATTGGTAGTGCTGCCACATGCGTACACACGTTCTGAGTAGAAAAAAACATTTGAATTGCCTAAACAGTAAGGCAAAATTAAATAACTAAATAAATATAATAAAATCTGTGGCAAATGATCCACTGAATATTTTTTATAAAAGCATATATGTGGGCTTGGCTTATAAAGATGGGCTGCAGCATTAGGATAATTATACTGTGTGAACTGTGTGTAATTTTGCTGTTTTGCAAAGTAATGACAATAAAAGCCTACCTGAGATTAGAGTTTAAACAGTTGGTTTGGAACTGTAAGAAACATTTTACAGCAAGAGTAATACATTATGAATCATTTCAGGGTTTAACTAAGGAAATTCTAAGATTTGTAACAAAGCTAAGACTCAACATAAGAGCAATGACAGACTTGACCCAGTGCACAGTGTTGAGGTAAAAGGTGATTTAATTATACTATTTATGGACACACTATGGGCCACAAATCTTAGGTGAGGTCACTTTAAATTACAAATTAAATGAAAAAGAAAGCAAGGTTTTCAGTCTTAGGCTAGAATTTGTACATTGAATGTTGTTTTCAGTCTTACCAGAAATGCCACAGTCCACCTCCCTGCAGGGGATTTATCATTTCTGCAGTGGCTAAACTGCATGTTTAGTTTGGCAGATGTAGAAAAGAACAGCATCCCAGCACCCCATCTGCCTCTCAGCTGTAGGTTTAAAAGAGATGTGCTGGAGGGCAATCACTGCAGACCCCCCACTGTTACAGTAAAATATGGGTGCAATCTATCACCATGTTAGCAGTGGACCATGGCACAAGACCATGCGGATATTTCTACAATCACGATAATAAAATCGCAATTTAACAACATAGTTCCGACCAACAATTAAAATTGACTTTAACCTTTGTTTCTTAAGCTTAAATTGTGCAAAAAACACCTTTTTCGAGATCGCTTTAGCTACTGCGTATGTACACAGGTTGGCTATCGCCTTACGAGCAGAGCCGTTTGCTCCGTAAACAGCCTCTCCCCTGGAGAAACATCAGTCTTTATCGATTGGTGATTGATTCTTTTTACTGGAAGGTGGAACTTCCGTCATTAGAGCGGCAATACTGAGCGTTGCAATCCAATTCATTATAATGGCAATGGCGCATCTTGTTAATACTAAGTATCTTTGATTTTATTTAGCATTTATTAAGTCTAGTTTCATGTGTTCATAAGTATTATATTTATTGTCCAGTTTTGTCAGGGGGCCAAGGTGCAACTTGCTTTATTTTAGCACATATAACACATTCCATGAGTTCTAAAGTTTTTAAAAAATGTAAAGTAAGTAATGTTTATTCTCTATTTTAGTATAGACTACATTCATACATCTGGTTATGGTCAACAGTATTTCTTTATTTAGTCTCTGTGCAAATTTATTGAGCAGACCTCTAATTTTATAAATTTAAACAGACTGCACACAATAAAATTTAGTTAGGACAAAAGTACAAGAGACATCTTACAGCTGGGGTCACAATTATTGCTTGGGGCATTCGTCCTAAACTAAATCACCTGAATCAACAAATGTAGTAGGCAAAAAGTAGCCATCATAACAAAGAGGCTAAATTCAGTCTGTAAATCATATGCCTTCCTATTAACCTCTCTCACCTTTGGTCCCTGTGAGATTTACCACCAAACTAGGCTATTTTTACAGCTTACAAGATGGTACCTCATTGTACAAGCAGTGGGGATTAAGGTAAGATCTTGGGCATTATTTTGTGGGTAAAGCCAGTCCATAGTATTACCACAGGAATTGAGAAGGTGTGTCTTGTTGTAGGAGCCAAAATATACTAGTTTCTAGTTAAATTGCAAAAAAGCATGGCACTGGATATTGTTTTGTTGAGGGTAAACATTCTCAATATGAATTACTACATTTTAATATATTCTACAACATAATTATACTTTTAGAAAGTGGTTGGTGTTTGATTTGTGGTATGGTTGAAAGATTTAGTTGGATTTACAAATTGGTTGTGAAACTACAAGGTGCTTCTTGAAAAACAACAACAATTCAGGCATAATATAATTCCATATTTTGTTTAGATATTTTATATATACAGTATCATTTTTAAAATATTCAATAATCCTTATATGAATCCTTATGGAATCCAATAATCCAATAATCCTGTTGGCACAGAACAGTCCTTAAAAACATGGAGGATTAGCTTATTATCATAAGAATGTTTCACTTCTTTAATTCTAAAGGGTTTATTACATTAAATATGAAAATTACTGATGGCAACAGGAATAATGCAAACCTTTTCAGAAAACAAAAAGGTTTAAAGATATTTTATGTGTTTAGATAAATGCCCACAATATTCCAGTATAACACACCATCAGCTATTTATTGTAAAAATAATTGTTATACATATGTATACTGTATGGGGCACACTGTTTGACAGAACAACCCACAGTGGAGATGGCGAGTAACACTGTATTTGAGACACTATTATGTTCATTGACAATGATAGTTACATATTTCTGCTAATTTTAAATGTAAATTTTTTAACATCTGGACAACAACTGGCTTAGAAAGAAACTAAACCATGGAATGAGCAACTTTTCCATTACTTGAATATTTTATGCTGTACATTTAAGGTTGATTATTCAGGAACACATATGACTGGAACACAGCTTGTGTATCATATATGTATATGGTCAGAAAAAGTAAAACAGATGTGTTATCTGTGTGTTCACCCTCTGTCACCTACAGACTTTATCTCCCAGATCCTTGCGTTCTTCCGCTTCCTCACCTTTCTTCAGTTACCCTTACGTGTACCACATTATCCCCTCATCAGCCACTGTAGATAAGCGCACACTCCCTCATGGTCTGGTCTCCACTTTGGATACTCTCTCTTTTACATGGTTCATGTTAGCAGTTGTTACTTACCTGTCTCCCAAGATTTTGAGCAGCATTTCCTGGTTCTCCAGCGTCTCCTCCAAGCCCCAATCTCCACTCCAGGTATACTCACCGCCAACCAGCTCCTGGTAATCTCATGCACAACTCCTTCCGAATGTGTGCTCTCTCTGTACATGAATATTCAAGAAATATATCCATAAGTGCATTGCCCATCATCTCCATAAAGACTGCTTATTACATATATTACATATATTATTTACCTACCTTTTACCTAGTGCATTCCTGTTAATAAATATACCCATTGTATTTCACTCCATCCCATTTCCGAGTCTGGTATCCATGAACATTTAAACATTTACAGACCAAAGGCAAGGTAAAATCAGGAAAGGCATAATAGGTGCTCTTTAAGGTAGATGTTCTGGAAACAGAGTGTGTTTGAACTGTGTACAGAGAGAGGAAAATAACTTTGTGTGGATTGTAGCCCAGCTTATAAGCATTGTTATGTATGCAGTCCAACAAGACATGCCAGCACATCTGAGCCAAGTGTTCACTTCTAAATTCAGCCCCAAAAATCCTTTCAGGCTTCCAATCCTTTTTCTGTATCACTTTATTCCCCCTCCATCATCAGTGGGCGGGGTGGTAAGCCGGCAACATCATCATTTCTTCCACACAAGTGGACTGTGGTTGGCTAATGATATAGTGGGTTGGGCTGAGAATTTGGTTCTTGAGCCAGGCAGCTGCAGTGGAACCATCCTGGTTCTTATTACACCAGCTGTTCTTTAAACCCAACTGATCCCAGCCAAGCAGAACCCCATCTGCCTGGTCCCTCAGCAACAGAGAAAACATATTTACCCAATAATAAGAGCACAATGACCCAATATTCTTTTGACGTTATATGTGCTCTGCAAAATCCTAATGAAGAAGTATCTACAGATTGGCAGTTAACATGGAAATGTACCCCTGATGTGGATAAGAAACAATTAAGATAAGATTTCAGTAAGTCTGTTAGTTTTGGAAAACCAGAGATGGTGGCACTCCCCGATGCTAAATGAAAAATAAATTCTCAATTTTACATTTGCGCATTATCCAAATTATAGTAATACATTGGGTAAGTTTGGCAAATGGAGTGGCAATGCAGTCTGGCAGGAAGAAACAACCTTTTCAGGACAAAAAATATACCAAACAATGTGGAAACAATTACTTCTTGGCAAGGCTGACTTTGGCAAAGCTCTGTGAATCTGCAGAGCCAAACCTCCAGACAGTGTGTGTGTGTGTGTGTGTGTGTGTGTGGTCAAGGTAAATCCTATAGTGTGAGGACCAAGTGTCTCCACAAAGATAGTAATACTAGTTGTGGGGCCATTTTTTGGTTCTAAAAAGGAAAAACTATAAATCATACTAAATGATGTTTATTTAAAAATGTAAGTATACAGAAAGGTTGATGTGATGGTTAGATGATGCAATATAGAGTTTGTAATGTATAAAAATGATTATGTATCATAAAAATCCAACTTGACAACAATTAATTAACATAATGCCCCTATTGGAATGCCCTCATTTGTAACAAAACATTAAAAATAGAGTAAATATTTTATTTTTTACATTTTTTAAAAAACCTAAATGTTTTCTGTTGGGGTTAGGGTGGTTTGGATTAGGTTATAGTATTGATAACTAACTGTGTACAAAAAACTGTAGATTTCAGTAGAAGACAATATGGAGAAGGACCATATGTAAATAAAAAACATTTCTATTTTGAACCAATGAACCAAAACAGTCTTATATGCAGTAGTCCTAATGGCTACTGCTGTTTCGAATAGGGAGGAGTGTTAAATCTTGACCTAGCCAAATGCTTCACACAGCAGAAAAAGGTCAACATCATACATGCAGGAGACATGCATGTTTCCACATTGTAGTTAAATCCCATAATACTCCAGAAAAGTTGTTCTCTGACTGGAGAAACACAGTCTTCTTGAGGTTCAGTCTCAACCCTAAGTTCATCATATGAACATGCATCTTGATGTTGAGCTATCAGCTCCTCTGACCAGGCCATCGCTAACCAGTTGTCAATATAATTTACCATGTGAATATGCTGGAATCGCAGAGGAGCCAGGGCTGCATTCACACAAACCGTGAACGTACGGAGAGAAAGAGCTAGGCCAAGGTAGAACTTGATACTGGGATGCTTTACCCCCAAAAGCACAATGAAGAAACTTCAATTCAATTCAATTTTACTCAATTTTATTTGTATAGTGCATTTTCACAGAGTGCATTGTACCAAAGCAGCTTTACAGGTATTGAAAGATAACAGTCAGTGGTCAGGGATTAAAAAACACAAAGTGCCATTGATTGCATCTATAGCTCACTTTACAGTTACAGGACACAGAATAGTAATTACTAATTAAGAGAAGTGAATAAGTAAAAATGAATTATATATAGTGGTAAATTTAGTTTTAATTTAAGAGAGCTATGGGTGCAAGGAAGTGGCCGGTTGTCTTGGGCAGTCATCCATTGAGCATCACCAGGATGGGCAGATCAGGCGGACCGGGACTGTTATGAGAAGTATAATGCCAGCTGCAACTTAATATGTATTAAAGTCCCTCAGAGAAGAGAGAGAGAAGGAGAGAGGAAGAGAGAGACAGAACAGACTAACATTAGCGTAGACTAACTTCCTGTGTTTTGGCAGAATCTTGATGTGAAAATATATGTCTTTTGGATCTTTCTCGTTTTAATGTCAGCATCTTGAAACTATAGTAAATCTCCTCAGAGACCAGTTCAGATGATGCAGATCTAAAATAGGCCGCAACCCCGGCTGTAAAAATCTGAATACCTCTGTGAAATGGGGATGTTTTTGATGTTTTGATTTCTTTCTTCAAGAAATCAAAACTCTTCAGGCAGGACATGCTGAAACTCCACTTTCTATTGTGTTTAACAGCCACTGTTCACTGAAAGTGTTGAACATTAAACAGAGCCTCAGATACTGACTGAGCATGTTCCCCTCCCTAATAACAAATGCATATAGTGCATTTAGAAAGTATTCAAATCCCTTCCCTTTTGTCAATTTTGTTATGTATGCTCCTGATACTACAATCATTCAGATAGCATTAATTCTAATTAATCTACACTCAGTACCCCAAATGACAATGTATGAAACAGAATTTAATTTACCACAGATGGACTCCAATCAAGGCATAGAGCTAAATGTCAATTGTTGCTGCAAAACCTCCTTCTACACCACCAAGGTCAGTCATATATCAGATACAAATAAGCTATTCAAAACCTTATCCTCTGTCCACCTTCCAATCCACCTACCTCCTCTTTATCAGCTGATGATTTTGCTGATTTTCTACCAAGAAAGCATCATTGATCAAATGTTTGCAAAAGTATGAAAAAGGAAATACTGAAATATCACATAAGTTGTTAAGACCGTTTGCAGCAACAATTTGAAATTTAGCTCAGGTGCCTTCTATTTTTCTTGTTGTCTGGTTATTTCTACGCTTTGATTGGAGTCCATCTGTGGTAAATTAAATTGATTGCACATGATTTGGAGAGGCACACACACCTCTCTATAAAATGCCCTACAGCAGACAATGCATATCAGAGAAAAAACAACCCATGAGGTGAAAGGAACTGCCTGTAGAGCTCAAAGATAGGAATGTTCTGCAAAAAATTCTGCAGCACTAAAGGTTCCCAAGAGCACAGTGGTCTCCATAATTCTCAAATAGGAGAATTTTGGCACAACCAGGATTCTTCCAAGAGCTTCCAAACACAGCAATCTGGGGCGAAGAGCCTTAGTAAGAAAGGTGACCAAGAACCAGAAGGTAAATCTGATTGGGCTTCAGAGATCCTGTGTGGATATGGGACACAGTTCCAGAAGGACAACCATCACTGCAGCTCTCCCCAGATCTGGGCTCCACCGATCTGGCTAGATGGAAGCCTCTCCTCAGTGTAAAACAAATGAACGCCTGCTTGGAGTTAGCAGAAAAGCATTTAAAGGACTCTGAGACTGAGAAACAAGATTCTCTGGTCTGGTGAAACCAAGATTGAACTGTTTTACCGAAATTCTAAATGTTATGTCTGGAAGAAACCAGTCACTGCTCATCACCTGCCCAGTATCATTCCAACAGTGAAGCATGGGGGTGGCAGAATCATGGGGTGGGGTGTTTTTTGGCAGCAGCGACTGGGAGGCTGGTCAGGGTTAAGGGAAAGCTGAATGGAGCAAAGTACAAAGATCTTCAATGAAAACCTGTTTATCAGTGCTCCAGACCTCAGACCTGGTGAAAGGTTAACTGCAAACATCACAATACTAAAAACACAGCCAAGACAGCATAGAAGTGGCTTAGGGAGAAGTGATTAGTCAGCAGAAGACAACAGTAGTATGTAAGTTTGAGTTTCAATGACCACACGGCGTCCACAGAGCAAAAACTTCCTTATACACCACCAAGTTCAGCCATATATCAGATACAAATAAGCTATTCAAAACCTTATCCTCTATCCACCTTCCAATCCACAAATGAACGCCTTCCAATCCACCTACCTCCTCTTTATCAGCTGATTTTGCTGATTTTCCACCAAGAAAGCATCATTGATCAGCAGCCAATTAACAGCTTCACAAACCGCAGGGCACACATTGTCACACTTTGTAACTCTATGTTATCCTCTTTTCCTCTGAAACAGAAGATGCCATCCTTATTTCCAGCCATCCTACCACCTACCCATTTAACCCAATCCCCTCCCATCTTCTACAGATCATATCAACCACAGTCACACCATTACTGACACATATCATGAACTCCTTACTTTTCTCTGGCACTTTCCAACCACATTTAAGCAGGCCTGGGTCAACCCGCTGCTTAAAAAACCCACTCTCAACCCTTCACTCGCCGACAGTTACAGACCCATCTCTCTTCTCTCTTTCATTGCAAAAACATTGGAACATGCTGTTTTCAACCAGATATCATCCTTCCTCACCTAATCTACTAAACAAAAGGCTGGCTTTTGGCTCATAGTGCTCATGGTTGCTTTTAAAACCAGCCAAAGTCTAAATTCTCTGTCCTTATATAACTGGATCTATCTGCAGCCTTTGAGACAGTAAATAGCTAGATCCTACCTGCAACCCTCTTATATTAGCGGGCGCTGACTTGAGACTTTGGTTCAACTCCAGTCGGATTGTCATTATAGTTGAGTTTACAGTGCCTTGGGCAGAGACCATTAACAAGGCTTTCGAAAGAAAGAAGCTCTTATATGCCAACTTGGCAGCTGAGGCAGAAGATCGAGGCTGGACGGCAAAGGTGTTTCCAGTGTAAGTGGGTTGCAGGGCTTTGTGGCCAGTTGCACTACAAAGCTGCTTAAGAAAGTTAGGATTAGAGGACAGGCCCAACAAAGGATACATTTACATTTATGCATTTAGCAGACGCTTTTATCCAAAGCAACTTACAAGTGACCAGTGGCACAACTGGAAAGCAATTGGGGATAAGGGCTCCTCAGCTGTTGCCTGCTGGTACTGAGAATCAAACCAACGACCTTCTGGTCACAAATACAACTCTCTAACCACTAGGCTACAACTGCCAAGGATAGTCAAAGATCCTGATGTCCAAAAAAGGGACAAGGCTGTCAAATGACCATGTAACAATGCGACACACACCCAGGTCTGATCAGCCTGTGTTGGGCCTCCCTTAGCTGAGAGTGTCTTGTGGTAAAGGCTGAAACACCTATTGAGGCAAAGGTACACAACTGGTCCAATCACATTAGGTCCAAATTATTAGAACATTGTTATAAAGCATTTTGAAGGAGGCTTGTCTTATTTAAACCTTAAAGATTCAGTTTGGTTTGCTCTTAATTGTTGAAGCGAGAGGTATCACCATGGTGAGATCAAAAGAGCTCTCAAATGAGTCTGGTAAAGGATATAAAAAGATCTCAAAAGAATTTGTAATCAGCCATTACACTGTCAGGAAAATCATTTTCAAGTGGAGAACATTTAAAACAACTGCCAACATGGCAAGGTCAGGCCATCCCAGCAAATTTACCCCAACAGCAGACCGCAAGATGCTTAAAGAAGTCTCCAAAAACCCTAAAATATCATCACGGGACCTACAGCAAGTTCTTGCTACAGTTGATGTCAAAGTGCATGAGTCTACAATCAGAAAGAGACTGCACAACAATTATCATGGGAGGTGTGCAAGGAGGAAACATTTGCTGTCTAAGAAAAAAGGCAAGACTGAAGTTTACCAAAGAACACATAGATAAAGGCCAAGACTTCTGGAATATTGTGCTATGGACAGATAAGTAAAAAATTGAAATATCTGGACCCCATAACAGAGGACATGTTCGGCGTAAACCAAACCACTCGGGACCACCGCATTAGGACCACCGGACCACTGGGATGACCAGACTCTGCTTCTTGGAGCCTGACACCTGTTGCCCCCAAAAATGTTTTGAGGAAGCATCCTCCTCTGCCACCCCAACAGTAAAGGAGGATACGGTGAGCCAGAGCGCATAATCCATGCACTGCACTAGAGACCCTCTAAGACCATTACGGATGAGCATAGATTGGAGTGGTTGGTTTAGTCCGTAAATTTAAGTCTATTAACATAAAGTCTGGGTAGTTAGTTTTATTAGCGATGTTCAGAAAGTCCTGAATGTGGTCCTCGAAGGTACAAGCTTTCTGGTGCAGGCGTACAAGGGCTACTGCTGGATCCATTTGTTGGTCAGTCGTTCTGTTAAGCATGGAGGAAGAGGCAATGGATCCACATACAGTTATTTTATTAATGAATAATATACAAAATTGGGAAAAAGGAACATACATCAAACATCAATGACTGACAAACATGGAGTAAACCACAAGGGGTATATATACACAGGGAGAACGAGCAAGGCTGAAAAACACAGATGTGGGTAATGAAAGGATTATGGAAATTGAAGCTCAAATGGCAAGAAATTAAACAAGGCAAGTCCAGAAACAGGGGAGCAAAACAAGACAAAGACAGGGACACACAGACAGGACCGTAACACATAGACAGAAAATAAATACTGTTTAGCATTAGCAATAATGTAGTAACTAGCTTTAGCATTAATGTGTACAAGTTCTCCTAGGGCTTGCCGTCTCATTCTGTCAGATCATTTTTGGAAATGCAAACATCACATCATTATTCCACTTTGGAATAATAAGAGACAGAGAAACTAAGAGCAGAATACCATTCCATACACTTAGATGCAACAAGTGCATCAGATTGTTTTGGGAAGTGTTCCTTTTTCCGGTTGACTTAATTAATGCAGCCTAACAATCCCCATGGGGATTTGTATTGTAAAACTTTAATTGTTGACTTGTTAACTGACTTGAACCCTATTAAAGATCTCTTGAAAGACCTGAAAATTTGGGTCCACAGACAGTTCTTATCCAACCTGACCAAGGTTAAGAGGATTTGCAAAAAATAATGGCAGAACATTCCACTATCCAGGTGTGCAAAACTTGTCATACCCCAAAATATTTGAGGCTGTAATTGTTGCCAAATGTGCTTTAACTAGTACTTATTAAAGGGTCTAAATGTTTATGCATGTAAATGTGATATTTAAATTTTTTTATTTTTTGATAAATTCACAGACATTTCTATTATACTGTTTTCACTTTGTCATTATGGGTACTGAGTGTAAATTAATGAAAAAACATGTAAAATAATATAAACATGTAAAATATTAATAGTATCAGGCTGCAACATAAAATAAAAAAAGTGAAGGAGATCTGAATACTGTGAATGCACTGTATACTGTGCATGTTACTTACCTTAAAATAGCAAGCATGACTGTACATAATTTTTAACATTCTGTTGAACATTCAATTAAAAATCTATTATTTTATTATTTATTATTAAAACAATTTCACAATAATTAAGCACATCACATGGGTTACTCAGTATCTGTTCTCAGTATCAGCTGCACTTGTAATTCAACCCAAAATTTACTCTTTAAATCCACCGTTGTTGCACACCTGTGATGAATGTCACTGCTGTACATTTACCCCTGGGTCAATGGGATAGAGTTTCTCAACTGGTTTACCTGTCTGACACACTCTCATGAAAACATCACAAACAGGTTCTACGAATGAAATGGGTGCGACCGCAAGCTATGAGATTTCAGTTTTATGATGTCATTGTCTCGTGATGAACCTGATTGGCTTTTACGTGCTATATATTCACTCAATCGTTTATCATCTCTCTCCCACACACACCCTCATCCATATGGATATGATTTGTGTAATCCTGCAGAATCAGTGAGCAGACAGCTGAGCGGGTGGGGAGGGACGATGAGATAGGTTATGTGGTACTGTGTTCCCCCAATCTGTGAATCTTGGAGACATGAGACATAAAGAAATGAGAAAACATAATCCTGAGACTACCAGATCATACAGCTCCATCAATTGTGATTGTTTGGATATAAGAGAATAAAAGAGATGCAATACATTTAGATTTATCAGACGCTATTTTCCAAAGCGAACTGGTACTGGGAATTAAACCAGCAACCATCTGGTTGCTAGTCTAACGCTATAACCACTAGGCTACAACTGCCTAATGCAAGTGTAAAGAAAATAATCTTTTTATCTAATAATCTAATAATCTTTAAAAATGTTAGATTTTTACTTCAGTTTTCAATAGAGTGCCAGAATATACTTATCTGACAAGTGTGATCATCTATTTTGATCCATGCCTGATCCATATGTTGTGATCCAAGCAAGCACTGGGACTTCTCCCTGTAATTCTATAAACAATACATCATAGGAATACATAAGCAGGAATGTTACAAAAATAAACTACAAACTACAGCAGCCCTGGGAAAACTTATTTAAACCTCATAAAAATAAAGTTCACTAATGTATAAAGGTTGCATAAGTATTGATTTCAGAATTAAGTTTTGATTTTCTTTCCTTCAGCTTTTACACAAAACAATGTGCCAACTTTACGGGAGGTTGGAAAGGTAGGTACCAGATAAATTCAATGATAGCAATAAACTCAAAAAATTCAGATTTTACAAAGCTAAAATATTTAGGAACAAGCTTGAACTGGTATTAAAACATATATCAAGTTCAAGTTCGAGTTTAATTTATTTGTATAGCACTGTTTCAAGGCAGCTTTACAGACAAAACAAAAAGAAAAGGATTTAGTGTAAATGAAAATATTGAAAATATATAAGGTTAAAACCAAATGGTAACAGAAATTACTAAACCTATGTATATGGAGAAAAAAACATGGGAGAACCCAGGCTCACTTGGAGGGTTTTTGATTTATAGCGATGGATTAAATTTACTGAATTTCCTATGATTGGGTCTGATTTTTATTAGTTGTGATATAAATTATTTATAATTGTGTTAGTGTTAAGCTGGTATACAATTAATGTGGCCAATATCATACACTGAATTTAGTAGGGTTTGATACTTTTGACTGAATTTACATCGGGTCTGATATTTATTAGTTATAGTATAATTAATGAATGTGTGTGATAAACTGGTTAACAATTAATGAGGCCAATAAAATACAGCACAGGGTTGTTTAGGCAGAGATGACAATAAGGTATAGTGTAGCTGTTTGCAGCTATAACATTAAACTGCTGACAAAGACAGAAAAGAAGTACTTAGTAGCATAAATACTGTTTAGCATTAGCATTAATGTAGTAACCAGCATTAGCATTAACATTAATGTTTGCAGGTACACTTGGGTTCGCCACCTCAGATCCAACGTCAGGTCAGAATATAGACTGGATGTAACCTAGGAATAATAAAAGACATTTTTGAACTAGTTGGAGCTTTTGTAGTAGGCCAGCAGGGCAACCGCCTAATAATGCATTACAGTAATCCAGTCTGAACATCATGAATGTCTGAACATCATGAACTGATGACGAAGGCTTAATGAAACAACTATCAATAGTTAAATAATATCTTGGTGGTTACGTATAGCAGTTTTCAATCTAATGATTACCACCTCTGTTTTGTCAGTGTTTAACAACAGAAAGTTGCTACTCATCTAGCTTTTTATATCGACTATGCATTCCACCATTTTACTGAATTGATGTGTTTTTGTGAGGCCTCGAACATATATAGAGTTAAGTATCATTAGCATATTAGTTAAAATTGTGACACATTAAGACACTGTGTGTCTTAATTATAGCTCCTAGGGGTAACATGTACAGGGCGAAGAGTAGAGGCCCTAAAACGAATCCCTGTACTGTACTTGTGATCGGTTAGATTCCTCATTGTTTATTGCTACAAATTGAAAACGATCAAATAAGTATGATTTAAACCATTCTAGTGCTATTGCACTAATGCTGACATAGTCTATTTAAGTATATTTAAAAGTATGCTGTGATCAATGATGTCAAAAACAGCGCTAAGATCTAACAGTACAAGTAATGAGATGCAGCCATGATCAGATGACAAGAGCAACTCTGATCAGAGCAGTCTCTGTACTGTGATATGCTCTAAATCCTGGCTGGAATTCCTCACAGATGCCATTCCTTTGAAGGTAGGAGCATAGCTGTGATGAAACTACCCTTTCAAGTACTTTAGAAATGAAAGGTAGATTTGATATAGGTCTACAGTTTACTAACTCCCTAAGATTAAGTTGTGGTTTTTTAATAAAATGGCCTAATAACAGCCAGCTTTATGGACATATCCTAATGACAGAGTTTATAATATTAAGCATAGAATCAATTATTTCAGGCAGCATCTCTTTTAATAGGCATTGGATCTATATCTATACATGTTGCTGATTTAAATGATCTAATGATCTTGAACAATTCATCCTTTTCTATGGTTGAAAATAATTGCAGATGCTTATTATGAGAGCTGGAATGTGTTGTCTGTTTTGAGAGTGTAGCCTTTGGTTGCATAGCTATAGTTTTTTCTCTAATACTATCAATTTTATTTGTGAAGAAATTCATACATTTATCACTACTATGCTGATGACCAGCATCTTAAGATGCTGACGATTTATTTTTTGTTAAATCAGCGAAAGTTTTAAATACAAATTCAGCGTTATGTTGATTTTCGTCTATTAGTGATGCGAAGTAGGCAGATCTATAGGCTTTTAAGGCTTTCCTAAATGTTTAGACACTATTCTTCCAAGCTATGCAGAATACCTCTAGTTTAGTTTTCTTACAGCTGTGATGCATTTTCTGGGCAGCTCTCTTTAATGCATGAGTGTTCTTATCATACCACAGGGTTGGACTGCTATCTTTAAAACTTTTAAGCGTAAATGAGCAACTGTGTTTAGTGTTTTGGAAAAGACAGAGTTAATATTTTCTGTAATATAATCAAGATCTTCAAAGTTATCGCAATTCAGGCAGATTACTGAGAAACATGGAATATCTGTCCGATCTGTCAGTCGCAAAATTCTGAGGGCTGATTTAATGATAACAGCCACTAAAACTGATAACCTACCACTTACTCAGGAAGATGTTGATTAGTACTGTTTACATAAAGTATTGTAATACAATCAATGCAACAGAAAACTCAATCTCAGATCAAATGCATAATATAGTATGTATGGAAGGAATAGACACATTTGCATCATATTAAAATGCTTCACACTCTAAAATTTCACACTCACTTAACTGCCACAAGCTACCCGAAAAGTGTAAGTGACACTTTTGATGTTTATAAGTGCAAGTTAAACCTTAAAAAATTTAGTTAAAAAGTTAAAACATCAAAAAGGTGCATACCAGACTTACTAATGTATGAAACAATGCATTCAACAACATACTACATACTATTCAACTACTGACAGAATAAGTGTTTATCAATTCAATTCAATTCAATTCAATTTTATTTGTATAGCGCTTTTCACAAAGGACATTGTATCAAAGCAGCTTTACATGTAATGACATAGCAGTCAGTGGTCAGGGATTCAAAAAAACTCTTTAGGAGAGAAAAAAACCCCTGACATGACGTGTTATAGGTGCAATCCGTAGCATGTGCAATCCGGAATAGGGGACACAAATTGCCATTGATCGCATCCATAACTCACTATGCAGTTTACAGGATACAGATACAGACATTATAAGATACAGAACTTCACTATAAGAGAGTTAATAAAAAATGTTATATGTTAAGTGTAATGTGGTAAATTTGATTTTAATATAACAGGTGCAGGAGGTTGTCCTGGGTAGTCGTCATGAAGCAGCACCAGGGTGGGCATCAGGTGGGGCAGTGTTGCGCCAGCTGGAACTCATTCCTCGGGATACCTCGGAGAAAGGGATAGGGGGATAGAGAGAGAGAGAGAGAGAAAAGGAGAGAGGAGGAGGGAGAGAAGGACAAAACAAAATTAGCGTAGCAGCCATTCCTATGTTGATTGTAAGCAGTTTTATGTGATATCACATGCAGTATGTATTATGTGTGTGTGCCCGGTTCCAGTTGAGGTTAACTATTGCGGTCTTAGAGAGTTGGGTCAAAGATTATGTGAATGCAAGTGTAAACAGATAAGTCTTTAATGTAGTTTTAAACTGTTCGACCGTGTCTGAGTCCCGGACTTTACTGGGAAGGTTATTCCATAGTTTAGGAGCTAAGTAGGAGAAAGATCTGCCACCTTTAGATTTCTTTGATATTCTTGGAACTATTAAGAGCCCGTTGTTTTGTGAACGTAATGTCCGTGATGGGTTGTATGCTGATAATAGTTCACGGAGGTATAGAGGTGCTAAGCCATTTAGTGCTTTGTATGTCATTAACAGAATTTTAAAATCGATGCGATATTTTACAGGTAGCCAGTGCAGTGTTGCTAGGAGTGGACTAATGTGGTCATACTTTTTTGATCTAGTGAGAACTCTAGCAGCTGCATTTTGAACCAGCTGAAGCTTATTTATTTGCTTTGCATGACATCCCCCCAGTAATGAATTACAGTAGTCAAAGAATGTCAAAGAATGGAAAACATTTTACATCATAAATGGAAAACATTTTACATCATAAAAAGCACAGAAGGGTCTTATGTTGTAAAGTGAATAGCTGCCAATGTATGATAAACCCATGCTTGGAATGTGACCTCTGCATTTTACCCATCCGGTGAGGAGTAAAGGGCACCTCAGTCATTTTCTGCCAGCACTGGGCAGAACTCTGGCGATGGTAGGTCCACCTTCCAGTAAAAAGGCGCTAGCCAACCTATGCGCATAAAAGCGTAAATTATAAATTAGCGTAGCTAAAGCAATCTCGAAAAATTAGCTGTTTTGCCAAATTAGAACTTGAAACAAACATTATGACACAGTTATTTTCAGGTTTAATTGTTGGTCGGAAATGTGTTATTTAATTGCAATTTTATGATTGCGATTGACATTTTTTTCAGGCTCCTATGTTCAGGTTCAGTTATTTTATTTTATTTTATTTTAATTGTAAAGATAAGGTTATTACTTGAAATGTATTTTCTTCAAAAATGTCACTTTAGACAACTGATTTTTAATAAATGAGATGTTCTTTCATTTTTTAAATTAATAGTGTCTTCTAGTATTTGTAAGTCGCTTTGGATAAAAGCGTCAGCTTAATGTCTAAATGTAAATGTCATCTGACTAAAGAACCCATCCTGTTTAAAGTTCCAGTAGTGTCAGTTACTTTTCAAACACTCTATGGTCCGAGGAATTAATAAAATGAGCCTTTTTAGCAGCAAACACTCAAGATGGGTTTGCTGCACACATGCAGGGATAAAAAGTACCCCATGTGTAAAATTAAATCTGTATCTTTAATGTCTAATCTCTAATTTTCTTCTGAAGATCCTCGATGTTGTGTTCAGATAGATGACATCATGGATTCTAGCAAATATCAACAGATAAAAAAATCTAAACCTGATGTCCCTGCCAGAAATTATAAAAGAGGCCAAAGTTGAATGAATAGGATAATGAACTGACAAAAACATCAAAGCAAAAATGGGTCACTGAGCTTCTGCCATGGCCATCCCACTTTCCAGACCTGAACCCTATAGAAAATAAGAGGAGAGAACTGAAGAGGAGAAGCACTCTCATAGTGTTATATCCGGGGATGAAGCACACAGGTATAACAGGAACAGGAATAACCAAAAGGAGCCTTTACTTCAGGTAAGCAGTGAGAGAGTACCCCTTTAACCCCTCTGTCTGATCACAGTCAAATTACTGTATATCTCAAAAAGACAGAAAATAACATTAACACAGCGCCCAGTAACCTGTATAACATCAGAAAACCATATAGATGGGCTGAAAACAGTGCAGAAGAATATCAAAAAGCACTTAGCAGTCCAAAAATACAAGCGTTGCTAGATAACTTTCTAAATAACACATACACTCACTCTAAAGAAGGCGTCAACCTAGCTGTAAAAGATATAAATTACATATTTGAAAATTCAGCAAAACAATCAAAATTGAAAACAAAAAACGGAAAAAAACAGATACCCAAAAATGACAAAAAATTGGTTTGATCAGGACTGCCAAACTATTCGCAAAAATCTAAGAACACTGTCAAATCAGAAACACAGAGACCCAAATAATACAGAGATACGCCTTCTTTACTGTGAAACACTAAAACAATACAAACATACACTTAGAACCAAAAAAGCACAATACACCCAAAAACAGCTAACAATAATTGAGAAGTCACTAAACACAAACCAATTTTGGGATAACTGGAACAATTTGAAAAAAACTGATCATGAAGAATTGGCCATTCAAAATGGAGAAATATGGGAAAATCATTTCCAAACATTGTTTAATACAGTACAGACAGACACAAACTGTAAGCAAAATCAAACAACCGAACAACTGGAAAAACTAGAATTGGCAATAAAAGATAAACCTGAAACCCATTAGACTTCCCATTAACTGAAAAAGAACTTAAAGAAAAAAATAAAAAAGCTTGAACCCAAAAAAACATCTGGACCTGATGGTATATTAAACGAAATGATAAAACATACAAGCACTAAATTCCAACTAGCCATTTTAAAACTATTCAATGTGGTTCTGAGTGTAGGTCACTTCCCTGACATCTGGAATCACGGCTTGATAACACCCATATTTAAAAATGGAGATAAATTCGATCCTAACAACTACAGAGGCATTTGTGTGAGCAGCAACCTGGGAAAATTATTCTGTAGTTTAATAAACACTCAACTCTTAGACTTCATCACCACACATAATGTTCTAAGCCAAAGTCAAATAGGATTTTTACCAAATTACCGCACATCAGATCACATCTACACATTACACACTTTAATTGAAAAACATGTTAACCAAGATAAAGGTAAAATATACGCATGTGTAGTGATTGTGACGTACATAATTCACCTTTGTTGTTTAGTGTGGTTCTACACACTGTAGATTATAAACACAGCACTTTGTTCTTAGTGTGTTATTCATAACTACAGGGATCACGGCCCCTTTAAATGTGGTGATGACGTGGGACGCAGTTCAGCGCCACGGTGCTTGTTGTGTTTTACCTGCTAAATAAATGACACACGTATTATTGCAATTTCCACACTGGTGACCCCGACATTAGTCTGCTGGACGTATCCAGAGACACGGCACGACCATGACCGCGAACGCTGTCACCCTCAAACTCCCCGAATTCTGGGAATCGTCGGCATCGGCATTGTTCGCCCAGACTGAAGCGCAGTTCGCGTTGCGTGAGATCACCGCGGATACAACAAAATTCTACTATGTTGTGTCGGCGCTCGGAAATTCAACGGCATCCAGAGTGGTGAGCCTTCTAACAAATCCTCCGGCAACTGAGAAGTATACAGCGCTCAAAGCCCACCTGTTAAAAACGTTTGAACTGTCAGACGCTGAGAGAGCCGGCAGGCTTTTTTCACTTCACGGACTGGGTGACAGCAAACCCTCCGAGCTCATGGACCGTATGCTGGATCTTCTGGGCGAGCACAGACCAGATTTTCTTTTCATCCAGCTTTTCCTGCGTCAGCTGCCTTCTCAAGTGAGAGCTGCATTGGCCAACACCACAATCACTGACTGTCGGAGACTGGCTGAAGAGGCTGATAAATTTTTCCTGGCGAGTCAGGAACATTGTGCGGCCGCGCTTTTTCCCGCGCACATCGCTATGGCAATGCGGGACGACTCCACACTCGTCGCGGCAACCACTTCTCGTCGGCAGCAGCTTTCTGGCCCCCAACAACCTTCAGGCTTGTGCTTCTACCATACAAAGTTTGGAAATAAAGCTACCAAATGCCGTTCACCATGCAGTTTCGGCGGTTCGCGAAATGGCAGGGCCGGCGCCAGCAGTGGCCATGAGCCGCCGGCCGTAGAGGGCAGGCTGCTTTTCATCCGCGACAGCATCTCCGGACGCCGTTTTCTGTGTGACACGGGGGCACAAAGGAGCGTCCTGCCTGCATCCTGTTTGGACATGGCGACCGCCAGCCACGGCCCTCCTATGGAAGCTGCCAATGGTAGCCCCATCCGCACATATGGAACGAGGTATGTCAAATTGTGTTTCGGAGGACAGCAGTTCGGCTGGGACTTTGTTACAGCAAAGGTCGCCGTCCCCCTCCTCGGCGCTGATTTTTTATGTGCACATGGACTGTTGGTGGATGTACAGAACTGCCGTCTGATTGACGCCATCACGCTTTGTTCTTATATGTGCACGCCGCAGCTTGCAGGCCGACCCCATACGACTGTCTAGCATGCTTCCAACGCCCAATGATTTCCACCGCCTTCTTCTTGCCATGTTCCCAGCCCTCACTCAGCCCACTTTCTCGCATCGGCCGTGAAGCATGGTGTGGAGCACCATCTTGCCACTACTGGTCCTCCTGTTTTCGCCGAAGCTCGGCCCGACCCAACCAAGCTTGCCGTGGCAAAGGCTGAGTTTGCCAACATGGAACGCCTGGGCATAGTACGCCGATCCGACAGCCCGTGGGCATCACCCTCCACATCGTCCCCAAACCTGGCGGCGGCTACCGTGTGGTGACTACCGGGCGGCTTAATGAGGCAACGGCACCTGACAGATACCCTGTCCCAAACATACAGGACTTTTCAGCACACCTGGCTGGCAAGGTGATTTTTTCCAAGGTGGACCTCGTCCGGGGATATCATCAGGTGCCGGTACACCCACTGGACATTCCCAAAACGGCAGTGATTACGCGCTTTGGTCTATTTGAGTTTCTATGCGTATGCCGCTCGGCCTGAAAAACGCTGCCCAATCTTTTCAGCCTTTATGGACTCTGTTTTGCGGGGAGCTGCCTTTCCTTTTGTGTACTTGGATGACATCCTTGTAGCAAGCATGTCCAAGTCTCAGCACCTGGTGCACCTTCGAACACTTTTTGAGCGGCTTAGCCAACATGGATTAATTGTTAACCCCACCAAGTGCCAGTTCGGTCTCTCCACTATTGACTTCTTAGGACACAGAGTCACTAAGGATGGGGCAGTCCCTCTCCCATCAAAGGTGGAGGCAGTCACACAGTTCCCACGCCCGCTCACTGTCAAATCCCTGCAGGAATTCCTCGGCATGGTGAATTTTTACCACCGCTTCATCCCTCAAGCCGCTCAGCTCATGCTGCCCTTGCACGAGGCTTTGAAAGGTAAACCCAAGCACGCTGTGGACTGGACTGAGAGCAGAGTTGAGGCTTTTGCTGCCACTAAGGCAGCCTTAGCGAACGCCACCATGCTGGCGCATCCTGCTCCCACAGCCCCCATCGGCATCACCTCGGACGCCTCGGACTACGCTGTCGGTGCTGTCTACGAGCAGTGGGTAGGCGGAGCCTGGCAGCCGCTGGCTTTCTTTAGCCGTCAGCTGCGCCCCTGTGAGCGGAAGTACAGCACTTTCGACCGGGAGCTGCTGGGTCTCTACCTCGCCATCAGACACTTTCGTTCCCTGCTGGAAGGCCAACACTTCACTGCTTTTGTGGACCACAAGCCGCTGACTTTTGCCATGGCCAAAGTGGCTGAGCCGTGGTCCGCCCGCCAACAGCGGCATTTGTCCTACATTTCAGAGTTCACCACAGACTTGCAGCACGTTGCCGGTAAGAACAACCGCGTGGCGGACTGCCTATCACCATGTAAACGTGGACCTGGTCGGTCCTCTGTCTTCCTCTCACGGTTTCACATATCTGTTAACCATGGTTGACAGGACCACCCGCTGGCCTGAGGTTGTGCCGCTGACGTCAGTGGCATCTGTCGAAATGACACGGGCATTTATTGGCACCTGGGTTGCCCGTTTCGGCACCCCTTCGGACATATCCTCTGACCGAGGCGCGCAGTTTACGTCTGAGCTATGGAATGCCGTCGCACGCAGCCTCGGAGTGAAACTCCACCGCACAACCGCATATCACCCGCAGGCTAACGGACTCTGTGAACGTTTTCATAGGTCGATGAAGGCTGCCCTGCGTGCCAGCCTCAAAGACGGTAACTGGGTCGACAAGCTCCCATGGGTGATGCTGGGTATCAGGACTGCACCAAAGGAGGATCTTCAGTCCTCATCCGCGGAGCTGGTTTATGGACATGGTTCCAGGGGATTTTGTCCCTAACATTACGGTTCCCTGGTCTGCTACTCTCCAGCGTTCTGCTCTACTGGACAATGCAAGGCTTTTCGCACCTGTCCCTACTTCCCGTCATGGCCTCCCTCAGTCACACATCCCCGCTGGTCTTCAGGCGGCTGACTATGTCTTCATTCGCCACGACGCCCACAGGGGGCCGCTTCACCCGCCATATGAGGGCCCATTTCGGGTTCTGGAGACAGGGGACAAACATTTTGTGGTGGACAGGGGCGGCAAACAGGAGCGACTCTCCATTGACCGCCTTAAACCGGCTCACTTGGACGTGGCTAGGCCCATTGACCTGGCTCAGCCCCCACGACGCCGATCGACCTCCTGCTCTGCACCCACCCCTTGCCCCCTCACTCCCAAACCATCCACACTCCATGCCCCACACATCGCCTAATGACGGGACTCCGCCTGCAGTGGGTCTCCTCGACCTCCGTAAAGCGCAGCCGCTGTAGGCCGACTGATACTTCCACCTCCCGCTGACTGTTTTTCTTTCTTTATTTTTTCTCTCTTCTGATATGGTGAATTCTGGGGGACGTGTGTAGTGATTGTGACGTACATAATTCACCTTTGTTGTTTAGTGTGGTTCTACACACTGTAGATTATAAACACAGCACTTTGTTCTTAGTGTGTTATTCATAACTACAGGGATCACGGCCCCTTTAAATGTGGTGATGACGTGGGACGCAGTTCAGCGCCACGGTGCTTGTTGTGTTTTACCTGCTAAATAAATGACACACGTATTCGTGTGCTCAAAGTGAGAAGTTGTCACTTGCGAATTATTGCAATTTCCACACATGCTTTATTGACTTAAAAAAAGCATTTGATTCAATTTGGCACCAAGGGCTATTTTACAAACTTATTCAAAGTGGCACAGGCGGTAAAACCTATGACCTTATCAAATCAATGTACAGCGAAAGTAAATGCGGCATAAAAGTCAGCACAAAACATACAAGATATCTTTCACAGGAGCGTGGCGTGAGACAGGGTTGCTGCTTAAGCCCAACATTGTTTAACATTTATATCAATGAACTGGCAACCAGTCTGGAGCGATCATCAGCCCCTGGTCTCACCCTACACGACTCACAAATCAAATGTCTGCTCTATGCAGATGATCTGCTTCTGTTGTCTCCCACTGAACATGGCTTACAACAGAACCTGAATCTGCTAGAACAATACTGTCAGACCTGGGCCCTGACAGTAAATCTTAACAAAACTAACATTATGATCTTTCAAAAAAGACCCAGATCACAGGGAACACAACACACATTTACATTAGGCACTAACCAGATAACACACACGTCACACTACAACTACCTGGGTTTGAAAATAACATCTACAGGAAACTTGTAACCCTGCAGTGAATGAACTAAGAGATAAAGCCTGTAGGGCCTTCTATGGCATTAAACGTCAATGTCCTATAGAGATCCCAACTAGAATTTGGCTGAAAATATTAGAATCAGTAATTGAGCCGATTGCTCTTTATGGAAGTGAGGCGTGGGGTCCGCTGACAAACCCAAATCAAGATTTAACCAAATGGGAAAAACACCCGATTGAAAGCCTGCATGCAGAACACAACAACAAAGTAAAATGAAATGTTATTTGGCCCTAAATAGAGAATATTGTATGGCAGACTATCTGTACACAGTGTCAGATGAAAAACTGAGAGACAGAAACTGAGATGTTGATCAGATACAGACTCAGTGGACACAAGCTGACTATAGAGACGGGCAGACACAGAAAAACATGGCTGCCACAGGACGAGAGGTTGTGCCAACACTGATCTGATCTGAACCAGATCGAGACAGAACTGCACTTCCTAACAGAATGCACAAAATATACAGACATTCGGACAGTGTTTTATGAAAAAATAAAGTGCATACACCACACGTTTGAAACTCTATCAAACGATGAGAAGCTGCCGTATCTGTTAGGAGAACACACAGGACAATACGTGTCTGCCTGTCATAACAAAAGAGAAAATACTTCATCTGTCCTGATCTGATGTTTCCAACATGTGTAGATAAACTAGTGCTCATTTTATATCACACTGCTCTTATATTACTGTTACTGTATTCTTTTACTTGAATGTATATTTTGCTTTTATTCTTTTAATTTTTTATTCTATATATAAATCTTACTTTTATTTTAACTTTTTCTTTGTACATAAATTTGCACTATTTGTATGCAGCCCAGCTGCAATTGCTTTGGCAATACAATTGTAAAATTTTTGTCATGCCAATAAAGCACACTTAAATTGAGAGAGAGAGAGAGAGAGAGAGAGAGAGAGAGAGAGAGAGAGAGAGAGAGAGAGAGAGAGAGAGAGAGAGAGAGAGAGAGAGAGAGAGAGAGAGAGAGAGAGAGAGAGAGAGAGAGAGAGAGAGAGAGAGAGAGAGAGAGAGAGAGAGAGAGAGAGAGAGAGAGAGAGAGAGAGAGAGAGAGAGAGAGAGAGAGAGAGAGAGAGAGAGAGAGAGAGAGAGAGAGAGAGAGAGAGAGCAATTCTCTACAAATTCTCTACAAAGCAATTGTAACAATCTCTTGTCAGGTGTAGGGCACTATAGGTAAAGATTCAGAGCTGTTATCTTGGCAAAACAATGTAGAAGGGGCTGAACAAATATTTTCTTGTATTTTCACTTCCTTGATCATATTTTACTTGGGTTTGCTTACTTTTGAGCACAACTGTATGTAACCATCCTGAAGAGGGAACAAAATGCGTTATGGTGGTGATGATATGGGAACATCTCTGCGTGATTGCATCTGAAACATGTGTCAACGCCATAGAATTACAAACCGCAATGTCACAGCCAGGGCATCATCAGGACCAGTAAGTATAAAACATACCTGGAACGATAGCATTTTAGCTTCTTAGGCTGAAGCTGCACTCAGGTCATGTTTTTTTTGGGTCATGCTTCATGGTGGTGACGCTATGAGAACAGTATACCAATGCTGCCATACAACAGTATACCAATGCCGCCATACACAATATGTCTAGTGTGAGTCCAAAGAGCACAACTAAGACAAAAGCACATAAGTACCTGGTGTAAATGTTAGGTCCAAGTTATAAAATCTCACAAATGTGAGCAATGAGGACCAGCCTGTCGCATCCTGAACAAACCAGATTTAGTTTTTCCTTGCCCAGACTCCTGAAAGTAGGAGGACAGAGTCTGTAACACAATAGGCTTTGGCACCTTGGAGGATACTTTAGGGACATATCCCAATCTGGGGTATAGAAAGGCCTTAGCCATGCCTGGAGTGAACTCCATACACAAAGGAGAAACTGATAGAGCTTGGAGGTCCCCCACTCTCTTCAAAGAGGAAATTGCAAACAAGAACAGTCTTGAGAGTAAAAAACGTGGCTGACACAGCCTCAGTGGGCTGAAAGGGGGACAGTCCCTCTAGTACTATTGCCAGGTTCCACGTAGGAACCCTGGCATAAGATGCAGGCATCAGCCTCTGTGTGCCATGGAGAAAGCGAATTACCAGCAGGCCTCAACCCAACAACTGGCCATTGACAGGGGCATGGTAGGCTGCTATAGCCACCACGTACACCTTCAGTAGAGGGCGACAACCCTGACAAAAAACAGTCCTGCAGAAACTCAAGAACTGTAACAACATGGCAGTTAAGCAGGTCCTGCATATGACCTCTGCACCACAGAGTGAATACTCTCCACTTTAGAGCATACAGCTTCATCGTGGAAGGAGCTCTGGAGCTTAAAATGGTCCCAACAACCTCAGCTGAGAGACCTGGGTCTATGAGTCGGCCCCTTCAGAGGCCAGACCCACAGTTTCCCTTTCTCTGGGAAAGGTTGAGAAATTAAGCCCTGTGTTTGAGACAGAAGATCTTTACTCACCGGCAGCTCGTACGGGCATAACCATACTCGGGCTGGCCAGCGCGGGGCTACCAACATAAGGCGTGTGCTGCCCTGGCACACTCTCTTCACTCAACTCCTAGAAGCAGAGGGATCGAGGGAAAGGCATACAGGCAAAGCCTCGGCCACGAATGTATGAGAGCATCTAGCCACAGCAGGGCTGGGTGTGTTGTCTCTTGAGTCACAAACAGATCCACATCTGCTAGGTAAAACCTTTTCCACATTTGATCCACATTTACCACCTCAAAATGAAGTCTCCATTTACCGGGTCTCTGCCCCTGCCTCGACAGGACGTCTGCTTCCTGATTGAGAGGCCCAGGGATTTACATTGCTCTTAGTGAGAGTAACTTTTCCTGAGCCAACATGAGGATCTGGTGTGCCAACTTGCATAGTGGGGAGTGAGAGCAAATCCCCTTATGATTTATGTAGGACACGACAGTTAGTGTCATGCGACAACAAGATGACCCCAACACTGGGCCATGGGAGAGAAACCTAGGCTTTTTCCACACAGCCAGAGCTCAAAGACATTTGTGTGAGACCATGAATGTGCGGAATCAAAAAACCCTTCTGGTTTGTCTTCAGCAACCACTGTAATGGTCTCATGTGCAGGAGGCCAAAAGGTATCACATTGGCAGCCGCTGCCATGAGCCCTAGCAGATGTTAAAACTGCTTGACAGTGAGTGACTGATGCCACTGATCCCTGTTCATGACTGCAATTATCGTGTGCAGTTGGGCTGGAGACAGGCACGCACTCATTAGCCTCGAGTCCCACTCTACGCCTAGACAAGTAGTTTTCTGTACTGAAGAATGCATACTTTTCTTGGTGGCCAGCCTCAACTCCAATGTTTTTATATGTGCTAGAATAGCATCTCAATGTTAAACTGCCATGACTTCCGACTGGGCTAAAATAAGCCAATCATCTATGTAATTGAGTATGCGGATGCTCTGGAGGGGAGCCAGAGCTGCATCCACACACTTTGTGAATGTGCGGTGTGACAGGGCCAGGGTCCTCCATCCTTTTTGGGAACAATAAAATAACGGCTGTAAAAAACAGACTCTTTCTATAGTGGAAGGACTATTTCTATGGCCTCCTTTGCCAGAAGTGCCTTTACTTCTTGTTTCATAACCAGAGCCTGCTCGGGGCCCACCTCAGTGGATAAAAACCTGTTGAAAATGGCTTTTTTTGTCCAAACTGAATCATGTAGCCATACTCTACTGTTTGCAGGGTCCAACATAGTTTCCAGGGTGCCAGATAGTCTACTGAGGGAACCAGCCTCTAGGGACTGGTCTCTGGTGTTATGCGAGCAGTTAACCCAGGGTGGCGTTTACTGGGGAAAATGTGAGGATGTGAGGTGGTAATGTGCTTGTGTGTACTGGAGACTCCTGTGCCCTGAAGCAGAGTGTGCGAGGTTAACAGTGTCTCGACATAGGGGTACCGTGGTGTGCAGTAAAAGTCGGTCCTCCCCAGGGAGGGTCACCTTTAGAGCCCTGAGCCCGCAGGAGTCAGAGTCTCTTTTTAGCAACATCCTTCTTCGCCTGAATTACGGCCCTCATGTCCGTTTTTGGGTTAAAAGGGTGCTGCTGAGACTGTCGACCAGAGGCCCTATTACATTGTGGGGGAGCTTGTGAGGCCACACTCTGCTCTAGGCATCCCTGTACGAGGAGCTCCTGGCTGGCTGAGGCTGCTCCTGCCCAGCAACCTGTGCTTATACTGCTGTTCCTTTGGAAACATACACCAAAATGTGAAACCAGAACCACCTTAAAAAGTATAGGGTGCTCATTACAAAGGTCCTGAATCACTGTTTACACTTTAGAGCATCTATGGACCACCAGCTAAAAGCTGTAATATGCATACATACTGTATGTATACATACGAAATACATTCTAGAGCCAGTGGAGTTATATGAAACATGGAGATGGTTGATCATGGTTGATCACAGTCTTGGAAATTAAAAATCCTCCAGACTGGCAACCCCACCCACTCACTACTTTGGATCTTATGATTCATTGTGGGAGGAGTAGAAGCCAACCTGGCAAGCCCCCTGACACCACAATATAAATACTGTAATTGTACATGTGAATTGGAGGGGTTGCCTTAATTTTACTGTTTAAACATTGGAATCTCATCAATGATACAACATTGCATGTTTCCAATATGTTGTGGAACATCTGAGACTCCTGTTTCTTTGCTAATTAAACAGTTATCCCAGTTAGTGTCCAGGGAAAAAGCATGCAGGATATTTGACTTAAGTAATGAGTCAAATTTTCTATTTTCTCTGTTTAAAATTTTCCTAGCTCAGGAGAGACACCTAATTCTGAGTAAAACAAGTAAGCTAAAAGAAGACAGCAAAATATAAAGAGCAAAAATGTGAATGAAATTGAGCTTGTTCAGTAATTTAAACCAGACATCCGTGTATTCTGTGTTTTGGCCCCCAGACCCAAAAAAGCAAACTTTCTGCAGGATACAGGGGAATAAAGGCTGGTATTAACCTTTCTACCACTGAATATTAATCAGCATTTAATAAAAAGAAAACAACCCACTTGCCACTCCAAATATTATCAGTGTGACATTAGCTTTATTTTCATTTTGTGAGACGTTTTGCAAAAAGTTTCAAGATAAACACTTAGGCCTCTGCATTCAATAGTCCGAAAAGCAGAGGGAGTTAGACTAGGAAAATAAAATCATGAAATAAAACAAACATGGCACTTGCCGGGGAGACTGTATTGGACACAGCGTTTTCCTTTGGCTCAGTGTGCTATGAGAGAGGGATGCATTGTAGGTTTTGGATTGACGAAGGCAACCACGTTTCCATGTTCATGAGCTGGCGCTAGCCAGGAAGACTCCCATTACAAACGAGTGCGTGTGGTTTCTAGTGAACACGCTTGGGACAGAAACACAAATTCCCTCATTTCTCACTGCAGACTAAAATGTCACCATAAAATCAGAGCAATATGGTCAGTCATAAACCTACCAAAAACAACATTTCTTTGAAAGCAGAATAAACACACTTTTAATGAGTTCTTAATGTTAAAACATGTGAAATCCAAGTAAAAACAGCAGATTTACATTTTCTCCTTAAAACAATTATAATAAATTTTAAATGTAATACAAAATCCTATTTATGACATATGTCCATATGATATTAATATATATGGTGGAATCCAAACGTTTGACATGACCAATGAAAATATTTCTGTTTTGTATCTGCATTCAAAAATGGGCGTCAGCTTATTTCTTAGTAATGTATTCATGACTGCAGATGTCTTTGTAAAACCTTTTGATACATGTTTCATTGATCCATATAGATTATTCTGACCTTTGGTCAAATGTGCTATTTAAGTGACTAATAGTGCAAAATCTTTATATGTTTTTACTTTTTTTTGTTTTCATTTTTTTAACATCATAAAATTCCATTTTTTAATTTCAATTTAAATCATAATTTTACAATGTGGTCAAAGACCTTACTACACTATACACTGTTATAAAAATGCATACAGACCGTTTACAAAGTAAAACAAGGAACAGTTTTTTAAGTAAAACTAGAGTTGTTTTTTCCTACTGAGAGTCAGTAGAAACCTACCTGTTCCTGTATGCAAGTGTGAAATATGCTTAGACCAGGCAGGCTAAAAAGGAGACTGTTTTGAAAGGTTGATAGCATCAGTTGGCACCCAGTAAAAAGCCCATAGCACTGGCCTTCTGTATGCACATAGAAAAGGGTGAACAGAGCACAGAGAGGGAGGGTAGAACATGAGTGAGAGAAACACAGACGCAGAGGCATGAGAAGAACATGTTTTTACACTACCCCCTCCACTAGCATTGTTTCACAGCAGTAGTTATCATTAGCTTAAATGATGTTTAAATAAAAAAGTCTGTGTTTTATGCTGAAATCATCAGAATTCCATTTAATCATTTGAATTGATGAAGAAACATAACTATTTACCAAGGTGACTATATGAATTCAAAAAGCAACAATAAACCTCCACCCCTAAACCATCACTGGGAAAAAGGCAAACTGTACTAAAACATACAAATAATATTGTACAAATTTATTTAAATTAGCTACCTTATAAAATATTTATGAACTGCTAGGAGATATGGGTAAACATATTTTACAGAAAGAGAACATTTACATTTATGCATTAGCAGATTACTTCTTTTTAGTACTCACAAAACCTGAATTTCTAAAGTTAATATCAATACCAGTGAATTTCGATACCACACACAAAATTTAACTGCAAATTAACACACTCCATTTAAAGCAGTGTTTCTCAACCCAGTCCTATACGCGGCCCCCCTCCCAGGATATTTTAGATCTCTCCCTATGTGAATTTAGAGAGTTCAGTATAATTATAACATATAAATATTATCACATTAAATGAAAACAGTGGAATGAACAGTAGCCTTCAAGTACTTTTCCTAATTAAGCTTTTAAACACAGTGTTTACATAAACACTTTGCTAATGAACACAATATGAAATGTATGCCTATAGCTTAAACGCGATAGGCTATAAGCCGTTTTGAATAAAAGCGTCTGCCAAATGCATAAACGTAAATGTAAATGAACACATTTTAAAACTGAACTTAACAATTCACATGTGTTTTGTAGGAACCCATGGCCATACTGTTGTTGGTTATTTTTGCCAAGGAACACCAAGCTAACTCATCTAGCTTGTTTCTTGGTTGATTAAATCCATTTGTTGTTTATTTTCTTGTTTGTTCCTGCTTCACGGATGTACCCGTTTGCTAAATGTTACCCTTAAAGGTCTACAGCATTTAACCATGTGTGTCACATTTTCCCCCTCACTAGCAAGAAACACAGTGCTAGTCAACACACACTGACCCTGCCTTCCTGTGTGAGGAGGCCATGTACAGTCCTGTATTATGGAAAGGGAAGATATCTAAGCACACTAAACCCCATATTAGGTTGGCAAATGTATATAACCCAATGCCAATATTTACAGTAAACATCAAATATGTGCAATAATGGGGTCGTTTCGGGAGTTTTGATTTGAGCTGTTTGTGATATGAGCTGTTTGTGAAGCATTTTGAGCATTTGGAAAAGCTCATGTCTGGACTTTTAATTAGAAATTTAAACTGAGCTGCATGGGAAGTCTAATATGCAGTACAATGCAGTGCCAAAGGCCGAGGATATAGGGCAGTGAGATGTTATGCACAGGCATACACTTGTTGAAATGTATAAATGCCACACGCACATATGCGTAGTCACATATGGACTCTCACAAACAGAATAAGTATGTATTTGGCCATGAATAGGTATAAGCAATCATGCATAAACACATTTTAATGTGCTGAACTGACGCAAAAAAATTATTTTATTTAATTTAGTGGGATCTTCTACAACAAAATATTACACACAAAACGGTCCAGACACATATAGGGTAATAAGACATCAATCTACCTTTTGCCCTTTTTGTTTTGACATTATACTAAACAAAACATTGTATTGAAAACCACTGTTAAATAATTTGAAATAAAGATACAAAAACAACAAAAATCCCTGTTTGAATGTTTTTATGTTAGTTCATATGTTTATTTACATTTACGCATTTGGCAGACATTTTATACAAAGTGACAGTGCATTCAAGTTTTACATTTTTTATCACAAAATATTTTCTCTGGGGATCAAGCACACATACTTTGCATTGCTAGTGCAATGTTCTACCATGTAAGCTACAGGAACACGTTTGTTTTTTTAATTTTGTCATCTAAGAGGTACACAGGCAGATTTGGCAAAGCACTGGTGCAAATCATTATTCAAGTCATTATTTGTTATGTTACATTTGTTCATACATTTACCAAACTTCTTTTGCGCCAACCAGAACCAAGCTGTTTATAACGTGATACAAGGTTGGCACTCTCGCATTTTGCAAAATATCTTCTTTTGTGTTCCACAAAAGAAAGAGTCATATACTGGGTTTGAATGACTGAGGGTGAAAAATGATAACATAATTTTTAATTTTGGGTTAACTATCCCTTTAATAAAGCTGCTTTGGTACAATGAACTTTGTGAAAATGCGCTATACAAATAAAATTGAATTGAATTATGTTGTTATTCAAACAAGAATATTGACAAGAGAAAGAAAGACGAATCATAGCTGTTGGGTTAATAACTTTAGTAGGTGTAAACAACCTGTTTGCAAACAAACATGAGCACAGGCCAAAAGTAGTACAACTAATATTTATTAGAAACCATTCATGCTTTATATGTAATGCAATTATACAGGTTCCAAATGTGTTAAAATTAGTTATTTTTGCTTTACATTTGCTTACTTTTTCATCAGATCAGGTAAGTGAAATTTCATTGGAATATTTTTTTCTGCTGAAATTTCAGAAACCCAAGCTCTAAACAACTTTATGTATGAACACCATTCTTAACTATTTTAGAAAGAGATCTTTGTCAAAATGACAAGGAGTAAGTGAACAAGAGGGAAGGCTTTGGGGAAAGGGGGGTTGGGAGATCCTGGTATTTAGAGCCCTAATCTTTTCCTTAACTCCACAAAAACTTATAAAGATAGTGTTACATCCCACAATGTCTCACAGTAGCATGTTTTTATTCTCACTTCCAGCTTCTCCTACATTTTTTTCTCTCTCCTTTCAATTCAAGTCATACACATGCATCCTGATGGAAGAGATTTCAGGAAATAAAGCTCGACAATTTCCTCAGAATGTAATATTAGAATCCATGAGCATCGAGAAGAGTCCACAGGGTTGCTGAAATCTCATGAAATACATGTGTATATACCCATATCATTATGCATGTATGTCTATGTGTGAGTTTATGTGCATCTAAAGCGGCAGTTTCAGTTTCTAGAAAGTTCCTGTCTTGCTGTGCCTGTTCAATTTCCCAGGCCAAAACGGACATGTGTGTATGTGTGTGTAAGTGTGCCACAATTTCATCCTAGATTTCAGTCTACCTCTCCTTATGTTCTGCTGTGATTCATAGTGCTTCCATCAGTTAGCACACAACACTTCACGTCAGCACTGTTTCAAAAGGCCTGACCCCTTCCCTCCGGAGGCTTCACTAACACTAATGAGGAAATAACCCCAGTGTACATGTGTGTCTCTGTTTCCTTATAATTACCATCTAATAAAAAAGACAGACAGAATAAAACTTTCTTTAATAGAATTAAAGAAAAGTTGCATAGTACAGCAGTACAAAAGCAGTACATAGTACAAAAGTTACAAGTTCTGGACCTCTGAGGTCCATTTGTGGTTGGACTTGCATATTACTGATGTAGGACAGTTAGTTATGGTCTGAAAAGTGAATATTTAGCTAGAGAGTGTTTGTCTATACAGTCATTTCTGCTGGCATAATTTTTCAACCAAATTTCTTGGCATTTGTGCATGGTTACCTGTGCGTATGAGGTGGAAAGAGCTGGGGGCAGGAATTAAAGTGAGTTGGGTTGGGCTGGTGGCCCAAGTCATTGGATCTCATCACTCTTTCATTACCCTGACATGCCCAGGAATCAAACTAACTCTGCAAAAAGAATAGGCCCTTTCATTTAGCATTGCCTGCGAGAGAGAGAGAGAGAGAGAGAGAGAGAGAGAGAGAGAGAGAGAGAGAGAGAGAGAGAGAGAGAGAGAGAGAGAGAGAGAGAGAGAGAGAGAGAGAGAGAGAGAGAGAGAGAGAGAGAGAGAGAGAGAGAGAGAGAGAGAGAGAGAGAGAGAGAGAGAGAGAGAGAGAGAGAGAGAGAGCAATTCTCTACAAATTCTCAAAGAGACTATAATATATTTAAGAATAAAATATAAATATAAGGCTGTTAAGAGAAACATCACACTTCTTAGATATTTACATATGCATAGATTTCTGAAATATATTTTAAAGACTCAAAACTATTTCTGTCCCACAAAATGCTTGTTAATGTCAAGCCATTACAAGCTGTTTTATCCCAGACTGTGTCTGGCACATGGGATACAGTAAATGTCACTTAGACAGAAACAAAGTTAAAACATAACCTGCTTAACAAATAGCTGTTTAGTTTGTGGTTTCATAAGATACGTTTGTGGTTTCATAAGTTCATACTTAAACATGTCTGAATTGTCTGGACTAGGTGGGACCACCGATGACGTCAGAATCAAAAGCTGATAGACTGGTTAAGTCAGATTATCTGTTAGAGAGCACAGCAAAAGAGGCTGATTCAGGACACTGCACAAACAAGTATAAGTAATACAAATTAACAATAAAAAAACTTTTTTTGTGCAAAAAAGTACGATGTTTTATCATGAAAGTAGATTTAGTAGGTGTCACTACTATTTTTTATTTGGGGGTTTAATTCAGAAAGATTACATTTTTTTTATTCTTATGTAGATAACTGCTATTATTAAACACATTAACACAACATCACACATATTAAGATCTAGTTAAAGGCAGATGTTAATATTGGATATTTATTTTAATCAGAGCATTTATTAATTAAGGGATAATGGCTAGCTGTGCATTAAAGGATTTTAATGCATGACGTGGGGGCGGGAAACCTTTGGTGGTTGTCTCTGCAAAGTGCATTAAAATCCTATAGATTATCCCACTTATACCGTGGTCATTTGCCAAGTTAAAAAGAAGAAGCTGTTTTTGATGTTTGCAGTGCTATTTTTGATCGAAGGGGTAAAATATAATTTAAATATAAATACAAAATAAAAGTTATTTTCATCGGTTATGGCTTGTTAGATCTAGTCCGCTTTAAATTTGACATAGAGAAAAATGGGCTAATAGGATTGCATTTATGTGAAAAACTTACAGCATTCAGTTGAATTTATTATCAAGAAGGAGAAAGAGAGAGATAGAGAGATGCGTGCATGACCATGGTTTAAATGTGTTCAATAAAGCATTGCTCGAGTGGTCATAAATATTACTATAATTAATATGTTTCTAAAAAGCACAACCATAAATACTGTATCATAGGTTATCAGTACAATTATCAGTACAATTCAGTACTTAAAATCTGACTAATCCCACTGTTTGCAAGACACAATTCAATTAAAAATGTGCTGTGCTTTGACTGGACATTCATCCAGACCAACTAACGTTTCGCTGCATCAGAAATTTCTCAATCTGTAAAAATCACAGGCATGGCTAGCGTTTGCTTTTTTACTGGCTGGGTCCCCCCACAGACAAACCAATTTCTTAAGCCTCAACCCACCCACTGCCACTCCATTTAAAGCCCAAAAGTGTTCCTAAAGGTGTGGATCTGTCATTAGCACATTTTGCTTGGCACAAACACATATTGTTATTTTTAAGAGCCAGCGTTTGCACCAGCTATATCTTTGGAGTATGTGTCTGTTAATTTCACTGTGGATGATCTCCCTGCCTACTAAAATGTGCTTCACATTTTTTTACTAGCTCTGCTGGTCAACTCAACTAAAAATGATGCCATAACTCACATAAGCATGCCAGCTGCATTCAAGACTGGGGTTTTGTCTGCGGTTTTGTGGTTGCCATGGAATCAAGCAACCTTAAAAGACATGAATAATCTTTGAATCAGAGAACATCCATTCACTTTAGCAAATGTTACATTTTCTTATCTACAGTAACCACTTACTTATTTGTAAAATCACAGATAACAACTAAGTGCTTGGAGGAACCTTTGACCTAAGCTCAGCCCAGGGACTCAGAACCAACATCACTAGCATGGTGTTGCTTTTCCATGTAGGCTTAACAGAAACCCAGACACCAACAAAAAATAGTAACAAGCCTACACAGCCATATTTGTCTGCCGCTTAATTGATACATTCTTTTAGTATTCTATAGTTCTGGTGGTTGAGATGGCAGAGGCAGAGATAATTAACTGACTAATAATAAGTAACTAGTAGTAGACACTACTGATTTCAACATGTAAAGTGAATTGACATAGTTAGTAAAAGATCTTAAAGAACTTCTGAAAAGCTTGGAAAGAACCAGAATTTTTTTCAAACACCTCACAGACAAAGTAAGGAATGACAAACATGATTCGCTAGTTTAGCTCAAGTGTTTGCTCAAAATCTTCACACCACCACTCCAAGAAAAGATGAGAAGTTTCCCAAGGCCTTTTGTAGGATGTCAGCTTCTCCAGCATACCTTTCAGTGTAATAACAAGTAAATGTTTTTAATGTAATGTTGAGAGTAATATGGGATTAATATTGCTATATATTAACATTATTCTTTGATGACAACCTGGGCTAATTCTTGACTCAAAAGCACTCTAGATTCTTTCTATTAAATATTATATTGCCATATAATAACAACAAGGAAACAGTAAAACGAAATTAAATTAACATATGGGGGAAATATAGAAAATGCACCATTTTTGCCATCTGTTACTAAAACAATTGTGTTTTTTACAGGATGTAGTGTTGCTGTATTTCATTTGAAACAGTTCTCCCAGTTGACTAAAACCCATATATTCAACTTAGATGCCTGTTTTAACAAGTGGTATAAATTAGTTCAAATGCAAGATGCATTTTTATATGTCTTGAATATGTTCATAAACCAGCTGTTATTGTGGACAGCTGTGGAGAAGTTAATAAGTTATGAGCTATAGCATAAATGTGGTAGCATTTATCTAATTGACTATATCAGAGGTATTATCTCTAATAGTCACTGGCAGCAGCAATAGCAGCAGGATATTACTGCAATTCAAGTTTACAAAAAAGTGCAGTCGTCGAAAATCAGTTGATCAGAAAGTAGAAAACGTTAAAAAGCTGTCATTCACTCAAACCGTTCGCTTAAGTCTGATTCAATAAATAAACGAAGTCTCTCCTTTCTATTAGAGACGTGCTGTTAACAGAAACGGCAGCGTGCAATTGACGAAGGTCCGAGAAATCATGTTATGTTTATGTTTGAAGTGAATAATTTAAATAAACACGGCCAATGTAAATAAACGATGTGTGTCCAGGCGAGGAGGAATCAAAACGCCCACAGTTCGGTTTCTGTATGTGGAAGCTGAGCCTTAATTAAACTGGGGGCAGATAGGATTACTGACTGGTTGCGCCTTACAAGAGCTTGGCATAACGCAAACAAACAGCTTACAACATCCAGAACTCTCCCTTTCTCCTTCTGCACAGCATAGGAAGGAGAGGGATCTATATGCGTGGTATAAATCACTCATCAATTTCTTATACAGTTTTTTGTTATTAATAGGCTATATTTTCCTTTATACGCTGGCGCGTTATTAAACGACGCTTTAAATGACAGAAATGTTGAGTGACAGTAACTATATAAACATTGGTGTTTCTAATCAATATTTTATGGTTAGTATTTGCCATATAATTATTATGCACAGCCTAAAGTCTGCGTGTTCAACAGTTCTCCATCGAAACGTATTGACGGCTCTGTAGTTACTGCAGTGAATTGAACATAGAACGCTGTCTCCACCTATCGGACAACAACAGCCGAACCACTACCGAAAACATATCTTGTCTGCAAGCGGATTATAGAGACTTTGGGAATAGATACAATATTTATTTATAATTATAATAGTTTATCCAAATGTTTAAAAAATAAGATTAGTGAGAGTGGAAATCTTTGACACTGAGTTTGCTGAGTCACTGGCCGTGAAACTGAGTAACACTGCTTCTCTGATATAGCCTAGCTCCAAAATTAGTCACTAAATAAATTAATAAACGACTGGTTTAAATGTTTAGTCTATTTTTTATTTGAATTGTTTTTGCTAGGTGGAACATGTAGTAGGCTGTGAGTTTTAAGAAACGTATCTGTATTTAAACTACTGAAAAAGTTTGGAGTACAACAATGTGTAAGTTTCAAAGTTAAAAAATAAAATTGTATAAAAGTAAAACAGCATTATTTTTTTAATATGTACGAAAATATTACTTTCAATCAAGCTAAATACGTAAACGAAGCTTAAGGATATTTCTCGTTTTTCTAAAATAAAAATGTTACCTTGTGAGTGATAATTATTGAGAGCGAGAAGGGGTGGGCATGGTTTTCCTTTTCGTCACAGCGCGTGCTCTTTAAAAGGCCGTGCGCGCTCATTTGACAAATCAAAGTTCGTCCCTTTCTTGGAAATACTGCACAGGATCGAAAAGGGGGCTCAGTGATTTTGCGCACATCAGCTCATAAGAAACGTTAATGCTATTCCAAAGGTAACGCGTGAAGCTCCGCGATTCGGTGGATTTCAGAGAAACGGATGAATAACACGCTGGAGTGATAAAAGCAAGTATTGAAAGAAAGTTTCAGCTGGGACTGTGATAGATTGCTTTAATTCTCTCAAGCCTGTTTAGGCTAAATCGCAAGAGTTAATCAGATTCTCTGAGACTGCCCATCCACAGTATTCGCATGAATCTTCTAGATCCTTACCTGAAGATGGCAGATGAGCAAGAGAAGTGTCTGTCTGATGCCCCTAGTCCGAGCATGTCCGAGGACTCTGCAGGGTCTCCGTGTCCGTCCGGTTCGGGCTCCGACACTGAGAACACCCGTCCGACCGAAAACAAAATCATGGCTCCGGACGGGCAACTTGGAGAGTTCAAGAAGGATGAAGAAGACAAATTTCCGATGTGCATCCGAGAGGCGGTGTCTCAGGTACTGAAAGGCTACGACTGGACCCTCGTGCCCATGCCAGTGAGAGTAAATGGTTCCAGTAAAAACAAGCCGCACGTGAAGAGACCGATGAATGCGTTTATGGTTTGGGCTCAAGCTGCACGCAGAAAACTGGCCGATCAATACCCGCACCTCCACAACGCAGAACTCAGCAAAACTCTTGGCAAACTTTGGAGGTAAGTGTTTTTATAAGCATTTGACTTTTTTCAGTAGCCCTATTTAGCCTACCTCTTATAAAGTAAATAAAGTGTGTATAATTGTTGTATGAATAGTTTTGGCAGATTAACTATCCTGCTGAAAAAAGTAAATTAATACAACAATATTAGGAGTATAATTTGTACTAGTATTTTATGATATAATAGTATGATGGTATATTAATATTTTTAAAGATTCTGTTGTTTAGTAAAGTGGCTTTTGCTTGGGCAGGTTACTGAACGAAGGTGAAAAGCGACCTTTCGTGGAAGAGGCAGAGCGCCTCAGGGTTCAGCACAAGAAAGATCACCCCGATTACAAATATCAGCCCCGCCGGAGGAAGTCCGTAAAAAATGGGCAGAATGAGTCCGAGGACGGTACCGAGCAAACGCACATTTCTCCAAACGCGATCTTCAAAGCGCTTCAGCAAGCAGACTCGCCCGCATCCAGCATGGGAGAGGTGCATTCACCCAGCGAGCACTCAGGTGGGCACTGAACTTTGTTTTAAAACTGAGCTGAATTTTAAAACGTTCAAGAAAATAGTTTAATATATAGTTTAGTTTAATAGTTTAATATAACAAATGTGTTTAATGTTTTGTATTTGAGATTGCCTTTAAATGGCACTATTACTGAACTAATTACTGAATAGAATTGATAAATTAGATTTCTGGTAGTAACAGACTGGCAGCTGCTGTTTTTTAAGTTTTAGCTATGGGCCATATAGTTTTTTTCCACTGTTGTGTCATCTATGTGCCGTGGTTAACGCTCTCCCCTCTCCCTCCCCTCCTCCCCTGCCCTCCTCCACTGCCTCAAAACAGGTCAGTCTCAAGGGCCGCCCACTCCCCCCACCACTCCTAAAACTGATGTGCAGCCAGGCAAAGTGGATCTGAAGCGTGAAGCCCGGCCTCTTCAGGAAGGCACGGGACGCCAGCTCAATATCGACTTCCGTGACGTAGATATTGGAGAACTGAGCAGCGATGTAATCTCACACATCGAGACATTTGACGTCAACGAGTTTGACCAGTATCTGCCACCAAATGGTCACGCTGTCACCAACACATCCTACACAGGTGGTTACGGCATCAGTGGGGGTGCCCCTGTCAATCAAGCAGCAGGGGCCACTGGAGGGCATAGCTGGATGGGGAAGACTCAGAGCGGGAGCCCCCAAAGTGGGCAGCAGCACACCCTGACCCCACTGGGGCCTGGCAATGCCAGCGACCAGGAGCAACCTAGAGCAACGCACATCAAAACAGAACAGCTGAGTCCCAGCCACTACAGCGATCAACAGGGTTCCCCACAGCACGTCAGCTTTGGCTCTTTTAATGTCCAGCATCTCCAGCACTACAGCACTTCATTTCCATCCATCACCCGTGCACAGTACGACTACACTGACCACCAGGGTGGTGCCACCTCCTATTACAGCCATGCAGGGGGTCAGAGCTCCGGCCTGTATTCCACCTTTAGCTACATGAGTTCAGGCCAGAGGCCTATGTATACTCCTATTGCTGACTCTACAGGTGTGCCCTCTATCCCCCCATCAAATCACAGTCCCCAGCACTGGGACCAGCAGCCTGTCTACACTCAACTCTCAAGACCCTAAGGAAACCTGCATACAGATTTTAGCACACACACGAAGCAACAACGAGATATGTGTCAGAAACTGTATGAAAGACAGTAAAAAGACCTACACTATCATTCCACTTGTGAATTTGTTCACAGAGAATATCAAACAAAAAAAGCAAGCCAAGAAAGCTGGACTTCGAAAAAAGAATTTAGCTTAAAACGGCTCCCAATGTGCCTTTTTTAATTGCCGAAAATTGTTATTAGAGTATATATTTTTAGCCTTAATTGCAAGAAAAAAATAAACATTTCTGAGAAATTAATCCTCTGTGAGGACTTATTGATTATTGAAACATTAATATGTACTGTGTATGTTTCCTTAACATGTTCTTTTTTATTTTTGGCAGTCATGAGAGTCGTTCTTGTGTTTTTTGTAGAAAAGTCTATTTTTACTAAACCACTCTCAGTAGTAAAGGCTAGGATTTTCTCACAGCGTATTTATCACCAATAACAGTCACTTACCCTCTTTTCTTTTTAGTGTTCATGCAGTGCATTTATATCTTTTATGTTTTTGTTCCCTTTATTTATGTTCCTGTAAAATGCCATCCCTATTCAACTGCCATCCCATTGCTTTTTTAAAGATATTATCTGCTCTTGTAAAGTTTGTCATTTACCCAAAAAGCCAGTGCCTGTCAAATGTTGGAAGTGAATGGATATTTGATTTAAGTGGGAATTTCTACGTGGCAGCTGCAGCTGTGAATTTAGTGAGTGTGTAACAGCATGTGTCACAGCTCCAGGAAGTGCCCTATGACCTCTGCTTGTCATTAGCTGCCTGCAGTCAGGCCAGTGTCATTTTACAGTTCCACTTCAGCCTTCCTTCTTGTATCCCATCTTAACCCCTTTAATTTATTTATTAGTATTAATTTTATTTTAAAGAAATTATTTGCATTTTATTCTTTAATACTGTATATGAAAATAATTGTTATTTTGCCTCTGAATATGGTGACATATAATCCAACAGGCAAATTAGATTTAATTTCTGTATTCATCATTTTTATTTATCATATGTAGATTTTTCTGTTTAAATGTTCTTATTTCTAACCAATTGTGTAATTATGCACAAAGTACTGTTGCAATTTTTAAAGAAAGGCTGATTAAACTGGAAGAGTAGTCTTTCTATTTGAAAGTTTTACAATGCTCAAAGTTGTCGTGTTTTTAGTTATGTTGGCTTGTTTGTTTGCTTATAGATTTTGCCCTTCAATTTGTGCTCCATCTCAGTAATCTCAGTACTGATTTTGATATCTTTGATATTGTGTTTTTTACACAAACTGAACAAATTCTTGTTTTTTTTGTCTTTAAATGTTTAACATTTTACTGCCTTTAAAGAAGCTCATCTTTTGTATTACATTTGCAATAAAAGCAAGAATAAAACTTAAAACAGAGACGAAAGACTTTTTTATTGCATATAAAGTCTCCACTAGTAGTGTTAATCTGTGTTCAATTTTGAATGTTCTGCTTTAGGGGTGGAATTTCTAAGCAATGGCCGACTGTAATTTGTTGTTACTTAAGCATTGCCCCCTCTTCACTTACAAATGATACAGCATGGATGTCATATATACAGCACTTTAACAGACTCATATTGTAGGTATAGACAGAAAAAAGGCTTTCAGTTTGCTTCTGTCTGGTCATTGTGGCTTCATCTTTCAGTCTTTTTCTCCTGTTTCCTAGGGTTGGTCTGCAAAGGGAAATATTAACTCGTTCAGTGATCATGCAACATTCATTTTTCTTTTTATGATTTTCATTTTAGCACAAATGTTTGATTGCCATACCATTTCCTAAATACAAAACCAGAAACAGACGCCATCTTATATTTTGGCATTTTTTTGTGCATATTTTTCAGATATAATATATTTTGCACTGTGTAGAATCACAGAAACAAAGTTGATTTTTTAATTATTTTCTTCCTTATTGCAAAGACTTGTCATAATTCAGTCTATAAAATGGTAAACACGTACAGATAATTTGTATGTGATAATACTGATAAACAATTTATTAATGGGAGCCCACAGCAAAAAATGGTGATCCATTAGAAGTTCAAAGGTCTATTGGTCATAGCTGTTTCAATAAAAGGAGCAGTTATTTGTGTATGACAATATGCATAGAAATTATTATGGCCAAAAACATTTATCTAGGATATGGAATGAGACTGAGACTGGAATGAGAAATATATTTTAATTAGGCCTAGGTGGAAAATATGTCATTATTTACTTCAGTGGTTCTCAACTGCTGGGTTGTGCAAAATTAACTAATTTTAAAATTAATTTTAAAACTAAATAAACAAAAACATATCTAAAATATTTTTCCCTTTTTTCTGATGTCAAAGGTGATTAATATCGGATTCAATTAGTTAATTTTGCAATGCTACATTATTTTGTGTAGTAATCATTTTCTAAAATAAAATAATGCCAATTCTAGAATATTTTAGAACATTTAAATGCTACACGCCGTCACCCTCAAAAACAGATCTTCACAACATTAAATTAATAAAAATACATACAACCCAGAAAAAATTTAAATAGAGGTTTACTTGTAAATCTCTGTTCTGTTTATGCTTAAATATTGAGAACTACTTAAACATAAATATCAAAAGCTTAACATTAAAGAGTTGCCACATGACAGTTCACTTTCACTGAAAATGCACAAACAATAACAGTAATTTAGTGAAAATAACAAATAGAGTATATAAAACAAAATTAAATATAAAATCAGATATAGTATAAAGGCCAGAGACAAAGTATCTTAATAATAGAGACAAATGCCAGAGGCAAAGTAGTTATTAATAGTATTACATTATATTAGTATTTAAGTATTTAAATTAGATTTTTCTTTTATTTGTTTTATACTAGAGTCTAGAAGCTTTTTGCTCACCTCGGATGCAAAAGAAATGATATAATGACTAAAAGCAAATGACAGAGAAACAAAAATATAGACAATATATGAGGGGACTAAAGAAAAATAGCATTACTTAAGCAAGCACAGCCATCTGTAGAAGCTATTAGGATGGTCACTTTCATAATGCTGGAAGCTGACAGATATTTTGCATGCCGGGCAGCCTTGGACTGCAATTGAGTGGGAAAGAAGAATGTGGCTATGGTGGTGAAAACCAATAGTGATCGGCATCACTGTCACCTTTCTCACTGCTTAAATAAGCTGTTCTCATATCCCCAATGTGACAATGGCACTTTAATTTCAATAAATATGTCTTATTTATTACAGTTCCAAAGTCAAGTCTAAGAAATTTGACATACAGTAATAATGTAGCTGCTGTTTATTTTATAATAAAACAGTAATACGTTTTACTGACATTCTGGGGGGAAAAATACATCCAAAAAGGAGAAACATTCAGCTTCAGAGCAAGAGCAAGAGTTCGTAAAAGTCAGTACAAAAGCTTGAGGTGTACTTGGGATTTCTCCATGCTGGATTGGGAGAGGGAGGGCACATCCTCATATACCCTAAGGACAGCTGAGCGGAAACAGAGAGACGGCAATGGAGTGGCCTATTCTGTGGGCAGTTTTCCCAGGAGAAACCCATTAATATTCCAAAGAGACTTGGTGCAGAGAATCTCTCTCCTCTGAGCCCAATGGGTGGTCCTTTCAAATGCAAAATAACAACACAAAATAAGGGGTGAAAAAGAGGAATCTGGCAACTTTCTCATTTTACTAACAAAGCAAGCATGAATATTCTGCAGCACTATCCATATTAAAAACACATACCTACACATGACCGAAGCAGAAAGAAGACTGCTGCATTATATGTTTGTTGTTTGTGTGAAAATAGTAACTTTGTTTTACGATATGAACAATATGTGATTCACTGCACTCTTTCACACAACACCCACTAAATTACAGTTCACTCAACAATAAATATTCTATTAACATGGAAAACCTAATTATTTTGTGGCCTTGTTTCCATTGTCATAAAAAGCCAGTCTTCTCTGTTGCATCTGAATCTAACTTATTAACAACATCAGGAGCATTTGCTAATTTAAATTTTACCCCTGGGACAAACATGTTTGCCTGTGCTGCTTTTAAAATAAAACAGTATGAAGCATAGTTAACCTGTTATGATCCTCACAGGCATACACTTTTGATTAAATTTTTCTTTTATCCTTTATCTTAATTGTACATTTTCACACTGACTTCAGGCAACATGCTAGATTCCCCCCAGACCCGTTATAGCCTACTCTTGTCTGTCCCGAAGGATCTCACCCCATCACTCCCACATAGCATCACCTCACTGTCATTGTCCCCCAGGAGCCCCACAAAAGGGACCATTTGACCTTTGAACACACCCCCATTTCCTCCCTTTTGAACGTGTCCTGGCCCAAAGAAAGTCTCATCCCGACTCAAAGGAAACTGTACATCAATAAAAGATGGCCAGCCAAACCTCATACAAAAAACTAAAGAAAAACACTTGCATTTCACCCCAGCTGAAATTGACAGAGTGGGCCACTTGTTTCCTAGCAACGGACGCCTACAGCACAGGAAGTTGCAAGTTCACAGTTCAGTTTGGTGTGGCTTGACTCCCTTGGACCTCTGAGTTGAATAAATGCCTGAGGTCACAGCCTCTGATTTAATTTTGTAACAACATTCAATGACAAGCGGTGGGTATACATTTGAATTGTTTATTAAATGAATGAATGAATACAGGTGTATGCAACAATAAACAAATAGTTATCCCAAAAATTAAAATTCAGTTGTGTTGTTTCTTATGTTGTTTCTCTTTGTATTCTGTTATGTTTTCCATGGAACACCAAAGGGGAAAGTTTGAAGAATCTTTACACAGCTGTTCTCCATACAACTGCAGTTCATCTGTTTATCTCACATCTGTTAAACTCTCAGGAAAACTCTCTGGTCTTTTTGTACTGTAAATATCAAATATCTTTCTCTACTGGGTATTTTAGTGTTTTAACAATTTTTACATTAACATTGACTTTAACTTCAGCATAATCAGAGGACTGAGAAAATAGCACATATGAACCATAAAGAAGATTATTTAATTTAAGGTGTTTATTGGTTACTATGGTACTCTAACTATCATTAAATAAAAAAGTTATGCAAACATTTTTAAAACACCTTTTGTGTTTAACAGAATACAGGTTTGGAATGACATAGAGGGGAAATGTAATGACAAGTGCAATGTGTTTGTTTCACATTGCACTCACTTCCTTTGCTATTACCAGAATCACCTTATTAAAGGCTCATTATTCAAAAGAATCCCAAAAAGGAAGTAGTTTCAGAGTTAAAACACAGTTCGTCTTATTTACAGTATTTGGCTTTTAACCACTGCAGTTTAGAGAAATACAACAAAATGAATAAACCTTGTGTAACTTAACAAGAACCCAAGCAGTGCATTTGTCATATTTGAGCAAAGGGCAAAACAATGTCATGTGGTATTACAGGTACTTCATCTAAATCTGTCAAGCTTTTTCCATGCTTTAATACATATAACATATACCCTTCACGCTAATCAATGATATTTTGAATGTTTCAAATGATTCCAGATCAACCCAGTTTAGGTTATAAACCACATGGTCTGAACGAAGAAAACGATATGTGGGGTGAGACATCACACATGCAACATGGACAACACCTTTATCTCATATCTCTACATAAATAAATCTCGGTCATCCACCATCTTCCCACTGAACTGCTCCAGAGCGGTGACCATCTTTACACATATCCTGTTACGGTAGAACACCTATAATCAGTTCACTATAAGTATGATTACATTTAAACGAAGGCTCTCCCAGTGTTGGCTCATGTGGTAAAAATAACATCTTTAACCAGGGTAAATACACACAGCACACAGTCCGTAGCGCCTCTGTAACTGAACCCAGTTCAGATGGTGAAAGGAGTTTACCTTGAGAGGCCGGTTTCAAAGTCTAAGACTTAGAAGCTTTAGAAGCTGATCTGTGTGTCTGACTTCAGGTTCAGAGTTCAGACTTTGTTGGAAGTTTGTATAGAAAGTGTTACATATGCTCTTTATAAAAAAAAGTGGCATTAACTGTGGCGACAAAAGCGGGATGACCAGAGTTGTCCTGAAAGAACAACCAAGAGAAGTTCAGCAAGCTCTGCTGAGGTGACATGAAAAGGTGTAGACATGCAGTATGGAAGAAGAGTTGTTTGGACTAGGGGCTTTTACCATGACGAGTGTGTGTTTTTTATGGCCTTCTGGGGCAGAGGCAAGACCTCCATCTGATACACATGACTGTGTTATTGCTAAATGTGTGGCAGCACCCATAACTAAAACAAAGTGAAAGCTAGAATATAACACATTCAATCTGGATGAAACTGGGCGAAAGACATAAGCTTTTTATTGGATATTTAGCTTCAGGTTTGGGACAACACGGTGGAATTTAATAGACTCCAGGTTCATTTATACCTACTTTTTGAATGAAAAGAATAGTTTACACAAATATAAAAATCTCTCATAATTTACTGCCATCATGTTATTTTCTAATTTAGGACAGCAAAGGTCCTAAAAGCATATTCATTTTTTGAGATTTTTGGGGGGGGTTCTTCTATTGTGAGTCTTGTTTTCCACTCACCGACATAAACCTATGTGGAAGTGTTACCTACGTTGTACATGAAACATGTGTATTTAAATACACAAGCACACACATTCACACAACTCCCCAACCACACAAGTTGCTGGGCTTTATGTCTTGACGGTACATATATCACTAGAGATTAACAGAGGCATGCAATGCACAGCCAACAGATGTAGCAATTCGTCACTTTCTCTCTCTCTCTCTCTCTCTCTCTCTCTCTCTCTCTCTCTCTCTCTCTCTCTCTCTCTCTCTCTCTCTCTCTCTCTCTCTCTCTCTCTCTCTCTCTCTCTCTCTCACACACACACACACACACACACACACACACACACACACACACACAAACAAACTTTCTTGTATGTGTTTAAGGGTGCATATGTGTGTTTGTGAAAAGGTGGTGCAAGAATAACACCTTATTATTTCCTACACCACAACTTAGTATAGCTTCAGAAAGATCTATTAGAGACCACCAACAGCCAAACAGGAATTATCGCTGATGTCACTGAAAGATGAGTTCATCAAGATGAGTTTACACTGATTATAGACTCCCTTGGTGAATAAGCACTTACCACAGGTTTATGGGCTAGCACTAATTCCCATGCGAATATCATAAAGCACTTATGCCATGTATATCACCTGAGGATCTCTGGCTATATTGACGCAATGTTTTTTTTACTAAGGGTGAAAAGGTTTCACCCTTAGGCAAAAGCTTGCTGATAAAGTTAACTGATATTCAAATCTGATCTTGTTGAATTTTTTTGGCTTAGTTGAGTACTTAAAATAGTTGAGTAGACACAACAGCTGAACCGAGAAAGTAACAAGACATCAGGTGGGCTAGCATAAATGCCTGTTTTTGACATTTAGGACTAAAGTCTCTGTAAACTGTTCTCTGTCTGAACTGAGGAATTTTCTCTGTGGCAGCTGACTGCCTTACTCACACTGATATCGGTTTGCAACTACAAAGGGTTTGTTTAGACAGGCAGCCAAAATCTAACATTTTGGTGCATCCAACTCAAATCCATTTGGTTTTTCATAGTGTGAAGCAAAAATGTTTTTCGTCTCAGTCCGAATGTTCAAATCTGATTTCATGTAGTTTTTAGTCATACTTACTGTATTACTATAACAACTAATGCATCCAAACAACTTGCATTATATTCAGGATATACATTTTTAATCAGTATGTGTGTTCCTTGGGAATCCAACTCACAACTGCTAACATAATGCTCTACCAGTTGAGCTAAAGGAACAGACATTGATTACTCTGCATAAACAAACATATTTCATTTGAATCACTTAAAATATCAATGTACAGTAGCTAGACTTTAGTGGAGCCCTGGTTCAGTTTCACCGCACGTCTACAACTCCACCAACCCCCTCACAAACCTTCTAACAGGACATCCCACATATGGATGGGGTGGATACCAGTGCCCCTCTTGTATTCAGAGAAATAAAAAAAGTCAAGTTGAAATCACATAAGCCTATACTACTGTAACACCCTCAGAACTTGGTCTGTCTTAAAGGATTTATATATTTTAGCCAAAAGCCAAATAAAAAATAGGATTTCTTCCTTTCAGTTCTTCCTTCTCATGTCTCTCCTTCTTGGTAGACCAGCAGACTCCCATTCCCTCAGTCTTGCTTTCTTATGTTTGCAATTTCACCTCTTAACAAGCACAACAAGACCAAAACATTTGGCCTCCAGATTTAAATCACTTACACTTTTCTCACTCACAATCTTTCCAACTCATGCTTAGCCACTGTCAGAGAGCCTCCCTAACTACAGTATCTTATCCATGCTTGAATACCACAAAAAATTGGAGGAGACAAATTACTCAACTGAATGAAACAAGATATCATTTTACAGGTCAGTGCTAAAGCTGAAAAACTAATTCAGGGGACCTTTAGTCATTACTTAAATATATATATTGTTGTGACATAAAAATCAAGTTCTGAAATGCTGTTAGACTTTTTACTTGTAATCTTGGATGACACACAAATTATGCCTATTGATTTACTATCCTGACTTGTCATAGCTTACAAAAATGTATTTAATTTTAAGGTCATACAATCTTATGGCGTGTAAACGGCCCACAGTTTCCCTGCATGTGCTAAAGCTGGCAAAATCATTTGTGAAAGGTACTATGTTATTAAATCTCCTTAAAGGATGTTTGGTGGCAAACATATGAGCAGCTTAACGCGGTTTTGCTTTTTCGTGTGGTTACTGCAATCAAAAAGCATGTCTCATTAGCAGTAATGGAATAGCAGATGGACATGTTAAAGAAGTAAATAATATTAAGAACATCTTGTGTTTCATGGACAGAAAAAATACCCACTCATTGTTGTAAGAGTATTCTCATCAACAGTGATTCTCATCAAGTGTGTTCCAGTAATTATATTTTTAAACAACTATTTATGATATTTCTGAAGTACTTCTGAATAATATCGGCTCAGTTTCTGATTGACTCAACAAAGTCTTTATTTTGAAGACAGCTTAGGTCATTAGCTTTATCACATTTTGCTCCTGTGTGAAATGTGCAATTCATGCACATTGATTCTTGTTATGCAGTTCTGCCTTTAAATATGCAGGGCATTAGTTTATGGCACCCCCATGGATATATTCCCTATGGTGTCATATCAGGATGCTAATAATGTTATTCTCATTTGTCAAAACAATTGACAGGTAAGAGAGAGTTTAGGAAAAGTGACAATCCCTCATTTGCCCTGGTTCAATTTCACCCCACGTGTCCACCAACAGGCTCGCAAACCTTCTAACAGGACACCCCCCCCATATGGATAGGGGTGGATGCCAGTCCTAATTCATCCATCAGTCAGTAAAAAGGGTGTCTGGTGGAGAGTTAGGGGTCCTTTCAGTCTAGTAAGAGAGGGTGAGATAAAGGTCATTTGCTTCTGACTTGAGCAAAATGAGACATGATCCAAAATCCTGGCATGTGGCTGACAGAGAACTGGGGATGGATGAATGCAACATCAAGCATAAAATATCTTCACAAATATTTTAAAAAGAATGTAAAGGAATATTTTGTTGCATGTGGTTCACCAATAAATTGTTTCTTTGTCGAAAGTGTTTGGTGGACTACTTGGTTCTAACATGATGGACATTATTAAGACTTGGCAGACTGCTGTGAGACCCAGTTAGACTTTGCCTGACTCTCTCTCTCACTCATGCGCATATGCTCATGCATCTGTTCCACATTAACACATTAAATGCCTCAAAGGTGTTTAAAAACATTGCGGCATGCATTTTCATCTTGAAATAATCCGTGGTTTCAATTGCACCAAATTTAACAAACACGACTGGGTACTTTAGAGGAGATACTAGGATGGTGATATGATACAATGCCTTTTAGTATCTAAAGTGCTACAGGTCTGATTGTCTCATTGTATAAATTCACACCAATAATTTTTTTGATTCGATAATTTAAAACTTTATGATAATACAGTGTGAATGTCTTTGTAGATGTGTTTCACATATTACAGTTTGACAGGCAGCATTTGTCTAACATCAGACTCTACCCCAGTTATGAAGACCACCTAAAGCTATGTGACATTCAGTGTCATAGATATGAGAGCTCTAAAGCAGCTTGTGGACCTATGTGGTTGCTATGGTGAGTAGGCAGAGCAATGCAATCAAACCTCTGTAACTGTCATTCAGATAAGATTGAACATAAAGGACAAGAATAAGGACCTGAATATTTTACACCCAACACCAGTAACAGTGGGAAAGTGTCTGAGCAATCATTAATCAAAGTCACACTCTCCCTTCTCTGTCAGTTCAGCCAGTCATTTGTTCATCTGTTCATCCGGCATCCATCAAACTTGTGTTTGTGTCCACACTTTTCCTTTCCTTTGTGCTGATCTGGCCACATATACTTATCTTTGAATTTGACAGAATATTAGACACAATGCTGTATAACCTCCCACTGATGTCAAATTCATCATCATCAGCTTTTTAAAACATACATACTTGTCAATGATGTGACAATGGAACTCTCTAAGTAAAAAAAACATTTGGATGAAATGAGTGATAATTTTAGATGTCAAGAGGAATTACATTACAGACCTCTAAGCATCAACAGAGAATTTTCTCTGTCTGTTTGTCTGTGAGTTGGTGCTCAAAGTGATGAATGAGGAGTTGCCTTGGGAGCTGATCCATCAGGGCCCCAGACAATCCAGACAGGCCCACATGCTGAGGCCCACATTTTCACTGACCACCCTCAGAGAGGCGGACCAAACATTGAAAGGAAATGACCTCAGCAGCAGCCCTCTCAATTATGGTCATATCCATTATAATTGGCTTTCATAGCATGGCATCAGCTCTCCAAATATACCAAGAAATGCACTTTAGCCAGACTAGCTGCTGTTGTTAAAACAAATGTGCAACACATCTTTTTTTATCAGCAGGATGATCGTAAGAAAATGGAAACCTTACATAGGAAATGAGGTCAATACTTTTCTGTTATTTTCCATTATAATTATGATGGCCAGTTGATTATGTTATGTGGTTGCTTATAGTGTAATAGTGAGGCCGGATGACAGTATACCTCCGTTCAGTCAAGCATGAGCATTCCCATCTGCTAGTTTGTGATTACTGCTTACACTGTGCGCTTACAGTTAACACTTCCGCATCATCTCAGTTTTAAAACATTAAAGGGGTTATATGATGGTTCGAAAATGAACATTATTTTGTTTATTTGGTTTAATGCAATGTGTTTACGTTTTAGAGTTTAAAAAGGTCATTATTTTACACATACTATGGTTTTATGGTTGCTCCTCTCTGCCCTGCCTTTCTGAAACAAGTTTTACAAAGCTCTGAAAAGCGCAGTATGCTCTGATTGGCCAGCAATCCAGCGCACTGTGATACCACAAATACCACGAGTGTGTGACAAAATGTTACACCCCTTACCATATATGAAAAACACAGCATCTCCACAACATGGCGGCATCTTGTACATGCTCAAACAGCTACATAACACACTAAAGAGAAAGAAAAACAAGAAATTGCATCATATGACCCCTTTAAAAAAATCTCTGTAGTTTAATTCACATCATTAACTAAATATGATATTTGTATGGCTAAATAACTAAATAACTCATATTAGATATTAAATTAGCTTAAGGTTCTGTAAATCCTGTTACCATTTGGTCTTACCTTCTATATTTTCAATATGTTGCTGTTGTATTCTTTTGTTTTTATTTTCCTTGGAAAGCTGCTTTGAAACAGTACATTGTAAAAGTGTTATACAAATAAACTTGAGCAAGTAAAAAATAATAAAAATGATTGTATACGTATAACTAAATAAAAAATATTAACTATATAAACAATAAATTAAGAATACCTAAATGACTTTTAACAATACATAAATAAAAAATATACATTTATAAAAATGACAAAAAGACTACAACTGCTATTTTAAACTTATTAGGCGAAATCAAAACAAACACAAATGCAAATATGTATCTGCTGATGACCTCAAATCTCTTTTGGTTCTCATATGTATTGTGAATAACATGTGACAATTAGACATGAGACATGCAAAGACATGACAGATGTTAGTTGAAGTAAAATGACATCAAACTGATTTCCCAAAATTTTACTTGACAGGTCAAATTATTATACATCATTATTGTAAGCTTATTGCAAATCATGTCAAGTAGATGATTTTTAACAGTAATGTACTTGTCAATCTTAGACAAAGTTTTCTTTATTTTAAACCAAACTAAATTATGTCTGTTAAATTGATGATTTCCTACACTCCCAGGATTCCATTCGCATCTAATTGAGTCAGGTTCAGAAACCATCACTGGTACGTACCACTATCACTTAAAAATGCCCCTGTGCTTGCGTATGTCATATGCCAGCCAACAGCCAACTGATCACTTCCATATGTGCTACGTTGCCAGGTTGAAACTTGACATGCCCCTGCACTCTCTTTCCTTCTGATTTTCTCACATGAATACATCAATGCATGTTTATACACACTTCCCCCATCTGGCTTTTTGTTTCCACCATTGGAATATCAGATATATAAAATGGATATTAACCAAAAGAAATGTTATCTGTCATTTCAACCCACAGTCTTAATTGCAAAACACCAATATTCCTTATGTAAACAAACGGAGAGGCCATCGCCTGCTTCTGCTCAAGCTCCCATTGACTTCAAATAATCACCACCATTCACCTCACCCTCAATCAAAACAACCCCATCCATAGACTGACAGTGGTAGATCCCTACTTGATTTAAGGACAAGCCACTACTCTTTAGGCTATTTGATTTTTTTTTACACTGGATGGCACAGAAATAAGAATTATCAAAGAATACTGATAAAATTCCACTTGTTGGATTCACAGAAGGACTGGAGAATTGTCTGTAATGATTGCAACAAGGCACCGTCCTGGTAGTTTAAGCATTTTCTGCATTTCAAATAAAATCCTGGCCTATAGTAAGTTACTAGTAGCAGCACCTCTTTTGTCTTCTTGATTTTGTTCCCTTATGTAGGTAAGTCAGATTACGATTATAATAAAGTCTTTGAAAACCAGCTTTCACCTCAGCCGTTCATTTAACCATCTGACCATGTTGCGCTTGAGTTACTTCAGTGGTTAAATCACATGTAATGTGATTATATACAAATATAGTGGCGCAGGGAAAGTCTTTTTCATTTTTAACTTTTGCGTCAGCTTTTACATAGCACTGTGGCATGATTTGTGATGCTTCTCCTGACAACAACCAAACAGATGGCTGGATCACAGGCAGCAGAGATTAAATTTAGCATCTAAAATTATTGTGGAGCAAACTTAAAGCTACCTACTGACGTTTGAAATGAAGGGTTTTTTTACATTGGCAGTTTAATGGCACACGATTCACATGAAAAACTGGTAAAGTGGTCACTCGTAACCAGGAGTGCACCAGGGGTATCGAACCAGAGACTACCTGTAGAAGGTGGTCTAAGTTTGGTTGAATTGGAAGTGTAAGGCGATTCATGTGAAGGAAGTTACTTTACACAGGAATTAGCATGTAGCATGTGGTATAAACAGATGCACAAAGTCAGCTGTGATACAATACAAATTATTGACCTGCAATATACACTCATAATAAATCAACTTTTGGGGAAACCTCATATCTTGACTTTCAATGATGGAGATCTGTCAAATTGGCTCAAAATATTATAGGGCTAAGGGTGAAAGCCAGTCACTTGTTACGGTCATTAATACCAGACCTTCACCACAGTTCAGTGGTCTGGCAATTGCCTCTATATTGAGGAATAAAGTCATCTGGACTCATTCTACATACAGTGATATAGCATCTTTGAATCCAGTGTGAGATTAGGTTTCACAGAGCTCATTTGCAACAGAAGTTCCAATGCCAAGAGAGAAAGCAGTTGAGTCAATTCTTAAAGCCAGCAATGCTTTTAATAGGAAACATCCGTATATGTCAGTCGCTCACAAACATTACACTAATTGCTCTGTTTTAAAAATGATTGTCTTGAGGAACACTGCAATTAGGAAGATAGAGAACGGGTGCAGAAGCTCATGCAGAATCACAAACATTCATTCTTAGCAGAGCATGGCTGTAGAGTCTCTGAAACAGGTCAGATGATAAGAAAATACACTGTAAAAGGAAGCAGCAGAAAGGTACAGAAAAGCTGGCAGAATTAAATAATAAAAGGCTGAACTTGGTATGTTAGTGCACCTTTTTGGCTTTGAATATTCTGTGTAACCCACCCTCTTCAGCAAGATTCCAAGTCTTCTAAATCTGTCTGCAATTTGGGATCTCACATCATTACCATTTTGAATAGCTTATAAAAAAATGAAATGACCATCTTGAGAATAATAAAGAGAACAAGGAAACAAATGCCATCAAGGAAAAGCTGTGAATGAGTCAAACATATAAAAGCCTTTTTGCATGAAGATGTGAAAAAGATGTAACGACTAGATGTTGGAAGTAAGACCTCAGAAACCATATCACACAGTGCTGCAATTGCAAATAAAATACCTAAAATAAGTATACATTTTTTTAAATATGTAATGTTGTAAAGTGATAGTTGCAGCATGATAGTTAAAACAACAATAAATTCAGAAATGGACTTTATTCCCCCATTGTCAGTTCTACAGCTTGTGTGACAAAAGAGATAGCAGCCTTTCCGGGTCACATGATGATTCCAGTACCAGTGGCTTAAATCTATGTCACCAAGCATGAAATAAGGTCAGATTTAATTATGGCATGTAAATTTTAGTGTTTATCATTTTGTTTTGTTGGTAATGCTTTAGATTACAGCCTAAATTACAAGTAGCATGTAATTTACAGTGTACCTATTTGTAACAATAATAACAAGTAATAACAATATGAAACATCTGTAAAATAAAGATGTTACGTTGCTGGGTAAGGACAGACAGAATCCACGAGATAATCTCAAAACAAGTCTTTACTTGAACTTCAATCAGAGCAGAATTACAGGCCTCACTTCATGAGGAGAACAAAGTAGTAACAGGCACAGAGTATATCCAGGTCAGGACGACAGACAGGTAACAAGACCCACACAACCAAAATCAACAACAATACCGGACGAAAATCAAACAGAAAGCAGACTTTAAATAATACAGGCAATAAACTCATAATGACATAAAACAGGTGCGGGTGATGAAAAACTAACAAGTGCTCAACAGGATTACAGATGGTGAACAGGTGAGCGGGTGCAGTGCATTATGGGAATTAGAGTCCAAATCAATATGCCGGTGATAGGGAACGGGTGACGTGATGGGGGGGAATCCGATGCTGACGGCATCGGCTCCGTGACAGTACCCCCCCACGGACCGCTCCTGCGGGCCGCAGAGCGCGTCGATGAGGCCGACCTCGTGGCCTGGGACCGGGTTCAGAGCGGTGAGAACTATGAAAGTCGGCGAGCAGGGTTGGATCCAGGATATCGGAGCGGGGAACCCAGCAACGCTCTTCAGGGCCGTATCCTTCCCAGGACACGAGGTATTCGAGTCTCCCGGCGCGTCGACGAGCCCTCAGGATGGCATCGACCCGATAGATGCGGTCCTGTTCGTCTAGGGGCGGTGGAGGAGGAGGCTCCGGAGCCGCTGGTGGAGGTCCCTCAGCATCGGACTCTGGGGAGGAAACAAAAACAGGTTTAATATAGGGCTTGAGCAGGGAAACATGGAATGAGGGTGCCAGGCGGTAGGAACGGGGGAGTTGCAGCCGGTAAGTCACTGCGTTGATTCTTTTGATGACAGGGAAGGGACCGATGAAGCGTGGTGTTAGCTTCCTGCAGGGCAGCCGTAGGCGGATGTCATGGGTAGACAGCCAGACCAGCTGACCGGGTTGGAAGATCGGTGTTGGGGATCTCAGCTGGTCGGCTTGTCTCTTCTGCCTACGGACTGCAGCCTGTAGGTGGACATGGGCGGAGTTCCATACCCTCTCACTGGCCCGGAACCAATGGTCCACAGCTGGCACCGTGGAGGGTTCTTGGGTCCAGGGGAAGAGGGGTGGCTGGTAGCCGAGTACGCACTGGAAGGGGGTTAGTCGGGTGGTATCTTGTCGGAGTGAGTTTTGGGCGTACTCGGCCCACGGGAGGAAGCGGTGCCAGCTGTGATGATGACGGTTGCAGTAAGTCCGGAGATATCTTCCCACCTCCTGGATCTTGCGCTCAGTCTGGCCATTCGCCTGAGGATGATAACCAGAGGTTAAGCTAACTGTGACTCCTAATAGAGAGAAAAACGCCTTCCAGACGTGTGAAATAAACTGCGGTCCCGGTCTGAGACAATGTCCTCGGGCAGACCAAAATGCCGGAATACATTATGAAACAGCGCCTCTGCTGCTTGCATTGCTGTGGGTAGACTAGATAAAGGAATTAGTTTACAACTCTTACTAAAGCGGTCAACTACTACGAAAACACAGGTATATCCTCCTGAACAGGGTAAATCAGAAATAAAGTCCACAGCAATGTGAGTCCATGGCCGATTAGGAACTGGTAAAGGGAGAAGCTTACCCTGGGGTAGCCGGCGAGGAACTTTAGCGATGGCACAGACTGAGCACCCCTGCACATATCAAGTAACATCTCCGGACATGCCATGCCACCAGTACCGGGGGGAGATCAGTGAGAGGGTACGCTGCTGACCTGGGTGTCCTGATCCCGGAACACAATGGACGGAGTCCATGAGGGGAATGCGCAGATCTTCTGGTACGAACAGTCTCCCCTCAGGACCTCCCGGCGGAGCAGGTTGAACACGAAGACTGGCTTCAATCTGTTTATCTAACTCCCATTCGATGGGAGAGATTACCATGGCTGGAAGAAGAACGGGCTCTGGAGAATCTGAGCTGACATCTGGGGCGTGGATACGAGAGAGAGCATCCGCCTTCCCGTTCTTACTCCCAGGATGATAGGTTACTGAAAAATTAAAACGAGAGAAAAACAATGCCCACCGGGCTTGGCGGGGATTAAGTCTCTTTGCCTCACGAAGATACAACAAGTTCTTATGATCTGTATAGACAATAAAAGGTTACTTAGCTCCTTCCAACCAATGTCTCCACTCCTCCAGAGCCAACTAGATCGCCAGCAGTTCTCGATTGCCGATGTCATAGTTTTGCTCCGCCGGGGACATCTTCTTGGAAAAGAAAGCGCATGGGTGAAGGCGTGCCGGATTCCCCTGCAACTGCGATAACACCGCCCCCACTCCTGTGGTGGAGGCGTCAACTTCAACCACAAACGGCAGCTCGGGCGATGGATGACGTAGAACGGGTGCATTACAGAAGGCTTCTTTCAACTGATGGAAGGCCTCTGTTGCCTCTTGGGACCAGACTAATACTTTGGGCTTCCCTTTGAGCAGTGAGGTTAGAGGCGAGCAGATAGTACTGAAGTTTCGGATGAATCGACGATAAAAATTGGCAAACCCTAGGAAACGTTGCAAACTTTGAACTGAGGATGGCTGTGGCCAGGACCGGACTGCTTCCACCTTATCCTTCTCCATGAGCACCCCCGTGGCACTGATCACATATCCCAGGAACTGAACCCCAGAAAGATGGAATGCACATTTCTCAAGCTTGAGATAGAGATAATGATCACGAAGCCGCTGAAGAACGAGCTGAACATGACCTCGGTGCTCCGTGAGAGACTTCGAGTACACCAGGATATCATCTATATAAATAATGACAAACAGACCCAACACATCTCGAAATATTTCATTCATAAAACTCTGAAACACAGCCGGAGCATTTACCAACCCGAAGGGCATAACCCGGTACTCGAAGTGTCCCGCGGGCATTATGAAGGCCGTCTTCCACTCGTCTCCCTTCCGGATACGAATTAAGTTATAGGCACTTCTGAGGTCCAGTTTCGTGAACACAGACGCCCCACGAAGATGCTCTATGGATGGGGGAATAAGAGGCAAAGGATAAGAGAACTTAACTGTAGCCTGGTTGAGAACTCGATAGTCAATGCATGGCCGGAGACCCCCATCTTTCTTCCCCACGAAGAAGAAACTGGACGCTGCAGGGGAAGTAGAGGGGCGAATAAATCCTTGTTGAAGCGCCTCCTTAATATAATCACCCATGGCTTTCTGTTCCGGGAGGGACAGCGAGTAGATACGCCCCTTAGAAAGCGGGGCCCCAGGCAGCAGCTCGATGGCGCAGTCCCATGGCCTATGCGGGGGAAGTTTGGTGGCTCTCTCTTTACTGAACACATCCAGGAAAGCTTCATACTCAGGCGGAATCGCCCCTACCGCCCCTAGGGGCAGTTGTAGCCTAGTGGTTAGAGAGTTGGACTTGCAACCAGAAAGTTGCTGGTTCAATTCCCAGTACCAGCAGGAAACAACTGAGGTGCCCTTGAGCAAGACACCTCACCCCTAATCGCTCCCAGTGTGCCACTGATAAAGTTGTAAGTCACTTTGGATAAAAGCGTCGGCTAAATGAATAAATGTAAATGTAATGTAAATGTACCCAGGGCGTAACACTACTGGCTGCTCTGGAAACTTCCGAGGATTCTGGAGAGAGAGGAACGGAAATAGGAGACATAGTGAGTGAAACAGACTTTACCGGCTTAACTGCCTTCTCCAAAGGCCAACTGATTATATTTCCTGTTGTCCAGTCCATTTCCGGACGATGACTTTGAAGCCAGGGCCGTCCTAGCACGAGATCCACTGAGCTCCCCTCCAGCACCCAGAAAGACAAAACTTCATTCATAACCGGTTTCCATTCGAGCCGCACTTGCGGAGAGAAATATCTAATTAGTCCCCGCCCTAAGGGCTTCCCCAAGATATCTCGCACAGGGATTGGCTGCGCTACTCGGTGCCTAGGTAGCCGGAGCCGTCTCAGTAGATCTGGGGAGATGAAATTTCCCGCTGCACCGGAATCAATTAGTGCTTTCACTGGAACAGAGACAGTAGGAGAGGCAATGATTAGAGACGTTAAAGGAAGTTTTATACCTGCTTGCGGCGGCTGGACTGCATTCACCCGGGCATGAGAGGGGCGTACTGGACAGGTAGCGAGGAAATGCCCGGGTTCCCCACAATATATGCAGAGCTTGAGAGAGATGCGCCGCTGTCTCTCCTCCTTGGTAAGATGGAAGTTATCCACTTGCATGGGCTCGGGTGCTGGAGGACTCGGTGGAGCAGGAAGCGAACTCCGAGGAGCTGAGATCCGCGGATCCTGCTGCGCACGCGGAGCGGACAGGGAGTGCAGCGGAGGAGCGGTACAAACCGTCGAGGCTCCACTCTGACAGGAAACTAGACATTGAGCTATTCGAACAGATTTTTGGATGAATGTTTCCAACTCAATGGAGTCATCATAAATCACCATTTGCATCTGTACCTCTGGGGACAAACCTTGACGATATGCTGCTAACAGCGCGGACTGATTCCAGCCGCTAGTTGCAGCGAGAGTACGGAACTGGAGAGCATACTCTGCAACCGATGATCCGGCCCCTGCCGGAGCCTACAGAGCTGGTCTGCAACAGAGAGAGAAGAAGCAGAGTGATCAAACACATTCTTTACCCGAGTGTAGAAATCCTCCCAGGTACGAGACTCGCAAGTTCCTGTCTCCCAGTAGCCTTGCGCCCAGCGTAGCGCAGCCCCTGTCATGAGGCTGATCGCGAAGTCAACTTTATCCACTTCAGTGGGATGCAACTGAGGTTGCCGACTGAAGTACAAGTTGCATTGCAACAGAAATCCACCGCACTCCTCCACTACTCCAGAGAACCGATTAGGCATGGCCATGGGACTGCCAGTGACTGCAGGACTTACCGGCTGAGGAGAACAAACAGGCAAAGCGTTTAAGTGGCGGGTGAGAGCGTGAAGGAGATCCGTAGCGGCATCCGCGGTGCTGGGTGTTGCGGCTTCCATACTGGAGACACAGACAAAAAACAAAAAGCAAAAATACAAAAAACAGACAGGATATCCACGTGACTTCACGACACGACGAAGATCGTTTGCAAGATCCCTCTCCTGTTATCTTTGTGGTCCGGTATACTGTTACGTTGCTGGGTAAGGACAGACAGAATCCACGAGATAGTCTCTTTACTCAAGTCTTTACTTGAACTTCAATCAGAGCAGAATTACAGGCCTCACTTTATGAGGAGAACAAAGTAGTAACAGGCACAGAGTATATCCAGGTCAGGACGACAGACAGGTAACAAGACCCACACAACCAAAATCAACAACAATACCGGACGAAAATCAAACAGAAAGCAGACTTTAAATAATACAGGCAATAAACTCATAATGACATAAAACAGGTGCGGGTGATGAAAAACTAACAAGTGCTCAACAGGATTACAGATGGTGAACAGGTAAGCGGGTGCAGTGCATTATGGGAATTAGAGTCCAAATCAATATGCCGGTGATAGGGAACGGGTGACGTGATGGGGGGAATCCGATGCTGACGGCATCGGCTCCGTGACAAAAGAGGTAAGAATCAGAAATATTAAAACATATTTACACTGTAAGTATTTTATAACTAAGGGGTACCTAACAGATTTACAAGTAAGTAAAAAATTATCACATTTAAATTTCATTTTAAGCACCATTTTAAACTTTAAAACAACAAATGTTTGTTGATTAAATCTTATGGCTCTTGCTGTTCTACACTATACCAAAAACAAATATGAGTTCATTATTTTACAAAAATGTAAATAGACTTCATAGAAAAGTTTCTTCATTTTCTTATATATTTCACATGAGTCTGTAACTGTATCAACTGTAGTTAAGGCAGTGTTTTTCCTGAAATCAGATGTGGGTCACATTTAACAAAGCCGATGTCCTTCTCCAACCTGGGGCTTCTCTGTCAGGAGGGCAAAGATTGTCACAAATAGGCGGGGTTTTCTCCCTGCGATGACGTCCACATAGGGAGACATCTGGAACCGCATGTTCAGAGAGACTGATTATGATTTATGGGGATTATAAAAAAATGACAAAAAAATGTTCAGTAATCTTCATTATGTAGGTGTAATAATAAGTACTCTGTAGTTAAAGTATAGTATACCCACAGTGGCCATTATTTAAAAAATGTGTGTATGTTGTCTTTATAACTTTTTCGCACACATAAGATTGTTGCCCAGCATAGTAAATCATACATACCATGTAATACTGAAATAGGTGTCCCTTAGTTAAAAACACTTACTGCGTAAATATGTTTTCTTTTTCTGATTCACACCTCTTTATTCCACAAACATTTTATATTGTTCCTAACTTATTATAAAACAATTTTTATATTACACATCTGAAACATTTACACAAACATTTGTCCACAAATCCTCTGGATTTATATATGTTGAAAGTTAAATAATTTCTTAAAAAAAATTAATAAAAAATTATGTTTGTTTGGTTGTAATTTATTTATTACACTGCATATTATAATGTTAGGCTATTTTGTTAATAAAGTTAAAACTGAGTACTACTCATCCATCAGTTTTGGTCCCCCCACCTTTCAAACCAGAGCATCCCTTACTGTGTATCACATGGTGTCATTCTCCAGTGTTCTGTCACCTTGTATACTTCCATGGCACAAAAAAGCGGTGCACTGATAATGTTAAGTCAGATCTGGGGCTTTTTTAGCAATGGCCCCAACCACAGTCTTCACTTCTCCCCAGGTGTGTGGCAAAAGAACTGAGGGCTTGTCATATGGTTCTTATCCTGTTATTTGCCATTAGCATTGGCCTGCAGCCATGACACTTACTTTCTGATCTGCAGCTAATCTGGTTCCAATGCACAGGCTGTTTGGGCTTAAGGACAGAACACAGGCTCTGTCTTCCATACCTGCTATCTCCTCATAGGAGTTAATCTGGAAGACAATGTACTGTTTTTCCATTCCAGCCTTGGTATTAACAGGTGATCTACTCTGAAACCTTTAACCTTCGCCAGATGAGATCTTAGGATTCAGTGAAAAACTATAAATGCATGGTTACAAGTACATGAAGTAGGATAAGCAATATTAGATAAAAAGAAAAAAAAAATCACAATTACCAAAGATTGAGGTATTATAGCAGATGTTTGAATATTGGAAGAGAATATATGGAAGAGATGAACAGAAAATTTGTTTTGAGTTTTTAAGGTTAAGGGGCATTTCCCTGAGGGTTAGGGCAGATAAAGCCATCTGACCACATCTTGGATGAGGAAAGCACATCTGTTTCACATTTGTACTTTGTCTGAGCCTATACTATCTTTGCTTTGGCTTATTTGCAACTCAGTATGATTTCTATTGTTATAATGACATTTAATGACATGTACTTGTTAATGCTATGACTAGACTTAGTAATATTATCAATTCTAATATTAAAACTACAGTCTAACAATCTAAAATAAGGGTTATGGTTCATAGGCCCTGGACACCCTGCATGTATTGACTTAAAACTCTGATAAACTCTGAAAAATGATATTTTGGATTCTTTATATGCTGAATGTCAGTTGAATGTTTGTTCCTGTACATAGTTTAGTATGTGTGAGTGTATAGTCACGTTGTGGCTTTCAGCCTATAATTGCTAAAAGAGGGGTTGACTACTCCTTGCTGCTGTTTTGTGTCAGTGGTTTTGGATGCTGTTGGCTCAGCCCACATGGAGCCACTTCACACAAGGGGTAGCCTAAGCCAGATCTATGCTCAGAAGACATTGCACCACCATGGACAGTAACATAATTGCCATTCTATTAATGGTCTGTTGGTTACAGCCACATCATTGCCAAGCAGTCATTGTAGACTTCTATGAGACAGAATGAGACAATGTTTTTGGTTCTTTATTAATTATTTACAAACTCTTGGGAGATTTCCTGGTGTGGTAATAGCAATTGGAGTAACGGTTGAAAAACATTAACTATTGCAGTTGTCAAAGCAATCTAATTTGTAAATGTGCAAAGTCATATCCTAAAAATAGAATGTGACATCATTGCACTTTAAGTGTCTTAGTCACTCCTTAATCGTTTAATTTGTTTGCCTAAAAAGGAGATGCATAAGATGCATATAAATGCATATATATATATATATATATATATATATATATATAAATATATCAAAATAATAACAGTTTTTTTGTGTTATTGTGCCCCACATTTATGTGCATACTCAGACAAGCCTAAGCAAGAGCTGTCATCTGTGTAAGAGGTATAGTAAACACTCCTATTTCCTCCTCACCTGATGTTCCCTTGTGTTCAATAGTCTCTTCTCACAGTAATCATAATAATCTTCCCCACATTATCAACATTAGTCAATACTTCTTGATATCTTATTTCCTCACTTTTTACAGCTCTAGCATGTGGTAGTGTGGTATACAAAAGGGCTCTTGCCAGAATCTAATGATTTGGCCGCTGTCTCTGTTTTTGCAGGCTGATTAAGTCATGCTTTTGTTTCCAGGGTCACCACAAGATTTCCCATAATCCCAACATGAGGCTGAGCTAACCAGCTAACAAGGTAACGATGGAAATTCTGTGACTCTCATCGCTTACCATTCATCTAGATTTAGCTATGGTCCATTGAGCAGGAATCAGAAAACCCTTGCTCTATTGGCTGTGTTCTCAACACTCTGGTCTCTGTAGTGTGCTTAAGGAAGTATGTGTGTCTGTTAAAGTGAAGAACATCATAAAACGTGGTTAAATGGTGTAAGAACAGTGGAAACCTTTGGTATACTTTACCAATACTGTAGCTGAGTACCCAAGTAAAATGACCCAATGTGCTCCACCCCAAAAAAGGGCTCCATATTTAGGCAAAAACATCTAATTTTATGGGTGGGTGGGAGGGTGTGGGTGTGTGTGTGTACGTGTGTGCATACTGTGTGGCAGTTTAGATGCATTAGCTGTCATATTTTCCTCTCTTGGAAAAAAACAACTCTATTTGTGTCAAGGGAGGAGCAAATTGTACCTTTTCTTAAGGAGTCTGTGAAGCTCAACAAAACACACAGCTGTCATCACTTCCTGGCACTTCACCTAGAGCTCATCCAAGCCCACTTTCCCAACACGCCTTGTTCAATGCTTGTTACTGCCCTTGATTGAACACAAAAACCATTATGGCCAGCCTTTGATGGAAAGACTTTAGAATAGTCTTGGGAAGTTGCAAATCAAATCAGCCTGGCAGCTTCCCCTATGCCACTTACCATACTTATAGCTACAGTAAGCATGTAGCATGTAGCTCACCCAACACATACCCAGTCAAAACAGTTAGATCAGAGCTTGGCATAGAGGCCCGTGGGTATGGGGCTCCCTCAGAACTGTCAGGTCTTCTGCTGGGCTCAGGAAGCAGAACTGAAACCCAGAGTATGGCCAGGCTCTGCCCACTCTTTCCATTGCCACCACTCAACACAGAGGATGTTAAAAACAAGTTGATCATTGGAGAAAACAAACTACACAGAGGCACATTGTTCAAGTCTCCTTCTCATATAAAGGAAATAGGTCTGGGAAAAAGAAACTGTCTCAATTGAGATTCCACTGTAAGTGTGTCTGAAGTGTGCAAGCAGACCAGGTTCAAATCTTTTGATAAAATCATCAGTCTATGGTCAGTCTACAATGCCATATAGTGATTATAATGGCTAATTTGCTGCTAACTGCAATTTGCACAACAAAAACAATTAATATTACTTTTCTGGTGACAGACATATCAATCAATATTGCTATATTTGCTCTAAGATTAGTAATACGATTAAGAATAAATTCTCATTTCCCTCTCCCAATTCTTGCACTAAAAGCTGTAGTTTATCAGGACTAGTTAGATAAACTAAGAAATGGGATCATGTCACCCACCCAAACCATCAAATGTAACCACATAATACATATAATATACATTACATATACTGTAAGGCAAATTTGTGGTGAACTGTGTATTGCATGTAACTCAGATGCTATGGCATCATTCATCATAATAAGCCTCTCTTATACAATCTTTTCTCTTACTCTGTTATTACCAAATGATGCCAATTATTCCCCTCCCAGAAATGACAACCAACGTGACCACTACTACGCAAATCTCTAGCAAATCATTCATAAAACTCCTTTGCTTTGGTCTGATCTTCAGTTTGACAGACTTTTACAAAAATAAAACATCAGTTTGCATATTGATTTTCACAAAGATGTCATGGAAAGTTCCACTTCTCCCTGTCAGCACTCTGTGTATAAATGATTGAACGATATGATGGCCAATGGGAAATTCAAATGTAGATGTACAGTATGTATGTGTGGGTGGATGGCAGTGTAGATGGATAAATTTTGCATGTTCCCTTTTTTCCATGTAATGTCACTCTTGCGGGTACAAAATACAGAGCCAAACTGCACACATCTGGGATAATCTCCAAGTCCTACACTTTCTCACACTGTAGTTCTCACACCTGCCTATAATGAATATACTGTAAAGAGCATAATATCACAGGGCCTGCAATGGAGATTAAGATACTTCCATGTTTCAAGGCCCACGGTTAACAGATTTATTATCTTAAGGCACAATCGTTGTCCTTGTAAACACTTCCCAAACTCTTCAGTATTGAAGCCTGTTAACAGATTACAAATAAAGAACTTGGACTTATTTTTAAAACTAATTGTGTGCTGCAGGACTGAAGATTTTGTCTTCTGTTGGTAATTGCAATACTACTATTTTCATTTGTTCTTACATAAACTCATGCACATAGCAATGCAATTTGTTTACAACATTGCCATATGTTTTTAGACTGTTTTTGAATTATTTGCATAGAAAAACTACAACTTTGAAACAGTGGTTGTAAAGATGTACATATTCAAGTCTTGTTAAAGTTAATCTTCATGATTTTCCACCTACAGACAGACAGACAGAGAAAAAAAATTGAGAGAAAGAGCAAACAACTACATCAAATAAGTGATGTTTTATTAACAAATTTCAGGAGGAGCACGTGTGGATAAACGATCCGGCCAATTCATCATCAGTAATCACATCATCCGGCCTATCAACCAAGAGAGAACCCCTATAAATAATCAAGCAGCCTTTCCTTCATTCTGTCTAGTCTTTCAGCATCCCTCCACCACCCCGACTCCTCTCCATTACCCCATTCCTGGGGGGGCGCTCTGTGTTCGGGCAAGCACCCAGCTCGGAGCTCTCCGAGGTTCGGGAAGAACTCGAAGCCCTCTCCCGGACAGCACTCCAAATACGCATACTATTCTTCTCACTTCATTATCTGCAAAGGCGAACTCGTAAAATATGATGTGTTGATAAAGACAGAGTAGAATGTATTTAATTGTGTAATGCCTGTGAAAACTTAGCTAAAGTCATTTTTTGTGATTTATAATTCTCTACAGAAAATCATCGTACATAACCTGAAGAAGATTCTGTGAAAATACAACCTTGATTTTTTTCATATTCACTGGGTAAATGAAATCCTAGTAAAATTAATTATTAAATTCAAACGTCGATATTCATTATCTCATAATCAGATTATGAGACTTAAGCCTGGATTTTATAGACAGGGTCACAATTGTGCATTAAGCACTGCTGTGGGATGGGTGGAGGGTCCTAGTTCCCAGGGTGAATGGTTAAAGACCCTTCTGCACAAGGTGGAAGAAATGGGAAGTCTAACACTCTTTAGCACAAAGCTAAGTTAAGCTAACTAGCCATCTCTACTGAAAAAAACAGCTAAAACCAGCCTAAGCTGGTTGGCTGGTTTTAGCTGGTCTCTTAGCCTGGTTTTAACTGGTTAAGCTAGGATAACAGGCTGGTTTCAGAGGGGCTTTGAAAGCATTTTCTGCTGGTCAGGCTGGTTTTACCTGGTCAGGCTTAAAAACCAGTTTGACGCACCAAGACTGTTGTAATTAGTACTTAGTATTGCCAAGAGGTTCCTTTAGTGCTGTCAATTTATACAAACTCAAAAAAACTGATGATTATGAACATAAGTACTCTGTCTTCATACTGTGCTTTTTTCTTGATTTACTCTCGGATAAAGACGAGTGACAGAAGACAGATGGAAAAGTGCCTCTTTTAAAGTGTATTCCAAAACCTGCAATAAAATGCATTCCAAATTGGTTTTCTTGGACAAGGTTTTTCAGTGCATGTGTGAGCATTAAACATCAGTGGCAGGCTCTCATCCACTGGCACCGCTTGTCACTTGGAGCACTGGCAGGGCGAAATGTTCCAATCAAGAAGCGGTTCTTTTGGATCAGCCTCCTATGTGTGGTTAACCCAACGTTCCCTGGACAACATGCTTCCCACCAGACAAACTGCCAATCTCTCATGCCATTGCATAAGCTTTCCAAAGTACTGACGCAGACATGAACCCTAAATATGCATTACAGCAGTGACTTCCCACCTCAGACATCCTTGCACGGTCATTCATGGACTTACAAACACAAGCTTGGTTTGTCCACTGCCTAAGATAATTTGTTTGGTGTAGCCTTCTTTAAGGCAGCAGGGGAAACACACTTACTGTAATAACTTATGATTCCTTTAAATTTATCAAAACTGTAGTGAAACAAAACAGAATTTAGTGATGAATGACTGATACAATGTTTAATAGAAAAATATTAGTGATTTGGTTCATTTACAACATTTATATCTTCCTAATCCTAATCTAGTGCAAATTATAATCACACACTACTACCTGCAACCACTCAAGAGGTGAATATTGGTATATATTAATTTCTTATGTTGTTTGCAGTGACTAACTCAATTGCTAGTTGATATTACATAGAATTCTCATTTAAACCATGTTAATTTAAACCAACAACTGGGTTTGTCTTTATGTGTCCCAACAATGGTGTATGATTTGATAAAGTTCAGAAGAATGATGACTATCATTATAATATACAAAAACACAGTTGCCTCTAAGGTCTCATAACGTTGCAAGGCAACCTAAAAACGGTCCAGTAACATAATATGTTCCTACAATTTAAGTAATTACATGACTTACTGGCAACCTAACTGCTATGTCCCAGGCACGTAATATTATAACCAATAAGTTACCAATTGACAACATCGCCTTTACGGTCTCCTAACATTTCCAGGTGACCAACAACTGTCAAGTTACTTAATGTTTACATGCTATTTTAGTAATCCCATTGCTTTTTGACAAAGTAACCGAAACATCATATAGTTAATTTATTACAATTAAATTAGTTGTCTGGAATGCAGCTTAATGTGGCGAAACTTAGCTGGGGTTACTAAACCCAAGCGTAAAAAGGAAAGTCGCCCCAAACATGTTTGATTCAGTGCTTTGTTTGATATTTATTGTACTGTGTTGACAGTGTTGACTGTGCTGCTTATCTAAAAGACATTTTTGGTGAAAAGGACAAGGATGAAAGAGGAGGGGAGGAGATGACAGGATGACATATTGGCTGGTGAGTAAAAAAGTTAATTTTAAACCCTGGTAACATAAGTAGCAGGACTCCTTATTTTTGCGAGGTGGGGCACATTTTTATTTCACAACAACTTAAATCAGTGCTTAAGAGATATAAAAAATAAGAATGTAAAAAATGGCATAATTATTTATATTCTGACAGCAATAAAATTGCTTTTTACTGACAGGAAAGTTAATTCCCCTGACAAGAAATTTGGTTTTATATGGTACGCGAGAGATTTGATACTTCTCAACAAATAAAAAAAATCATGTTTTTATAAACCTTTATGGAAATAAACTCAATTTTAAGCTTTATTATTATTTATTTTTTATTATTAGGTTTATTATTAGGTTATACAGCACCTGTGGTGGTCAAGAACAGAGTTCTCATGGAAATGGTTTTAACGGAAGAGAACAGCAATACCATCACGTCAATAAAAGAATAAAAGACTTCCATCAGATGAATTAACATACCTTTTAGTTTAATTGCTTTTGAATATTTTTTATATATTTATTCCCTTTAAATATTGAGAATCATTAATTAACTGTATGCAGTGTTCGCTAGCATTGTGCTAGCTACCGCTTAATTAACTAATTTATTTGAATCTGCAGTGATTATAAACGTTTTTAATTAGTATGGAGCAAATGAGGACATACTTATGTCTGGCCATTAAAACATTTGCTGGTGAGATACTGAGTGTGCGGGTACATGGTGCTTTTATTGCAACATTATGCATTATACAAGACAGACATACCCACCATATACGTAGAATTTAAAATGACTAGGTTTAATTTGTTTTCTTCCTTATTTTTTTCAGTCAAAAAGGTGCACATCATTTAAAAATATCCAAAAATGTTTGACAGAACCTTTTTAGCAAACTCTGACGCTTTTTGATGGTTTCAAAGGCTAAACCAGATTCAACCTGTTCCAATCTCTCAAGGCTCTTCAGTAAATCACAGAGGAACGCAAACCATGGTTTTGTGTTACTGCGTGGACAAAATATACACTTGACACTGAAGGACAACAAGGTAGAGACAGACGACGGAATGAAGAGTGATAAGAAGGGTGCTTTGTATTATTTTGATTTTCTGCTGTTATTTGAGATCAAGCATAATGCAGAGATGGGATGTAACACTCTAAATCAGCTGACAGAGATACATCTACATCTCTTTACCAATACGTAATATCATACACACAATAGAATATTAAACACTTTGTGACATCCTTGAACTTATGAACAAACTTTTTTTTTAAAGTTATATTAGAAAATAACATGCTTAAAAAAATATGTGTCAAGTTAAAAGAATTCCTTTTACAAAAAATGCAAAGAATTCCTTTACTAGAGCACATTCTACTTTATAAGATTCTTTTAGATTATTTTTGTTATTACAATGATGCCTAAAAGAATATCACTATTGAGGGCTCCACTCTAATGTAAGCGGCAGGAACAATATAGTGGGGTGGAAGACAACTGACGTGAGCAGCATACTGGTTAAACCTCACATGGTGTTTTGGTTATGGCACACGTGCATGCCCCATGGAAACTCTCAGATGTGGAGCCATTGGGCTGCGGTCCAAATGCCTAAACCACAGGTCCCACTTTTCACAGTAAATGGAGAGAAAACCATACATGCAGCTGTTCCTGTGGAATGGACAAAGGGTAATGCTCAGAGGCAGCACTTGTCTTACAGTTATATAGAAGAGATGCAACCATTCTTCTAAGTAGAGTTTTCCACTTCCCTTACTCCAGCACACCAGGTTTCCAAAAGTGCCTGCCCTCATTGCTGTGAAGAGAAATGTTATGTTGTTATCCTCAGGTGAGGTTAAGCCAAGGATAAACCCCAAATGCCTGCAGTGTATGGAATATGAGCAGAACAGTCCAAACAACTCCACAGAACAAGTTTCCATTGCTCGACTTAATTTTTGACTTGATTCAGCTAAACCAATGTACATGACTCAGGAGAAGTAAGGAAAGGTCTGTATGCTATCCTCTCCAGTCTATATATTTGGGTGCTCATTGGAAAATTTACAAGGTGATTGGGATGTCATTTCTGACCATATATAACATAACATATTATGGCTTGACTGAGGTCAGAGTCTAATCAGATATGAAGAAGAAGGTTTCCGATTACACCTGATAAAACTGCCGTTTCCTCCAAACTGAGGAACTAATTAGAGAGCTTGTGGGTTTATCATTTCTTTTCCTGGCTGTGTTTATCCGCACAGAGGCATGACTTCGTTTTGCAATCTCTCCCTTCCTCTCTCCCTTTGTCTCTATCTCTCTTCCTTTCTCTATATCTCACTGTCTTGTTTAGGAATGAGATGAAAGCAAGGAGATCTGTTTCATCATGCTCCAAGGCTAAAACATACAAACAGTTTGTCTGTGCTTGTATAAACTACTGCTACCACTTTTTGTTGCGATTAGTGGCAGTTTTGCCAAGGTGTAGGTTGACTTTGGCAGGTAGTCCCTACTGTTGTATACTGGTAACTACACCATTATGCAAGTAAAAAAAACATACATCTCCAATGGCATCCATTTAATGCAAATTAAAAAAAATTAACTATGTTATATTACAAGATGCACATGGCCATACATAATCTTTTAAAAGCACTTTTTCTAAAAGAGGGCTATTATTTAAAAAATGCTGAATGAAAGTAAGGATAGCAGTAGTTTATACAAGCAGTAGTTTAGGTATGATTGCATGTTCATACCTAAAAATAAACTGCACACACAGCTCTCTGCAGAAAATCTTGGTAAAATTGGAATGCCCATCATTCACAAAGTTCTGAACCCAGTGAGCCCATGAGCAAAAATGCAGGGTGCGTACTTCCAGGACTTCATGAAATATTGCAGACAATATTTTTTTTTATATGCACACAGACAGTAGAAAGTGACCACACAGGCTAATACCAGAGATAAAGATGGAATCTCTGGAAGGCTTTTGCTGTGTTTTGACTCCATTCTCTACACTGGCTCAGGTTCGCATGCTTCTCAGTGAGCTTCCTTGCTGTGTTTGTTTGGTCAGCACAGCACCCTACATACCTGTTGCAAAACAGTCTCACATGCCATTTTTAAGATGCTTATCGGGTGTGTTTAAGTTCAGAAAAAGGACAAGGAAATGGTAGTTACATAAAAGTATATAGAAAAATGGGCTATACTATGACACAAAGACAACTATGTTGCTTTTTGGGAATTATGTATAGCATATGTGTTCATGAAAAAAGGTAGCTGCATGTGACTCAAAGCTGGCAAACGAAAGAAACAGTTGTTATTGAAACACACACACTGTCACTCCATTTTTCTTAAAGCACTAATCACAAGAAGAATGCTGTAAACTGGTAAGATGGGTTCAGATTACACACTCAGCCGTGAACTGCTGCACACAGACTGTAAAAAACTCAGAGTGTCTTTCTGTATGAACTTTCCCACAATACTTCTCTCACACATGCTTAATCTCACACCCACTGTGCCAATCCATCACATACACATCACCCAACTCTTACCTACAATTCATAAAAACAACTATTTCAATACAACATTTTCATACAGTTTTATGACTTTTTATGGTCTATTTAATAAAGATTAGCAATAATAATTTAACCTCTATACTGAAGTTAATAAAAACGTAAAAAAAATAAAACTTTTCACATTTATATTTTTTGCAAAGATATTTACATAAAAAGGTAACCTTTATGTCTAAGTCATAATAAGGGGCCAGATTTTGGAGGTGGATGAAAAGCTTCTTGGAATTAATGATTTTTATTTTAATTATATGACATAACTTATCATCATGCTAAGTGATCAATCTGTGCCTTTTGTAATAGATCAGTGTTGTTTTAGCCTATACGTGACACAGTACAGGTGTTCTGTAGTCATACAGTTTGTACCAGCTTTCTATATAAGAATCGTTTAGAGATTTGAAAAGCAAAATGTCTGGAAAAATATACGAAAGTATCACAGATACTCCACAGGATTAAAAATGAATTGAATGCCTGTATCATCTGTAAAAGCGATGCATCAATGCACTTTAAAATATAAAATAAAAAGCCATGGTAAAAAAGCTATAATCTCAAACACCCTCATTTGACATTTAGGCTTGCCCACAACATTAATTTCAACTTCTTGAGCCTCTCATGCAAATGATTACAGGCCAACTCTAATTAATTGGTATGTAAACCTCTGAGCCCAATTACTCCTCAGTCCTCATGGACTGTGTTTGTCAAATAAAACCCTCTTTATGAGAAAAGTTTCCACTGGAGCAAAAATATTTGATTAAAGTTTTGTTTTTTGACTGAACTATATTACAATAAAGCATATTACAAGACCTAAACCTGCTCAATCCCCTTTTATTTAACAGTGGTAATCACTAACGATTAGTGTCTTAATAGAAAATGTGAAAATGTATTGAAATATTTTAGATAACACATAATGGAGCAACTCAATATTCTGATGGACAAAGGTCAAGGACTTTGATCAGAACACCACATAAGAAAGTACACAGGACACATAAACTTTCTGTTAATGGCTGGAATGATGAATTGATGACTCTGGGCAGTCTTTTAGGGATGTGGTATAACTGGGTTATAAAACTTATAGAGGGTTGCCTAGAAACATGTCAAATTCCCTCAAGTAAAATTTATGGGCAGAAATGACAAGCTAGGCATAGCATATGCTCTGCTGGCTGTAAACAAAGATTTAAAGCATTGATTACAATTTTAAATAAAGTCCAAGACATTTAAAGAAACATACAATATATTGAAGTTATTAAACTAACTTGAAAATATTAACTATCTGCTTTTCATTTCAGTCATATCATGTTTTCCTGTAGTTCTGACAGACAATACGTCCAATGCCAAGGTCATGGATCTGAATCCCACAGAAACTAATGAACTGATAACTTTGTAAGTTGCTTTGGATAAGGGCACCTGCATGTGGTTAGAAATCAACATATAGCCTGGTGCATCCACATTAAAAGCTTTGCTAAATCATTTTCCTGCTTTCATTTTCTTCAGCAACAATGGTACTGATAATTGCTCTCTCTTTCTTACTGGTGGCACACCAGTAAGACTTTACGTTGCTGTCTTATATTCTCATTTAAAGTTATTTGTGCAATAATGTTACCCTCAGCCTGCTTTTTGCGTTCTCTCTTGTTGCACACTAATAAAACTAGGCAAATGCACTTGTGCTGCCAGGGGCAGTGAGGGTTCTAGTCCCTCTTACGAGTACACTTTTACACGAAACAATTTTGTACAATTTATGTCTCTTGCCAAGTTCAACACACATGGGATCCCTCTAATGTCCAGCAAACTGTTGCTTTGCTCAGAAGGATACACAACTGTATGTTTTTAAGCTCGGCTGTGAATGCATTGTAGTAGAAAGTGAGAAAACACAAATATGCTTTACATAGTGATTTGTAATCATTGATTTTCCCTAAAAAGTATAAACACTATCACTCTGGGATTATCCAGAGAAAAATATTATAAAAGTTCTAACGGTATCGACTTTTATATTGTTCTTGAAACTGGTACACAATTGTTAACATACATAGGATGAAGGATATCTAAAATTCTAAATGATTAATCTAAATTCTTATATAGAAAAACTATTAAAGACTTTGTCTCAAGCTCTGCTTAGATTTGCTTTGTTGATTTAATTACTGATTCTTCACATTACACATGCAGTGGTTTTGATTTTTTTTCTTAGGAGAAAAAACTAAGCAGCAGTACACTTAATGATAACCCTTTACATAAATGCTCGCTTTGTTAAGCATTTATAAAGGTCTTCATTAATAAGTAATACATCATTCACAAATGCCTTATAAATGTTTCCTCAGTATTTATAAGTCACTTTGTATTAAAGCATTTGCTAAATGCCTAAATATAAATGTACTCTAATTGTTAACGTACAGTTACAGGCACTTTTAACTTTATAAATGAAAAGGGCTTAGAAATACCTGACAAATAGTGAGCCACTTTTAACTCACATGTTATAAATGCTTAATAAATGCTTTTTAATGATGTTATTTGCAAAAAAGCTTAATACAGTGAGACTGAATAGTGTTATATTGTTTTTTTTTATTTTTTTATTATAATATCTCACGACCATATCCAAACATGTTGCTTACCAGATGCTACCCATCCACAGCAATTTATAAAATGACTGATATTTATTAAATTGAATTAGTCAAACTTTATATCCTCCAAAACACATTTTATTCAGGATAATTGGTATTGGTGTTGGTTTTTATTTTGGCAATTTTGGTAATTGGTAATTTTATGTATAAATCAGTAAATCACAATTTTAGGTTTTCTCAACAAAATAAAGAAATGCCTATGCTTACAAACGTATGTTCCTTAATTGAAAACATATTTATTTTTAAAGCTAAATAATTATCAATCGCTAGCTTGCTAATCATGTTCCAACACAATGCATCAATATTTATTATAATACTACTACATAATACTACTACATGTCACTTTGTAATGCTAACTCAACTAATTTGATTGATTTATGGTTTAATAAGAACCATTACAGAATTAAACAATAAAAATATGACAGACAAACATTAATTCACCTTACCATGCATGCTCTCATCCTGCCAATATCTAGTCTATAAATATCCATCCACACCAACCACAGGCAGAATTGCATAACATCGTATGAGCAGTCCCAACATTTAAAACAGAACTACAGTAAATGAATCACTTACAATACTAAATATAAATAAGCACCTTTATTAAGCAATGATAAATTGTAAATTAATATGGCTCTCTATTTGACAAGTATTGGATAAAAGCCAGGCTTTTATTCATGTATTTATGTATAACTGCTCAAATAATGATTTACAATACATTTGTAAATTACTTAATAATCCTTAATAAACACCTTTATAATGCTTTACAAAGCACTGTAAAAATAAAAAGTTTGAACGTGTGTTCACACAGAATGGATCCATGGATCATGGGATCAAGGCTCTGTGTGAATGGGGTTTTATTGTAGTTACAGTGATGGGACTGCTCATGCGCAGTTACGCAATCATCACTGTAGAAATTAAAAGATCCTGGAGGAACCATTTGGGGTTCCTCATGGTTCAGTGGAACCATCAGGAGGACCTCAAGACACCTTTTTTAACAAAGCGTGGCTCTCTGAGGAACCATTAACAGTCTTGGCAGTTCTTGCAGAAACACACAATTAACTGTGTATTTTGTGGAATCTCTGTGTGAATGAATCACTCACAATACTAAGTTTAAGTAAGTTTATTAATATTACTTAATAATCCCTAATAAACACCTTTATAAGTGCTTTACAAAGGGAACCTTAGGTTACCCACCCAATAAATAGATACAGTTTTAATTTGATTCACTAACACTGATTTACTAACACTACTTTTTTACAAATGTTACCTCTAGATGTGAGCTGTCGCAATGACAAACTATGAAAGTGGCTGATAATAGTACATAGTACCTTTTATGCATTAAATGCAGAAATCATAAACTAAATACAAATCAGTAACACAGAATTAACATTTATTATTATAAACTTTACAGCTGTGCTGAACTTCTCTTATACATTAAAACAAGCTGATTTATGCTGATCTCGGCACCAACCACTGCGGATGTTTAACATATGTGTTTTAAAATGACAGTGTTAAAGGCGGCTGTGTATTTTTTCGAAGTGTTTGGAAATGATTCAGGGTTAAAAAACAAAACGACCTCATACAGTATATATGACATAATCTCTTTTCCACTCTCGCTGATAGTTGAATAAACCCTCTTATCACTGCTCTTAGTCTGATTTTGCTATTATCATGGAACTGAGTTAAGGCATTGCCTCATAATGTAGGCGGCTCTTAGGAAACTGTGCCATTTATGTGCTTTGTGTGTCTTCTTGGCTTACTCCTGATATAAAATGGGCTGCCACTAGAATTCATGGTGCCGTGTTTTTTTTTGCTGTTATCCTAAATGTAATGAGTTGTCTATATACGGGTTATGTAGTTTCATGTAAAGTTTTAGTAATAAACAATAAATGCCATTATCTGAGAACAGGGTACAGATTGTTGTTCCCATTTTTTTTTAAAGCAGTACAGTAAAAAATTCCATATTCTATTTTTTGGAAAGGTTAGATAAACTGTCTAACATACAATCAATAAAATCTGAGATTGAGACAGAAAATGAGACAGAAATTTGTTATCGATTGGTGAAGCTATTTGGTCCAGAATGAGGACCAAATTCCATGATGAAACTTTTGGAGCAGCACAGTAACACAAATAAAAAAGCATACACACTCATTCAGACACATAGACTGGTGTTTAAAGAACAAACATAATCCTACATTATTTTTTCAACAAGGGAGTGAAAATCCAGGCCAAATCCAAGTTGAGTTAACTCTAATACTTTCCTTCTTACCAAATGCAAATGAAAAGGGCAGCTAGCTAAACAGTCTGGTACATGGCTGCTTTTCCCCAGTGGTGCTGGCATGTGATCATAGCATGACGTTTGATAGTGTGGCTTTAGTCTAAACAAATCAAAACAAACAAATGAGATATTCCCTTGAATAACACATTGATGCAATAATGACTGCAAGATAAAAAGTGACTTTTAGCCGAGGGTGAAACAAAGGAGGGTTACATACTTGTTAGATGAAAGGCACTGATGTCAGTAAACGTGTGGAAGCGACTAATGCTTTTCTCTAATAGACTGTATAAATTGGCAACATTCAAACAATTTAAAGCAACCGGTTAAGAAATGCTTGGATTAAGTAAGTAGAACTTTCGTATTTAGATTAGAGTTAAATCATAGTTCTTATTACGTCAACTCAAATATTTTTATTTAATGTGAGTAAACTCATTTATCATTCCCATGAAATTAAGTTAGAGAGAAATTGAGACAGAACTGAAATGAGTATACAAAGATGTGCTTTCATGTTAACTAATGTTAACACATTAATGTTAAAAAAATAAAATGTACACTGACATTAAACGTGTGCTTACTTACATGGTGCTTGTTAAATCCACAAATATAATTCAAGTTAATTAAAAAATAATCTGTTTAATTAACTCAAATTGAAGACTGTCTGATATGAGCTTCTAAACAAAATTTCTGGCCCAGTAATCAGTATCTCTGACACATTCGGACAAAGGAAACAAGGGCTATAGTTAGCACACACATACAAACAACTTTCCCCCATCTGCGTGACCCCAGCACACTAAAGGTTAATGTTCTGTCCTTATGGTCACCTGTTATTTAAGTTTCTGTCAGGGTAATGATGCAATTGACCCACTGACCTCAAAATTAACCTTTGACCCCTGCTGCTTTTGTAAACCTAAAAAAGCTGAATTATTACAAAAAATGCAAAAGAGGGCCAATTCTTTTTTTCTGTATTGTTATGGTTTTTACAAATAATAAAACAATAGCATACAAGCAATTTGCTAGTGAACCTGAGGATGATATATGGTTAACCGCAAGTGAGTTACTCTTTTAAACTACAGTTCAACAGAAAATTCAAAGCATGTAAATAAGTATAATAAGTAATAAGTATGTAAATAGTATGTAAAAAAGTACTTAAATAAGTAAAAAAACAAGGAGAGGCCCAAAAACTTTCCTATACATTTGCTTTTTCTAGTTCAAAACAATACCTATCAACATTGATATCATCATGTTAAAACTAGTAAAGGTGGATAAGTCTGTTTCTGTGAATTTACTGGAGTAACAACATTTTAGTGCATGGTTCATATTTGCTTGTAATCATAGGGAAACCACTTTAAGTGCTATATAGCACCTTTTTTGTTAAATTGAGGTCCTATTTAGCACCTATATAGTATCCCGAAAGTATTTGTCCCTTTTCTTCTTTGTTACTTTTAAGGTTCAGATGGAAAGTTTTAATTAGATTTTTTTATAATGTGTTTTTTGGATTGGCTATACCAATTATAATTTTGCAGTCATGCACAAAGTGGGCCAGCTGGTTCAATATTATGTGGTATGTATGATCTACTAGGCTAGGCGTCTTATGTTTAGAAAGATGTTATCAAAAACAGACACTGCATACCTTTTTGTAATAGCAATGTACCCATTAATAAAGACTACAGCAGGTATTTTCAACAGGGTACTTATTTTATCAACAATATGATGAACAACAAGAATACTGAACAAGACACTGGAAAGTGGAGAAACTATACATAAAATGTCTGCTTTTTTATTATTTTCTACATAGGTTACTTACCTGATCAAAGTGTACAACATACAGTTGTTCTCAGCAACTAGTCCCATCTGCCAATCGAATACAAATACTATAACAATATAGCCCTAAGCAGCAATTATCAGGGTCCAATCATGTTTGGAAAAATGGAGAACATGACTCAATTGAGCCATTTTAAAGGACAGATGGATTTCTAACACAAATAATATTATTTGTGAGATGTTATGTTAATACTGTAGGAGTGTTTGACTAAATGTAGAACTTCATCTGGTTCACCCATTAATATGACAAATACAGTTTGTCTCATGTTTACAGTTCTCTTTCGAGGGAACCCGCTGCGGCATGAAATGACTATTGGATGATAATACAGGTTAAGGACAACCTAGAATATTTGTCCCTTGGTGTGGATTTATCCCACAAGCCCCCAAGGTTGCCTACTAAGCCATGCAGAGTAACATCTAGTTTAGTGGGCAAGGCATACAAGGCGCCAGGTCGGGCTAGGGCATATCTGCATGCTATAGCCATCCTGCAGGCATACAGTACCAAGCCGACCTGCTTGAGGAGTTAGTGGAGTGCGAGGCTATAGAAGTTTCTGGACGAGTTTCGTAAAGACATCAGATTTAGCTCTCCGTGCCGCCAAGGAGATGGCCCATGCCATCGGCCGCTCCATCACCTCTTGGGCATCAAGGAGTGTAATACATACCTGAGGCCTCTTCCAAGAAGCCAAGCTTCAAACTATTTTACCAAACATCTGTAGTGAAATTAGTACAGCCGTTCCCTGCCAGTCCTCCATTTCAGGGCGCTCACAGTATAGTTCAAAGACCCCATCGTCAGCCTCAAGAGGTTCATCCCCCTAGAACTATTTGCACACGAGTGAAAAAGATTCCCAGGTGTTACGTCCTAGTTTATCCACATAATAGAACTATGATAAAGGATTGAATTTCCCCGCCATCCTCCAGGGTTCAACGGGATTCTGTCCACTGAGGCGTTTAGAACAGGAAGTTATTACCCTCTTTAAAAAGGGGGCAATAGAGTACCTAGGGTACTACACCCAGTATTCCCAGGAAGAACTGAATCGGTCTCTGAGGAGATACATTCACAATTACATTTACATTTATTTATTTGTCAGACTCTTTTATCAAACGTGACTTCCAGTGCATTTTAAAAATAAAAAGGAAACAGAACAGGAAAAAACAGAACTAAACAGAAGTAAACTAAACAGAACAGACATATGACAGTAGTTATAGGTTAAGTATAAAAATTGTAAAAACAACCTTTAAAGTAGAATAAATAGTATAAATCTTTAATTTGAAATTATACAGTCACAAAATAAGACACAAAGTAGCATGCTGTTCTATTCCCTTTTTTCTGTTTACACATTATTTACACAATATTTCTGTTTAAACATTATTTAAACCATTTTTCAAATTAAAAGTTAAAAATTTTGATTTAATGTGTTGTAAATCTGTTTACAGTGTCAAGGATATGAGATTTCCATGGATATGAGATTTCTATTCTAGCCCTGTACTAGAACAAGGGGAAACAAAGTTAATTTACAGCCCACAAATGTTACACTTACATTTGTGCAAGGTGTAACTACATAGAACAAGGTGGAACTAAATATGGCTTTAATTTACAGTGCACAGATGTTACAGCCCAACTACATAAAACAAGGGGGTAACAAATTATAACCATTTAAAACCTGCACATGTTACACTTTCCCTGTTACTACATAGAACAAAGGATATATATTTACATACAGTAGTAATTACAGAGAAAAATTTAATAATATTTTGGATTTCTGGTTGTTTTTGGTGGGCAATCATGAATTGGTTGCCCTCGTTCCTGTGGCAATAAGGGCCCACTAAACATCTTTATTTTGTAAAGATGTGCTTGACAATATTTTGTAGTCAGGTGATTATTTAATAACATAGTATTTACAGTTTTATGCATTTGGCAGATTTATTTTCCAAGTTACTTACAGTAAATTTAAGGTATACATTTTTTTACCAGTCTGTGGGTTTTCTGGGAATCAAACCCATGACCTTTGTGTTGCTATCACAATGCTCAATCAGCAGGAACATTTATTATACATTTTCAGCTTTTCCTCACAGGACTATTACTGCATTTTATTTTCAGTGATATGATTTAAATAAATACTACACATTTAAAAAAAGAATCTGAATATTTAGTAAATCAAAATAAGAGTTTTGGAACATTAAATATCAAAAGAAGAAAAAATGTGTTGAATCTGACTGTAAAGTTTATTTATTACATAACTTAAAAAAAAGTGTTGTATCTGACTGTAAAGTGTACTTATTACATAACTTCAAACAAAAAATTTGCCAGTAGCCAAAAAGAGTGTCTGGGAAAAAGTCTTAAAGTATCATCTCCAAATTAGGGAAAGAAGCTGAACTAAACACTACAAAAAAATATAGTTTTTATCCATCAAGGGACTTCAAATTAGCGACTTGAGGATCAAATGACAAAATTGAGCAACAGTTCAATTCAAGCAATTTCAGGGTCTTGCTGATAATAATCCAAGCAGCTTCACCTTTCCGGCATGAATTTCAGCAGAGAATAACAGACAAAGCTTTCTTTGAACAGAGCTAAAAGGCAGAATCTCAGGGTCTTTCTTATTATAATTAGGGCTTTTTGAATGAAGAGTAGATAACCCGAAGAAGAAAAACAAGCAAAGGTTGAAGAAGCAGGTCCAGATTCAGTGGTGAGCAAAACACAATCTGTACTTGATTAAATACTACTTATTAGGCAAAGTACTCATAAAAAAATTGTTACTTGAAATTATTTTTTGCATCACTTTCAATTGTCACAAGGCAACATTTAACAGAACAGTTCACCAACAAACCAAACTCTCTTATAATTTATTGGATAAATTTAATGTGTTACCGTTACTTTTTTGGATTTTCAACATTTTAGGGAATGGTAAATAAGACTTGTAAGTAAATTGTTTTCCTTTTTGGGTTAACTATTTCATTAATACACTACTTTATTACTTATCACTTCAAATGTCTTTAGTTACATATGAACCTTGGTTCTCTGTGTCTAGTATAGGGAATGCCTTCGGTGTGACTGATGCCTAGCCTGGGACACACAATACAATATTCAAATCTTAACCGATTTTAAAACTGTGGAAGACCACAGACTAAAAGACACTTTAACTGACATTCGACATTACAATACTTATACGAATTACATTACAATATAATATGAATGCGCACACACTTCACGATACAGCCAAACTGCAAGACCACATACTTGCCAACAGTTGTAGCGAGGTTTACCATAGGAATAGAATTTGAACACACACGTAATCTCACAAAAACTCGTAAGATTAAACAACATTTTTTGCTTGATCTCATTGGCTATTGCCGGTATCCAGTCAGAGGTAGTCGTAAATATCAGGAGTCGTAAATATAATGTTTCATATTTACAATTTAAGACTGGGGCGCTTTGACTTGTTCGCAAGCAGTTAAATAGTCATATTCACACTACACACCTAAGGACTTGCAACAAGTTGTTTGCAACAAGCCTCTTATCAAGCCAAGCCTCAAATCAAGCCTCGAATCAGGCCTCGGTCGCCGGGTAAATAATCTGTCTGTAAATCTGCAGGTGTGTAGCCAGCCCAAATCTCATGTCCAATCATGCCATCATATTAATCATATTAATCATATTTGCTTACTGAAGTGCCCAATGTGCAAGAGGAGACAAGGAGACATAAAAGGAGACATAAGCAGGCTTTCCTGAGGTATGGCATCAAACTGTAGTGTTTCATTCCCTTTCACAGGAGGTCACAAATGTAAGCGAAGATTTTTTTCTTTTGAGAAAGCTCAAAGCTGCCTCTGGTATGACCCTATGGGAAGCAAAATACAATGCAGAGGGGAGTGGCAGCCACACAGGCTATGCTAAAGCACAATCACCATAGACAGAACATCCTACTAATTCACTGTTGTTCATGACAACTCCTCTGGGCCACTATCCTCTCTAATGAGCTCTGCAGGAAGCAGAGGACTCCATTTTGAGGGTGCCACTTTTCCAGAGCCAGCTACAATCACTCGAAACAACTATCCTATCTACCAAGCTCTGTGGGGAGCGAAGGACCCTCTAAAGTGAGGGTGCCACTCCACACTCACCCCAGGACCAGAAATCCAAGGGGAGCTAGCAGAGTGCTAGCTACAACCACTTAAAACTGCTGTCCTCTGAGTTCCAGGGGAGCGGAGGACCCTCTATACTGAGAGCATTGCACTATGCTTAACAGCTATTCACCTCAGGAAGGTGAAGCTCTCATGGGGGGAGGACCCTATATGCTGTAGTAAGGGTGCTTCTTTGAATACAACCAGAAAGACAGCAGTTGCACAAGAACCAGCTGATTGCTAACTACTATCGTTCGACACACTGTAAGCTAAAAGCTGGAAAGACCCAATATCATCCCCGTCCACCACAGGGGGAGGTTACATCTCTGCCATGTGAAGCAAACGGTTTCTCTCTGTATTTCTGGGGATCCAAAAACTCCAGAATACAGCAAGGATGGATGTTATACAATGAAAAACACTTTGTTATGTGTGACAGACAGAAAAAGCTGATGCCATGCTCTACAGGTGCACTGTCATACTCTCATGTGCACTTGTTGCACACCAGGCACTGTTGTTGGCCAATAGAACTGACATAATTAGACATGAGATTCATAGTGACCCACAGTACCATACCAGACACAGTCCCTTGAAAGAATGCAAAAAATAGGATTTATTTGCCTCAGAATAAAAATCTTTTATTGCTCTCATGTTCTAATTTATTATTTTGGAAAAGCAAAGAAGACATTAATATGACAAGCAGAGTGTTAGTGACTGACAACATTAGTATGAAAAAATAGCACCATCATTCTTCACATCAGCCTTTTCCTCTTGTGTTTCAAGGAAAATAAGAAAGGCATATGGGTTTGGAACAACATCAGAGTGATTAAACGATGACAGAACATTTAAATTTTGGTGATCTATTCCTTTAAGTACAGTATTAGAAATAAAACTCTTGTCCTCACACCACACTCTAAAAAAATTTGTTCTCTGCTCATGATTATAGGGAAACCACTTTAAGTGATATATAGCACTTTTTTGTCAATTTAAGTGCTATATAGCACCGCTAACATATACAGAATCTGTTAAGCACCTGTATGGCTCTTAACTGGTTCTTCAGTGGTTCTTTGGAGGGGTTAAGGTGCTATATGGCACCTCTAATGGTCCTACATATAACTATTTGACAGAGCACTTAAAATGGTTCCCCTACGATTATGAGCAAAGAACCATTTTTAGTGCTATTTAGAGTGTAGCTGCTCATGTTCATATTTTATTTTCCATGTTTTCCATTTACTGTTTTTTTTATAGAGAGTATTGGCTAAACTGCCTCTCTCAGAAAAAACACCTCCACGCAGGAGGGCGGAACGGATGGATTATGGGATTTATCCAAGAGTTATTTCTTACCGAGTAACAAGACTCCGTGGCAGGCAGACAAGCAAAATTGCAGAGAGGTAGACGTTAAATGCTGGAAAATTAGGGAGGGGTAACACTATCTACCCACTTACAAATGTCCGATAATCCTGTACATGTGCAGGCCACTGAAGAGATACTTTTTCTTTTAAGCCCCTTTGTCAGTCCCACCAGATCTTACAGAATTTGGCATTGAGCACAAAGTCATATACAATTAAGTTTGCAATCCTGACAAAGCTTCTCTGGGGATGGGGGAACCACAAAACTGGGAAATTCCTATTTGTTTAGTTGGTAGAGAGCAATATAAAACACTGTGATTCAGAGTGATACAGCATAAGTAAGTATTAGCCGTTTTAATCCAGGGTTTAAGCACTGGCCCTTTTTACATATGCAAGTGATGGATAAAATCACAGATAGCTGATGGCTGACTGATTCTTTTCATTAATCAAATGTCGAGCCTCTGACGTCAATTGCATGGAGTAATACCATCCAACAAAGAAAAAGCATCCAGCTGCAATCATTAATAAAGCCATGCTTATGCAATGATTTGCAATACTCATCAGTTATAATGGTATGATAACACTTGTGCATGGTCTGTTATAGATAATTATGGTTTATAATAAAAGGAAATGGAGGTTTGGTTGCGTACAAGGCTAATTTCTCTTGAAACTTTTGAAAATCAGCCTTTCATGTTTAGTGCTGTTACAATTCAGATTGCTATCTTGTGTTATCATACATTTTACATTATTATTATGAATTTTCTCTTTCCAACTATTTAATATATAACTCAAAGTTTTCAATTGGTAGGTCATGGCCAAAAATTCACTTGCAGCAACAATTGGTATGACATAGTAAAACAGCTATAATATAATAACAAAAACTGTAGGCTTATACATTTTCATATTAATTTATTTCTTTTTGAATAATTTTAGCAATAGCAATAAATTAAATTGCATAAATTAAATTGCATACTGCAATAATACTTTTTTTCAATTTTGAAAAATGTGGAGCTCTATTTTTTGGTAATTTTAATACTATATATTTGTATGATGTATGATTGTTAGGACATTTCTGAAGCACCATTCACACTATGGATAATAACGATTACAATAACTATAATGAAAACTATATTAGCATCCACACCAACAGACCATAATGAAAATGTTAATCTAAATTCTAAGCTTGCACACTGCAGCAACAGCATGCAAAAATGACTGATGACATTTTCAATGCTGAAGGTCTCTCCTGCAAAATCTGACTGCAAATGTGTGTCATTGCCCGAAAACAATCATTGCCGAAATGCAAAGTGCATTTTTTCAGCTTGTTCATACTTGTTATATATAATTATTATTTATAGCGGTTGGTCTATTGTCTGACTGTCTTGTCCCAGCCCAAAAACTCCAGTTTCCAACAACTACCATTTTTAAAGCCAGACATTAAAACCGTGTTGGGGTTGCAGACCTCTATTTTAAAGCATTCTGAACGTCATGTAGGAGGACATCCAAATAGCGACAGAGACCATTTGGTAGTATGTTTACCTTTATCAGTATATGTGTGTTTAGGTATAATACTGTTTACTTTTGTTCCGCAATCTAAGTACTGTTTTTGTACTGCCATTTGTTATCCAGTGCACATAGCTCACTTTATTTAATTTCTGTAGGTAGCTTCAAACCAAGGCATTCATCTTTGAACTGCCAAACATATAAGCTCCACAACTGAGATGATTCCCTGGCCATATTCATACTGCCACATTCTCTCTGTTCCATTCTAAATAATCCCTAACATAATGTCCTGTACTGAAAGTCAAACATACTTACAAGTTACAATTACCAGTATAACTGATGAGTATTGTAACTCATATATTGTATACTTGTACATAGTTATAAGACACATGTACTACCTTTAAAATTCAGAAACATTCTTCAGCATCATTGTGCTCAAATATTAAATGTGACTAAACAGCGAAAAACAACTGATCATGGGAAGCCCGAAAGGAAAATCTGTCTACTTTATTTTCCATGTTTATAATGTCAAAATGAGAATCATCATGGGAGTCATTACTTGCCACCGATGGGAAGAGTATGGAGTGTGTCATGGGTGATGACAGTGGGCACTGGATCCTAAGAAAAAGTGGAACGGCAGTCTCATGGAGAATGTGTTGTGTGACTAGGGCTGCTAAATAGTATATTGTTGTTTGTATTTGTATTAAAACAGTGTCATGACAATACATAAGTACTGTATTTTATATTTTTACAAAGAGATACGTTTTTTGTTGTGTGTGATCCTCTCTCCCCCACGTACAAAGGGCTGTTTAAGAGGTGATGATTTAGTTACACACTGATTAGTCAGACGAAAAGAAAATGCAGAAGAAATGCAAAATAAATAAACGCTTCCTGCTAAATAAAGTGTGACTTCTTTTCTTTTCTGATCTGCATACTGAGGTATCCAGATAGTGGAAAAGGCTGTTCTCCTCTCGTATTTCCAACACCTAAAGTTTTAGTTTCTCTTCCATCTTGAGGTATAAGGAGAATGCTTATGAGGTGATGCCATGGGTAGCATATATCGTTAGTAGCATTGGTCTTCCCAATGTCACAACCTTGCCATACAACATCGAATTTAGTGAGCAAGGCTTATATGGCAACGAGTCGGGCTAGTGCTTGTCTGCAACACGTAGAATAACCAGGTCAAATACTGTTGGTCAGCTGCTTTAGGCATCAAAATTGTATCTCAGAAAGCAACCCGAGGTCAGAATCGAGAGCAGTTCTTAATTAAATGGAAAGCTTTTATCGCAATCAAGGGACATGGTGGTTCTGTATTCAGAAGTCATCAATGACCATATAAGGTGCCTGAAGTTGCGGCATAATGCAAAAAAGAGCAAATTAACCCCCCAGCAGAAAACCAAGTTCTTTCGGCTAAAATGGGATTCAGCTCAGTGCAGGCATGTCTGTCTCCTGCTCATGTAAAGTTAATTCAATCAATCCAAGCAAGGCAAGAATCAATCTAGGCAAGGCCTTCAATATCCAGTGCTTATAAAAAGTATTGGGGCTCATGGTGGCTGTGTTCAACATGATGCCAACTTTTGGCCGGCTGCACATGAGACACTTACAGTGGTGGCTCAAGACCTATGTGTTTTTCCAGAGGAGAAGGGGTTCCTATAGCTCAGAGTTGGTAGCATCTTTTCATCAGAAAATCATTATGACAGATGCAGGGAAATCAGTTGTTAATTGCATCGTTCTTATTTCAATCAAGACAAGTCTGTCAGTAAGTATTGAGATGTCATCCATGGCCATATTAGATGCCTGGTATTGTGGCTCAAAGCTTATTGACCTTTGTCAAATTAGACCTTTGCTGTTAGAGTATGCTACTAGTCCAATCTCTTGTCATATCAAGACTGGACTACTGCAATGCCATTCTGGCTGGCCTTCCAGCCAGTATGAGCAAACATGCTTTAAAAACACCAGAGGGCCAAACATTTTAGGAACTTTTTAGGCATTCTTCTTTGTTTCTGCAAATTAGAATAATAGGAAGTATTTTAACACATTAAATGTTCACGCTTTTGCTTTTAAGTCTTCATGATTTGCCTTTGTTTATTTCTTTGCAATGCTGGCCAAACTACAATAAACAACACTTACAGCTTACCAATTTCCAAAAGTGGAAAAAGATGTGAAAAATTTGGTAAATTATTTTTTGGTTAGTTGTGGTTGCTATGCCCTTGTGTGTTTATGTGATGAATAGTGAAGCAGGATATCTGGTCAGTGTACAAGCACGAGTAAAACACGCCTCCTGTCTACCTCATTTACTACCAGATGACATTTCCAATCATGACCAACTAAATGAGCCATAACCTGCAGCTTGTGTGTTTATATGTTAATTTAAACATGTTACCGGTGTATGAGTTTGTCTGTTTATGACTACATCATGTATGGACATAACACATTAGTCGTAGATGAGAGTCGTAAAGGCCCTAGTGCAAGTCCCCGTGCCTGGGTGTGGCCAGCTTATGTGTCTGTGTGTGTTTGTGGTGTGTGACAACACTGCTGCCCATCATTTATAAAAGGCCATCAATTTTCCCTTCAAGCCTCAACAAAAATTGTGAGTAAATGGAAGCAAGAAAATGCACACGGGGCTCATAACTTTTTCCACCATGTGAACTTTTGTTTCTTTTGACACTGCTGTTGTAATAAGTGTGCATGGCTTATTTTCATTTGGAAATTTCTCTGACTTGTTTCGTGGATCAGGCTTCAGGTTTCACTGCAAAGTGACTTATTTTCCAAACTATCACCATAATGCTGACAGATTTCACAATAACTAACATGCTAAGTATGGTAATCAATTGTACAATATGTTCAGATGAAGCCTGTTGGAGAATTATTGGTAATAAACAATAGTGAAAGCTGAAATCCATAAACAAAAACATTGAAAATAAAAAAATCAGTGTTTAAAAGTCTTACCTTACCCTGATTCACAACAGTAAGCTTATAATAATAATTTATAAATGTCAAGTTCAGATGATTTTACACTAAATGTGAGTGTGACTCATGTAAAGAACAGTATACTATATAACATAACCTGCAATTTTAAGTTTTAAAATGATGGAAATATAGTGGCAAAAACATGGCAATATAGTGGCAAAAGTTACAGACTGCAGCTTTAAACAGAATGTGTGTACTCAATACGTTGACAATTTGAATGAATAAGATTTATGAATTGACTAAGCATGAAAAATGATTCAATGTGAGTCATATTTGGCAAAAGTAACATTTTAGTGAAACGCAACAGATTTTTCCAAAATTTGGAGAGAAAAGTGAAAATAAATAAGAGTAAATAATGCATGGTAAAGGTATCTGTCTGAAAATGAAAGACAGTGAGGATGATACTGCTCAAATGCCTCCCAGCTGTTTCTGGGTAGAGAGACGAGGGTTAGGTTAAGCCCATTTCCCACAAGTAGTAATTGCTATAGCAAATGTCTCTTAATGTAATAGAAGTAATGCATGTTGGCCTCTGGATAGGCCAGTCTGGAACTCTTTCATTGCTCATAAGGAGTGACAGACTTATATTCCATTACGGCTATTAACAGCCATTCTGCTTTTCAAATAATGGCAGAAACCGCTGTAAACACTATGAATGATCAGTTGGGCTTCTGTGTGTATGCGTTCATGAGAAAGTGGAGGATGCGTGCATATTTAGAGATGATTTTGAGTTTAAGCAGATAATCCTATATTTTCCAAATGTTTGACATCACTTAGTAGACGTGAGCCAGAGTGACAATTAAGGTACTTCATAGAAACATTTTAAAAAACGGGGCAAGAGGCCTACAACATTTCAAACGAAATAGGAATGAATGAGAAAGTGCATATGATAAACCCAACTGACAAAGAGGGAAATGTGACACAGAAGAAGAAATATCTTTATAGAATACTTACTTCGGAACAGCTGAGAAGAAGCGTAAATTACAAAAACATACTGATTTACATGCATGAGCACTTGACAAACAAAAGAACAATAGACTACAGAACTATGTTTCAGCTGGTAAAGATACTGAGTTTATTAACACTTTTTAAAAGCCTCTCCAGGAAATTTACTTTATCACTACTACGGCCAGCAGAGATAGATTATTTGCATTTATGTGTGTGTACATTGTTGTCTTGAAGACGCACCCAATCTCAGGCAAATTTGGGCGTCTAATTCCTGTCATATAGGAGATGAATTAGTGAGAACACTTAGCCCTGAAATAAGGGTGATAGAACCCAACCCCCAAATCTTTGGTCCTATTGTTCTCATCGACATATCTGTAATTAATTCAGCCAAGCACTAATTATGAAGGATTTTTCCCAACGCTGTGAGGGAAAAGTAGGTTAATCAATTCCCATTACTGCACTAAAAGTGATAAAAAAAAATAATAACAATTATTTGTGTATAATTGATGAAAAAAGAGAGGTGGAAAAATCTCATAAACAAATTTGTTTAGTTTCGTCCAAATCTCTAAAGGTCTAAGGCTCGGAAAAATGCAGTCTCTATCCCATTTCCTCATCAAATTTATATTCCACTCCACACCTCCCAAGACCATTCCATTCAACCCTCTCTCTTTGATAAAGTTCTGAGGGACAGCCGGGCAACACTGACATCACAGCAACACAATGCATTGTGGGAGGAGTGTACAGGCATGGATTTAGTGAAGAGAAGCATGGAGAGTTGGCCATATGCAGATGAAGAGGGGGTTTGATTAAGGCATGCATTTGGTTCTCCTGTTTGGTTCTCATCTAATTTTCCTGTTTGTAGTGCGTGTTTTGTATGTTATGAATTTCCAACTGCAAAAAAACATTTCATTTATATACTATTTTCATAGTAAATTTATAAAATCGAAACAATAAAATAATCATTATTTCCTTTTTAAGCTTTAAGAACCTGCAGAGAAGACTGATTTTTGATCTTTATTCTGATTTGGTGATGGTCTTGCTGGTGGACAAGCAGCCATGCTGTTTACAAAACAAATAGCAGATAGTCTTATAGCCTTGTGAGGACACAAGCATTGCAGAATTTAAGATTCAAAACAATATTTCACATATCTAAATTTGGGATTTAGTAAGAATTAGCTCTATTTTAGTTTTGTTGTGCACATTCGTTTGGCATAAATGTGTTTATCCGGATAGGCTTTATAATCACTATTTTCTTTTCAAATATATGCATAAACATTACAACAAAATCCAGTGGAGCTGTTGAAGCAACCCAGCATCTCAGAAAAACAGAGAAAGGGGGAAGCTATGATGTCATTGTTCCGGGGGCACTAAATAGGGTGTGTGTGAGTGTATGCGTGTGTGTGTGTATGTGGTCCTAGTAAATCCAACAGTATGGGGGCCGAATGTCCCCACAAAGATAACAATATCAGTAATTTTTTTAAACTTGTGTGGACATTTCTTGGTCCCCATGAGAAAATTATTATAATTATGTTTATATGAAAATGTAAAAATGCAGAAAGGGTTTGTGTGAGGGTTAGGTTTAGGCCTAGAGTGAGGGTTAGGGGATAGAATATACAGATTATACAGTGTAAAAGTCATTATGTCTATGGAAAGTCCCCATAAAACATGAAAACCTGTGAGTGCGAGTGCAAGCATGTGTGTGTGTGTGTGTGTGCTGGGGTTTAGCAATCAGATCCTACGGGAATGATGTCACCTTTTGTTGGCTGTCTCCATTCAACATAGCAGAGCTGGCCTGAATTAAACACTGAGGAAAGATGTGTGAGAAACTGGAGGCTAAAGTAGAGGACATGCTAATCATGCTAGCTGTAAAGATGTCATCAAACTCAGCTTAACCCCCCCCAAATATCAGATGCTGTCCCTTTAAACATCTCCTCCACTATCTTAATCTACAGAACAATGGGCTTTTCTCAACAGCAAACGGGTTTCTGAATGTGAAACCTTACAATAAGTAAAGCTTTTCAGTGAATGTCGAAAAGTTGTTGCTGCAAGAGGTAAAAACTATTTTTCTCCTTCTTTGTTCTACTTTTTTTGCATTATTATAAAGAAATTAATATGCACACAAAAGGCTATCCCATATTTTTTATAACCCCCAATTTAGAACTTAGAGTTTTAATAAGGACAAACAGTCCACCAATATTTTGGATTTTTAGGCTGCCATCACACTTGGATTGTCTGTTTGGACTGAACCCAAGTTCAATAAATTTTGAACTAAATCTCATTTTAGACAAAACAAACAAACAAAAAAAATTACATCAAATTTGTACCAAAATGGATTTTCACACTATATTATTTTGATACTATTGACCACAGCACACTTTTATGTCTGCATTAGTGAAATAACATCGGAATGGTTTAAATCATACTTATCTGACCATTTTCTATTTGTAGCAATAAGCAATGAGGTGTCACACCAATCACAAATGGCAACCCGTCCATTCCAAACTGCAAAACTGCAAACTAGTTATTACAATATTAAGATAATAAATTCTTCCTTTTTTTCCTTTTTTTTAGTTAGCTAGTTGTGCAAGCACTGCCAGCTTGTAGAGATGCAGCAGTGTTGCCAGAGGAGAACTGGCTCCCCTGGTTGTGTCTGGTTTCTCCAGAGGTTTTATTCTCCACATAAATTATTCATACATTTTTTAACTACTCCTTATTAGAATGTATAATCTGTATGTTACCGGTGTTTCTTTTTCTTTCATCTTTTGTATGTAAATGTTTATTTCTTCTGCCTTTTGTGACAGTTCTACTGTGTGCATTTGTGTGGCCTTCTGGGGTCTGCGATCTTTGCTAATGCTGCTTGGGAGCTGTCTTCGAGCAGGACCACGACAACCTGAAAGTTGCCGGATCATGCTGGGGTAAGATGTGTTTAATGGCCTCCACCTGCTTTTACACTGTAGATAACTGCTGGGCAAAATCTTCTATGGTTTTACCAAACAGCCCACCTTGTGAGAGCATACTTTTTTCTTTCCTGTGCTCAAGGTTTAGCCAGATGTGTCTCTGTAAAGCTGCTAGAAGGTGGACATTGTGTTACACAGGACCCAGAGCCATCAAATCGGGAGTGCACTAAAAAGAGAGCAAACCCCTAGTGAGTGACTGACAAAAAGGGAACTAAATATTCATACCTATGCAACTTGACCAGATATGATATATTATTATTACAGAAATAATTTAATACTGTATATATTGTTACAAAAATAGAGCACATACTGCTGCTCGACACGGTTTAATCTTTATTTGGGGTTTTCTGCCATCTTTTTGTGGGATGTCAACATATAAAAATACAAATCACAAACAGTTTTTGCCTCTTACAACAAATATTTTATCTCTGTTTACATTTAAAATTCACCCTAAAATCATACAAGATTGTCCATTTCTTAGTATGTTAGAATGTATGTTCTTGCGCTCTTTGATATCATTGCTATGCTGTTTTATTTCCATGTATAATGCAGGGGGCGTTTGTGAAATGTCCTTGCCAGCATTTGACACATGTATTTAATAGGGATGCAACAATACAGTAAGTTAATGTGTACCTCGGTTTTTAACCATGGTTTTCAGTTTGATTCTGATGGCTTGGCCCATCATAGTGTTTTTTGTTATTCTATGCTTGGAGAAACTTTTTTTCTTTATCAGATGGGTTAAAATTACCATTTCTTTTGTCAGTAACAGCTCGTTAGATCTAGCACTCTGACCGCATTAAAACCCACACAGAGATAATAGGGTGATAGGATTGCATTTATTCAAACGAATCATAGTATTTATTTGAATTAATTAATGAGAGAGACAGAGAGAAGCATTACCCAGCTAACAATTTTTGGTTCTCAGAGAAAAGCGCGTGCTGCAAAAGAGTGCACACATATCAAACACACACATGGAATACAAAAGCATATATTGAAAGGATTTATAACACTTATCTGATTACTATAACACGTTTTCCCTGTGATCCTAATCTCTACATTTATTGCATTGTATTGCACACTCACTGATGTCTACAAATTCTGTCGAATATTACCATGTAAAAGAATGTAATGTGTAAATTCTTGACTATTTCACAAAAACCTCTAAAAATAATCAGAATAGAGTGCACCTGCTGACAGAGAGCAGGCATATGACATGTGTAGCTATAAACAGTAAGATATAAAAACGTGGATTTATGATTGTTTTATTTTCATATTATTTAACCCTAATATTTTTAGATTTGAAAATTACTATAAAAACATGCTTGCAAAAATAACCTAAAAATAACTATCAGGGAGCGTCAATCACTTAATTAAATTAACTGTCATCGTTCCTCAGGAGGAACACCTATGTTATATCCCTATTCACTTTAATATTTTATAGTTGAATTTTAATCATGACAAACTATAAATTCATGGAAAGGTATAAGACTTAATATTAAATATTTGACAAATTGTCATAACAATAAACATTAACAAAAAAATAATTAAAAAAGTTAATGTTTCTGTAATTTATAAAAATAAGTATGACTTATTTTTGACTTCTGGGAATGTACACTTTCTGGGAATGTTATTTTACGGTTACAAAATCTAAAACCTAGAAAGAACGTTTTTAGAATGTTATGTTTTGGTTCCCTTACAAAATATCTAAACGGGAACAAGTTTCAGCGATGCATTCTTGCACCATTTTTTCCTCCTCCAAAATGTCTCCAGACCACAGATTTAATAGACGGTGGTGTTTCCTTGTACTGCAGCCGCAAGTTCACCGCTCGCCCCGTTGAGTGTGAAGTCTGACACCAGTATTGTGTGCAAGGTTAAGTGCCACTAACTTTGTGCATAGTGATTGTATATTTACTCACAGGGAGGCGTTTATCTATCTCAGGATGTAGACTCAGAGGCACACACACATACACACAGCTAATTTAGAGAGAAATAAAACACACAGAAATTATTTACAAAAAAACTGTAATTCACAAGCATGTATTGGACCATGGATGTCATAGCAAATGGTCATAGCAAAATTTTGAGAATTGTGGCATTAATAGTATTCACAATAATTCTCTGTACAACTAAAAGCAATGATTTGGCTTTAAACCATGACTGGTGTTGGGAGAAGATAGAGTTGGTCTCCAGGTAAGCCTTATTGCCCATCCATGGCTGAATCTGGGCCAGCAGTCTTTGTATCTTTCTTGGGGATTGTATTGGAGCATACTTGTCTAATGTCTCACCAGTGGACACTAATCTCCTAGGATCATTGTACAGGGTAGGGCTTCCTCATCATTGATGACCCATGAACACTACTTGAAGTACAGCTACAAGTGTGCATATGTGTGTGAGTCTGCAAGTGTGTGTGCATGGCCATCTGGATCCCAATGCAGCCAGCAAAAAGAGTTTGAAAAGCAGCTATAGACCAGACATAGCCAAACAAAAACCAGATGAAGTGATGTGGGATTTGAAGAGGGAAAGAAGGTTCACAGAGAGAGAAAGGGTGTCTTTCCTTACACCATCACTATTAAAAACAACTAGAGGCGCATGGAGATATACAAGTGGTTCCAAACCGCTGCTTGTCTCCACATGGAGCTGACAATATCTGGGAGGCTAAGGACAGCTTTACAGGCTCCAGACAAGTAAATCTTGTACGTGAGTTGGGCGTTTTGATAGTCTCACAAGAGCCACATTGGACAAAACACAAAATTCCATAGAATAACAAACAACAGAGTTTTTAGCATAACTATTTTATTTTCAGCTGATAATGGCACAAAAACTCTGGTAGAAGAAGGAGGCCACGTCGTGTGTTTAATGAACCAGGTACATGATATGAACCTGCCAAGCTTTACAGTTCCGATGACAGTCTGTCTGAAGAAATCTGCAATCCATTTTGCTACCTGCAAAACAGAAAAAAACTAAGCAAAAGTGAGTGTAAATATGCTGGTGTCTGTTGTTTGATACAGTGATTAGATGTCCTTGGTTTCCTGACATAAATCTTATCTTGGATGATTGTTTATGGTTGTACACTTTCATGTTATTGAGGTTTATTCAATGTAAAATCTCAGTAACATAAAAGCACAAAAACATTGAAACCATTTAATATAATATTAAGGTCACATTAAAACCGTACCATTAATTTCAATTTAATGTTTGATAATCTTTTTATGTATGAACTTTGATTTACCCTTGCCTAGACTTTTAATCTTGAAACTGTGATTACCTAAACAAAGAGGGTAAATTTTTTTTATATTTTTTATAATTAGGTAATCACACAATTTATGATTGTTGTTTATAATAAAGTAGAAATTTATGCCTTTATATTGCAACCTTTATGGATTTATGTGCTTCTTGGAGCTATTTTGGATCCCCAAAAAGATGACAACATTTTAATAAAAAACTGCTTGCTTGGGTTCGACTGAAGAAAGGAAGTCATATGCAGCTGGAATGGCATGTAGGTGAATAAATTCTAAGGGTATTTTTATTTCAAAATAAACTATTCTTTTATGGCAGTTTAGGGATAGAATTGTGATGTATTTATAGTCACTTTTAAATTTTATATAGTATGCAAATTAAGCGATTTTGATCATTTTATTTCTAAAAGTACACAGAACTGAAAGGGTCCTATATCCACAGCCACATAATTGGTGAAACATCTACTTAAGAGATAGGCTTGTTCCAGTTAGATTTGTTTTGTCATGCTAACTGTAACCTTTTAAAGTGCATTTACTCCAGGTAGCACAAAGAAATACTGGGATACAGTAGCATCATCCTCTAGAGTTACTGTGCAGTGCTGCTGACCTGCCAGAATCTTCCACTCCCACAGTCCTCATCTTCCACTCAGCCTCTCTCTTCTGTCTCTCTCTGTGGGTGCAAGTAAAGCGCTCCAACTATGACATCACGGCTAGCCATTTGTTTTTCGTACATTGCCATGGCGATGCAAGTGTAACCAGCAAGATGGCAGCAACTGCAGAGATGAAAGACAGCATTAGCACATCAGGATGGAGACGGGCGCTAAGATCTGTCAGAACTTCTTTTCTGTTTAGAATTTTCTTTCACATAAGCTCTGCTAAAAAGATCAGTGAAATTTGAGAAATGTCATGCTGATCTCCTCAGACATATTGGACTCCCACTGAATCAAGGCCAGTAAGGTGCTAAACCAATTCATCAGATCAAACATATCGACTATGCAACTATTTTTTAACATACAGTATTAGTGTGCCAGATGGCAGAACAATAGCAAGGGTTACATCAGCCAGTTGTTTAGCTAGACACTTGGTAACCTATTGACATGAAGTTTTGGGGTAATTTTGGGATGGAATTAAATACCCCAAGCTGGGATGGAGTGTTGGTTTTAGAGGAGTTTTTGTTTACAGCTGGACACACACACACACACACACACACACACACACACACACGCACATATACACACACACGCACACACACACACACACACACACATATATATACATATACATATACATACAGTATACATATGTGTGTATATGTATATGTGTGTGTGTGTGTGTGTGTGTGTATACTGTATATTGCCAAAAGTATTGGGACGCCCCCTTTAAATACACATGTTTATATTTTTTAATATTTTAATATTTTTTAAATTCCAAACAAATAATAATACTATACAATTAACAATTAAATACAATTTTATATTTTACAATTTTGTTTTAAGTTTGTGACTCAAAGCCTGCAAGTCACCAAAGGTGTTCAGCTGGGTTCTTGTCTGGGTTTTATGCAGATCGGTCAAGATCTTCACTCTAGACTCAATCAATCATTTCTTTTCGAACATTGCTTGGTGCACAGGGGCATTGTCATGCTGGAATAGAAAAGGGCCCTTCACAAACTGTTGCTCTCAAATTAGAAGCACACAATTCTCTAGAATAGCATAATATGCTGTAGCATTAACATTTATGTTCACTAAAATGATTAAAGTAGTCAAACAAATTTACTTATTCTAAGTACATTTGTTTCCTTTTCTGCCGTTCTAAAGCATGTTTGTTTAAAATCAAAGTTCATGGTTCAGAACTCTTCATTAAACAAAAACATTTAAAAATTCCCAACAAATAAATGGGAAGAATACTTTTAAATGCAAGTGTGCGGTTAGTGTTGAAATGTTCGTTTAACCTATCAAAAACAATGTAAATGGCCTTCAAATCATTATAACACACTCATGCACTATTACATTACATTACAGGAATAATTTCCTCCTATACCTGGCAAAACATGGTATCAATTACTTAGTATGTTGGCACTTCTAGAAAAATAAACCTTTCGCCAGTATAAATCTAATTTACTGTCCCCTGGCCTGGAACATACCAGCAAAACACGTCTACAGTGAGCTCAGCATCATTTACACAGGTTTGTCTGTTCTCTGGACCACCAGTCCACTGATTCAAGATCAGAAGCTTGATTCAGACCTCAGGTTAGTCAGACGTGGTCTGGGGTGTGGCAAAGAGCAAACAGCTCATGTTCTCTGAGGCCTGATTGTTTAACACTGATAACATAAGCTTGCTACATTCTTTCCTCTTTGGTGGGTCAGAGTGTAGGGGCCTGTATCCTGAAGTGAGTGAGATCAGAGAACATTTTTGTAATAAATTCATTTTCCATAAAACTTACTTGCTGTACATTTCTCAATAATGACATCCAGAGCCTTCTGTATGAGCCAATTTGTCCTCACATTCTAAGAGACTGCAGTATGCTTTAAGTCCGGTTTTCTTAAAGTCCTGTTTTGTTTCGGAATCTGAAACAAAACAGAAGAGATCCAGTCAGAAGTTTGACACTGCATCAACATGTGAGATGAATAACTGAATATAAAACTCAAATTATGACATTTAGGGGTGAATTTATTCAACAGATGCAGCTTTTTTGTGTGCTGCATTCCTGTACTAAAACCTTTATCTTATTTACTAATCTTCCACAATACTGTATAACCAGATACTTAGAATTTTTACCCCTTCCCCCTACCCTTCTCCCCACCCTTTTCCCCGTTTTGCATGTTCATGTGAAGCGGTAGGGGTGTCTCATTTTTTTGTTTTGGTTGGAGGGCAGGGGTAGAAGAAAGGGCCAGATAGCCCTTCAAACAAGGATTTTTCAGGACCTCACTTTAAACAAAGGGTATGAGAAAATTCACAGCATACACCGAGTTTGTTGCCACGTACAGAGGCAACGTGGCTGCCCAAGCGAACAAGGAGAACCAAAATTTAATTAAGATTAATAAGGAAAATTAATAAGGACATTAACAACAAATAATCATTTGTTTATGTTAAAATCAATCTCGTGTTCATATTTACAGTCATGTTCTGTTTCCATCTTTAAAGTTTGCTAAAAACATTAAAAAAAAACTGACTGGATGATAGTCCCACAACATATTTTCATGTCTAATACCCAGTGATTTAAAAGCATACCATAAATAAAGTCAAGTGGCAAGGAAATTTGCTTATCTTTTGCGTTTGGCATTTAATGCATTAATATTAATGCAATATTAATGCATTAATGCAATGTTATCTTGTGGTTATGACCATTAATATGCAAACGTAAATAAACAGTGCTTGTAAATGTACAGTGCAAATGTAAATGAACAGTGCTTACAGTTTTGTGCTTATTGCAAAATGACCCACCAGTATAACCAGGGACTGCTGTCCAGCTGTTTGTAATAAACATCAGATCATCTCCTTTGACGTCGGAGCTACCGATGACGTATGATGACGTCTGATGGTGGAATATTTTCACCCCTACCCGTTGCCACTCTGTTTCAAGTGGAAGGGATAGGCATATGGGTTGGCAGAGGGGTATAAAATAAATTGGGTTTGGGCCTTAATCTTTGCTGGATTAGCAATGCATCATGAAGGCAATGAAGGCTGTGTTTACACAACACTGAAAAGTAAAAACTTAAAACGTTATATAAGTTTTGGCAATTCATTTACATTACAATGGGTAAAAAAGAGGCAAAATCTGATACATTATTGTACATCATTGTTTTGAAAATATGCCTGAAGTCCCTGTATTTTGTTACTATGCAAACTTTCTGCATTTGCATTGTACAATTTAGGTTACAGTGGCGAAATAATGCTGTGCCTTCCTTGTAAAGCATGATATTTTGGATGTGTTTGTGCCCATCCAGTGCACTATAGCACAAACAACGCTATCAGCAGGGGCAATTTATTGTTTGTGAATTAAACCTCTATTCTTTGCCCAAGCTACAAAACAGACCAATATAATCACTATGCAAAGCTTGTTGTTTTGTGTTCCCTCTTAAGACTTTTGATATTCTAATTTTTTGTCTGCTACATGGCTGGGAAAAGACCAGCTGCTGCTCCTGAGACTGACGCTATGATCTATTTGTGTAATTCATCATATTAGTCAGACTGCTCGATGATAAACTTTCCCCTTGTTGACCAGAGTTTCACTATTATCACACCAATACAAAAACACAGATCTTACCCCTACAATTCTCCAAACCCACCCAGTCTTTTTTTGTCTCTGACATCAGAGCTGTCTAAAGGACAACAGAGCCTCCCTTTTTTATTCCAAACAGATGGAAAATAAATAACAGAACCAGTATGATTCTGAGGCCAAGCAGAACCAGCCCTCCACTCCCTGTGACATATCAATTATCACTGATAAATAAATTTTTTTTACTCTAATCATTCAACACTGAGGCCGCTGTAATATTGCGCTCACCCTAGAAAGGCTTTTCTTTCTGGGTATGGGTGTTTACTCACTGGGGATTTGTTTTTCTTACCTGACTGAATAATATTACTTAAATAGGAATAAATCTTTATGTAACAACGCTGCTTTGCTGCCGTAAGACTAAAAGTAATGCTATTACTGTTTTAAAAACGGGTCACTCCAGGAAAGACTGCCTTTCTCATTTTAAAAGGATTTTTGGTGCATTTATTTAAGAATGTAAAACAGTATTTAAGTATATACTATTATATAATTATATAACTAATATATAATAATATAGTAATAAAGTATTGTAGTAATATAGTATTGTAGCATATGTTAATAAATTGCACTGTGCTATCTAAGGCCAAATTTGAATATGTGTTTGGATCTTATTATAATTCTGCACCTTCATCTGCACATTTTGGTTTCGCCATAGTAGAATAAAAAGCCATGGGAGACAAACGCTTACTATAGTAGGAAAAAATGGTCGATCGGATCAGTGGACAGGAGCGTCTCTTTTGTCCGATTTCGTCCACTTCTGTCCTAATTTCTTGCCCACTTGTGATTCGATCGACTAAAACGCATCTTAATACCAGATGTAAACAGTGTCTCTGTTGCGCCTGCATATGTTGTTCTAATCAATCCACTGAGGCGAAACTGACACTATTGTTACTGTTTACTGCCAGAGAGATAAAGCTTGTAGTTAATAAGGGACATGACTTTTGACCAATAACAACAGAGTGAAAAGTGGAAACTTGCAGATATGGTAATGGGAGAGACGTTTCAATACATGCTCTAAGAGAGGAACAGACAGGACAGACTGGGCCAGCTTGACCAATCAGAGCGCTGCAGAGGAGGGCGCTTCATAGTGTCCAGAAGAAATCTGCTCATTTGAGAGAGCACAAGAGATTGGTGCTGCAGTGATGTGAAATATGTAAAACCCATGTTTTTTTTTAACAATTAAACATGAAAACTACAATTCTAGTACACTCTAAAAACAATATGAGGACAAGGGCATAATACCACTACTTTCTTTTCACTTTCATCATTGATATCTAAACAAAGGCAGGGGGAGTGGAAATGATTGTGAATAGAAGTGGGCTTGATTATAGTATACTATAGTATATGAAAGTACACTCTAAAGAATCACTTTAAGTGATAGCACCACTTTAAGCACCTTTAGTGGTTCTTTGGAGTGGTTAAGGTGCTATATGGCACCTCTAATGGTCCTACATAACACTATTTGAGGTGCTATATAAGTGGTTCCCTTATATGATTACAAGCAAAGAACCAATTTTAGTGCTACAGTATTTAGCACCATTTTTTAAAAGGGTAGTTTTTTACTAGTAGTCTTTTATTAGTTTACCTTTAGGCACAACACCCAACTTTTATAAATGTAAACAAATCTATTTGAACAGTACTGTACTGTGTTCTTATTACGATTAGATTATGCAACATTTATCGTTTCATATCACAATGACTGACATTTGACAGACATAATAAATTTACCACACAGTGACTGACACTTGGCCTGTAATAAAGCCATTACCAAACTTTGTCATTACAGAATCAGTATCATCCTACTGACAGATGATTAGATACAACACATCAATGACCTATGTTGGATGTTGGATACATTATATAGCCTACCTCAGGGATTATTGCAGAATATGAGACACAAACCAATGATCTAATGGAAACCGTCTGTTTTGCTATGTAATGTACAAGTCAATGTTAGAACTGCAAATAAGAATTTTGTGTGTTATGACAATCCAATGTTCAAAGGAATACAAGAAATACAAAATTTATGAACAAAACCTCAACACATAAACACAACAGAAGAGTAAAGAAAATAACATTTGACAGAATCCACTGCAGCTCCATTCATGTTTGCCATTCATATGTTTTGGGCAAATATCAATTCAAACAGTACAAATATTTATGACGCTTGGGGAAAGTCCTTCAGTATTAAAGAAATATTTGACCCTAAATATTTTGACCCATATACATTCTGTCATTATGTGCTCACCCTTATGATATTTCAAACCTTATATTCTTAGAACACAAAGGGAGAAATTCTGAAGACCATGATAGTTGCTATTTTATGTGCAATTACATTGAACAGTTCGATAAAAGCATCTTGAAACTCTCATGTGCAAAATACCATGTTTTCTGAAAACATATGTACAATTGCTTTGCGTGAGAAACAAACCAAATTTAGCTTGAACAGTTTAAACAGAATTGGAGTGATGTGACAGTAAGAAAATGAAGTTTTAATTAAACAAATAATTCTACAGAAAACAGAGATCCTTCATACATACATTGGTTTACATGTATGCAACATCAACTGCCTACACTGGCAGAGACTCCATTCTTCTATAACTTCTATAACAGTTCAATAATCCAGTGAGAACCCGATAAAGAATTCTCATATAACACTCACCAGGTAAACAGCAAAAGAAGTCAGATGAAAACCATTGCTTTTTTTCTAAATGAGAGTATGAAGGACCAAAAGCAATGAACATTATCTGCAAGAAGAGCTCAAGCCTGGCTGGGCCTCTTGGCTTCTCAAATGCCTTCAGACAAATTCTGACTGTCAAAGCTAATGGAGTTAGATAATATTCCTAACAAAAAACAGAATATTCTTCTTTTAGTACAGACAAAAACTATTTGAACTGGCACACCACTAGCAAACTGCATGCCCAAATGATCAATGACAAAAGCTTAATTACTGGTCTTCCCACCAAAACAACTAGAATACTCCAGCAAAAATTTACAAAAACCATTAAATTCACAAGCTCACGGCCAACACCAAATCTTCACAACCAGATGGACACCCATAGCAATTTCATTGATAGATTTGGCATCTTTCTTTTCTCATATGTCCTCAAGATGATCTCAGACACTTCTCAAAAAATATATTTTGAAACATAAATACAGTTTTGATAAATAATGTTCAAAAATCAAATAAAGTTTCAAAACAATTAATTGGTTATTGCCTCTTACTACAGTGTGTGTTTTATGTGTTTACAGAAACCCAAAAAAAGTTTTACAAAAGTCTAGTAGTTCTTTGTTGTTAATTAGACACAGTCATTTCCATTTAAATGTGTTTATATTGCTACAAATAACATATTATTATAGTCACAACCAGGGCTTGACATTAACACCCAGATTTCAGCTGTAAGACACCCACTCCCACTTGCTATTTTGGCGGGATGAATATAATTGTTTAACTGTAGTTTTATTAAAAGCCATGTGAAATAATAAACAATGTGCAATTCGAAGCTATGAAACAACTCCCATGAGCACTCCCTGCACCCAGTGCTTGCTGGCCATTCAAAGAGAACACGTTTACTTTTTCCATTCCACTTTGCTACTTTTCCAATGTTTTCTATGTAAACGCACTACAGGCATGTTTGACCAAGCACGCGCCCTGTGTCTTTTGCAGTGTTGCGCACATGAGTGCTGCCTGCCCCGGTTTCAGACCGCACAAGTGAGCAGCCACTTTGGAAAACCACTAGCCACTGTGGCTGGTGAGCAAAAAAGTTAATGGCAGCCCTAGTCAGTTACAGTTACAGCCTATAACAATACTGGAAAGTTGGTGATTAGGGAACGTTTGATCGGCTTAAAAATGGCACCAAAATCAGGTTACCAAGTGAACCCAAAAAGTCCTGAGTTTGGTGCTGTTGGATTTCTTAGCAAACTCACTTAATTAACTGTCCATCCACCTATTATCTGTCCATTTACTACAAACACTGGATAGAGGTATTTACATAATAAATCCATTGTTTAAGACCGACACATGGAACATAATCATTACTACCAAAATCCTCAAAAAGCATAATTGCTTCAACTATCAAACTATTATAAAACTACATTAACGCATCTTAAACTGCCTCCTGGAAAATGAATATCTTCCAACATAAGCCCTCAGGACCTTTCCTTGTAGTACAGACTGGAAAAACTGCTTGTTCTATATCAGAAAACTGCCTCCTTAAAAAGAGAGTTTAGTCCATGTTGTCAGTAATGGTCTGCTTATGATCTTCATCCAAGTTCAAATTAAATACAATTGTTAGACCGATTTCTACTCGCAGAACTTGCATGAAAGAAGATGCCATAAAAGAGGGGTAATAACAAATTCGTTTCAGTTCTACTTTTCATCACACCACAAAATCAGTCTTCTCTTCTGCACAAACACACATGCACTGAACACACACGGCAAACACACGCGCATAAATCGCACACAGGCCAAACAAACACACACACAACAATATGTCACAAAGAAAAACAGAAGAAATAAACATACACATACAGAACATAAATGGAAAAAAGGAAACACAGGTAACATATTACACAGACTATACATTTTTGTAAGGACTAATTAATAATTTACCCAAAGTGTTACATGTAAAATAATAAGTAACTCTGAAGCTGATCTCAGCAGTCCCCTGGTGAGCAAACAGTTGCGTGGAAAATTACCAAATAACACTCCACAACATTTTCACAACATTGTGATAACTAACTGTCAACGTCAAAAAGTTACGTTGTTTCAACAAATTCAGAAATTTACCTTTCTGGTTGCCATGATGCCATGAAAGTTTAGTTATCATATTATGTTGCAGTTATGTAACAGTCATGTATTTTGGGTGGCAGGGTAAGGTTGCGCCAGGCATTCGTAAGTTCTTACTTAAACTGGAACGTAAAGTTCACACTAGAGGCTTAGTAACTACTAGCTAGTTTGTAACTAACTATGTTCCCAATTTGGTTGCACCACTTGTTCTTAAGGCAGAACGTGGTTAGTAGGTCGTAAGCTTGCCGTAAAGTAATGCGTAGTCGCATAAAATGACGTAAATTTTTCTTAAGCCAATCAGAAGCCTACAAACGGTAAACAAGAAAAAGTCTGAACTCCGCGAAATATTACAAGATCCTAACTAGCCTGAACTGAAAGTGAAAAATGCCCAAAATATCCAAATAGCCCACTCATGGAAGATAAAAGAAACAGGAAGAAAATAAAGTCTCTGTGCAAACATGCATAGCTTTTATCATACATAACCAGAAGGTGATGTCTGTCTCATAAAATTTGTAACTAAGTTTAATGGTGCAACCCAAAAATATTTAGTGGTGCGTAAACTGTAACTTAGTGACCTCTTACGCCAAATCTAGGCTACGATGTAACTTACGCATAGCTGGGGCAACTGGCCCCTGGGATGATAATTAGTTTTTCTAAACGTTTTTGATGTAATGGAACATGAGATTCAAGACTGACAGTGTTGACGGCCAAACAATTGAGTCATGACCTTATTGACACACAAAATTAAAGTATTGTATAAACCCAAACAAGGATTTTAACAAATAACACACTTAAAATGTGTTGGTTTGGGACAATTAGGATGCATTCAGTAAATGTATAACTTTTGCAATAGATAGATTTAAAGGTTACCTCCCTTACGAAAATTAACCATGGTTTTACTACAGTTAAAACCGAAGAACCATGGTTACCACAAGATAACCATGCATTTTGATTTAAAAACAATAATTAAACCATGGTTAAAACTTTTTTTTTTACTTATAAAAGTTGATTTTCTGTAATAGTTCTACTTTAAATGAGAGTTTACGAACAACAAATATAACAGCGTTAACATTAATAAACTAGCTTATGTATGGAGCAAGATGTACAGTATATCATTCATTAGTCAAAATGCCTAACAAGCAAGTAGTCTAGACTTGTCTATTCTAGTCTTGTACAGTATTTAAATACTAAAAGATTAACAATTCAAGTTAACAAGATGTATTTTAGTGGATGTTAATCCCTGTTTGAGGCATTTTGTTTAAAGTGTTATGAAACTCCCCATTCCATCATGGGTCATTTCTCACCAGATTTTTGAAAGATGTAGGCGTGAAAGCTGCAAACAGGAGGGGGTGAGCACTGAGCACAATTGTTTATGATTCAACTCACTTACAAATGCACCACAGCAGAACAATCTGCAACAGAATGCACACATATATTACACACTGTTTTGCACAATGCAATCCTTAAAAAACTAAATGTTAGTTATGTTAGACCAGACTAAACCAGACCAGACAAGAACCAACCAGTAAAAAACATTCAGCAACAGCATGGAAATTAAATCAAGGCTAAACTGGGCTATTTAGCATGATAAGCTTCCCTGCACTTTAAGACAGGTCATACGTACATAATATGTATGGCACCAAACTGGATTGTCTTGCAGGAAACCAAGCAAAACTCCTGAGTGTTCTGTTCAGCTTCTGCTCCTTGATTAAAGGCAGATCCGTTGGCCTGTGATCAAGCCTACAGCCCAACGTGATGTTACTGTAGGAACCATGGACAGTCTCTGGCCAACACAGATTGAGCTGGCAGGCAACAGGGCCCATCATCCTAGTGATGCCAGCTTGCAGGAGAGCCTGTTAACCTTCTTGAGAAGCCGTAGGCTCATAGCACTCCTGCTGAGACTTAAAAAAAGGATTTGGAGGACAGGGTTGTTAACACTTAAGAATAATGGGTATTGTATAGGTAAGATTGCTTTCAGGGGAAAATTTGTTGTATTGATTAGCATAGCAAAGTATCTTCATATGTATCTACCTCAAACTGCTCAGGTGAATATAAAGTAACTTGAATCTTGTGGGCCATTGCCTGCAGATTCTTCTTAAATATATAGCTCACCTCCAAAAACATAATTTTAAATCTGCATGATTTTCTTGGAGCCTTCTAAATTGGTCAAAACCAGCACTCTAAAGAGGAGACTTCACTGGTCATTGACCTGTTTTTCTGAGCTCATTGCAATGCATTTTGGGATTGCTTTTACTGCATAAGATACTGTACATGCAAAGGTGTCTAAGAAATTGGCCAAAAGAGGACATTTTAGGATGCAGAAATGTAATGTTGCCTACCTTTTGGGTCACGCATTACATCAGGAGCACACCTATAATGATTTTCAAACTAGGGTTTGAAAATAAATTCCTATTCTTTTGGCATCTGTCTGTGAATTACTGTCAGAAAGACATTTCAAAGATCATGTAATTGGTAAAATGTGCCGTATTCTACTACTGCACATGTGCCAGTGTGTGTCTACACAGTGATATGTTCAGTGTGGAGTGTTAGCAAAAGTTTATCCCTGATCAGGTTTTAATGTTAAAGGCTTGCATGGAAAGTGTGGGGGTAAAATGGCTCTGTAGGAGCCTTTTGCAATTAGTAACTATTCCACACATCTGGAAACATCTGTCACTGGGGAATTATCTCTTGCTTCTGGGAACAGACCTTGCAGGCCAACCGCACATGTTTTCCAATGCACATGCAATCGCACACATACACAAAAATGAACAAACCACACAAATACATAACTACAAAGTACTAATATAAATGCATATTTAATATAATAAGTAGCTGGAAACAGTCTGAACAGTTGTAAGAGTTTTATAAATAAACATGTTAGAGATTTTATTCAACTCTTTTTGTATAGTTTTTACTTGGAAACGCAAAGCCACTAAAAATATTGCACATGCCAACTTTCTCCAGCATTCTTTTACATACTGTATATTCATCACAAAACATAAAGACAAATTTATTAGAAGCCTCTGATTCCCAGAAGTGTGTAAAATGTACAAAAATAAGCCATGATTACTTTCCCTCTTTTAATCCAATTTTCAAATTATAGAAATCTGCTGCCATCGTGTTTCGGATATTAGGGTAAGTAGGGATGAGGCATTCAAGCCTTTTCATTAAAAGTTAATTAAACTGTTTATTTATTTCCACTGGCTCCAACCGAAGGGTCTTGAATCAGGAATCAATAAATCTAAAATCCTAATTATACTATGAAAATGAAAAACAGCATTGGATTCGAGGACACTGAAAAGGGTTGGCAGCAGATACTGATAACATAGCCACATCCAAGGGCTAAGGGGGATGAAGATAAATATGCTGTTAAGCCACATTTCTGGGGCAACATCAATCCTTGGAATGAATCTACAAGCAACAGTCTTTAGCTTTACAACATGGGCCAAAACAAGTTCCACTGATGGAACAAGGACAACTTCCACTGATGACCGTCCACCTCGCTAAAACCCTATAACCTATATCCATTTGTGGAATGTTTTGATACACATTTAAGGCAGAATGTTGCACTCGATTATGCAACCAATCTAAAAGGAGTCAACATACTCTTTTACTTGATCCCACACGCTTCTCTTTCCAAAACCCAAAGCCAGAGGCTCCACATGACTACAGAACGGGCCTAATGTACTCTCCCCTTGGAACTGTGTGCATGTGTGTGTGCATTACTGGACTAGTATAAAGCCTATTCTCAGTATGCATGTAAATGAATGGGTCAAATTCCAAGCCCAGGGATTTGTTGGAGACACAGGAGTAAGGTCTGGCCAGGACTATGTCAATAATTGAAACCCTGACCACAAATTTTATCTTACGCCTCCCAACTGCCTGTTTAAGACAGTTTTTTCATTCTGACCGCCATAACAAATAGCCATAATGAAAAGTACAAAAATACATATATTTTCACAGGTCAAGCATACATTAACACACACACACATGCGTGCACGAACAATTTTCAAATACCTTTTTAGAGACAAGAAATCAGTTTTGCTATGCCAATCTTGAACATATAAACACATTTGAACATATACACACACAGATGTAGCTCCTCTGAATTGCTGAACAAAAGTGCACAGGGGTCCCACAGGGTGGTCTGCTGTACTGTCTTTTGTACAGTTCTGTACAAAGCCCTTGAAAAGAATAAGAAAAGACTGCAATTTACAATTTCAAGTGGTTTAACACTTTAATAATTGCTGTACGGTTAATGTATAAACTTGTACAAAGTTTAGGAGTAAGGAATTTTTATTTTGGCGTGGTGATATATTTATCAAGTTCTATTTAAGTCCAGTAATAGTCAACAAAGAACAGATGCATTGACTAGTTGCAGAACCAACCGGATGGTCAACACTCGACCTGTAACATGACTGTAACATAAAATAGTAAGAAACAAATGTTTATTTAAGAAATTTTATGGCAAATGGCAAAAGGTTCTATGAGGAATCAAAAAATATTAGTTAATGACTATATAGATTAATAGTATAAATTATCAAAATCGCAAAATTGATTCCCAAAAATATTTTGTGATATATTTTGAGCTCACTATTTTCATTTACTACTTTCATTTTAAAGGACAGTTCGGAGGATTTACTTTAGAGATACATGCTATTCATTCGACAATGACAATATATTTTTTATTTACCTTTTGTTTTCTATGAAAAATTAATGTAATGGTAATATGGTTTTAAACAACACGAGGGTAAGTAAATTAGCAGCATTTTCATTTTTGGGTAAACTTAAAGGGGTGATCTGGGGCCAGTGTCCTATAGCCAAAACGTAACCTTTAAAGAGAATCTGCTAAAGGCCAGTCAGCCAATTCCAAAGGGCAACTTTGACTAATTACAGAAAAACCAGATGGCAAATTCTGGATATGAATCTTCTTGCCTAGTTCTTGATAATCTACAGGCATCACAAATTAAGATTGGTCCAGGGACAAGCACACAACCATTGTTGTATGGTGGACTACATGCGTCCAGGCATCTGGATTCAGTTGAGATTGTTTGTTACAAGAAATTAAACAAAATTTAAAGGTTAAAAGGTATACTTCACCCAAAATGAATATTGTGTCGTAATTTACTCACTCTCATGCTATTTCAACCCTGTACAAAAGCACATCTTAGGCAGTCAGATCAACCCTTAACCATACAACATAAATTGATCAATCAATTTATTTAGAAGAAGATATTGCATTAATCATATGGCATGTTAGCATATAGGTGAGTTTACAATGGAATATGTCAAAAATGTGTTCTGCTCTAGGGCTGCCCCGACTAAAGATTTTCTAGTAGTTCTTCATTTAAGCAATTAGTCGAATAATTAATGCACACTGTGTTAAAGACATTATGATTTAACTGGAGCCTGTGTTTTTCCTCCCCATCACACAGCCATAGATAAAATAGTGTAGTTTAATTTTTAAAGGCAAAATAGTTAAATTTAGTTTCATTTATTTATTAAGATAATTTAGAAAAATGTTTGGAGTTCGCTGTAGCGCAGTGCGTGCTTTAGGACTCAGGACTGCGGAATGATGAACTGTAAGAGAAGGCTTGTGAATAAATGAGACTTTTTGAAATAAAACCATGGAAAACATAGACCTATTCAAAAAAGCATAGTCTTCAGTGCGTTGTTAGATGAGCATATAACACGTAACACCGGGATGCGGACTCGAATGCATGACATGAATTATTTGACTGTTTATAATCTTACTTTTGCATCAGCTGTCACCTTAAAAAAACGTTAGATACACCCTAAACAACTTTCAATCACAGATTTATTGGTCTTCATTCGACATCAAAACCCCGGGGAGTGATTTAAAAAGCATACAGAGGTGTCTATTCTCGAAGGCAATTGCGCTGTTCTCTCCGCGCGCTGGGCTGTTTGGCCTTTATTGCGTCTGCCGTTACTAAACAACAGTGAGCCACGCTCACCGTGAAGACAGCACAGCATGCGCTTTCCTGTCCGTTTCAGCGCTCTTTCCGTGCATCTACATTTAAAATAACAAACCATACCAGATGTGGCCCGCGTGTAAACTATGATTTAAAATAAGTCGGGCATATGCGCAGCGCTGTAAACTTTTAAAGCGCATACAGACTGCGTGACGTCACATAAGCTTTTTCATATTTTCGTGACTAACCACCCAATGAAAAATTATTCGACCAAGCCTTTTCTTATCGACTAATGTTCAGTCGACTATTTGGGAGCATCCCTACTCTGCTCATCATGGTGATGCGGTAAATCTACGCTTTGCTGGAAAAACGTTAATAAAAGTTTATTAGGTAGCACAAACAGTCCTGTAGAATGCTATAGTTGTTTTGGTTGTACTTGTGCAAGCCTATAGACTGAACACATAATACACAGTTTTCACAAAATCACATGTTTGTAGTTGACACAGAAACAATAATGATAAATCTTTCAAGAACTTTGACAACCATTTTCAAATGTTTGCCTTTTTTTACGACCCCAAAACACAGTTGCTGTGTAAACGAACAGCCAAAGCACATAAAAAAGTTTTGTTGAAACTTTGTCATGTTAATGTACCTTTAAACTGCAAGGAGTAAATGGGTCCAATATCCAGTTTTATTTTGCATGAAGCTAAGACTATGAGGGTACACATGCAGATGTACACCCAGGGTTGATGAAGGTCAAGTAAAAAGAAGTTTTTTAAAAAACAGTTTACGTGTCATTTGTCAGTCAAAATAGGGGCCATACACATTCACAGATGCGCACAATCTTCAAACTCTATGGAACCTGCAAGTCAATATCAAGTATAACTCTTTTATATCCACTGCTGCGTCTGGACTAATGTACATGTGCATATACAAGCATGTTGTAGTATTAGGCCCAAGGAAAGCCCTTATTGGACCAGACTCTTGAAACTTGATGCAGCAAGGTGTAGGAAAATTGTCCTAGGGAGAATACCTAAATAAGCAAAGACTCACCTCTACCACAAATAAATTTTTCACAGTTACAAGTTACAACAAAGAAAAAGTAGGAAAGACCTAGCTGTTGTAGAAGCTGCCTTTCTCCCCTTATGCCACTGATTTAATTTGAATTTCATTTCATGATCTGTTTGACTTGGAGTTTGCCGATGAAACCAGGCTTTTAGCTGGACCCAGAAATCTGTAGGAAACTTACAAACTCCTGCTTTGTGCTCCCAATCATAAATGTCATCAGGTTTTATTTACTTGAACTTATTGAAGTTGACAGGTTTTATATGATTTCTTGTTACAAACACAATATACACAAGCTGACTTGGGCAAAACATGTCTGCCAAAAAAGTAATCCATTTGAGCAAAACAAAATTATCATTGTGTGAAACTATGACCTTATTCCTTGTGCCAAGTCCCATTTCAGCTAAATAAACATGCAAGTTCATTACAATTTATATAAAATTTAATAATTAAAAAGTATAAAGCTATAATAACTTGTATAGCATTACTTAGGGACGTGTTATGAATGCAAAGGTCCTGGGTTTGATCCCAGGGAACACACTTAGTATAAAATGTACAGCTTCAATGCACTATTAGTCACCTTGGATAAAACCTTCTGCCAAATGTCTAAAGTGTAAACTGTAATACACTCTGTAATCTCTTGCGTTACCAAGGCAATGACTGACGCATTTGGATTGCATTGCTTAGAGCTCTGTTATCAGCTCTACATAGGAAAATAAAACCACATTAATACCATCTGCACCCAGAATCAGAAACAGTTAAGCAAGGAGAATGGTTCAGCTACAAGATGGCATTTCAAGATGGCAGACAAAATGCTGCTGCTAAACTCTGCTAATGTCAGTCGTGAGATGAGTCCCTTCGAGAACATTACCAGAAGGAGGTCTATTGTGTGACATACAGAGCTACTGCTTATAAAAAATGTTTTAAATCAGTTACTTAGGAAACTAAACTAATTGTTTGTACAACAGATAAGACACACTAAGACACGGAAGTAAACCACAGTTGTCAGTTATAATCTAAAGACTATAAGCAGGGAAACACTACAACAACAAATATGCACATGCACAGTCATTCAGTGAATTTAGACATTCTACCCAAGACCAATCACTACAGCTTAGATCATTGTATGGCCACATCTTTTTTTCTCTTCTAACATGTTCCAGAACTGTCTTTTCCCCATTCTGTTACTCCGTCTCTATCAACTCCAGCATTGCACTTTCATTGGCAAGATCAGTGTAATACATCTGAGTTTACAGTCAGCATGTGTCTGGGCAGGAGTGACTATGGCGTCGAAAACTTTCTTCTTTAGACAGATGGAGAGAGAAAGACATAAATTAGAAATAGAGACAGTGAAAGTTGCGTAGGAGTGCCATAGAAAACGGGGCCAAAATCCCACTATAGCAGTCATTTTCATCCAAAAAAACTGAAAATGCTTTCAATCCTGTAAAATATGTCTTGTCTCTGTCTATGATGATGGCATTTTCTGCAGGTTTCGTTTCTTTGTTATGGAGCAATTCCTCTACCAGGTCACTTTGTTTACTGTTGCCATTCATGCCCATCTGGACAAAATAGGTTATTTTTTTAAAAACACCAAATCTCTTCCAAATCACACTTCAGCTATCCCTCTCACACTTACTGATTTCCATCCTATCCTAATGTATTGCCCAGTCTTCTGATTAATATTGCGAAATAAACCCTTTTAGTGTAATACAAGATCATGATCACCCTGTATAGTATTATCCTTTACATATTTTCATCATCTTTTCTCCAGGATGATGTACATGAAAAACATACAAGCAGATTTGTACTTTAAAAGCTTGCCTGTAGAGCTTAAGTGTTGCAACATCAACATCAAGGTCATGAATGTGATTTCCAGACAATGCACATACATGTATCTTAAAAAACATATAGCTTGAACTTGTTCTAAAAGGAAGCATTTGCCAAAAGTATACAGTAAATATAAATTTTGACATGTAAGATATATAAAGCTTTAGAACAGATATCTAAACAGCCACTAAACAGCTTGCCCGCTGAGATCCCCACTGTGTCAGGAAAACAGTATGGGGAACAGAAAAAGACAATTAAACTGCAAAACAGAGCTGAAATAAACAAGGATTTGAAACATCTTGCATTAATAATCCTAATTGATTCAGTGGCTTTCATTTGAAACATCCATCCCTTTCAAAGTAGAAGCAATTGTGTTTATCTATTTCTTTTTCGAGATTATCTCTTAAAGGAAAAATTCACCTAAAAGTTTCTTTTTTTGTTAACTCACCCTCACACATTGTGACACACATTTTACATGTCAGTCATATTTAAATATAAAAAAGTGATTTGGATTTAATAATGATAAGAAAAGTTTTCCAGTAAATATTTCTTTTACCTCAAAACACTACATTAATTTTATTTATTAGTTATTTTTATATTTTTTGGAGCTTACTACAACCACTGCTTACTATATATTTTCATAATCTAGCTAAAAAGCAGTAGGAATATTCTTTACAGTATGTTGGAATGGCTTGACTTATTTATAATAGTGTTTTCATTTTGAGCAAATTATTCTTTAAATCGTTTTCTTTCCTCAGTTTTTCCCTCTACATTTTCCCCATTTCCCTAATGCCTGATTGACGCAGTTGTTAGTGTACATTTGTGGAGGGTTTATCTCACAATAAGCTTGCTGTCCTCATTTCTGTACTAAATTTAGTTTTTTTCCTGCAGTAAAAATAAACCATCATCTTGCTAGGTGACTAAACACTCTACACTCACTGGAACCTACGTCACTGGTTACGAGGTGCAAGGGCGTGGTGTTCCTGGCTTTTCCTGCCACATGCGCCAGCAAAACTGAAGACTGCAGTCCTGAGACATAGCTAGAAAAAACATAAATAAAACACGATGTAATATTTCTTTCCACTGGCTTGTAAGAGCGTGAGGACATAGTAGCAGGTGACTAACGTTTTTGGAGTGCCAGAGCAAATGTTCCATGACTTACAATTAGATATAAGAGTAAACAAAAAGTGTGAAAATATCAATTTCCCAAATTCCATTTGTGATTATTCTCATAAATAATAAAGTGCCATACAGCCAAAGTGTGTGCCAGTAACTTATGAATGCTAGCAGAAGTGGTAACTCACTGAGCTAGTGCCAAACATGCATGAACGTTAGCCACAAGCACACATGCCATTTTACAGGAGACGCTGTGTAAACGGTGGGCAAGCACATCTTGCATGAAAAACAAATAAATTAGTGAGGTAAACAGGTAAACGTCAAACATTCTAGCATAAGCAATGCTGCACGTTGATCACATGTGCGCAATACTGTGCAGTACACAGTGTAGTAAAGCAATGAATAATTATCGCTGTCATCTTGCAGAATTGCGACTAAAATATTGAAAGCTCGCGCCAGTAAGTCTGCCTGGCTGCATCCCCGAATGTACAATTAGAAGAAGTAATAGGGACGCTTCGTAGAAGCGAGTGGGTGGGTGACTAACAGTCCGCTAACAGACGGAAGGGGGAATAAGTAGCGGAACGGTGAAAGGAGGAAAGAGAAAGGAAACCCTTGGTCCAGCTTGCTGGCATGACTTTGAGTAGCCGAGGTGGTGGGGAGATTAGTCATTAAGGCTGCCGAATATTGTTTTCTGTACAGTGAGTGGCAGACGTGAAGGAGCAGAAGTAAAAAAAGACTGACTATGACTCAGCAGAAAGCAGCTTGGTCATGGAGAAGCTAGGCCATCAGAGACAAAATCCTTTTATTTAAAGAGGGTGGGACTTTTAGCTGCAGACTAATGTAACTTTCCTTTATTATGTTTTGGTTTTGTAACCATATTTTGTTTTTTCAGGTTTTAAAGAGGACATTGGATGCCCGTTTCACACAAGTTGGTATTATTCTTTATGGTCTTAATAAAAAGTCTATAACATTCTTTGGTTCAAATTCCTCAATTATCATGTAAAACAACACCCTTTTTACCCTGTCAAGCACACCTCTGCTTCAGTGCCCGGTTTTGGTGTATGGCCCCTTAAATAATAATAAGCTACCGCTTCACAGAAGCGTCACAGACAGGGTTTGAAGTGAACTTTTTAACTCACCAGCCAATTTGGCTACTAAATATTTAAGTATTAATTTTCAGAACTTCTACTAGCTTTTCAACAAGTAGAAATGCATTCTGCCGCTGCATGTCGAATCAGTAGCTTTAACGCTCTACACAACTTTAACTTTAAAACTTGATTTAAGCACTGCTTCATGACGATAATGCGTGGGAATGCCACACTCGCTGAGATGGAAGAGTAAGAGCAGCAAAGTGAGGTAATATAATTTATAACACATGAGACTGGCAAGTGACTTGTTAGTGTTATCTGCCACGGTTGATTTTTACCCACATTTAGCAGGTTCGCAGGCGTTAATTTTAAAACCTGGTCACAGAATGTAACACAGAAGAGTTAAAGGAAATTCATCAATGAAGGCAGTTTCTGATATTAAGTATTTATAACATTTCGCATGTTTTGTCAGTTTTGTCACGTTTTTCATTAGAAGCATTTCTCTTGATTCCATATCTCACAATTGATGTCGTTACAGTCTCCTAACCTTCCAAGATAACAGAAGCGGTTTAGTAATGTAACATGTTCGTACTATTTAGGTAATTACATCACTTACTGGTAATGTAGCTGCAACGTCCCAGGCACGTAATTTCATTACCAATAAATGACCAATTCACAGCGTCGCCTTTACTGTTTACTAATGTTGCAAGATGACTAAGAATGGTCAAGTTACTATTTTAGAATTCCATGACTTTTGGAAGCGTCACATATTGAAAGTAGTTTTAATATACTACGCATATAGGGCCAGATTTACTAACAGCTTTTGCGCAAATCATTATTTTGCCGTTAAATAAGGACTGTCAAGATTTACTAAAGACGTGCAGTAAATAATTTGCACTGAAGGGGTGTGGCATAGTTGTTTTTGCGACTGACCATACTGCATTTTCCTTTTCCAGACGCAAAATGTATGGGAGGAGAGTCTGTAAATGATTCACGCAATGTGATTTACTAAAGTTTGCGCTTGTGAAATTACTAGTATTTTCTCCATTATTTACAGCCGAAAAAAAGCATGTCTTATCCAGCTGCACCTGTGTGGTTAGTAGATTATGCGCATCAAGCATCAGCTCTGTCTGTTACCCTGCGTTATTTGCAGTGGTATTGTGTTGGTCATTAAGGAAATGAGATGTTGTGTCTGTATTCTTTAACGCGCGCCTTTTTAATAAATCACCCGCAGATATTTCCACTCTCACTGACGCATTTTTGGATTTGCGCACTCATGCTAATTTGCCCAGTTTAGTAAATTTGGCTCCATGTCCGCTCTTTAAATATTGTACTGCAACATATGTGCACATGCCACCAACGTTTTGCTGTTATGAAGAGAGCCAACTGCGTGTGACAGGACTGGCCATTTCTGTGAGGTGGGAAACTTTTTAATTTTTAATTTAATTCTTTTTAAAAACAGCTTATATCAGTGGCTTAAAAGTTATAAAAATAATATTAAAAAATATTACGTTTATTTATACTTTGACAGAATCTGACAGCAATAACGCCACATATTTTGAGGTGCGTCTTACTGACAGGAAAGTTCCTCTGAGAGGAAATTTTGTTTTATAAACAAATACATTTTTTTACATGTTTTTATAAACATTTATGGAAATTGTTAGGTGTTAATATTTATTGTAATTGTATTGTAATGTCAATATAATATATATAATTTAATTTAAATATAAATATTTAAATAATATAAAATATAATTTAACCATATGCAGTGTCAACTACAGTAACAAGAAATAACAAGAAAATAATTCTGGTTCAGTACTTGGAAAAATCATCTTTTAGGAGTTTGCAACCCTAATTGAAAAAAACAACCACAAAATCTCCAATGTCATAAGTCCTTTCTTTTAATCAATATTTTTCATGTAGGCCCAAAAAAATCTCATCAACTTATCATCAGACCATAAAGTTTTCATTTTCTCTAATTTACACAGAAAAATACAACATCATCTCTGAATATACCCTCAAAAAAGCTTTAAAAAACTCAGTAGCCCAAGCCAGGGTCAATCAAAAAAACATGCCCACACACACACTAACACACGTACAAAAACATGCTACACTCATTTAGCAACCACATCGATTGATATTCTATCCTTGTAGAGTACAGACCTACGTGGCCCTGCTTGACTGATCATTCAATCAGTGGATTCTGCTGGACTCCTACTAAAAGAAAACCATACTTAAGCTATAGTCTTTACCTGTCCAAATCCAGAGTAGGATGAATTAACAGTAGCCAAGCAAGAGCTGGAGAGAGGGAGGAGTGGCTGGCATGCTGATTAAAACACTACTTTTCTTGGAGTGCTTTCTAAAACTGCACTGCTTTTCTCTCCAAAGGTTTTCTAATACTCCCAGCTGTTTTCTTTGCACGCAGTTTGTGCCAAATACTTAATCATAATAACAACACTATTATAAGTTGACGTCAATACGAATAACATCTAAAGATGGCTGGTGTAAATCACAACTATAATGCCCCTGGTAAGGAGCAATTGGGCGCAGTTGTGTTCTGTTAATAATCCAGTGGAAAACAAGTGGAAACAAGTTTATAAAAGACAAAAGTCAAAAGACCTGGTTCTGATTCACTTTTCCCCACATGTTAAAGTCAAGAAAGATTTACCATAAGTGGCATGTAATAATTTCATGTGCGTCGACTGCCCGCTACTGAGATGAGGGTTGACAAGGTAGGGCAGTTACTGCAGTGAAGAATAAGAAACTGGTCTGACATGTTGTGGAAGAGAGCAGGAGACAGCATGGCTTTTCCAGCTTTACCCTCCAAAAGTGTGACTTGAGCTTTAAGATGACAATAACTATTAAACCTAAATAAAATAGAACAATCAATGCCAGCAAATAACAGGACCTCATGAGAGGTCTTTTATAGCTTGGAAAGCTTAGTTCTAAATGTATATTATAAGTAAGAGATTTTCAACCCTATCCTGCAACACATCTCCCACGTCACCCTTATCTAGCACAACTCATCCAATCCCTTAACTCATTAGTAGAGACTGCAACACCTAAATTGGGAGTGTCCGATGGGAAGACAAACAAAATGTGTAAAACTATGGGTGCTCCTGGACATGTTTAAAAACCCCTACTGTAAGTAATTCATTCATGCATGAAAGTACAGTTATCTGGCCATTATCCGAGTTTAACCCTGCATGAGCTTATCTTGCTTTAATGACCAGCTTAGAAAAATAGTGCATTACAATGTTAAAAACAACAGGCCTAGTAACAAAATGAAGAAGCTTTTTCTGAACTAGTGGCCCCCACCAGCAGCAGGGTAATATTGTTTTTGTGACAACTAACAATATTTTAAGCCAATCCGAATTTGATTACGTCTTGTTTCTTCTTTTGTTATTTCTTTCATACATAAATTCACATTCATTCACAAACAAGTACACAAACTCAAAATTACAGCAAGGCATAAAAATGTGCCCTCTGTCTGACTGGAAGATAATAATAACAGCTATTAAAAGTTTATGGAAGAGTGGACACAGAACAAAAACAAACAAAAACAGAAGGCAAGTGTGTTCATGGGATCATCTGCCTAGGGTCAGTTTTTAACTTTCATCCACATTCAACCCAGTAATGAAGCTTGCTGCCTACCATAGTGCCAAATGGTTGTGTGTGCGTGAGTATTTCCATGCCAGCATCAAAGCAGAAGAAAGCCATTACATGTAAACCCAAAGACAACAACAACACTGACAGAAACCATGAGGCCTTCACCATAATAAGGACTCCAATTATGTCTTATAATCACTGTGTTGCAAAACAGATTACACATTGCACAGGTTCTTTTAGTGCCCTTTTAAAGGTTCCATCATGAACCCCAGCCACAACTGGTACTGCAGTGCTGGGGCACCCTGTTGCAAATTAAGACCAGTTTACAAGCTGTGATTTGCGTCCTGATTTTTTTACAGCTTTACCATCAATAATCGCAACAACAGATTTAAACAGGCCAAACTAAATCTTTCATGTGTTCTTTTATAGTTTTACAGGAATGAAGAGGAAAATCCCATTTTGTGGTTCTTGCGTTTTGATGAGCTGATGTTTGATTGGAAAATATGTCGTGGTGATCGAGTGCTTGTGTCTGATGTGGCCGAGGAGTTTTTGCTTCTCTATATTTGTGTATGTGCAGGCTGTTTCAAATTGTGGTAACAAATGAAGACGTTAGACTGTACTTGCGCCTGTATTTGTATAATAGTACATGTGTAGGTTTGAGTTTGTTAAGGGCCAAGTGATATGTTGGTAAAAGTGCACTGAAATGTTAGTGTGGATGTTCAATGTTGTCTTATGGGTACTTTGGCATTGACATGGGTGCTCTGTTAGATGAAACAGGTGGAACGATTGACAAAGAGACAGCTGCTGACACAGTCGCCAGGGTGAAGAGTGAGAGGCAAGTGTTTTCATCAAATAACATGATGATCTGTCACTCTAAAGGGATTAGAACAGAAAAACACACATACACAGATGTCATTGCACCTGTTGTTTTGAGCGGTCACCAGTTGCAGCTCTAAAACACTTGGTGTCCTAGGTTAGATAAGACATGGAGGGAAAAACAGTCCAGTGGTAGTTTTTGTTTTGCATTCAAAAAGTCCATGTTCAAAAACCTTTCCTAATATATATACAGTAGTGTTCAAAAGTTCACTTTTATTTGTGATCCTGTGAATGTTTGAAATTTGTTATGTGAAGAGAATATAATTATGCCAACATATTCATTTACTTTTTTAATTACAAAACAAAAGTGTAACTTAAAAAAGTGTGACAAAAGGGTAGCAGATCTCGCCTTAAAATCGGAGGGACATTTTGAATAAACCGTTTCTGCTTCTGAATGAAGAAAACAGAGTTCCAAATCAAAAATATGGCTGTTCGCACATCTGGCAGGAATGGCACGCATTAAGGTGATGTCACTAAAAAGCTAAAAGTCTAACCTAATTGGGATTTTCTTCGGCCAGTCCCCCCTGGGGGTCAGCAAACAGCCCATGGCACTGAAGTACACTATTCGGCTCACTGTAGCTCTGCCCAGGATTATGTAACACATCCTATAATGTCTAAGTCAAAATTCATGGCCTAATGTAATTAGTGTTTTAATGTTAATTATGTAACAGCTTACATTGTAATAACTGCACATAATATAATAAAATGAAAATAATGTAATAATTTTGAAATAGAAAAATTTAATCAGCGTAATAAAAAAACTACATTTTGTTATTAATTATATTATATTGAAATGTAAATATTATATTGTAAACATTGTTTCTCTTATACACTATGAACCTATTACCTTATGAACTGTGGTCACATTTTAAGCTGCTTCATTGTGTTCATAAATTGATAATCTTGTCATATAATAACGTGTTACATTATGTATTACATATTTATTACATTATAAAAATGTTATAACATTATGAGCTCAAGATTATATTACATTTAAAAAAAGTATTACATTATGAACAATTGATTAAATTAATAATGTAATATTTATTACATTATGTGCAGTTATTATATTATTTGCAGTTAATATATTATTTGTTATTATTATTTGTAAAACTCTTTTAACAACTTGTAACAACTAAATGTAATAAGTACAATTAATGTAATATCTTCAATGTGAAAAAAATACATTATTATTGTAAGAACAATTTTGCACATAATGTAAGAGGTTTAAAAAAATAGGTAAAATACTGTAGGTGAATTTTTGCTTTTCTTTTTGGTGATGCTAGTGGAGAAAACAGACACATTATATCGTGAACCTGCACACTTATGTAAGCATGATAAGAAAAAGAATCAGTTACTCTTCCTGGATATCTTCGTCCACAATATTCAGGCCTACGTAACTAAAGCTGTACAGCTCTCTCCTTCACTCCTGTTTCTTTTAACAAAACACTCTCATTAATGGATCCTGCAGTTCCAAGTGGTCAAGCGCCAGTGCTAAAACCAAGAGGAAGTGCATTCCATAACCAATGCTTTCTGGCAAAGCTGTAAGCTACTTACCGCTGGTGCTTTTCATGCCTTGTGCTCAGTAACTCTACACTATGCACTGCACAGAGCTGTTCGGTTGGCTTAGACAGACAATTTCAACTTGCATTTGTAAATCTTTACTAACAGGGCAAGCAGGGATCCAGGCACAAAAAAGCAGATTCACATGGCTTCTGAGTAGCAGCAATTTTAGACAGATTTTTTAAAACACATCCTCTTCTGCCTCTGACACAACCGAAACACTGCTCTGATTAAGGGGTTAAGCTGAAGCACATGCAGGGAGCACCCACAGATGGATCTCATTCTCTCTGACACACACATACACACATACACACACACACACTATAATTTCAGGTCAGAGGAGACCATATTAATGCTGTTGGCTAGTAACAGGATGGACACATTGAGATACTTAAGGAGTGGTTTATAAGACTGCTGCAACAGGCATGAAGAAGCTGACAGAGTTCATCTCTCTCTGGCTCTGTTAAAAAATCTAGTGATCTACTCTGAAATCTAATGTTAAGGCATTTTAAGGCGTTACAAACTCGCTCCTGGTTCTAGTGTGTTCTGAAAGGTATGCAGCACCATTTTGCTGGTAACCCAGCAAACAAAGAACGTTCCACTAATGTTATTTTTTGGTTTCCTTTTGGATATTTTTAAGGTTTTAAGTTTTGAAATCACAAAATAACATTCCCAGAATGGTTTTTATTTAAAAATTTAGTGTTCCCAGATTGTTACAGAGTGTTTTTTTTATGTTACCCAAATATAACCTATACAGAATGTTCTCTGGTGGTTATTTTAGGCTATTTTTGCAACCATGTTTTCAGACTTTCAGAAAAAGTAAACTAGGTTAAGCGAAATGAAAACAAGAATTGTAAATACATATGTTTTTAATTATACTATAGTGCAGGTGTCTGATATATATGAGATTTTTTGTGAAATAGTCATGAATGTTATAATGGTAAAATTTGTTAGATCTTGTACACATAAATGAAGAGCCAGCTCAAGTTAAAAACCAACTTCTCATAGACAGTGGAGAAATGACCCTCCTCCCCGAGGACACCTGTAACCGACAGATGCACAAGTTCCGGCCTTGCCATTATATCTGTTTGAAGCCATTCCTTGGCAATAATACTGCAATAATACCATGTACTAAATTATTTTCTGGATGTACTGTAGCCTATATATTTAATACTGTTTTTGGTTTGCCTTTCTTCATGTAAAGTTGCTTTGAAACAATGCAATGCAACATTTATAAAGCTATATAAATAATTTTGAATTGATTTAGGATCGCAGTGAAACTGTGTTATAACAATTGATTTTTTTTTAAATACAACTTTAAATAGCTAAGAATACTAAAGCAGTGTTAAGCAATCTGAAAGTATAACAATCATAAATCCAGTGTTGCCTACTTATACTATGCCTTAATAGTATGCACTTAGTTTTTGTGATGAGAAAGTAGATATCTTTGAGTGCAGAAAAAAAGAATACACACTGGGACATACTAACACAAAACGGAAGTGACGACTGTTGCCTGGGTGACACTGAGATCTGTAACAAACACAAACATCAAAATACAAGTCCTCTTTGCATTTAAGCATTTCTGTATTTATTATTTCTCGTGTAATGTTTAATTTATTCATTCAGTGACACATTACTTATTTAATTTATTAATTCTGTATAGTGCAATTAAACATCACCCTCTTGCAGTGATTTGTGGGTAATATCAGCCGTTTAAGTGTGCATGAATCTGCACTTCAAATTTGAATTGGAAGCAGTACTCCTTGCGGGAACTTCATGAATACTCATTTCGACATACTACAAATTGAGACAAACTAATTTATGCTAATTTCGGATACTATTTAGGATGGATAGTATGTGAATTGGGACGCAATCCTGGTGTTTGTATTGCTTTTGTGTGCGTGTTTGATGTGTATGTGCTATCCTGCAACATGCATTTTTGCATAAATATTTTTGTGGAATGATGTGTTTTGACTTATTTTAGTTAGAATAGGCAAACCATGGATAAAAACACAACATGGAATATAATAATTATTGATGCGCGAGGTGTTGCATGATGTGGAAAAATTTAGGAGAACGTTCTGGGAACCAAAAACTAACATTCCATGAACATTCTGGGAACCACAAATTGTTAGATGGAAAGATTTGGCAGATGAAATAAGAGAAACACTAGCTGTGTCTAAAACTGGACACATGTACTACATAGTGCACGATATTGCACTTAACCATTTTATAAAACAACCCATAAAGTCCAACAGATGTTAACCGCTTGAGCCGTACAATCACATACTATATCTGTGATGCAAATACAAACGGTGCATCACTAGCTGCTTTCACTCTTTTCTTTTTTTTTAAGCATATTATGTGTTTATACATGTCACAGAAACTCAAAAATTCATAAAATTACTATGATAAAAGTCTGCTATTATAGGAAACATATAAATAAATACTGGTGATGCAGACACCGTTCTTCTCCACTGTATCAGCAGCAAAGTGACAGCCCGTTGTTTTGTTTTTAAACAAAAGCATAGATTATCAAGACTATACCAATGTTTTTTAACATATCCTAGTGCATAAAAACTATTATGACCGCTTAGTTTTCAGTCTCCTGCATCTGAACACTATTCTGGTCTCTGCTTTGCGCTATAAATAAAGGGGCAGGTATGGAGTTGCCATTAACGCATGGAAAGGATAATATAATAGGTGCAACATTCATTATGAAAATGTTTGCAACGGAACTCGGTAATGCATGGTATTTATGTCAGTATCCAGAATCGCTCACTCAAAACTGAGTGTTGGATGATAGTACATTTTTATTTGATTTACAAAATAGCCCAACATTTTATGTGCATATTAAAAATTAAAAACAAAGCAAAGAACATAATCTTTTATTTACTTGTGTAAAGAAAGTATTTCCAGTTTTAAATATATACACTACCATTTAAAAATTGGAAACACTTACAGTTGTTTAGATTTCCACATTTAAAAATAGTAGTAAACTCAAACCATAAAATATGACAATTGTAACTGTGGGAATTATGTTGTAACTCAAAGCATCCACAATAACAGTATGTTATATTTTAGCATCTTCTATTATTGAATTTGCAAAATCATACTCTAGGCATTTCACCATCCAACTTGAGGTTTCAGATTTTAAGAAAATGAGAAACATTTTTGTCAATTGAGTCTAAACTTTTGACTGTAAACAGTAAATCCAGAAGTTTTGTAGACAAATGTGTAAATATTTTAAATCAAGAAATGAAATTTATGTGTAATATACAATATATAACAAAATGTGTAAAACTATGCTTCTTTCTTTGAGTAGTAACAGGTTCTGGAAGTCATCCACACATTACATTTACATCTATTAATTTAGTATATGCTTTTATCCATAGTGTCTTACAAACCAGGTATGTAATAATATAAATGATTTAGCTAATTAGGGCAGTATAAGGGGAACAGTTGGAAAAAATGAAAGTGTGGAGTGGGTATGCAGCAAATATCTTCACATCTTTATACATTTAAGAATAAGTAACCTTTATTAATGTGACATGGATCTGCCATGCTTCAACAACACTCAATCTCCTTCCAAGTATCTGCCAAGCCCCTACATGAGCTAATCACTACGCACTAAATCACCAAAGTACTGTTCATATCATTGTTGCCGTCTTCTGATGTGTCGCTTCATTGCCTCCTAATATTTGTAAGTTGCTTTAAATAAAAGCGTCAGCTAAATGCCTAAATGTAAATGTAATCACTAGCTCATCAAGCTCACTTTTTAAATCACACATCTAGCCTGCACTTATTGTCCAGTTGATCATCAATAAAGTCACCTTTAACTTTACCAGCCAGTGGCTGGAATAAGTGCTCGCACCTCACTACTTTACGGGCAGAGATTGGCTGCAGCTTCTATTGTGGTGCTGATGGACATGTCATCTCAACATCCTCCTTGACTCTTGTTGAGTTTTGTGTTTGTTTCAGTACCTGCCCTCATCAAACCTCTGGGTCAGCTGACTTGACTCCGGGAACCTTTGCCACCAACTCAAACTTCAGAAGAAGACCACAGAAATCATCAAATGCCAATCAGTAACTGGAAAACTCTTAAGTTGCCATCATGACAGTTAGATTTAGAGAGCCTCTTTCTCTCGTCCCAGCACTTTTAGAACAACTCTGCAGAGTCACTGTCTTTACCAAGTTGGCAGTGCATATAACCGGATACTGGTCACCCCTACTGGTCACTATGGTTTGGTAAACGCCCCTTCAGTATTCCAGTATTTCATGCATGAGGTACTCTGGGATTTCCTCCATTACTTTGTACTAGTCTACATCGATGACATCCATGTCTACTCCAGAGCATGGCCAAACACTGATTGCAGATGTCCTCAAACTGAAGAAGTTCCACCTGTTCCTGAAAGCAGAGAAATGCTCCTTTTATCAACAGTGCCGTTCCTTGGCTATAACATCTGCAAGCCAGGCATACAGATATATGAGGTAAAGGTGGCAGCAGTAAAGGACTGATCTCTGCATAATACAAAACCTCCAAAGCTTCCTTGGCTTTGCTGACTTCTATTGTTGTTTCATCTACAACTACAGGACCATATCTAGCCCACCAACCAACCACCTCAAAAACAAACCCAAATCTCTATCCTGGACACCAGCTGCCAATGAAGCCTTCCAGAAACTCAAGGATGCCTTCACCAGCAAACCGCTTTTGATTCATAGAGATTCAAACAAAGACTGCGTAGTTGAAGTGGATGCTTTCAGTCAGAGCAGTGTTGTCCCAACATCAGGGGAATCCAGCCAAACATCAACCCTATGCCTTCTTAAAGAAAGGAACTACTATGACATTGGTAATCATAAACTCCTTGTTATAAAGCTTGCTCTTGAGGGATGTAGGCATTGGCTGGAGGGTGCCCAACGTCCATTTGCAGTATTAACCTGATCATAAAAATCTTAAAAACTTAAGAAATGCCAAAAGACTGAATTCCAATTCAGATAGGGGTTGTTTTACCTATTTCAACTTCTTCATCTCCTTTTGTCCACTCACAAAATGTAAAAATCGATGACCTCTCTTCTCTCCATGCACCTGATGAAATCAAACCAGACCATGACCTTGGTGTTGTTAGCACCATGCTCTAACCACTGAGCTACAGAAAAGCAGGACTCAACTTTCTCTGCCTTGGAACCAGCACCACCATGGTGCCCACCTGTCCAGTCGCTTTTTGTGGCCCAAAATGGCTAGAAATTTGAGAAGGTTAATGCCATTTCAAAGATGCTCTGTCATCTTCCAACAAAAGACTTTTTCCACTGCTTGTACCCAATTGCCTGTGGTTGCACCTAGGAATAAATTTGTAAGGGCAAAGTTTGGACTGATCACAGTTATGTAGTTATTGTGAGTCACAGTCATAGCACCACCGTCTGGCAACAGGAAGTGTGTCACTCAAAACAGACTTTGAAATAGTCCACTTATGTTTACTTTAGTTGCTTCGATTTTGGTCAGAATAATGTAAAGCCATGTCTCATGTGAAATTGTGAAAAGCGTTGTGATATCTTAAATACTGTTGCTATGTTAATGCGACAAACTTTAATACTATATTTAGGTGTTTTTTAAGCTCTTAGCATGATGTCAAGTAATGTGGCACACATGACACAGCTGGTGTCCTATAGGTGTGGGCAAAAGCTTAGACGTGGGTGTGGCGGGGGGCTCTGAAGCACCACCTTTTAACTAAAGTGGTGGGATTAGTTTTACCTACAATAACCAAACTTGGTACATGTATTATTCTCACCAAACCGGACAACTTTTTCAATTATAGTCATTAGCTCCGGCCAACACAAATATTTCGGATCAGATGGATTTTTTGACAACTGTATATGGTAAACTTTTATATACTTCTCCTTGAGAATTCATGAGAATGTCATCAAACATGGCCAAGCCAAACATAATGCCAAAACATTGACGATGCTAAATTGCAAACAGAGTTTTGTGATTTAATACATTTATGGCCAAAAACAGAAACAGGAAGTTCTTTATATCTTCTGCGTACATCGAGTGATTTTGATCAAACTTGGAGTGTATGTTTGGTCTTGGGGTATGGTCACATTCATGTGGCTATTGTGAGTCACAGTCATTGTACCACCTACAGTGTCACTTACACTAGACAATAAAATAGTCTACTTTTACCTTGGTCAGAATAATGTGGAGACATGGCTGATGTAAGATTGCAAATCAATTTGTGATATCCTAAATATTGTTGCCATAGTAACGTTTCAAACTTTTATACTATATTTAGTTGTTTTTGAGTCTCTTAGTATGTTTAAAATATCATGAATTTTAGCACATGCATCAGAGTTGTTGTCTAGTGGACATGGGCAAAAGCATAGTTGTGGACATTGAGGGAATGATGCTAAATTGCAAACAAATTTTTATTATACCAAATGATGCTGCTGTGGCAAGGCAACATGTTTATGACAAGAAAGGTAAACAGAATGTGTTTCAGATTAAAGAGATCAAACTTGAACTATATGTTTAGTCACAGGTGCTGATCACAAGTTTTTGTGATCAAAGTCACAGTGCCACCAAGTGGCAGAAGGAAGAGTGACATTTACAACGTACATAATTTTTTTTTAATTTTGCCCACTTAAATGCACATGGCCATTTTGCATTGTTTTCTGAGAGCCACCATGTAGCGGTGGTGCTTAGGCCCATCATCGCTGCTTGCAGCTATAATTTTTTACTTGTTCTCACTATCACACTTTTGCATTTTAAAATATATTTTTAAGGTATTTTAAACTGTCTATAGGTTACTGGTTGAATAAAAAATTAAGCATTACTTGAAAAGGTAAAATAGTTGGCGAATATGTGGCCCCTTCCCATTTGATTTTGCATCACTGGTCACATTTGTTCACTTTTTCCCCATAGAGTGCTCAAATGTCATTCGCTGTAAAGGGAATAAGGTAAGCGTTGTATAATAAATGATTATAAATGGTCTGTGATTTTTATGTCAGTGTTTAAAATCCTTCACTTAGTTTCTGCCTCTTCTTCCCGATAGTGGTATAAAATGTCATTAAATGAGTTTTTCAAAACATTTCGGGTCCACGTCCCCTTCAGCTTCAGTCTGCAGAATGTACAAGGAAATAACCAATAAGGGAGCTTGTTACTTTCCACGTGTCCATACCTAATTTGCATTCCTCATTTTACCAGCACAAGGCCCCCAAGTGTCAGGGAAATGCTAAATAGAGAGGCTAAAACGAAAATCGAATCTAATAGCAAATAGGAAAATAAAATACGGCAGCGGAATATGGTGAACAGAAAATCTCTTTTAAATGCCTGATTAAAACCTGTATTCATAATTTAATTTGTAAATAATTTGTTGCTCTTTTTAAAATCACATTTTCAAATACATTTTGAAATTGCACTATTTTTTTTAGAAATTCAATAATGCAATTTAAAATGATGCACTTCTTGGGTATTTTATGCTGTTTTTTCTATACTTAATTTCTAACAATTTATTGATGGATTAATATTTCAATAATAAATTGTTTTTATAATCACACTATTTATTGCCCATTAAAATATTAAATATAGAATTACTTTATTACTTTTCCCATGACTCTTGTGGTCCTCCTTTAGCCTTTAGCTCCTCTTTATAACTCTCCTACTTCTGGCATTCAAGCTCTAATCCCTTTGCTACAGTCACTGAAAGCAGAACTCTACATGTGTATATTTCTCCTACTTTGAAATAACTAAGCTGTGTGTTGCTAAGGTTTGTGTGGGCACTGTGAGCTGCTTAAAGCCTGTTTTGTGGCCATCTTGACCACCGTTGTGAACGTCAGGCCTGTTTGTGGTGGTTTACAGACAAGCACCATGCCAAAATCTGTTCTTTCTCTCTTTTTTTTCTCATTCAACTTGCCAGACGACAAAATTATATCCTTTCCCTCTGTGTGATGCTAATAGACGGAGCTGCTCATGATCAAGCTTATTTTCATGGTCGTACATGTTTATCTTTTCTTGATCTTCTCATGTCACTGTTCCACCTGAAACAATCAAGAGCTTTATTTAGTGGTTGCTGAACATTCAGAGGAAGATTGTGTCATACTGTTTTCTCAACTTTTCCACCATCTTTTGCTGTTGCAGTATCTCTGTGTGTGGCTCTGTGACTCCGCAATGTGGATATGGAATGCTGCCTGTAGACACTGCCAAACCTTGACAAAATGTGTGCACGTGTTTTTATATGTGTGTTCTACAAACCAGCATCATTTACTTCTGCATAATAAGTATCTTCTCTGTTTCAGTATCTGGAGATATTCTTAGTCTTAAAGAAACCACAAATGTGTTAGTGTTGAACTCACATTAGGTATTAAGCTAAATTCCAAGCATTTCCCAGCCTACTAACCTCCAGCAGATCCAATTGTGTTTACAAGAGCTACAAAAATATGCAAAGTAATGATATACAGTATATAAAAAACATGCAGAAAAAAGCAGCACAAACCAGCCAAAGCTGGTTTTAAATAGTTTAACATGGTTCCCAAGCCTGGCCAAGTTTATTTGTAGTTGGATTAGCTGTTCAGCCAGTCTGTCTTCCAGCCTCAACTGCCTGTTTTAAAACCAGCAAACCATACTATTTAACCAGACTGAAAGGCCGGCAAAGACCTAACCAGCTTAGACTTTAATTTCTTAAGCAGGGAAGGCTCACTGGGCAATTGAACCTTATTTGGTAAGACACTGTTATTATAACAACATACTGTATAAATAAATAAAAAAACATTCAAGTTAGAATATGGATTATGTGCAGAAATTTGGTAATGAGCTACATGCAAACTGTGGAATCCTCCCCCTTGTATCTCCTACTTCGACTAAACTATGCACTCAGACCCTCAAGTTTACCTGTTGCTAGGCAATGATAATATTCTTTCTAAAATGTACTGAACCTGCTATGAATCATGTTGGGTACACAATAAATTGTTGCATAATTTTACCACTCCAGATGTCAGAAGTGCTGAGTTCTTCTGGGTCATTAAGCTATCGCTATTAGTATGGCCACTTTGGTCAGAAATATGAGCCACATATGAGCCAAGTCTTCATTCCAAGAATGCACTTTTAAACTCAAATAAATATACTGTAGCGTATCATTCATACTAGATCAGAGTAAATACCCTAGATTGCACCACATGACACCCTAACCAATGTTATGAGGAGCTAGCTCAACAAGAAGTGCTTACTAATTTCCTTAATAATGGGAGCTTGATACAACATAAATATTGGAGTTAAACATGTCAGGCCTTTGTTTCTTCACACAGAGTATATTTTTATAGAAACCATTGTGGTTTTGTGCCAAGAAGGCAAAGGAGACATAATAATGATGAGATGGTTTAGAAATGGGGAAACTAACTCCAGACTACTTAAAACACAGATTTACATTAGAGGCCACAAAGAGGAAAGGCGGTGAAAAACACAGAGAATTGTCATGGTAAAGAGAGATTTTATTAAAGGAAAAATCAGAAGGTACTGGCAAGTTTCCATAAAAAGTCCTGTTAAGCAGGCTTGACGTTCAGTCAGTTTAAATAGCTGATATACCAGCCCTGTGCACTTTGAAACAGCTGTGGCACATAATTAATCTACGAAATAGTGCTAGGCTAGAGGTTAATGTAAGAACAGTGTCTTATAGAACAGTGTAAATAAACATAAATGTTAGGTCTAATGCAGCTTTTGCGGTGTAAAGAGGGCTTTTGTTTTCAAATGTTTAAATAACTTTTTTTGATACTATAACAGCCTACAGCATGTCGTTATTCTTAGAATTGTAGTTGAATTTATTGAATAAATTTAAGCGTTTGACATTAAATATATTGCATATACATTTACTCATGTAATTATAAAGTTAAAAGTAGCCTAATGTAATTATAGGCTATTTTTTAACATGTTACCTGTATTATGACCATGTAGTAATGTCTAATTTTACAGTAAGCTAATTAAATACATTACAAATTAATACTTAATCTTCTGAGATTGTTTTTGTTTTGCCCTATAAAATTATTGTCACTCTGTTCAACTCATATACTCCAGTCTCCAGTCTCTGTAAGAAGTAAACAATCTAATCAAAACCATGCTGATATTCATTACACCAGCACTATTTTTTCTGTAATACAGCTTAATTACAGTATAAAGGATTTTTTGTCAACTCCCCAAAACATGCTGTTTAAACCTTTACCTAATACATGCTGTCAACTAGTTTTCCAGATAAAATAAATGCACAAAAGGCAAGAGAATAACACCTCTTTTAACAGTTAATGCTGGTTTCAATCATAACAGAGAACGGACTAAATAACACCCCAAGAGTAAAGAAAACATCTTTAAAAATGTCTAGGCAGTGGTGAAAGGTAACGAAGTACAATTACTTTGTTACTGTACTTAGGCACATATTTAACAAAATGTAAACCTTTTCGAATATTTAAATTTATTGTAACTTTTACTTTTTCATTATCCTGTGAATAGAGAACAGTGTGCACAACAGGGTCTGTAAATAAACAGGCACTTGCATTAAGCGATTCAACCAGTCACAGATGTTCCTGAGGTGCACATGAATAAACTGGCCAATCATAGGTGTTTAGAGACATTTCTGTTCAGCGCACGAATGCACTGGCCAATCAGAGGCGTTTAAATTTTTTCACTGGCGCAGAACAGTTTTATTTAATTGTGAGTTAGTCATGAACAACAACGTGCAGATGTGATGCAAAAGATTCATGTGGTGCGCTTCATTCATTATAACAAGAGCTTTAGTGAGATTAAACTAAACTCGTTGACTATTTCAGCAATAGGGAACATTCTTCACCCACTATACTTGCATGTTTATTACTAGTTTGACATCTGATATGCCGCACTTAGCCACCCCAGACACTCCTGATGCTGGTTTGTTTCTGTATACTTAAAAAGCATCAACTTTAATTAACTAAATTTGTTTCGTCATTTTCATTATTTATATAGTTTATGCATGTAAAATTGCATTTATCTCATAACATTATTCAATTGTTATGTAAATACATTACTGTCAAATTCAAGCAACATTATAAACATAATAAACAAATTCAGCTTTTGCAAATAACATTTTATTGGTAACAGCCTATAGCATGTCTTTATTGTAAATTTTGTAGTTATACATTTATAAATATATATTTTTAACTAACCTTTTCTGAGTTTTAAAGATCTGGAAGTTGTCATTCATGCTTTTATTACCTCGCGACTAGACTACTGTAACTCACTTTATGTAGGGATTTGTCAACGGCAACTATCTCGATTGCAGCTCGTGCAGAACGCCACAGCTAGGCTACTGACTGGCACAAAAAAAGGGGAATACATTACTCCGGTGTTATCGTCTCTCCACTGGCTACCAGTCAGGTATAGGATTGATTTTAAGATTTTATTATTGTTTTTTAAAGCTTTACAAAACTTGTCGCGAAATTATATTAGCGATCTCTTAGGGTCTTACACACCAGCTAGGTCACTTAGATCTGGAAATCAGTCGCTGTTGACTGTCCCTCAGTCACAGAAATCAAAAGGTGACAGCGCCTTTTCAATAGTAGGTCCACAATTATGGAACGGGCTTCCCTTGTATATTCGGCAGGCTCCGTCTATAGAGGTTTTTAGGTCCCAGTTGAAGACACATTTCTTTAGTCTGGCCTTTAAAGTAGGGATAGTTTGATTTAGGAATCTTTTACAAATGTAATGTAGGCAACCTTTCTGTTTAGTCATAATCACAACTTGATTACTGACAATCATGGGTGTTAAGGAGTACACTCCTCTTCAAACCATCTACGAGCACCTGTTTTTTTTACAATGCACAAAGATTAGTGACTAACTCAAGCCATGTTTTATAAACAGTTATACATAATTATTACCATCTGGGAGGCATTATAGGGTGCCACTGTGTAAGCAACCAGTATACGAAATCATTTGTGCAAATATCTATTCATTTTTATGAATGTTTTTTTATTGTTTGTGTGGTGTTGTTAGTTGCTGATGTTTTGTGCTGTGATTTGTCGTTTAATCATTGCCGCTTGGAGATGAAGGCAGATTTCAATGGAAATGGACAATAAAGTATAGCCTACCTCTATTAACAGTATACCTTTACATTTAATGCAAAAGATAAATAAATTTAAATTCAAGTTTACTTTTAGATACTTATGGATTTTTAAAAAGAGGTACTTTTTACTTTTATATACATTTACGTATATAGAACTTGAGTACTTTTTCCACCAGTGTGTCCAGGCAAGAACAAAGTGGTATTGCACGGATAACAAACATGTTGTTTTTTTTGGAGAACTTTTCCCATGATGTCAAAGAAACATCCAGGACTAGTGCTCCCCACTGGACACTTTTGGCTGGTGATCTACACACTCATGCACACTGAAAACAATGAACTTGGGGCCGGTTTTATCAAAAAAGTATGACTTCACAGCTGTGGCAGCATGGCCATTGGGCAGTAAGGTCTAGCAGAGCTTCAAGCCTGGATAAACAACCCAGTGGGTATACCTCTCCTTTCACTGTTTTTTTAATCCATGCATTTGTTACTGCTCACTCGCTCTTAACTGAGCAGTGGTGCAAATGCTGTCAAATCAGTTTTGGGTGGTCATACCACTCCAGTTGACTGAGATGGGATTGTAGTCCATAAAGGATAGAAAAAGTGAATTATAGGTGAATGGTAGAATTTTGTATTATGGAATATACTCTATATAGGCACTACCATATGCACAGGACACAAATAATCATAGCTGATGTTCCGTATACCAGCAGTTCCAAAAACAAGTTAATATTAAGTTAATGTAAAACATACTATAATTAGTTATTTTGTGCATTTTTACTAAGGATCCAAATGTGGCAAGTGAGCCTGTCTTGAACTCTGCAAAGCAAACAAGTGGAGTGAAACAGTGAAACTTTCCGTGACTTCAGAATAGACCAGAATCAGAATAGAGCACTGGAACTGTTGTTTATTAAAGAAGAATATAAGAATAATTTATTGAAGTGACATCAAAATAATTTGAATAAAGAATAAAATAAACAAAAAAACAACAATATAGGTTCTAATCATGTTTACAGGATGTTTCAAAAACTGGTCTGATTGAAAGCATAGGCTTTGTGCTTTCTCACAGAGATTAAAGAATGAACAACAAACAGTTATGTAAGGAGATTCTGCAGGGGGTAACGTTGAAGTCTTTCAGATATCTCTCCAGATTAATTCCTGTGGAGCAGAGGAGCTTCCCGATACTCTGCTTTAGGAAGCAAAAGTAATGCTTTGGAAGAATAAAGGAAATACATACACAAACTGGCACCAGAATTTAACTGAAGGCCACATAATCCTAAAGTCAAACTCATAACATTGCCTGGTAGAAGGTTCCAGAACTATAAACGTTATTACTTTAAATGGGTGTTGTACTGAGATGTACTATCTAAGTATTGTGCAAACCAATCCCAAGCTAAAATCTTTAGTTCGTACCCCTCAAGCCATGTTTGTACCTAGTGTGTACTTGAGTATGTGCAATTTATGGCGTCGAACCCATGACCATGCACTCATCAACTCAGCTACACACAGCATGTTTAGTTTCCATGTTTAATGAGGACTGTCCACAGACATAATGACTTTTAAACACTACAAAATGTCTACTGTGTCCTGCAACCCTAACCCTTACGCAAGCCTTTCTGCATGTTTACATTTTCAAATAAACATTATTTAGTATGATTTATTAGCTGTTTTCTTATTGGGGACCATTACTGGTCCCCACACTGTAGGGTTTACCAGCACCACACATACACCCACACCCACACAGAGACACACAGAGAAATATATTATTTTCCCTTACACATATTTCCAGTAAATCTCTGAGCTTTGCCAGTAAACCAATATTCGGTTGCTACTAAGCATGTTTTTTTAATCTTTAAAAAACATCCTTAGACCTCTGAAATCTGAACTTTTTGGTAAAAACCCTGACTGTCAGGAGAGGTAACTTAAGTTTGTCAGATTCCTTGATAATGTTTTCCGAATGTACCTGACTTGATTCATCTAACTATTTTCATGCACATCCATTCACAGCCATCAAGCTCAGGGGTGAAACATCTCAACACTCCTTTCAGAGCACAGGAAATGCTATTTCATCACTTATCCATTAGCTCTTTGGCTTGGCTCTGTGGCTTCGCCTCCTTTGTGCTCTCAGTGGGTCTTTTAGAAAGAAAACAACAAAAAAGACACTTCTAACTATCTGAGAAACTTTCTCTCCTAAAATTATATAACTTTACTTTTCAGTTAGGATTTTTAGGACCTTTCTATCCTACATCCTATAAAAAGTTACAAATAAATTCCCAATTTTTTTTACATATAATAGAAGAAGTATTGGCGAACTGTTCTTTAAGTGGCTGCTTGATCTAGAGACTTGGCTCAAGCTCCAGGTCTTTGCATTATAACCTGATTTGCTTAGTTTCTTTAGTAAATCTAGAGGTAAAATAATGTAGATTAATAAGTAGGTGCAATTCACTCTCCCTAAATAATCTCCCTAAATATGTTTAAGACAAATTTATCTCATTCAGAAGCAGTACTTTGTATGAATTATTATGATGTAAATTGCATAAAAACATACAATTATTGTAAAGAGGCAAGACTGAAAGCCCATCCCTAACCCCACCCATAAACCTAATGTCACTGGGGCGAAAGAAGATTTCATACAAAAATGTAGAGTAAGATCGTACGAATTAGTTTTGAATTATGTTGAGATTGTGTTGGTTTAAGAACAATCTGATAATCAATGACTGTTTTAAATTAATTCAAAACCATTTACTACTAACAATGCCAGCAGATCACTGATCGAAGCTGTTTGCTCAGAGGTGATGTAAGGAGTGTAAGTATGTCCTAAAAAGTCTTCAGTGTTAACCTCTCCAAAGATTATTTTTACCTACCTTTACCTTAGTGACACAGAATGACCTAAAAATTTAATATAAATTTATTCTAGATAAAAATTCTACATTTAATATAAACCGAATGTAACAAATTTGCTCTCCCCCGAATGAATGAAAAAGAGTTTCATTCATACTGAGAGGCTAAAAACATGCTTGGCCACCAAGGGAGAGAACACCTCACATACCTGAGCTTCAATGTATGTGGTCCATTAAACCAATGGACTTTCCAATAGACCAACTTTCTCTCTCCATCGCACACAGGCTCAAAATCTCTTTTCACACACACACACGCACACACAAACACGCACACACTGTGGATGAATAAAGCAGTGAACAGAAAGCATGATAAAGCAAAATTCTTTCCCACAGCAAGCAACCGTTGACCTGATATCTTTCCAAGCTTTTCATGCTTATCCCGCACAGATTATGAGGGAGTGAGACCTTATTTCCTACACTGCATTTCCACCACAAACCATTAAACTGCAAATAAAACAGGAGCTGGGTGTATTTGAGCCAAACAGAGAAATTCATCATACCCTAGTTAAAAGCACAATTTTATCTCTTTCCTTAATACAGGGACACAGTCTTACATACTGTATTTCGTGTTTGCATGTGTGAGAGGTTTTCTTTTTGTGTCACACACATACATTTATGACTATAAATACTAGAAGTACTATATGCAGACATCCGCATCTCATTTTAATAAACCAGTTGGCTATACCCAATACTGACATTTGGTGTACAGTCACAATCCTGTCTTTAACTGACTAACATGTTCATACCAAAGATCTCCTAAAATGGAACTGTGATGCCATCATTTAAATGGTTTATTTCTCATCTCATTGCAATTTGTAATTATTTAATTACTAAATAAGCTTCTACTAGTATTGCACTAATTTGTCATTATGTATCTATTTTTTTGTTGCATGCCAACGTTCTGTAGCTGTATACAAGTCAGGTATTACTATTTTTAATCGTTCTAATGCAGGGTTTAAAATGAACTTTTTCATTCACCAACCAAACAATGTATATGTATAGATAGATAGATAGATAGATAGATAGATAGATAGATAGATAGATAGATAGATAGATAGATAGATAGATATATAGTTATTTTAAAAAATCTTTATTTTACATTATTTAATATATTCAGATAAGTTTAATTTAACTTTTGTTTTTTAACAAATTTAAGATAAGACCGACAAGTAGCAATGCATGCTGCCCCTGCATCTCTTTCTTATCGTTCTCATTACTTACATTACTTATATCTTTCACTATGATGTATGCTGTATTTATCATAATTCACAAATTAGTATTTTTGCTAATTTTGTGCAGGTTTACACAAACCTCCCAAGCTAAGTGAGTTTATAAGAAATTTATAAAACATGAGACACCCACCAAAATGACTAGTGTCTTGACAGTGTTACCCGTCAAAAATGGTTACATTTTACCCGCATTTGGCGGGTTGGCAGGCATTAATTTCAAACCCTGTTCTCATGATTTAGGTGAGGTTTACTATTGTTGTAAGCACATTTGATCCGCACAACCTAGGCCACACACACAGACACAAATGCTGTTATGATGCCAAAATCTTAGGTTGTGCAATGCAAGCGGATAATTCTGTCTAAAATGATGCAGCATGACGTAAAGGTCAGTTACAAAATAAAACTTTCTACTTGAACACAATGTTTAATTTCTGCGGATTACCATTTAAAATTAGCCACAAATATGATAAGGATGTAAGGATGCTGATACAGCACATTTATTCATGCATATTAAAAGAATGACACAGAAGCATAGGATGCAGTGGGTTTTGATTTGCTTTTTGAGGGGGGTGTGTTATCCCCCACACTATTTCTAGTCCAAGTCCAAGACCAAAATAGAAAGAAAAAAGAGGATGCTCTTTTGCTTTGGGAATGGTAAAGGGACAAAGCACAGTCTTCTTTCCTCTGTCAACGGCTCATTTACAGGAACAGAGAAAGATCCGTTATCGCTCAATAACTCTTTTGATTCAATCCAAAGCAAACATGGCTTTGTTAGGTCACCAGTTTCTCTGAGGATGAAATTTTTTAGCTCTGTAGGCACGTCCGCTTCGTGGACCTCCGCTTCCTATGTTTTCGAGCATTGGTGTCAGCTCCCTTTTAGATTCAGTGCCTCCCTAGAGTGCCCCTCAAAGTCACTTTGACAGATTATCTATGCCATGGAATAAACCTGGAAAGAATCAACGAAAGCTTCCATACATTTGCTTTTTTATTTGTATTTTGCAGGAACTGTTGAGTAACAAGTTGCATAATCTTTGCTGGCTTTCCAAAGATACGCACAGCTGGAAACGTCATGTAAGATCAGCCCCCCACCCGTCCCTAGAAAACAACCGGACCTGTGGACTGAAGCTCTTTTAAGTGCACTCTTGAACACAAACTTTACCTCCAGCTTCAGAGGCAGCATTTGGCGAAAATACAATATCTTTATCCACACCCATCATCCTTTCCAATGTTTTTCACATTTTTCATCCACCAAGGGTGATTGTCTTACACGGTTTTAATTAACACGCATAAAGACATGAGAAAGACACAACATCAAAGCAATTAAAAACCATGCCCGTCTTAAATGCTACTTTTTAAAAAATCACCAGCAAGCTAGGTCTTTCAAGATGAGTCTGTAGAGAAGATTCACATTTATTTTGGTCTAATACTGTTCCTGTTAGTGGCTGCTGTGAGGGGTCCTGGTGAGGTGAAGCATGGCTCTTTTTATGGGATGTGGAATGCTGAGGGCTCCTGTCCCACTGTGGATTATTTCCTTTCCAGCCATTGACGACGGGTCGGAACGGCAGGCCATCAAGGAGAAACAGCAGGCAGAGGAGCTCAATTCTGGTTTAGTTATCACTCTATACTCCATTTGGGCCCACCTCAATATTCATTAGCAAAGTCTGCCCGCCAAGAAAATAGTTCTTTTTATTCAGTACTGCAACAGCAAAGAGACACTGACTTAATGCAGTTAAAACAAACATATTCAAACATAGTTCATATAAAGCTGTCTAATTCTTTACTTTAAGCATATTCATATTTAAATTACCACATAATTCTATTGTGACAATACATTTTTAAGTTTATGACAGGTTCAGGTGTTTTTAAAAGTTTTTGGCAACCATTGTTGCATTGCATTCTGGGAGACTACAGTATAGTCATACAGCACACCTCTCCGTCAGCTTTGGCTGTCTCAACATGTATCTAGCTTCTGTTGCCAGGCAGGTCTTCATCCAAAACATAAACAAAGGAACATTATGTCTGTCAGCCTACACTGAAACATAAACAGCAATTTATCTCATCCACATGGGAAAATGAATATTCTTTTATACCTCAAAGTTCCCCTGCTTCCTTTCCTTTCTGACCTGCAACCAGCAGAAATAGGATTTGCTAGATAAAGAAACTTAAAACTGGTACCACATATGCACTGCAAACTTCCATTGACTACTGCTAGTTCTCCTTAGTGCTATGAAAAAATGTGTTATTTAAAAATTCTAATTCTGAAATTATTTACTCACCTTTCTTGTACCAAAGTATACAACTTTCTTTCTTTCATTTAAAAATAAATATTTCAAAGACTGTGCTGGCTGCTTACTAACTTGCAACTGCAATAAATAGGGTCTGGAGCCTTCATGCTTTAAAAGGGATGTAAAACAACAAAAAACTTAGAATAGTTTTTGTAGGAGACTAACTGCAATTAATGGTGGATGTCAAGATTTTAGGTAAACAACAACTTTATTGTGTTTGCCACACAAAACTATAAGACTGCTTTAGCTATCATGTGTACTAAACAGTGATATAGATTATTTTATGAAGGATTCTGTTTTCTCATGATCTTTTTAAGCTTGAAAGTAACTGCAAGTGCAATGTGGAAAAATACTGTTTTTTATTCAGAATATCGTTTTTATTACATGAGAGAGTCATACAAGCAACATTGGGTTAAGTACTGTAAATGATGACGGTAAACTAATCTTTTAGCAAAGATCAGTTTAGGTAAGTTTGGGAAGGTTTCTGTTTGATTTCACCACGATGAAAATGCTAAAACGCTAATTTAATATGAAGGTAGGACATTTGCCAATGTTGTTTAACATCTGTTATTTTTGTTTTAAGCACTGAACCCTTTAAGGAGAGACCATCACATTTATTGGCGAAATTTCAGCATTTCTTTATTCTTCATTGGCCCAGCAAGAGCACATTATGACCCCAACCCACCCTCCTTCCAATGTTTATCACATTTTTCATCCACCAGCGCTGATTGTCTTCCACGGTTTAAATTAACAAGCAGTAAGGCATGGGGACGGGCCAACATCAAAGCAAATGAAAACCATGCTGTCCTCGGGAAGCTAGGTTTGACATTTTGCGGATTGAGGAAACTTCAGAGTTGCCAATGAATTAGCAGCATTTGGTAGAGAATTTTTACATTTATTTTTGGTCTGGTGCAGTTTTTGTGCAGCAATGGGATATGAGATGGAAGGGTGGAGTTTGCTGTAATGTGATGAGAGGCTGATGTTGTGGCAAGTGGGATGATTTGGGTCTTCTCCATTCATTGTCTTGTCTTGAGTTCACAAAAATCGAGCCTCAGACGGCATTCCCATGTTCACTGACCATTTGATAAAGATCGCACAGCAAACTGGAAATCACTAAAATGTAAAATACTGTATACTGAAATAATCATTTTATATTCCACAAATTGGTAGGTGTGTGCCATTAAGCCTAGCTAAAGGTTTTAAATTTTGTTTGAGGTACTTAGTAGCAAGTAAATGAGGGGAACTGTGTATCTGTTTTGATTTTGGAGTATCTGTTTTGTTTTTGGAGTAATGTCAGCACTTATTACTTTTTGTGACACAGAGATTTTCTGATCACATATTCTGTAAACATTTGTTCTGGTGTTGTCTTTACAATTGTTTTTAGAGATTTTTGAGCCATTATTTTAATCAAGCCTGTCTATGATTTGAGTGTAATTTATTCTAGATAAATCTGCTCTCAATAAGATATAAAAAAAACAAATGTTGTTGTCAGACACTGTCTCTTCATTTTAGCCAGAATAAACTGCAACATGGACTAGACTTTCTGGTGGTGATTGGTCAAAGATCAGAACCATTTCTCAGCATTACTCTCAACTACAAAAATCCATTAATATGTATTTCTACGTGTTTTAGCACAAGCTTGTGTATGTTGGTGTTTTCAGGTAAATTTCCTGCTAAGGAAATAGTAGTGGAATTTGCAGAAATGTAACAAGCACTAGAGAAGGAGGCCTTCAAGGTTTCAAACAGCTGTATCACACTGAAACAAATACACAAACATATACTAACTGGACTCGGTCAGCACTCATAACTTTAGTGTTTAATAGCATAGCAATTATAAATCAAAGCCTCTTCACACCAGGATGATTAAGTAAAACTTATCTTTTTCTTTGATTGAATGTAACAGCCATTGATTAAAAAGTTAAAATTAAAATGTTTATTACACATCTAACTAGCCTTGAAGTTAATTCTTATTTGCCTACTGTGAACATTTCTCCCATCTACATACCAGAAGTCCAGATGAGATGACCTTGAAAACTGTGACCATGGTCAATACTATGGTAACTTTGTAACACTACAAACTAAGCAATGTGCTAAATAGAGAACCACAAATATGTCAGGGACACACATTTTTACAAATAAACCAAAGTGTAACAAAATTATCCAAGATTGGGTCTGGCTACTTGATAAACTTAAATACATGGATGAATTATTGCAAAATGTGTGCAATGGCTTGACAAGTAAACACAAAACATTTTACAAAACTGTTTTACTGTGAAATACTTTTAAAACTAAAAAGATTTTATGTAAATTGAATGTACTTTGTTTTAAAGTTTATCTTGTTTTAAGGATGTTCAGATATTTCTACTGAAAAACAAAATAGGCTGCCACATTATACATTTTCTTTTGCTTCCTCTACTAAGCCGTTTATATATCAACGTATTTTATGTAAAATGTCATCTGATCAATGTTTTCAAGCATAAGGCCTCTAGGCATGAAAAAATCAATCATTTAAGCTTTCTACCATGGTCTCTTCCACAGGTCTTAATTATTCAGACTAATTGGTTAAAACTGTGATCTACTTAGTGTGGCACAAGAGAAAGCTTGACTGGAATTTAAATCCAATCTAAAGAGAGACTGTTCACTGAACTACGTCACCAAAAAAAGCAACTAGAGAATTTTCAAAACTACATTTACCTATTTATAGTTTTTATATTGCATTTATTCATTGAACAGACACTTTTATCAAACATAAAAATAAAAAAGCATTTAACATTTTGTCAATGAGCTAACAATAAATGCAGTTTACAAAGCTATGATTACATATAGGACTTGCTATGCATGCTAGGGAAACAAAGTTTTTTTTTAATAGTCAGAGTTTGTGGGAAAACGGGTAAGATAAAGATATTAAATATTATCTTTTTTCAATTACATTTACATTTTACATTTAGGCATTTAGCTGACGCTTTTATCCAAAGCGACATAAAAATAAGAAAGCATTTAACATTTTGTCAATGAGCTAACAATAAATGCAGTTTTCAAAGCTATGATTACATCTAGGACTTGCTATGTATGCTAGGAAAACATAACAAGCTGACGCTTTTATCCAAAGCGACTTACAAATATTAGGAGACAAATTCTTTATGAAAGAATTAAAGGTTAGTCAGGTGAAAGCAGAACGTGTGTTTTCAGCATTTTTTTTAAGGTTATGATGAACTCGGGTGGAGGTTGGCAGATCATTCCACCACAGAGGAACAAAATGGGCAAATGTCTTTGCGTGTGATTTGTTGCGTGGTTGTGTTGGAACAACCAGGCGTTGTTCATTTACTGAGTGAAGATGGAAGGAGGGGACATAGACCTGTAGAAGTGAGTTGAGGAGAAGACACTTTTATAAAACACGCCTTACATTGCATTCAATACATATTTCCCAGTATCTGAGTTCACTGCAAATTAAACTCATGACCTTTGTACTTCTACAAAGTTGTTGTTATACTCTACCAATTGAGCTACAGTAACACAAACCTTCCAAGAACTAATAACAGTGTTCAGAAATCAGTTTATTTTAGCATTCCAGACACTACCCATGCACTGTGGGAGACAGGGAATGTCAAGTCCGTTATGCATTCCTGAGGATACCTCTCATGACAGTTTTTTGTTTAAATTTAATAATGCTTGATGAAGAGAAAAGAACACATTTTGTTCATCATCCTGACACGTGCACACAGACACATTTATTTCTGTGACGACACACCATAGACGCCTTGTGTTTTTTTACGCTAATTATTGTTACCATTAGACTAATTTGATTCCTAACCTAAACATTTTACAATTATAAAATGAATAAAATTAGTTAATATAATTTATTAAATAATAAATACTAATAATAATTACAACAACAATAACAATATTTAAAAAAAGATTATAATAAAAATTGAAGATCACCAAAAGTCACCAAAGAGAGATTTTGTCAGTATTAACTTCTGAGGACAAATTAATACTCACAAACCCACAAACAGGTAAACAATACTACAAGAAATATAATAAAAAATAATTCTAATAATAATAAGGGAATTTATGGGTTCACATGATTTTTTTGTAACTTTTTATGGAAGCATTTAATGAGAAATTAGCACCACGATCCTCACCCAAGGTTATATGATAATCCAGTAGAGTAGATAGCGCAGACAGATCTCGAGAGGCAACAGGTAATGAAATTATCTGCATTGTTCCATTCGATACAAAATTTCTTTTTCAAGGAAACACAAGATTTACCTCTATATGAGTACAAAGAGTCCAGTGCTTATACTTGAAAGAGTAGTTTACCAAAACATGAATATTCTCTTATAATTTACTCACCCTCAAGCCACATGAGCTTCTCTCTTAGATTCAAAATAGCAAAGCTCCAAAAAGCACATCCATCCATCATTAAAGTAATCCACATGACTCCAGAGTGTTTATACATTTCTTTACCAGGGTCTGCTGGCCTCATTGACAAAACATTAATGATGTCACACCAAACCTAGCACAAAATGGCTAATGTCTCATTTTAAAAACCTATTAAGCGTTATTCTACACAATGTGTGACACACAGTAACCCGTACAAACAGTTAAAAAAATAGCTGCCATGACAGATTCCTGATTTCCATTGCATTGTTATCTACAGTTGAAGAAGTTTAAAAATATCACTTGAAGTTATGTTGGAATATTCTCTCATATTTTTTACACATAAACAATATTTATAATGATGTAGTATATATTACTCAAATAAAAGTGATAGTTTATAATCATATTAAATGTTGTATGGCACTTGCATGGACCGCTCTCCTCTCATCAGGGGGGCAGGTATGCAAAATAGCAGGTGTTAATAAAGAACTGCCATTAAACATTTACTGCGAAATTTGCAAATGAAATTCTGTACGCATTAAGATACAGAGTACTTAGTGTGACAGTAAAATTAAGCATTTCATTTTTCCTTAATGGTACCAGCACTAACCTGCTGTCATGCAAGAGCCACAAGAGCCACACCCTTCGCCTTTCTTCTGCTTGTTTAGGCTGCATTTGTTTACATGTACTGCACATTGTACTGTTGCAAAATTTAATTAATTTTGACAAACTTTACATAATTATAAAGGTGGATTAGCCAACAACTGTTTAAAGATCAAACTGTTTAGTATGCAAGACTCGAAATGAGAAATCAAAATGGGAATGAACACAACTTGCTTAGGACCAGGTTTTCGCAATAAACATTTAGGCTCTCCAGACTGAATTAATTTGCGGTTTGCCGGCGAAAGTGGTCTAAAGGCTGCCATCACCACAAAAGGTTTAAATTTGTTTAAGATTCTCTCTGCAAGTTCTAAAGGGGGTTCACCACCATGAAGGACACAGAACTCCCTTGTATAATTTACTTTGGAGAGATTATATGAGCAGTGATTTCATTGTTCCATCACACACTTTTGACTCTGTATGTTTTTGGGAAGATCTATAGCAATATGGTTAGCGCTTTGCCTCATAAATGAATTCCAGAGAAAATTATTAGATGACAGAGAATTAACAACAATGTTGATATTTCTGGCTTGAGGATCAGTAGAGAAACACATAAAGCGAAATGCCCTAATTAGCGGGTGTTTAGCTGGGGGTGGAGTTTTGAAAGGGGGCTCGGTCCCTGGAGGGGTAGTTGTCATGGGTACTAGCGTGTCACTGAGGGCCCTTTCCCTTTCACGCTTTCATACTCTGCTCTGTTCTCCCTCTCCATCACCACAACAATTACACACAAAAACACAAAACTTTCTCTCTTCAAGGCCAAACTCTCTATTTCAGTCCCTCGAGGATAGGCAGAACTAGGCAGAAAGTGTTTTTATGAATGCTGAGTTGAAGTGGAAAGAAAACTTTGAATGTTCCTTTCATTGTTTGTTTTTCTAACACTCACAGCTTTTCTCTCCTTTAAGTTGATCTGTTCTAAAATTACATAATGGTGCCATCCATTCCCATTAAGAGGTGTTGCTTCTTAAAGCAAATGTCCGCGTTACAGTAATGTAAGTTTTATAAACTAAGCATTGTTTGAGATTGCGGTAACTTGTAACTTGTGATATGTCAGCAACACATCATTAGTATTCGTGTCTTGAAATGTAGCTTAATTGTTTCTAAAAAAGCCAAAGTAGTGGCTTTGTGGTCAGTGGGTCTGTATGTGAACAGAAACAGGTATGCTGCAAGGAAACTACTGCAATGCATTTCATTGTGTGTCAGTGAACTAAAAACACTTGCCACACGCTTGAGAAAGGGATTCATTATTCCCTGGATGTAGAGTATATCAAATCTAATCAACTGATATTCCTGATCACAGTCCATTACCACTGTTTGAGAACTGTCATTTATTGCTTATGGCAATAAAATTACAGTTTGAAAATGTGTGGGTGACAATGAGCCTGCCAGACAAACACAATGAAAAGTCTGTGTTTTAAGAGGATAAAAGTACTGCTATACTGAGCCTAATGATATTGATTAGCCAATTGGATCACCACGATGTGATGCTACATCACTAACTAGAAAGTTAAAGAAACTGAAAGTATTTATCTTGACGCTACAATCGAACTGCAAAATCCTCCACTACCAAATTGTTGATTGTCTCACTTATTTATCATACTAGTTTTACAGATTATTCTTCTACTCTTTAATAAAACTAATTTGACACTGTGCCGTAAATGAGAACTCAAAAAAACTCAAAAGCAACCTCACACCAAAACTACAATTAATAAATTCTCCAGGAGAAGTGTAATACAATGATAAATTATGTATTTTCTTCAGGCATTTTACTGTTTAACCAAAGTAAATATGGTTTTATTTGTTACATTTCAAGACTGGAATACTGGTATTGTATAAGCAAATATGAAAATAAATCTGAAAATAAAAATTAATATGTTAAAATACATATTCTCATGTATAATGTACATGAAAAACCAAATGTGCTTAAAAGTGTATTGTGAATATTCTTGAATATGTTCTTCAAATAATAAAATTATTTTATGCATAGAATATCTGATTTCAATTTCTCAATAGACACACTGTCAGGTAACACAAAACAGGTAACATGGAAATACCCCTTTTAAGGCAGTACAAACACAATGCCTGTCCATGGTAGCTTCATTAGTTTCAGGCTCACCTGATATCTTAGAGGCATACATAGCTGGCTGGCACACACTCCACCCCTGTAGTCTATCCCCTAATCCTATTAAAGCGGAGCTAGGTATTACTGAGGTTTAAAATGAACTCACCCTGACAAAGCTGGTAACAAATGAAGAATAATTTTAAAGAACATCACCCACGACTTCTGGAGAAATTGTAAAACTAAAGATATTGATGGCACTGCAAGTTATAATAAGAAACAGTTGGAGAAAGTGTTTGTGAGGCACTCTAAACAACTGCACGGTATGCATTAGGCAAGACCAAACAATGTAATCAAAGATTAAAAAAGATTAGGAAGGTATCTTGGGATCAAGATTTGCACTAAAAAGATTATCCACTGGTTCATTTTCATAATTTCCATTTAAGTAACTGATTCAAGATTGATGAAGACTAAAAAATAGCATACATACAAGAAATTAAAGTCATTAAATTATTCAATATAATGAAAAAATAATGAAACCGATTCTTTAATACTGTAAATTCTTCACAGGATATTTATACAGTATAAAGATTCAGTAAACTAAAGATGAGTGTCAGAAAAAAATATAGAGAATTTTTCATAGCTCAAGACTGAAATTCTCGGTTACGTTTCATAAAGTATCAATTTTCTTTCTCCTAAAACCCTTTATGAGAAATAAAAATTGACACGCAGTGCTGTAAAATTACTTACTAGGAATAGATAGAATGTCAAGATTTCTGTCTAGGAATTATTCTAACTTTTGAGACACTGCTAAGATCTCTGCTGACACTTTAGTTGAAATCCTTACAGTATAAGATAACTACAGCCTGTTTCTTAGGAGAAACATTTAAGAAACAGAAAAAATTTATGTATGTATGTAAAATATGTATTAGACTTTCACCTCTTACTATTGCTATCTATGAGAAACAATTACAAATTTACAGATATCTCCTTTTTCTCATTATTTTAGCATTTCCAGTGTTAAAAGCACAACATTTTAAAGCATTTGGAATGGATATTTTGAAGCGCTGTTGGTTACAGAGAACAGCAATTGCCTGAAGAGGGCATCATTTGCAGCAAAGATTTTGTTGTTAAAGACCGTTTGCATGTGGTTGGCATTACTGTTTGTGAGCTCCCTATAAGATAAATGCAACAATTGTCATTTACACAAACTGAATGCAGTCTTTTTACAAATTAAAGTAAAACCTTTCTGAACTATTCCATTTTGGGGAACATGCAGTGGCCTGATGAGGTTTTGAAAAAACTTTACATTTTGCCCTGCCTTGTTTACATACTTTTTATTATGGAGTATTGCTGCCATCTTCTGGCAAGTGCTGTCACATTTTTTAAATTAAAACAGAATACTGGATACTAGTACACACACGGTTTCTCTGTATTCAGTAAGTAAGAGTGGCATCAGTTTTTCTTAAGCAAAGATGACTTTTCTAAGTTAAACTGCTTCATTAACCACTGAGATAAGATCAGTCATATTCTGTATGATGGTCTTTTTCTCATTTTCAATCACAAGTATCAGTCACAAATAGTACAAACAATTTCTTTTATTAAAAGGTAAAAGAACAACAACACCACGACAGCTGAGATTTTTGGAAAAATCAATCAAAGATCCCTAACATCACTAAACTCAAATATATTAAGAAAAAAATATTATGCTGCTACAACTCCATGTGATAAACACAGCCACAAAATGGCTGTAAAATTGTCTACGCTACATGATGAAAAAACTAATCATACTGTATATGGCCAAGCAGAACTTAAGGTTGTACTCAAGGTTGTCACTATTGGTAACCTGGTTAGAATTAGTTTTCAATTACATAAACTGAATCAATCACACTTGCATACAGGAAACTAAATGTAAATATTTATTGGTCATTACGTGTAATATTTGATATAATGTTTTAAACCTAAATGCCTTTTTGATAGTCCAGTTTAGACATTTTACTAGCTATAAGTAACTTTACAACTGCATGTCAAGTAATATTCCTATAAATTTGCAGATTGCAGATAGACTGTTAGGTTATGGTTGGGTATGGGGTTAGGAATAGGGTTAGTTGACATGAAAATGCAAAGTTACTTATATTGTCTCCTAATATTTGTAAGTCGCTTTGGATAAAAGCGTCAGCTAAATGCCTAAATGTAAATGTAAATGTAGTTAATAGAATGTCTTTTAGTGGGTCAACAAAATAAAGTGTCAGCAGATATTAAACAGACAAACAATACTTAATGTGTGATAGCTGACAAGACGTTGCAAAGTTACTTATAGTTAGCAGCATGACTAAAGTGGACTAATAAAAAAAAATTGTTGCCATGGCTTTTTTTACGGAACAAAGCACTAATGTGCGATATGGTGTCCAATCGTAAAGATTTATCAGCCAAACGTAAAGACTCGCTGGCCAATTTCGATAATTGGCCGAATATCACCAAATACTTATTTGAAAAACAAAATAAAACATGTACCTCTGTAGCTAAAGTGCGCAAATGAAGCGTTGAACTGTCCCAAGCTTGTTAAGCAGTTCAACGTGAAATGATTAGCACAAACATATAATACTTTACATTTTTCCGGGAATATTTCCTTCGTAAACGATTTGTAATCACTCTGTCCTCAGTGGCTCTGACAAAGGTAGTCTATGGAGACTCCTATGTTCATTTTGCATCCCAAAACGCAACATCTAATGTTTCTTAGACACAGACATTTCTTCCTCCTGCAGCCTACAGCACACTGTTGGAGGAGAAGGAGGTGGAGCTTATCGGTCTCGGTCTGTGTCTTTGCAAATAGGGCTCTGAACGTCACATAGGCAGGGTTTTTCCAACTTGCTTCGCAAAAAGTGCAGGAATTTTAAACAGCATATTTAGACAGACTGGTTTTGATTTTAGGGGATTATAAAGAAATGACTGGGTCGATTTTTATCATTATAGGCTCGTTGTTTTCTCGTGATCTCTCAACAAAAGTGTAGCTATCAATTGTCCACAATGGATTTATAAATAAAGTTGGACGGTGGCTGTTCGTGACTTTAGGGACCGTATCTAAAGTTATAATATACAGGTTTCTGACTTTAATAGCATTTACCAGTTTATTTAAATAAATATCAAAAATTTAATGACTGTTAAATTTTTGTGACTGTTTGTTGACTGTAAGACATTCTATTTAAATGCTGTTAAAAGTAGCATATTATTGTGTTTGTACTTTAAAGACGGTCCCTAAATTTCTGGAAGTGACCAGCTCTTTCAGCTTGAGAGAATGCCTGGTCTGAATACAATCAAATTTGTTCATCCATGCTATTTTTGCTAAATATGCTTTTGCTGTCTCCAAACAAAAACATAAGTTATATGGAGTAAACAAGCAACAAGATATCACAAGAATACAACTTTCATTATGTCGCGATCATGAGAAAATTAAGTCGAGATCACGAGAATACAACTTTTGTTATATCGAGATGACAAGAAAATTAGGTCGAAATCACGAGTAAACAACTTTGTTATGTCAAAATGACGAGAAAAGTCGAGATCACGAGAAAACAATACAAGAAAAAATAACAGTGGATGGACTTCCGTAGTAATGCATAAATGTAAATGTATTCACTTACATTTATATTTATGCATTATTTAGCAGATGCTTTAATCCAAAGTGACTTAAATGAGAAAGCATTCAATTTTTTCTCTTAATACAGCAGTATGCAAAGCCTAAAAAGCTATTGCATGCGGCTTTAGGCACTAGCTTATCTATAATAAAAAAGTAAATTACTTATTGTTCACAAATTGCTACATAGACATAGATCTCATAATAGATAAATAATAGATTTTCTTCTCCTTCCAGCCAGACGATCCCACAATAGCATCACGCATTGCAGCCTGCCTGAAAGACATCTCATCTTGGATGACTGAACACCACCTTCAGCTAAACCTTGCCAAGACTGAGCTCCTGGTACTTCCGGCCTCACTTGCAACGCAACACAACCTCACAATTCAAATTGGCAACACAACCATTACACCATCTAAATCAGTAAGAAACCTTGGTGTAATCTTCAATGACCAGCTGTCCTTTACCGAACACATCTCAAGGATATCACGGTCTTGTAGATATGCACTCTACAACATCAGGAAGATCAGGCCATATCTTACAGAGCACGCCGCCCAACTGCTAGTCCAAGCCCTGGTGATCTCCAGACTGGACTACTGCAATGCTCTCCTGGCTGGTCTTCCTGCACGAGCAATCAAACCACTTCAGATGATACAGAACGCAGCAGCAAGACTTGTTTTCCAGGAACCCAAAAGAGCACATGTCACACCTCTCTTCATCTCTCTCCATTGGCTACCGGTTGCTGCCCGCATTAAATTTAAATCATTAATGCTGACATTTAAAACCATCACAAACTCTGCACCCTCATACTTTAACTCTCTTCTACATACCTACAACCCATCCAGAACCCTACGCTCAACGAACGAACGTCGACTGGTGGTACCCTCACAGAAGAGCACTAAATCTCTCTCTCGTTCTTTCTCCTTCTCTGTCCCCGGCTTGTGGAATAATCTCCCGAACGCAATCCGTTCTGCCACATCCCTCACCTCCTTTAAGAAACAACTAAAAACACACCTCTCCCACGAACACCTGACATCATAATACAAAAAAAACCTCTCTTCTTTCCTCTACAGGTACTTATCTAGCACTGCAAAACATTGTAAACTTAGTAAAGCACTTCTTAGTACTATTGTTGCCGCTTTTGATGTATCGCTTCATTGTCTCCTAATATTTGTAAGTCGCTTTGGATAAAAGCGTCAGCTAAATGCCTAAATGTAAATGTAAATGATCAGTTGTCTCATGTCAAATGTGTGAGAGTTGGCAACTCTGTATTCTACACTTCTAGACAGCACTTCTGAACCCTGCAATAGAGTCTGTTTGTTTTACATTCTGTTACATTTTAACATGTCTAGAGTAGGGATTTCTATAAATAATAGGATTTTTGTCCATTAATCTTTAGTGAAACCAAATCAATGATCTTTACACAGGACATGCATGTAGTACAAGACCCTTGAGTAAATAAAATGTAAAAAGTGCAATGCTGGCTAAATACCAGCAGATGGCGACAAACATGCTGTTTTGAGAGCACCCAAAAATCTCACGGCATAAAATGACTGCACTATTAAAAGCAACCAGCAGAGAACAGCAAAGACTAACGTAACACTATTCTGGCTAGTGATTCAGGTTGATCCACTGTCCCACATTTGAACTGTAACACTTTTCTTTCATCCATTTAGTGAGTTATGTAGCAGGAAGTCTGTCTCACATTTTCTTTCTGATCAAACTCATGCCTGCCAATCACTGTGCAGTATAGTGACTTCATTGTGAAACCTACCACATTGTGTTTTTCATTTTTACTACAGAATATGACATGCTAGTGTGAGGCTTTCTCCATATTTAGGGGGATCCAGCATAGAATTCAAGCCAAACAGACACATACATATGTCATATGTTCTTCAAATTCTCTTGGTCATAATTGTGTAAACAGTTGTAAGGACAGAATTTACTGTACAGTTATGTGTTCTTTGTTTTTGCTTGTACAGTAGCAGTAATGTCTTTTAGCAATATAAAACTCAATAGGGCTACACAGTATATCTAAATGATTAAAATATCACAAATGTGCATATCGCAATATGCACATTGCAATATTTTGCAACAACACTGTCAGATTTGTTTTTATGTACTGCAACAGTAAAACATACTTTTTATATAGGTTAATTATGTAATTTTCTTTTGAAGATATTTGTTAATATAATTTGAAAACTTAAATTATTATTGTATATTGTACAGTATATCATATTATTTACTTATATCATATTTTGAAGTTATCATATATCGCATTTTTCCTCAATATCATGCAGCCCTAATACACAAGAATGATTTTTAGTTTTCATTATTTAAACTACAATTATTTGCTTAGGGTTAGGGTGATGTCTATTTTTGTTATAATCCCTTTTTAAACCACATTTTTTTGTGGTTAATAAGAGGTCATTTACTCATCCCTCTGTCATTTCACCTGTGTAACTTTCTACCTACCAAGGAACACAATAGTTGACACTTGGAATAACTGGCATTGCTCTTTTGTCATACAACGAAAGTAAATGCTGAATGAGGGCCTTTACGTAACATCATCAGTTTAAATTAACCAGTTGAAATTAACCTTCATTGTATAATGGACATTTTCTCTTTAATACATGATTTTAATTTAAGGAATAAGTGTTTAAAACTAGCTTCTGAGATGCAATCCATTAAATATGAAACATTACCCAGTTCCCCCCTTTATAAGAAAGATTCTCAGTAAGTCACACCACACTGTCCTCATCAGACCTTATCCAGGTGCTATAAATTCCTAAACGTGCTTCTGAAATATATATTCATATATTTATCTATATATTTGTCAAATTGTTTATTTAGTTTCAAATACAGGAACAATTAGAAAATTAGAAACATACCATGCTAATTTACAATTATGATATGGAAAAAAACCTGTGTTCACCTTCTCTCCTGTGCAGGTGCACGCGATGTTACACCAAATCACCCTTTAAATATATACATGCAGCTGTACATACAAAATCAAGCAGAGTTTAACGCTGAAAGTAATGTTTGTTCCTTGAATGTCTTTCTAGGGGTGTAGGTTTGTAAAAAAGTCCTTATATCTTACCTTAGCCAAGCAGTACTGATATCCTCACGTATAGCCATCCTCCGTTTAAAGAATGTAGTAATCTCCACTGAGAACAATACCATAACGCGCCCGTAAATATTTCCATAATGGTATTACACATCCTTCATAAAGGAGTGCCGGAGTGTCTGCCATCATCTTGTCCTACACAATCCACTTTAGTCTTTCGCATTTCCCTTCAGAAACGAAACGATCTTGCGCGTGTTCACAGTCCAATAAAGGCATGCTGCTGCTAATGCCCTTTACAAGACAGCATGACAACATTACAGTGTTATAGGGACCCCTAAACCTCACATACGCTTTTAAAGTAAAGACTTGTTTAACGCAGTTAAAAATCTTTAACTTCAAAGTATTTCCACTAAGACAACAATTTTTCCGGAAGTAAATATGACGAAAAAATCTATTTGTTAGCCTGATGCGAAAAACATTTCGCTGCTGCTTCCAGTATGCGAAGTTGAAGTCTCGGAAAGAGGCTCAAAACTCAACAAGTGCGCCCTTCATTCCACACAGATTCACAGAAGCGCTCCAAACGGCACCAGTGCATCATGGGACATGTAGTCTGCACAGGTTATTGGTCTGCAAGTTTTTTTACATGCACGTGCATGACTAGGGAATAAAAACGCGGGGTTGTTATAAGAGCTGTAGCTAAAGTACAATCAATCAGAAGAATACTGTTTTTCTAACAATTGCATTTTCATTTGTAATAATTATATATTTAGATGTACATCTATTGTGATGATACAATTACGTTCTGCTTGGAAATTCATACATACAACACCTATAAAGGTAAGTTCAAACGGTCAAGAGAAAAGATTTATTGAATAATACACGCACACCCACGCACATATTTCTGGGTTGGTGAGCTTGTCCAAGTTGCATTACTGCGTGACCGGGAGGCAAGCTATGAAACACAAAGACATTGTATGCAAGTCTCCACACACTCTCTCTCTATTTAACCCTAACACATTCCTTCACACATGCCATAACCACAACCACCCAGAGACCAGAAAGGCAGAGACCACATGAGTCCATGTTATTTAGCCAACTTTGCCAGGTTTTGCCAAAAATAAAACAAAAAGGCTCCTTTCTTTATTATCTAGGTCAGTGATGACAGCCAGAAGGCAACTTCAAAACGTATAAATATTTGTTGCGATTTGTATAAAACACAGATAGTTTACATAAATTAGGCATTTGTCATTACTGAAGCCAATTAGTCAAGAAATTCGCTAATATCTTGCTTTAATATTCTTGTCTTTTTGGTTTGCATTATAGTTTGCAAGTTCAGCATGCAAAAATGTAACTCTAACACTTAAATCAAAGACTAGTTTGTACAACACATCCATTTACATGGATATGGAAATATGGAAACTTACCAATATTTTTCTCATATTCTTGAGAAGAAATCTCTTAAGAAAGAAATCCATTATAATCCGTCCCTGTCATGTTAAAAAAAACTTTTAAGATGGTTTTGATAAAGAAAAAGTGAGCTTTAGCTTAAAGTGGATTCAGCTGTTGCACTGTGTGCTGCAGTTCTAATCGTTTTGCATTATTTTATAATAATATATCATTTATTTAAACCTTTTTTTCAGTAATAATATACAGTATGGATATTCAAAGTTTGTTGATGTTTTAAAATGATTTCAGAAGATCTGGTAATTTAATCAGTTGAATCGAAGTAAAAATAAAATGATCCACATTTTAGTCATTTTTTTTAATCCCTGACCACTGACTGCTATCTGTCAATACATGTAAAGCTGCTTTGATACAATGACCTTTGTGAAAAAGCACTATACAAATAAAATTGAATTTAATTGAATTTTTGTCAGGCTGTGAATGACAGAACATATTATCTCACATAGACATCTAATGTGTAAGTATTAGAATGATGAACAGTGATAAAAATAGCCATTGTCATACCAGTCATATTAAGTTTATTTAAAAAAAAGAGCATCTGAAAATGTATTAATTAGTTGATGTACATTTTCGAATATAAATTTGCACATGAGGTGAGCTTAATGGTACAACAGTAAGTATGGTGAAAAAAGTATGGTGAAAACAATGTTTTCCTTTTAAAATGTACAGTAAGGTATGTTTACAAACAGATGCATAAGGCTTAAATATACTGTGGACTAAGCATCAAAGTAATTTTTATTGTGGCCACATTAAGAAATGTTTCATTTTTTTAATTTAATGTTAGCTTGTGTTGGCTTTAGTTTGCATGTTTTTTTGTGGCACTGTATTTTGGGCTCATTTAAGCCCATCTTTAAAAAAAAGTTAATTCATGAAAATAATCTGTTCTACAAAACAGTTTGTTATGTATTTATTTGTAAATTCATGTATAATGAATAAGCACACTTACCCTAACTGATAGATGAAGAGAATTAGAGTGCAAACTGCCTTATACTCAAAGACTTTGATGATTTTTTACATCTTTTAGGCGGAGATTTTAATGTGATGAAGTATTGATTTCAGCAATTTTTATAAGACAATCCAAATCAAAAATGTATTGTCATCATGGTTCTAGAATTGAATCCCCTGCAGTTATTTATTAATACCAAATTATTATGCATGTTTCATAACTATGTGATCCCAGCATGCTTCTATATTTGAGAAGCAAATAATTGATCAATCAGTTAGTAGTCAAATTTTATTTGTACAGGTATGGTTGCCTTACATTATACATTGTTGCAGTCACAAACTGTTGTCTGGACAAAATCTATATTTAAATACAACAGTAGCTTGCACATTTTGGAGACCTGTTGAGGCATGATATAAAATAAAGCTTATGTAAAATATAAATAAAATAGAGAAGGAAGCTGCCTCTTCAGCTGATACCTTATCCTATAGACTGACGCACAAAATAATCTAGAGGGCTACTTTTTCACTACTTCAAGTCTACTCAAAACTCAAATGTTTTGTTTTACTTTTGTTTTAATCACCATATGTGACCCGTGCTCCCAATTGAGTCGGAAAGTGCACAGTCTAACATCGAGATATTAGTAAAACTTTTTGAGGTTCTTACAAACATAAGTTTAATTATTAAGGCCTCGTCTAGCGATCCTAATGCTCCCATGGAAGATTGCAGTTTTGCGCGTTCATCTGTCGGTAGCAAATGCTTGAGTTTAGTTTTGGGTTTTAAAATATGCAGGAATCAGTAGGTAGTTCGGTAGAGAGATGTTTGAATAAATTAGCATTTGCGATTGACAATGTTGTGATAATTAGGCTATACTAACTCTGTAACTCGTTACCCCCAACACTGGACATAGCAGACTTATGTAGCCAAGTATGAAGATGTCCGTGGCCGAGACTCAAGAAGAGAACTCGAGCGAAATGTCCCAACCAGGCACCAGCGAGGAGGTTGGTAGCCAAAGGACCAGCCAACCCTTAGCCTATACATGCCTGGCCGTACCTGGCACCCAAGTACCACGAGCGAATGGCTTTAGCTAATAGCATCCCAAATTTTCAACATTAATATTTTAATATAACATTATAGTCCTTATGGCCTTTAGAAAAATGTTTTTTTGAGGAGGTGGGGTAGTGCATAATAGGCCCCTGTGGCGCAGCCTAAGCTTTTGTCCTTAATGGCATTTTTTTTCCTTACATTACTTTTACTTTTATACTTAAAGTAGTTTTGAAACCAGTACTTTTACACTTTTACTTGAGTAAAATTGTTGATACTTGATACTTCAACTTGATACTTCAACTTCTACAGAAGTCTTTTTAAACCCTATCTATACTTCTACCTGAGTAATGAATGTGAATACTTTTGACAGCAGTGATTATTAAAAAAAAGTTTCTTCCATTCCCTGAAACATTTGGACAAAAGATGTTTCTGTCAGCGTTCACATTATTTTATTACTGATACCTCTGCAGTAATAAAAGAATTACTGCAATGTCCTCTATTCTTACCTCTGCAAGAATAGAAGAATGAATCACTAGACTCCCAGATTTGGGTGAGGGCATTATATCTTTTGTATAAGGCATATTCGAGACACTTAGAAACTAAGAAACATTTATGTAAGGAATTAGACATTTTATTACAGAAATTAAACGGAAAGTATTCCACACTCCCAGAGAAAATAAAACTTAATTAATTTAACATGTTCAAAGTGTTTCAAATGCAATTATGAAAATGTATGCAGTAATTACAATGACAGATAGGTGAACAACAATTTCACTCCACTGAATCATAGATAGATGATTCACACCAGCAGTAGTGATCAACGTTTTCACTGAAAATTTCCAAAACATGGTCCTCATTTATAATGGTAAGCTGTTGAGTTTACATTTCACACATTAGTCTACTTGTGTGAACAAACACATACTGTACTATACAAATCATACAACAGCTGAACAAAACCTTCAACCATTCATTCAAGTTTGACTTATTTTTCAAGTATTGTCATTTCGCAATCAATATTTTTGCAATGTCTAACGAATGCTATCCTTGAGTCATTCCTAAAACCAATACAAATAACACAAATTTTACATAAAATTAGTAGAAAAATATTTTTACAATTAAACCTATACACTAGAAAAAAGACTCATTTGGTCGCTTTTTTTCAGTGCAGTCACCTGATGCTCTGGACATTGTTCGAATTTTCAACCAATACAAAGGCTCAACTAAGTCCAACATCCAGTGACATCATCACAATGAAGCCAAGAATCGATGTCCAGGAGGCCAGCTTACCATTCCCACTACAGGAAAACACACACACACCTATAAGTCCACATATTTTTAGTACAACATGAATTCTTGCAAATCTTTCAATTACTAACTTGACTTGAGCTTCAGGAATGATGTCATCAACCACTACATACACCATGGCTCCTGCGGCAAAGGCAAGGGCGTATGGTAGCAGTGGCTCTGCCAACACCACGGCAACAGCCCCTAACAACCCAGCTAAAGGCTCCACCATCCCACTTAGTTGTCCATACCTATGAGACAGCGACCACACAAGCTTAAAACATTCTGAAACACTTATCCATTTAACATCTCATTGTAACTTGTAATATTATTAGTTCCCGACACATCCTGACACATCTGGTGGAACAACCATATAAACAACATTTGGTTTTTCAAGCAACTACATTCAGTCAACACAAATCAGTGTTCAAAATCATCTCCTCACTTTACTTGTTACAGTAATCTTATTACACTGATTTATACGTTGAGCTGTCAGTTATTTGACTATATGACTTCACCCACAAAAAGATAAGAACGTGAAGTGATGCAATGATATGTTTCAAACAGAAACAGTGATATAGATGCAAATGTTATGGATTGCAGCTTTGAGTATTTTTATTGTTACTTTTTTATTAATTACTATCTTTAGTGCAGTGCCCATATAGTACTGCCTTATCTGACACAAGCTTATACATTTGATAACATTGATACAACATTGATGCAATATTGTCTTAGAAAAAGTCAGTTTAATTAAATCTTTTGGAACAACATTCAGAGTTGCACATATGGTTTCCTTAAAACGCTGTCTAGGTAAACAGCTTATTAGGTTTTGGAAGAAGAATTGTATATATACTGCATGTCTGAACTCACCAAAAGGATCGCCATGTGGACACACCAGAACCTCGCAACGGAAGACTCACTGCAAGGCCTTCTGGGAAATTCTGAATGCCAATGCCAATAGCCAAGTTTCTGGACAAAAAAAGACATTATCACAAAACTGATTGACTGTAATATTGCACCATGACAGATTGTTAAGTGGTTTCGACACTTCATAACCTCCAAACCTCTCAGCTCGCACAACTTTGCAAATTATCTCAGCGAGAGTTAACGGTCTAGTGTGCCAGAGTTGAGAAAAGACTGTTGTGAGGGATATTATTTGAATCAGACACTTTCATGGGTGTGCCTGCTAAGGGCTCTGCCACAACACAAGGCAGAGGGAAAATGGGTTATGGATGGGGCATGAACTTTATTTGAACACACACAGAAAAAAGTATGTTATGTTTGGATTATCGTTTATGAAACTTTTGTAAAACCAAGGCATGTCAGCACAAACATTTTAGATGTTTTCCAAGCCAAGGACGATGACTGTACAATTGTACTCTGCTGAAAGCGTAACAATGAGCATGTCAGCAGGCATTTACCCAGATAAATAAGTAAGAACAACATTTCATTAGCAGTAAGCACTAGAGGATTTAGATTTGTTCATAAGAGTTGTGGGAAGTCAGTGGTGGTGGTGGTGGGGTTCCTCTCCTGAGGCTGTCTGAGGGTGGTCTCCACAGCAGGCTAGCGGGCCAGAACTGATAAGCAGTTCTTATGTGTTTGGCCTACACTTCTGCATCGCAGAGCAACTTCCCGGAACCTCCCGGAGCCTGCACTCAACAAAGCAAGAAAAGCTGCTCTGTTTTGAGAAGACTGTTTTGACTCCCCCTCTTCACCACCCCCAACACTCTTTCATTGCCTTCCTCAATCTCTCCCGCTGTACGACGTGATCGCTGGCATGCGCTTAAGGTACTGCCCCCATAGAAGTCCGATTAATGACAGCTAGTCACGGAAAGGCTTACAGCACCAGTAAACTGCTGGAGAGTTTGAGGGAGACCGAATGCAAGAAGAAGTCAGAAGAGATTACAAAAATTCTAAATATAGCTTGCATCTTTTTAATTATACTTTAAAAAGATGCAATTAAAAATATATACTTTATAACTTTGTATAGTAGCTCACCAAAACCCAAATATAAAACAGATATTAGTTTTTTTTAAACAGCAAAAAAATGTGGACTTGTAATAACAATCTATTTCTAAATGTTTTCCAATCTTTCAAAAAATATAAATTAAAAAAAATCAACAAAGGACCTAAAATTAGTGGTAAACCAATCTGATTTTCTGAACTTAACTGAGCATGTGATAAATAATTGTCATACGAGTAATTGTCTTATTTGTGATTAAATACATTTGTATGCTAAATAGCCCCTGGTATCCATTACTCGAGTTGTCTGTTCTTCTGGCTAGCTGCAAGTTGTTTTTCGTCTGCACCAATCATCAATTACAGGTTGAAAAGAGTCAGATTGGGCATCAATGACCTTTTTGAGGGTACCACATGCATGTCTGATTTTGTGCTCTATGTGAAATATCACCAAAACATTATATGCACAGATGTTAAATGAGTTATTCTAGTAAAACTGTGGTAAATTGTATGTTATATATTTTTATTTGTATAAAAGAGAGCAGCTAACATTTTAAAAACTCCCTTTGTGTTTCATGTGTTTTTCGTGTAATTTCTTAGATGTCATAGAGAGGGCCTGCGCTCTCTTGACCACGTATCAAAAAGGAGAATGTAACAGACAATGTTGAAAAAGATGAACATTTAATGCTAGTAAAAAAGAGGTTTTTTAAAAGGGTGAACTGAACTCGCTCACCCAACCTCAAAGTCCACAAGCTATGTTCACACAGTGTGGGGAGCGAACTGGAAACAACAGCCCTTCTCACCATTACAGAAACATGTTTTCCCATCCCCAGGAATTCTTTTCTGGCATATTTCACTCCTTTGAGGCAGGTCTATTTCTGTGTGTGGAGAGACTCTATTCACCCACCTCTGAAGACAGGCTTAAGTAACAGCAAGTTCTGTGCATGAACACTCTTGGTAGTAAAATAGGGTGGAGATCTTAAACTTTAGAATTCTATTCCAACTTGCATAGTTATAGCATACTTCATTAAAGTTTAAAATAAATGAAACTCCTATACCAGATTAAGGGAGTATGTGTTTGTGTAGTACAGTGTATCACCCAGCTATGAGAGTACAGAAGTCTCTATATAAACAAAAAAAAAAACAAAGTGAAACATTCCAACATTATTGCAAAAGCCATAAGAAGCCTCCATTGTGAGGAGAAGACAGTGGGTCTAGTGTCTGACAACAGAGCTCCTCTTTGGGCACAAAAGGGCTTTTGGTGCCCCCCTCCCTCCATCCATGGGGGTCTGCCCTGAATGGGCATCTGTGTTTTGGGAAGAGCTGGGGATCTGGATGAAATAAGGGGAAAATCCCCCAAACTATCTGCCCCAATCAGTTTCTAGTGACCTTTGACCTTAGTACCCCACTTGTACCCCCAATTTCTCTAGCAGAGAAGGTGATGTGGAAGGCACATACCTAAAAAACAAAACAATTCTTTAAGTAGTGTTGGTAAATATGAATTACTTATGATTACTTTATCGGAAACTTACAAACTTACAAAAATACAAATATGTCAAAGATTGGCGTAATTACACTTAAAATAGAGAATATCCGCTTGATCAAACATGCTGTGATTTTTTTCAATTGTTTACAATGGGAGCACCACATTTTTTAAAACAACAACATTGAGCATGAAATAACTTTTAGCACATTGCTGAGAGCTGGACTGTCTGTGTGTTTTTTTTTTTCTTTTACGGACGCAGAGTGTTGAGAAATTTTCAGCTTTTGGTGAAATGCTGTGCCCATTACTTTTTACTCAGGGCGGACAAAAATCACACCTACCAACAATCAAATGCTACTTGCACACCAGCTAAAAAAACAATGCAGAAGTCAATTTGTCTGCTCTCAGAGATTTGAAAAACGCTTCAGTGAAACCACGGCTTTACGTCCCATGCACACTGTTGCATCAAGCAGCGAAAGAACAACACAATGTCGTTCATTCCAATGGAAGCTCGGCGACATGATAGTCACTGACCAATGATGAGAGGATGTGGGTTTGTCAAGAACCACAACAAATGTTCAACTTTACGCAAATGAGAAGCAACTTTTCGACTACAGAGTAAAGTTAGTGGAACTCATGTTGTTCTCCGCCTCTAGTCAGTTAGCAATGATTTCTTTGTACAATACCTGTTTCTACACTGTAAAAACTAAAAGATCTTGAAGGAACCATTTGGGGTTCTTCAAACTGCCACACTGGCTGAAACGTCAGGAGGACCTCGAGGGACCTTATTTTTTTACTAAGGGTGGTTCTCTAAGGAACCATTAACAGTCTTGGCAGTTCTTGCAAAAACTTATGGGATCCCTTAAGCACTTGAAATTCAGTTCTAAAGTTCCTCAGAGTTCCTCCTGATGGTTCCGCCAGTGTGGCAGTGTGAAGAACCCGAAATGGTTACTCCATGATCTTTTCATTTTTACAGTGTATGATGACCAGAACTAGAAACGCCTACTAACGACAACATGGAGAGGGATGATCAACACCCAGTGTGCATTGGGAATAAGTGATTTATTGTTCTATTCAATAGAGAACAACATAAATTTGGTAGCCTTGCTGACATAATCTTAGCACAACACAAAACAAAATATAAAACTTTATTAGATGTTATTCCTTGTCTTGCTCAGTACTACATGCACATTAATGCATTAAGTTTTTTTAGCAAGTATAAGATGGTGACCCCAATGTTTATGCGCAAAGAAAACAAAATCCAGAGGTTTGTCCTATGCAGAGTTGCGTAGGTCTGAATATAACACAAAAATATCTTTAATGGAAATAAGCAAAGAGCTATATTCTAACTAGGCAATAGTGGAACTATTATATCATCTACATAAAATCTTTCTGGGGAAAGATGTAAAAAATGCATCAAATTATCAAAAAATACAGTTGACATTAAAATATTCAATTTTACTTAACTTTCTGCCGAAAATTGAGCTACAGACTGGTCCAGTAATGCACATGTACTGCATTCCAAGTTAAAACAAGAACATGGCATTCATTTCATTTAATTTCCAGGGAACTCATGTACTGATAAAATGGATAGCTTAAAGCTTCTGAAGCACTTTAAACCTCTTTTGGAGGTTTTTGGATAAAAGCGTCTACCAAATGCATACATTTTTACCTATCTCACTATGCTATGAATTTGTAACAGACCCAACAGAGTTTCTTTTCTCAAAGTGTTCCCACTAATAAAAAGCGGCATTGAAAATGACAGGTGCATCTAAAAAGCAGCCAACAAAAGAAAGTTGGAAACTGGGCAATATTTTACTGCCATATAAAAACACACACCTCTAGTTTAGAGCCAAATAGGCCCAGCTAAACTAAAATGAACAAAGTCCAAGTTCAGAATAACAGTTCACAGAAAACATTTGAAGGCGAAGCAGGCCTTGACTCCGAATCTACTCTCAAAATCTAAAGGTAATCTTTATTTTTACATTTTCTCCCTATTTTTTAGTTAGTGAGTTATTTTTAATGGAAGCTAAACTTAAAGAAGTAAATTGAAAGTGCTATATTTTCTGAAAGAAATACTAACATGCCACAGTGAAAGGTGTGTAAAAAAATATTTGTAGTTCAAATTCTACAATAATCCCTATAGAATGGCAGGATGAACACAACATTTTCTTCCCTCCATCAGGGCATAGTGGTTACATAGTGGAGTCTTAGTTCTATGGGAAGATACAAAGTTTACCAACAGGGAAACTAGACAGTGGAAACTCTATTTTATTTATTTATTTTACTCTAAATATTTTATTTCTAAAGGAAATCGCTACATATCAACAACGACCCAGCTCACCAAAGGAGGTAGTTATGAGTAATGGAACCAAGTGTCAAGCCCCTTTGCTAGGCTGAGGCAAACAACAAAGCAAGGTGTCCAGCAAAGCAAACCTTAACATTCCTATATTATGGATGGATCAGGATAAGGTGTTTCGTTATTGTATGCAAGACTGAACAGAAAAGTCTTCATTTACTATTTTTATTTATAAAGGGAATGTGCCCTGCAATATCGCTGCATTTGTTTATGTCTCCATGAATCATTTCCATCAGACAGCATGTGCTAAAGTTAGCACTGTTTTTCAGACTGTCCACTGGCTCAGAAATCAAAAAGTTAAACCTATTTTATATAATTTATAACCGCACAATAAATATGAACAGTGCAGTTTGGGGCCAATATCATGTAATTTAATCTTAAATAATGACCTGTGGTGTATTTTTAATGGAAACTTCACAGACACATTCTGTGGACCAAAACTTATATTACATCTTGTAAAAAGGGGCATAATCGGTAACCTTTAAGCATGGTATTGCTAACCCTAACGATATACTTTACTTATACAACAACAGGGAAAATGAACGAGAATAATATCTTCCCAGTATGTCCATTTAAAAATATTTTCATGGGTCATGAGATAGATTGTACATGTTTAGGTGGGTTCTGAATGAAAAAAGTTTGGGAACCCCTGATCTACACAGTATGTTGGAAGAGACTAGGTAAATTTTACCTCGCAAACATGTTAGGTCTAGCCCAGCCCGCAGCTCTACAAATGTCTACTAGAGAGGCGCCTTTAGCAAGCGCAAGACTATGCTGTTTTCCTAGTAGAACGTGCACATCTCTGGTACCGGGCCAACTAGAGTCTTGAAACGGTGTGCCCATCGCTTACAGATTGATAAAGCTCTTTTGTGAGGCATGCTTTCATGGTGACAAAGTCTAACTTCATTCAGAGAGAAGAGATTCTCTGCACCGGGGAGAGCTAGTTCTTTTCCTAGTTGACCCAAAACACCATATGTTCTATGTGATACAGGAGATGATCATAATGAGAATGAGATTTCTCCCTTAACAGGGCCATGGCAGCCTCTGCAACCTTTATGAAGATATGAGGGACCCTTGAAAGCAAACTGAAAGTAAAATCGAGAAAGGAAAATTTGTGGCTGAAGGAAGAGGTTCAATCACAGCCTTCGCCAGAAGGACCTTGATCTCTGCGCAGAGGACTGCAGTGTTGTCACCTCAAACTGAGGAAAAATGTGGAGTGGTGAATAGCCAAAGATGAAACACTGCTCTACGGTTTAACCACCCAGTAATTGGGTGGGGTATGTCAGGTCTGGCAATGTGGTCTTAAGCTTTAGGTCCACTTTAAAGTCTTCTGAGTTTCCTTGGCAAGTGGCTGGCAGGCAGGCGGTGCCCATCTCCTGTGTCTGGATCTGCTAGGCAGCTAAGGTGCCAGCTGAGATGTTGAAGGGGTTGTTACAGATGGCGGTGCATGCTGATGGCGTGCTAATACTATGCTAATACAATGTTCGAGTCCTGTGTCAAAATACTCTTTTTGGGGCAGTTGTGGCTTAATGGGATAGAGTGCATGGCACCTTAGCCCCAGTTGCTCCCCAGATGCAGCAGTGATATCACCCACTGTTCCAGCTGTGACAATTTTCACAATTTGTAGTGCATGTGTTCACTGCTCACTAGATTAAATACATAAGTCACATTCTAAGTATAGGTTACTGGTACATCAAATCTATCACTTTATTACCTACTTCAGATGTTGTTGGGGGCCAGGTCTGGTCCAAACTACCCTTGTACAGATCTTTAGGTGCCTTGGCTTCATGTACTTGCAGGATCACCAAGGCATGTACAGCAGATGTGGCCTGTCCAGCAGCATTGACTTTTTAATGATGAGAGGTACCCAAAAGAACACATACGAAAGGCATTAGAGATACTGACCATGGAGCAAGCTCTTTTTAAGGAAACTGCTCTTTTAGCTGTTAAAGCACCCAGGGGAAATGCCACTTTTTTGTGCCTGAAGAGAGAGACCACTGATCCACTCCAAACTCAAATAAGTATCCATTGATCAGTTAAGAACAAGAAGTCCAAGAGAGTAGTGTACTCCATCGCCTGTTACACTCAGAAATCCATGGCGTGAACTGGCATGCAAAATCCACTCACCAATTTTCATTGGACTTTTTTAGAAAGAAGCGGAGTGATTGGTCTTCCAAGGCCGAACCCATAGTGTCACTACAAGTGAGTGACAGAAAAGAAACTAATCATATGCTGTAATGCTTTATATTTTTGTTTGGATGTGCTTAAACAGTGTTTACAACAGCGCCATAACTAAATTGCAAGTAAATTGCAAGACGTTCATCAGACATCCATATCCACCCCTGGTCACCTGAGATTTTTACATAAAAAATGTTAACATTTTTAATAGTGCTTCCAGTTTTGCTCCTCTCCTGACATATTTTTCAATGTAACAGTAATGATCCATGACGTGTTTTTGCGATTAGGGCAGGTGGTATTTAAAGGTAGAGACATTATCATAAACATTTTATTAAATAAAAATGTGTAAACCTCCAATGAGTGCAAAATGAGTCATTAATATATGCAACACATTTTCTCTTCTCACATTCTCTCACTGCAAAAAATGTGTTATTGTTTTTCATGTCATATTAATGTTGGAAAGCACACTAGCAACAATGTCATAACACCTAACAAAAATACCTAGCAAAACTAACAATAACTAATATGTGGATTTTACAAGATTTGCAATAGAAAAAAACTGTTGAAAGGATGGATAAAAACCCTTGGTCAAGCCCAACAAGGGTACAAAAGGAAATATATGTGGACAGTTATGATCATAAGTTTATAAGTTAAAGCAGTTTTAAAAACAAGAAAAGCATTCAAAACGCAATAAGATTGCTGTATGGTGCTGTCACAAAATGATCAAGATGTTCTTGTAAGTTTCGTGTCGGGAATTTGTTGAAAGGGTTTATATGATGCGATTTCTTGTTTTCCTTTCTCAATAGTGTGTTATGTAGCTGTTGTGTATAAGATCTGCAGAGTTACAAAGCTCAAAGTCTGAAACCCAAAGATATATTCTTGTAAACGTTAAGGCTTAGCCACACCTTCTTAAAATGGGTCGTTCAAACACGCCATTTCTACGTAGAGAAAGTTTCCAAACCGCCCAAATATGCAAAGAAAAAAGGTGTACCTTTTATTTCCGCTGTTGTATTGTTGCCACTGGCGCCACTATGTTGTGAAGACTCTGTGTTTTTAAATATGCTAAGGGGCATAACATTTCGGTCACACTCTCGCAGTATTCTGGCCAATCACAGGGCACTGGATCTCTGGCCAATCAGAGCACACCGTGATTTTTAGAATGATGAGCTTTGTAAAAATCGATGCGTTTGAGAAAGGCGGGGCACAGAGGAGCAACAATAATCTATGGTGTGTGTAAAATAATGACTTTTTAAACCCTAAAACCACATAAACACACTGCATTAAACCAAATTAACAAAATAATGTTCTTTTTAGTGATCTTATGACCCTTTAACCAGTATACAAGAACCATTTGATAAATCAAAAAGCTTTTAATAACTTTTTAGTAATAAATATGCCAAATTTCATGACAATCACACGAAATTTGTAGGAAGCGTGTGAAAAAGCAAGTTTTGAACAAAATTTAGTTGGGCGCACAGGGAAATTTTCCAGTACGGCGCACAGGGAAATTTTTCATGACATCATAGGGTGGGTTCCATATGTCATGAGCAAAGGAATCAGACAAAATAATAATTAAGTTTTCAGCACTTACGATTCAAAAGCATAAACATAAATAAAAGTTTAAAACAGTGGTGGCCCTAGAGTTAGAGACTCCAAATTTGCCTTCATTCATAATGTCCTCTAACTTTAGGGCTTGACCCATAATTAAATAACAAAATTATTTTATTTAATCTTTATTTAGTCCAAATGAAAAAAAGGGAAAAAAACAGGGGTAGCCATGAGAGGAAATAGAGGGATATACAGAAAGAGGGAAAGAGATGGATGAGGAAAAGAGTGCTCAGAGAACAGTCCCAATGTTGAAATTCAAAGCATTATGTGCTTGTTGAGGGCTGCAGAGAATAACATTTAGAATAAGACTCCTTCTTCGTTCTCTCTCTTTCTGTGCTCTGCACTTATTTCAGGCTTTCTTTCCTCATTACATCACATTTCCCTAAAATATATTCACAACCGAAAAGACTGCATACATTTTGAAAGACATACTTAACCCATAACCTTTGAGTTTGGTCAGATAAGCATCACATAAGGTGGGTGTGGACAATTGCATAAAATGCTAAACTGATTTATGGTTTTAATAAACTGATGTTGTGTAAACAATATGTTCAAAAGAGCCAATGCTTTGTTGATAAGGCACCTGTTTTTACTCTTAAATAAAAAACAAATTGAGATAATGTACCATTTATGATACCATCAGATTATCAGATTTTAGTCAGTGCTAATTTGAATCTAAATTTGGCAAACAGTTTAAAGGCTCAATTTATGTAGATAATGCTGTGCTTGTGTGAATCCATAACTGTAGTCAGATTTATAACCAACAAGAAAAGTGGATAATGAAGAGAGGCCTCATAAAAGACAAGATGATTAAAAGTAGCTGAACCATCTGAATCGTTTGTCAGCTACAACTACAACTCATTAAACAAATGAGCTATGGTACATCAAAGTGACACAGTGCATTATGAAGAGGGACCCTGAGGCACAGACAGCCAGTAAATAAAACACTATCATCACATAGCAAGCAGAAGATGAGGCAAAACTTGAAAAAGAATACAGCCTGGCTTGCATTTGACTCGCATTCACACAACAGTTTTGAAAGATTTTGAAGAACATTACTGTGCTTTAAGTTTACTGTGATTACTGTGAGTTTTTGCGTTTCCTTGCTTGTTACTTAATAGGTAGTTCGATAATGCAGAAAAGCATTACCCCTACTACTGTTCGTGACACTGTTTTGTCTCAGGAAAGACTTGAACCATGTCTATAAAAACACAAATTCTTTCTTTCTTACACATCATGCCAGTTGCATGATGAATTTGCAATTGATGTCACTGCAACAAGAAATGAAAATAAATAACTGAATGCTTTTCACTCGTTGCTGACAGCTGTTTACGATATTTTGCAAAGGTTCATTGTATGGCAGAATTCCTGTTGGCATGCATGTTTAGTTAGGCATACTTGCTAGTAAACATTGTGCTGTCAGATGCAGCTTAATTTCAAACCCTTAATGCTGAGAGATCAGTTTCAATAACACATGTACATGCTTCACCAAATGCTGGTGACAACAATGAAGTTTGACTAAGTTACAGCTACATAATCGAGAAAAGATTTCTGAGATTAAGATGGTCATGGACTTGGATAAAAATGTGTGTTTGTGTGGACTTTATTTATGCTAAGTGCTTATGTACTGCAAAATTAGTTAGGCTACTTCCTGTCTTTTAGCCTTCTGACAATATTTATTGCATAAACATTAGTGTATTTGCTCTGAAATGCCTTAAAGTGTTTTATAATCTGTAAAATAATACTTTGCCTAAACAGCCAAGCTACAGTAACAATAGCTAAGTTGATTTAAAAAATGATGCAAGTTAACCAGAGAAATAAACTAGTTGTTAAAGGCATGTTCTCAAGTAAAAATGTTCTCAAACATAACAACTAAATGCTAGTTAAAATCATCACAATATTTACATAAATATTCAAATTTAGAATTTAAAATATCAAATCTGTAACAAAACAGCAGATTTGCATATCTTCTGACATACAGTAACAGTTCATAAAATTCTTACATAGTTCACTGACCTATTCAATTTAATATATTGCAAATATATTATCTCAGTAAATTATTTATTCAAAAGCAAATTTCCATATTTTTCTCAATATTCTTGTTTTGATATTTCATAACCATGATTATTTGGATATTGAATATTTTTGTAAAAAAAACTGACTGTCCTAAAGCACTTAAGATATATTTCTTCTTAAACTATTTGTGCACAATAAAAACAGTGTAGAACTAATGTTGGTATGATCTCCCACCCCAGGCTAAGAAGGCAACAGAAAAATGTTATTCTAGTCCATCACATTTACCCCTGGAAATAAAATAAACTTCTTGTAAAATGTTTTGACAACTCTATGGTCACGTCACCACTGTTGTATGCAATGAGTCAACAAACCTTGATGATGCCAGTACAGAGCATTTTAGTTAAGTCCATTTAGAAATACCACAATATATGTACTGTACACACAGACTCTTAACTGTATGTGCTTTTTAAAGAAACATCCACAAAACCCATCTTATCTATTGTCGCGCATGTCTAGACTTAAAGGTAGAGTAGTAGGTAAGATACAGAAGCCTGAAAATCTTGACATCTGGGCTTTACAGTCAGAATCAAAGCTAAATCCAACATAGTTTACCTAAAATCTTTCTGGTCAAAAACATACGCTCTCTACCTTCAAATGCTCCCTACAAAAAAGTCTTTTCTTTGAAGAGTCTTTAAGCATCTGGTTTTAACAGTCCACTTGAGTATGTGGGTATTGGGGAATGCAAGGACTGCTTTGACTGGGAAAAGAGTGCTGGGAAAGAGAGAAAAAGAAGAGTGGCTTTCCCCTGGAAAACAAACAGACTTTTGTTTCAGAGGAGAGAAGAGAAGACTGTCTGACTGACTGCTGTTTTTAGCGGTTCAGGATGGAGAAAGAACAAGAAAGTAAAGGAAGGGATTGAGGTTGCAATTTCAGAAACTGGAAAAACACACGGATGGAGGTCGGATCAAGATGTTCAGACCCTTCTCTGCATAAACAACCATCCGGCCTTTTAGTTAAGGAACTTGAAATAATGTTATCAATAGTACTTAATGTCTTTGTATACCAGCAATCTAGACAAGGTGAGAACACAATCTACAATGTAGACAGAGTGAGACTTAAAGAATTGAATTTGGTTGTGCATGTCCACATTTAAAAAATTCCTCAAAATAACTAAGATGTAACCTTTTTTAGCATTAGGATCAGACTTGTAAAGTATGCAGTGGTCAGTGTCTTGTTAACAGAAAATTGGTGACATTTAAACTGTCTGGAGTCATCAGAAAAACTGTTTGCAATACTTGAATGACTAAAGTTTGATATTTGAAGGTTTGTAAACATGGATGTGGGAATTACCACAGAATAAGCGACTCTGTCATGTACATTTTTAATCATTTGAGTATCTGAAAACCAAACACTTGGAGCTTTTTTAGATGTTTAATGAATGGAAAACATGATATTACACACGGTTTTCCTCTAGATCCCTGTGAATTCCAGCCAGCAGCCTTAATTATTAAAGACTAATTACAATAACGTAAACTATTCCACTTCCCAGAAATCAATTAAAGTAGATCTGGGATTACCCTAGTTCCACAAAACAACAAACGTGAAGACTTTAAGGTCATTTAAGTTTTTATTCTATCATACAGAGTATGTTCAACTGGAAAAACATCAAAGCAGATGAGGAAAAAGAGAGTGAGGAAAGTATATTTAAACAACAGAACAAAGAGAAAAGTATATAGGAAAGTAAATTATAGTGGAGCAGAGGAGAACATATGAGAGAAAGAGGACTACAGAGAGGTACATTTTGGGTATGTTAATGAAGCATGAAACACAAAAAGTAAAATATAGTACTGCAGAGTAATGCAGAGTATAACATGTTTGTGTAATAGAGTATAGCTTTTGCGCCTATTCAGTTTCAAATTATTTTTGTCAGAAAAAAATGTATGTTTGTCTTTAACACTCATAAAACTTATATGGCCGTAACGATACCAATGCTATATTAAAATCAAAAGATGTACATTAGTCCTGTAATGATTATTTTCTCATTTAAAATGATGATGAATGGAAAACTGTAATTAGCTGAATAAAGTGGAGCATAGTACAGTACAGTCATGTACAGCAGAAGATCTTTTTCTTGTCTGATTGTTTTTAGTTTGGGACAAAAGCTTCAATCTTATGCTGTATTATGAGTTCAACACACCACAGTATGCTACATGCACACAGACTGCTCCTTATGTTTACTTATTGAGCAAGCTATGTAACAAATCATCCATCTGTCTCTCCTCCTATCTGATTATTAAGCACAGACAGCACTCCTCTACAAAGCACATAGGAAACACTTGCTGTCAGTATGCATGTAAAGAGATTAAACTGATTGGAAGGCTAATCTAAAACAGTTTTCCTTATGCTGCTGGATGCAGCGTGGTATTAAAAGGAAAGCACAGGGCCAGGATGAGCAGACAAAAAAGGATTGTGATTCTCCCTCATGTCATTTTAAACAGTCATTTATTTTGGAAAAATGTTGGATTGTGTGCCGATACAAAGAAAATAAATGGGGGCTAATGTCGTATGGTTATCAATAAAAATATCAAAATATCATCTATTGTACAAGCAGTTGATAAGAGCATGGCACTAGCAATGCCGAGGTTATGGGTTCGATCCCAGGCATTACACACACTCATAGAAAAAAAATTGTAGTATAATGCACTATAAGTCGCTGTGGATAAAAGCATCTGCCAAATGCATAACTGTAAATGTAAATGTTTTCTGCATAAGAAAGAAAGTCATACAGTCTTCGAATGAAAAAAATTCATTTATTTGCTAAACTATCCTTTTAAGGTGACCAGAAAAAATATATTTTTTAGTTGTAGCCACAGTGTACAACATAATTTCAAGCTTTAAGCTTAAACCTTTAAAATGTTATGATAACAAAAACTATAAACACAAACTTAAACAGTGTTTTCTTACATTTTAACTGGTAAAGGGAGAAAATGAGAGAAATATGGAGACATACTGTATACGTCTGTTGTCTCAACATCTGCAAGTTGTAGCTCACATCTGGATGGCAGTCTGAGTCACAAACAGACACATACAGCACACATACACAGAGGCACACAGGACCTCATTGAATTTCTACAGTGAAGTCCAGGTGGTTCAACAGCTACAATGCTGCTCTGATTCTCTGCTATGCCTAATAGATTCCATCTGGAAGTATGATGTGCACACTTGTTATCCTGTTTCCCCTCTCTCTCTCTCTCTGATGTAAAAACAGACTTGGACTCCTAAGGACATTATTGAAACTTGGATATTAACATATACTCTAGAATTATCACAGCAACACATTCTTTGAGTTACAATACCAGTTTTGACCACTTGGTGACAGCATCACACAATGCTGCCTGCAACATTCAAGCAAGATCATTCAAATAGTCATTGCATAAACATAAATTATATTTAATTCTGAATTTGCCCGTTTTAGATCACCCTGAAATAGACATTTTGTCATCTCCAGTCATGTTGTATAGATTGGACGCTGATCAAATAATCTGTATTAATAATAATTTTCTCAAATAATCAAAAATTACCATTTGTGTTTCAAAGATGTATGAAAACATTATGGCTTGGAAGTGCATGGTGACAAATTTCTTTCTGGTGAACGACTCTTTTAACACTGTTAATGACTTACCTGGCACTCTCAAATGTGGCTGACTGAGTTTTTCCGACTGCTCCGAAGCCAACTCCAACTGCCAAGCCCTCTGAAAAACAGAAATCAAACCTGTCACCCTTTCACTTAAACACCAACATCAGGCTGTTACAGGGTGCACTGATGATCAAGACAAAATATTAGATATAATCAGCCACAAAGGATTTTTTCCCACAACTACTCAACAAAGAAGGACTTCAAATAGAGTACCTCAACAGTCCTTGTTCAAACTTGTTCAGTTTGTGAGATATTAATTAAAACATTTTTTTTGTGAGCAATTACAACTATGACATGTTTTAGAAAAGGACATTTTAAAAAAGTGGTTCCTTAGAGATTTTTTAAGTTAATTTTGTTGACCTTTAGGATATTAATGCCCCCAAACATATACACATACACATGGACAGAATATAATTAATTTAAATTTTTAAATGTTTTGGATCTACTGTATAATACATTTAATATTCCAGTGTCTTTTTGTTGACTTTTTTATTAAATAATTAATTTGGATAATGTATAATGAGGTTCATTTTCCTATTTACCCAACATTTCTTCACAAAGTCTTACAATGGTATGTGCAAGGTTTTATTCGTCCATGTGTGGCCCATTCCAAATTTGTATTGATTGTATTGTAAGTTTAGCTTCTAAGCATTATACAGAGTGCCGAGAGAGATATACACTCACAAAGCACTTTTTCAATCAAGCATTACCTTAGCTAGACATCTGATAAGCTGACATCCAATCTGAGCCCCCATTCTGCAGTGCATTTCAATTTCAATCATCCAGTACTTTCCAGACTCCTTCATACTACTCCAAGTATTGCAAATCTCTGCTTTTGGACATGTCAGTATGTGTATGACTGTGTGTTTGTTTATTTACATATTTTAATTCAACCTAATCATCTAAATTATGCAGGTCAATGTTATTTTAAATTTAAGATGGATATTAAGCATATGTAAATGCATCCAACATCACATATAGCCATATAGTGGTTTAGGAGTTTCAGGTTGTCTATTTAAATGTAAACAGACATCTGAGATGAACTGTTTGTTAATAAATTGATTAAAATGAAAGATGCCTCTAATTAACCTTAAAGATAGCAGGTTTGTTTAAATAAAACACATGATTACTGTATAGAGAGGCAATTTCAATAAAAACATTTTGTACATTTTTGTATTTTTTTATATTCCTTTTTCTCACTAATTCTTCAGTTTTTCCCAACAGTCAGCACAAAACAAGTCAACTAGATGTGTATTTAGAAAAGAAGGTGGTAGCTTAACAATTTGCATTTAGAATGTACATGAATGACAATCAACTTTTCCACTATTCTCCCATTATGGCTTCCCTCAGGTAGCCACATAGTATTGTTTTCTAATGTCACATTCTTCTTTAAAAAGTTCATTCCTAGGTGATCTAAATGTTTGATGTGCTTGAATGTTAATCACAGCAACACTGCTGCTTGAAATTGAAAATGCCTGGGAGACAATGACTGTCTACTAACCATTTCTTCATGGCAAGACTATTGTATTGTACGACAGCACATGCAGTGTAATCATGTTGAGAAATTCATTACAATAGTCCCCTCAGGCAGTTCCAGCGGTGAGATCTATTCTACATCACATCTTCATCCATAAAACATGATCTTTTCTCTCACCACCCATCTTATCACATGTGCACTTTATATTAGAGAAATGAAGACATCTTACCTGCCTCCTCAATCCAAAATAACACTACCTACATGAGCTGTGCAAAGACTGTTAAGAAATGGACTAAATCTCCATTACAAAAGACTTTTCCTAACTTGAGGGCTTGACAAATACCAGGGTGGTTGCTAAATAATAAAAACCGAAAATATGAATGTTCTATATACAAAAAGTCTAGACTTTCAGTGAATATTAAAATGCATTCAGCTGGACATCTGTCAACAACACTGCCACATTATAATAAGCACCACACAAGTATTATTGCATCTCATCAAACTGATTCAGTCCTGTTCTTTGCAATCTATCTGCCAAAGCAATACAACACAGTTTTGATGCTTAATTCCTTTTAATGAATGAGTCATGCACATCATTGTCACTTCAAGGCCATTTTATATGTCTTGAACACATTACAAACTGCAGTAATGCAATTTATGATTGCTACAATAAAACAATACTTTTGGTAAAACCGTATGTTAGACGATCATTTAGTTTTACATTGGTGACACATACAGTATTAACAGATGACCAACAAATATAATATATAGTGAGGGAACTGTACTGACCCAGAAAAAGCAGGTGACCATCATATGGCCTGAAAGTCTTGAATGGCTTTTAGGCCATACCTACAGTGTGTTATAATACAAACAGTAATTAATCATTGACTGAACACTTAAAAATAAAAACTGTTTTCAAATAATTAATAAGATGTCAAACTATCATAACAACTTTGCCTGCAGTATATATGAAACACTACAAGTCATTGGCCAAAATTGTACCGCTGACGGACATGGTATATATGCATCAACACACTTCTGCAGAACATAGTTAGTTGGAGATGTGAAGTGTGTTTAATTGAGTGGTGGTATGCATAGTCATACTAGAAGCTCCATGCAAGCACACTTGGAAATTATAGATTAATTGTACACAAGAGATGTAACTGACCAATATTTGACCAATTCAATCTGAAAATGTCCAACAGGAGAGGTCTGACTAATAATACAAAAGAAAATACAGAAAATAACAAGCAATTTCTTTTCTGTGTAATCTATATATATTATATAATCTATATATTGTACCTGGTTTAGTTTGTTTTCAAATGACCAACATTTAGATTAAAAGTTGCTTTTAGATTAGGTAAAATGACCTATCAGTTTATGTACATGTGTTGGTTTGAAAACCAATGGTTTAAAATACTTGAATAGTTATTACATTCAAATAACAAAAAGCCAGGAAGAGAAGTGTTAACAAATCCTCCAGTCGAATCTAATTACGTTTACCATATTTCCCACAACTTTTATTGTGTTTAGTTGCACTTAATGAACTGCAGGCACATGTGAAAATCAGCCCACTGTTTTCCCAAAAGACTCAGATGACTCAGATTCTGTGCCACAAAAACCAGATCAGGCACACACAAAGGCTTAGGAGCCTTCATGCTTAAAGTATAAAACATCAACAAGTACTGCCATTGGATTTTGTCTGTATGCTCTACTCTGTTCTATAACACCCTTTATAATGCATGCAATTTTTCAACTTTACCAACATTATTGTCCTTAATATGGTTTTTGGCTTTACAACAAATCACACTAAAAAACAGAATGTAATTGTGTTGCATTTATAATCCAGAGTAATTTTAGTGCATTCTATTAACGGCACATCTGGAACATCTGGGTTGATTTGAACACCACCCACCAAACCATAGTGTGAGGTTGAAGGAATGCAACATAAACAGAGCTGAAAGTTTTGGGGAGAAGACATTTATTTCTCCCTGTGTTTTCTGGATTGATACTTTGATTTGAGAGAACATTAAGCCAATCACAAGTACGTTTTATAAGATGAATCATCTGTCGTGCACAAGCTTCAATGTATACAGGTGAGAATGTATATAGGTGAGACTATATATATAATAATACATAATACAATATAATAAACCATTCAATATAATAAACTAGCAAGGTAATGTTAATTGTTTATTTTATGTTCTTTCACATCAAGAAATTTGAACTTATAACATGTTCTATAATGTTTTACACTTGTACGGGTACATTAGCACTTAATACAGACAACTATTATACTAAAGCGACAATACAATTTGATTTAATGGCAACCTAGACTGAATCTAAAAGTGAGCAGCACACGCAGCAGTGATAGTGAACAAGAACAGAAATGTGGGGTAAAGGATCAGACTGTTATTCTGTACTAAAACAAAACAGGATCATATTCACAGCTCACATCGTATCTCTCCATCGGTTCGCAGTTGCTGTCCACATCAAGTTTAAGCCTTTGTTGATTGCATAATTGATCGTACTGCATTCTACACTGGCATACTTTCGATTCCCTCTGACACATCTACGACCCATCCAGCACCCTGCGAATGAATGGTGCCTTGTGGTACCTTCACGTAAGAGCACAAAATCCCGCCCGCTCATTCTCCTTCACTATTTATTGCAGGTGAAATAATCTTCCAAAAGCCTTTTTGTCATCCGCATCCTTTCAAATACAGCTAAACTTTTATTTTCTGTGAAAATTTGAGAGGAACATGATGACTGCTTTGCCTCTTAAAAAAAAAACTATTTTTCCCTCCCTAAACAGGTATTGTTTCTAACAACTGTTAAAACTTTGTAATCTTATAGACATATTTTGTATCATTGCCACTGTAAGATGTAAATGAAAAACCTCATTCTTAAAGTGGATGTTTTCTGCTATTTTATGCTATCTGACTGAGTTGGATTCTAATGCTAAACATAAGGAAAGTTTAAAAAAACGAGTTGGACGAATGACAGATTATTCCTGTGCCAAATAGGCCTACTCCAGTTACATACAGGGTGGAATTCAGTGCACGAAGACCTTAACCAAAACAAGAGCAAGAGCATGCCCATCAACGACTTATCCTGACTCTTTTGCTCATGGCATGGCTTCAGGAGCTTCTTCTGAGTTATGACGGATGCAATATTACTCTAAAAAATTGGCAGACACTGTGTGTGTGTGTGTGTTATGTCCGCTTTAATGTTAATGTACTGCTGTGGCCCAGCAGTAAGCACGTGTGACATTATGTGATATTATTCCTTCCATATTTTGAAATAATTGGAAATGTCAGTTTGCAAGTATACCCAGAAAAAAAATGTAAAGATATATCCAATTCATCAATAATACCCACCATTTAAGCTGCTAAAATACTAAAGGTAAAACAACAAATATTAAAAAATATTAAACTACAGTAGTTGACCATCGGGTTTAAAACAAACCCTAAGCATAATGTTTAAGAATTTCATACAATGTGGCCTTGCGAGCATTATAATTACATCCTGACAAACATACACAAGCTCTGCATCACTTGCTGCACTTTAGCTGACAGAGATTACATCAGAGCTCTTCAGCGAACAAAAGAGCACTATTTAGATGTCTACTACCAAATATACTGTCTTTTCACTTCAGTGACATTAACCATGAAAGCAATTTTGTTCTTGAGACATTTGACCTCTTCTTTGAAAATAAAAGTCTGCAGATGTTTTACGCCAAGGCAAAAACTATATTCATCACATGTGTGGAGCGCTGTTTTCTGGGTAATTCCGATAAAAGGTTCAGGCTTTCATAGCACAAACCTCATCTATCATCACAAAATAAGCTTACATGTCTAAAGATGCTTCAGTCCACTATTTTAACTTTTATTATTCTGAAAAATCTCTGTAGTGAGTTTCAAATCTTGGCTGTGGAGTCTCTTTAAGGTTATTCTAGGTGAGATTTCAAGCAACTCACAAGAACAGCAAGTCCAATGTGTTGTGCAATAGCAGCACACAAGATGCACATTTCGTATTCTGACTTGAGCTTCGTTTCTAGCTGACAAATAGCGAGACAGAGAGAGAGTGTGAGAGAGAGAGCGAGAAAGAGAGAGAGAGCATTTTTGAGAACCAGCATAACAACCTAATGAATCCACTGGAGGATTTAAACAATCACAACTCAGAAAACCCATCAGACCAGGATGTGGCCAATGCTCGACTCCCCAGACGCACTGGAGCACCTCCATGCCTCAAAGCAAACAAAAAATAAATGCACATTTAGTTTCTAAAATTGCATTACTTCTAAATCTCTTTTAAGAGGCTCAATAAACATTAAGTATAGCTCTATGGTTTTGTAACCATGATCTAAGGTTGGGGTAAAACAGATGGTAACATAAAGAGGTGAGGTGGAGCTTGACCATCTAAATCCTACATCCTTTCCTGATCCTAAGATCTGAATACTAGTCAGAGACATCTCACAGAACAGTTTTTTCTTTTCTTTTGGAGTTTTTTATATCTTTGATTTGACAAGGAAAGAGAAGAAGAAAGTGTGTGCGCTATCTAATAAGGAAGTGGTGAGCAGCTCATGACCTCCAATGTCCTCACACACTCATAAATTATGCCATAAACTGATAGACAATGGTTGTCTCAAGTTTAATGAATCATCATGAAGATAGCAGTGACAGCATTGGGTATGGCAAGGTTTTTAGGTGGTATTGGTGATCGGTCAGTGTTGGTTGTGAGTGATGATGATGGTGGTAGAGGGAACGAAGCAACAATGGTGGTGATTGGGTAGTCATGGTTAAGATGTGGTGATGATGAGGCTACAAAAGTCAAGCTGCATGGACTGCATGGACAAGCTTCATAAGTGCTTCATATGTAGTTATATGTAATTAATGTGGAACATATTTTGATATTTCAGATTGTACACTGCAAAAATGCCCTTCTTGAAAAGCAAAGATACAGTTACATCTAGTTAAAAAAAATCTTTCAATGCATGGGGTAAGTAAAATTCACTTGGTAAGAATTCTTGAAAATAGCATAAATGTCTAGTGACTAATGAATGCTACTGGATCTTAAAACTAGACCAAAATGCTTAAAACTGGGCAGTTTTAACTTTTTAAAGCACTGACTAAAGAATACATTAGAAACAAATGCCTTAAAACTACAGTATCCGATCTTAAATCTAGTCACTTAAGATACTGTTTGGTCTGAAAACTAGACAAACATGCTTAAAACTCAGTAGTTTTTACTTTTTATAAGCAGGGATCACAGCAGAGTTTTAAGCATGTTTGTCTAGTTTTAAAATCCAGAAGCATTCATTAGTCACTTAATGCTATTTTCAAGAATTCTTAGAAGTTCCTAGAAGTCAGTTTTGCTTACCCCATTGACAGATTTATTTGCTAGATATTAGCAAATTTTAAATAGATGTAAGTGTATCTTGTTTGTTTCAAGCAGGGCATTTTTTTGCAGTGTAGAAAGTAATTGTTGGTTAAGACTGATATAAAACAATCTTTTACCTTTCTAAAGATTCTTGAAATTATTAATTTTTAGCAGCGGTATTAGTCTTAAAATTAGCACAACAATCTAACTAAACATACACAAAAACTTACAATTTATAACTGTGGCTTGTTTCTAGTAAAATCTTGCTCAAAATTTGTATATAATAATAATAATAATCACTTGCCAAGACCAAAGAACAACAGATTTCTAGTGTGCAATGTATTTTATAAGACTTTATCTATCATGACAAAAAAAAACAAGACATATTTTCTAGAAATTTGTTTACTTTCTTAGGTTTCAGTTTGTGCAGAGTAGTGTGTAATCTATAATACTGACAGGTACTTATTTCTCTTGTTGTTAGCAACCACTCAAAAATGTCTGAAAACAACTAATTCATTTTCTGCCTGCCTGGTGATTTACAGAGTCAATAAGTCTAATAACACAACAATCAGCATTCAGTATAGTTTCAAAACTAAAATACTAGAAATATTTTAATTATTACCAGTGGTCCTTAGTATAGACTGAGTCACTTGCATGCAGTTAACTTACTGGCTGAGTAGAAAACTAATAAGCAAAATGTCGTACTACTATATGAACATTAGGTTGTAATATGAACATTTAGCTGGCCGTCAATTTAACACACTTTTTCTTTTAAACTTTCCATAAAATTAAACTAAAGACTTTTAAAGCCACTAAAATAGCTACCATTCTACAACTTTAAAAGCCTTTCAGATACCTAACATTTTCAAATGGAAAAAAATTCAACAATTCTTCCAGATTCTTCTAGATTGTATATTACAGGAGTGCCATTTTCTTCCTTTTCTTTCTTTACTTTCAGAGATTCCACAGTTCCACAGTCCTCTTTTTTATTGTTTTATTTTCCTTTTATAACCACTTGTCTTTGATGGCTAGATATTTGATAAGAATTTAGACTATCCATATTATAATCCATATTAAGATTTATCTTTTAAAGAGGACACTCTTATTTTCAGGGTCAGACAAAATGCAGTGCATGAAGTACTGCAGTACTATGAAACATTGCCACTAGCACCAGATCACAACATCCTTCAACAGGAAATACACAAAATCACCCTGATTGCATGTTGACTTGGCTTTGCCCGTGCTGTGAGGGACATTTCAGGTAATTGGACCACCATAGCCGTAAGACCACTGTCTCAACTGATGAGAGATCACTTCTGAATTCTGTTGCCATGGGTGATGGGTTCATTTACTGACTTTGCTAAGTAAAACTTCCTGCAATTTTGAGACTGCACACTGTGGAAGTAATGTGTGTCTAACTGCCTTTCCAGAAAAGAAGGATATTAAAATGCATTAAATCTTAAGGATGCTAAATGGTTTTTGTGGAACTGGCAACATGGACATTTATTGCAGTAGGGAGTTTTGGCTTTTGTGGAGTGAAAAGCTAGATTCAGAAACATCATATATGTTTAATGCTTTGGGTCAATGAAAAGCTGCATTGGCATAGTTTGCCGGTCATCAAGACTAAGAATTTTGTTTTTTGGGAGCTGTATATGAGGAAAAAAAACATACAATACAACTTTGCAGTGTGAACGTCTGAAATGACCTACAAAATGTCTGAATAAAGCCTGTACATTAGGCAGTTTGGGGTGCACTAATTGCTTTAATTTAACACTTGTTACTAATGTAGAACAAACCCCCAACTAGAATGCTGACGCAACATCAATACAATGTAATTAAAATGTGCAGGAAACATTTTTGTATTTAAAAATTCAAAAGTAAATACTGAAAATTAATTTCAGTATTTACCTAATTAGCTAAGAAAGGAAATATTCAATAAAAAGATAAAACAAATGTGTTAAAGTGACTCATTACAGGTTAGGAGGCAAAGGTCCATTGCAAAATCACTAAAGTACATCCAGATAATGAAACTGAAGTTGAAAAGTTGCAATGCAGGTTGTAACCTTTAAAGACCTTCTCAAATTTACTAATCATGTAGCCTAAGAAAAAGTCCCTAAATGCTTTATTTTGTAAAGCTAAGGCACCAAATGAAGGGCCCGAAAAGTGCATTGTTGGACAGAGGCTTCATGCTTTTCTCGTACTGACCTTTTCAAGATCAAATCACCAAAAGCTTTTTAGATCCTATATCAGAGACCTGGAAGAAAAGGTCATCTCACCAACATGTCAACTTACACACCCTCAAATAGACATGCACGAATATATCACAGCATTTTATAAACTAGATGTCTCATGTTGCCCTACAATATAATGAGTCAATACACAGATAATAATCAGAAGTTTTAAAATAGAAAAAGGTAGGATTGGTCTGACATCTACCTGGACTAAAGTTTTGTTTACAAACAAAACAAAACAAATGAATACTCTGTATATCTGCATAGACGTATGCATTCAAAAACAAATGCTTTAAAGCAAAACATATGGGCTCATTTCTATGACCTTAAAACTCTTGGGTCTGCGCTAAATCACACTGGCCTATTGATCCCATCGATAGTCTTTAGTAATTCATTCCAGAAAACATCCCCCTGCTGACAAGACTTGTCTATTTATTGAACAGACTGTCAGAATCCTTTAAAAAATTCATGCTGAAAAGAAGATGGTACGAGCCACTATTGACTTATAGGGAAAGAGTGCAATTTCTGTGCCACAAAAAACACAAACAAAATTGTATAATTAATAAACAATATAATATAGCCTCGAGCAGCAATTATCGGGGTCCAAGCAGGCCTGGAAAATGGGGAACAGGACCTACAGAACTAAAACCAAAACCCTTTGAACTGAATCACAGATCACTTTATCTGGTTCACCCAGTAATATGACAAATGAAGTTGGTCTCATGATTGCAGTTTGTCATGACATCAAAAGAAATTCAGGAATCAAAAGAAACTTTCTGCAGGGTCATAGACCAAACAGGTCTCAAGTATTACACAAAATATGCAACATTTGACCAATTTGTTAAAATTCTGTAAAATTAAAATAAAAGCTAAAGTCTTTTTTTCTACATATAAATCATTCTATATAATTAAAAGAACATTCTGTAAAAATATAATCTTGATATCTTTAATACTGAGTAATGACATGTCTAAGTCAAAAATTCTGTAAAAATTCTGCAAAGGTTAATGACAAACAATGTCAAAAGCTCAAGGGAAATTTGATTTCCTCCCTTAATATGAACACATTTTATGTCTGTCTGTTTTTATTAACCACAATAGCTAGTATGCAATCAAAACAAATGTTGCAGAATCCAAGATAATTTTATTGTGGTAAATATGCAATATTAATTATTATATAATATTAAAATTGTATAAATGAAAAACTAATTGTATGTGCATTTAAATCTAAAATAAAGCTGCAGGGACAAAAAAGTGTCATACAGGTATACAAAATGCATGCCCTTCACAGAACTCGGTTCAAATGCTTTGCCCTTCAGGGTTAGCCTCACTTTTGAATTAAATTCAGAGTGTGAAAACACCTCGTCTCTCCCCGTCTTAGACACATGTGGTCGAAAACACATACTTAGAAACACAGTTGGTGGCCTTTTAGCAGATCGTCCATCACCAGCAGACTTCTGGAAAAAGTGTGTCTGATTTCAAGGGCTTTCAAGAGTTGGGACACTGAAAACATCTGGGGTCACATAATGGCAATATCCCCATGCTTCTGAACACCGACTGCCATCAGCACCCTCTATCAACATTCACCTCACACATGATGCTCACTACACAGGAATGATGAAAGCCCAGCAAAGAGATCAGTGCAGGAATTATTAAAAAGCACATATTTGGGGGGCACTCTCTCTGTGATGTCATAAAAGCAAAGCCTTTTGAGACATTTTGAAGACAGTGGCTTTCAATAGATCCATGCAGTCTAATGAATAAAAATGAGATGCTACATCCAGTGACTGACTGTTAATCTAATGCCTTATAACCCACAGGAAAACAGTACTTATTATTAAAAATGTTTTCCTTTTAAAATTACAAACATAATTTCCACCATGTGCCACATGTATTGTACATTTCTTGTGTTATAGTGTTGCACAACAATTTGGAAAAAATGAGAAATGTCAGGAAAGAAAGCACTCACCAGGAATGTTGTGTATGGTGATGGCCAGAATTAGAAGAACGATCCGTCTCCAGCTGTTTGTAGTTTGACCTGTTTGTTCCTGTGGTTTAGTGTTTACCTCCTGTCCTTCTATATGGCCAGTATTGGGTCCCCTGCGTCTCTGGTACACCTCACCATTTTCTATTTTATCTAAAAGAGAACCAGTAAAAGTCTAACATCAACTTCTCTGATTTGTGCATTTCTGCAGAAAAATAGCACATACTAAAATTACAGACAGGATTTAGGCCCCACAAGACACAGCACTACCCAGAGTTACAAACAACCTCTTGTTAGCATCTGAGTTTCTTCTAGTGCTACTGCAACAGTGCAGCTTTTGACAATATAGATCATGCTATTCTAACATAAACTGATGTTGCCATCAGTAGTCAGGCATTAGCCTGGTTTAGGTCTTATTTATCTAACTGTTAGCTATTGATTTATGTAAATGTCATACAAATCTCAGGTGAAATACGGAGTGCCACAGAGATCAGTTTTAGGGCTCATTTTTTTTCACTACATAGAACATGTTTACTCTAGGAGACATTGTCAGGAAACAAAGTCAGCTTTCATGTTGTACTGATAATCCTTCTCGACTTCTAAACTTTGGAATAGCCTCTCCAGCCTTGTTTGGGATTCAGGCATTGGATCAGTCTAAGCAATCTCCAAAACAGGTTTATGCAGCAATATGTTATCTTAATCGCTTATTCAATTGTACAACAGTTTTAATCAGATATTTGATCATGAAACACCTGATGAGATTTAAAGTTATCAATGCTGCCATATTTGAATTTGGGGCTCAGATTTGTTTGTATTAGTTTCCATCTTGCCAAATAAGCTCAAAGTATTACTCCATTTCTGGCTTTACTATTCCTTTGAAATTTGGAGAAAATGTAACTTGTACAAGAAAGAAGTTAGAAAATCATAAGAAAAGAAACAACTAATAACCAATCTGTGTTTCAGTCTAAGATTTTTCAGACCCTGAAAACACAAATAATTACTGTAGAGTAACCACTAATTCTCCATTAGTCAAAATTAACACATAGGCAATAATCAGCAACAGAATATAACACAACAATCGACCCTTCACAAGCAGTTTGATTGACAGGCAACCTGACCAATCATAACGCCGATATTATGTGGCCCTGTGACTGTCCGCCATTTTGTCCGACAAACCAATCTAACGAACCTAGCGTAGTACATCAATAAAATGGTGCTTTTTAATTATTGTAATTGTAAACAGAGAGACATAAATTCATCTTTAAGGGGCGTTCACACTATAACGATAAATGATAACTATTACTATATGGATATAGTTTTACAAATCTTTTTAAATAAAAGAGAATTGCAGACTTCACATCACAACTATACAGATACAGATACGAGACTATATTGTAGGGATCACTTCAGAGCGATTTCTTTCATCTGATGAACAATAAAACATTCTGCCAAATTCTCTGCTGAATTCCTGTATGTTGTTTGGCGATTGCTGATTGCAGTCCAAGGAATGAGTGCACCTTCAGTCAGGTTAGAATTAACATAACTTTATCGTCTGCTGATGTGGAAGCAAATATAGGGACACAAATTATTGTTATAGTTATCTCACATTCTGAATACATCACTTGAATGCACATTGCAGACCTTTCTGTCTGCTCCTGTCTGAAATCAGCATCCGTCCATAAATTATTCACTAATTTCCCAGGGAGTGCACAAATTTACACTGGGAGCGCCATGGCTGATACAGAAAGCTTGTCGGACATAGAAACAGTAATGAAGGGTCAATTGTCTCTTTTTTTAAAGCCGTGGGAAACCTGTATCTTTTCAAAGGACTCTTTGTCATCAATGTATTTTTACAAATGTGATGCGATCTGGGAAAACCCATCATATGATGAAAATTTTCTCTCCTTTCCAAAACTGTTTTTATTTATTTCATACCTTGTATGTAATGTAATTGTATGTATGTAAGGTTATGGTTATCTGAAGTCGGCTGATCACTATGATTTGCAGGAACAGATTTTAAAAAAAACAGGTTAAAAGATAGGCAATGAAAATAAAAGCACAACAATCAAGTTTTACAAGTAAAAGTCACTTTACTGTAGTAAAAGACTTATTTTAGTTACTGTACTTGTTGCAAAAGATACAAAATGATAGTTAACTTTGATAGGTGAACTGTCTTTGTAGTGTTAAGAGAGGAAAGCTACTGTATGGAATCGCTACTTTTCCGTGACTTTTGCCAAGATATTTTCAGAGATGACAGACATGATGTTATAAAATAATAATTTAAAGAAAAAAGAATAAAATGTCAATTTTAACAAAAAAATTGACCTTCAACCTATTTTTTTGAAATTCCTGAAAACTTCCCAGCGCACCATCTGATGGCTTTTTCCCAGATCGCATCAAAAATAATGTCAAACACTGAACCGTATTTATCTTAGCTTTTATCACCCTTAAAAGTTAATCAGCTCCTATTTATTTTTCCAAAGCGCATATCTATCTAATAATCTATTTTGTTCCTTTTTGATTGCTATCAAAAAGGAGGAACAAAGAAAAATTTTAATTACATCCAGTGCACCTCAACTCTTTGATTATGTTACATGCCAAATTCAAGGCATAATTGCATATGCATACACTGTAGTCAGAATTACCAGATATAGATGACCCTGAAGCATCCTCATTGAATCAACAACCCACCTTTAATTGTCACAATGGACGTAAGATCTGTGACATGTTTGATCTTCATAATCTAGTTACAATCTCTCCCAATCACACATGAAGAGATATAATGAATGCAGATTACTTGGGTTTAAAAGGTCATAAGGAACACATCCATCATCCACCATTGTGCTCTGAGCATATATTTAGTCCTTAAAGATAGAGGTAATTTTTAGAACATATATGAGGACCCATCTGTAATTTAAAATACTGTTCATTAACATTTCATTGAATATTGATGGGTTTCTTTTTTTAGTGTCAACTGATTATGAGTTGGTGACGGACAACAGCAGGTGTAAATGAGAAATACATTTAACCAGTACAAAGAATAAGACTACAGAATAGTCAAGTCAAACTTTACATGATAAAAACCAGCTTGTGAAACTAAAAAAGGAACTAAAGAATGTAGGAACTAAAACACCTGAACAAATCTAGATCAATATAATCAAGGCATTTTTCCAAAATATTTTTCTGCCCTTTTCCTACTGAAGTTTAGATACTGTAAGGCATGATATAAATGCAACTATATAAAAGCAAAATCTAATCTAATACATTTTTTATATATTATCTAGTCCTATACCCAAGCAGAGGTTTAGGGAGATTCATCATCTAATCCAACCTCTAAATCTCTGTACACCACTGTGGTCTTAACAGTTTAGTGCCTGAGGATATGGGATCATGGCAAAACAATCTAATGAAGCAGCTAGTGAACCTATGCAAACAGACAAGCATGATATTTTCCTCAGTTTCATTTCAACAACATATAATAGCGTGTCAAAAACCCCAAACACATTTCTTTAAAGCAAGCACATTATTATTTAAAGGTCACACAAGCATTGCAGAAAAGAGCAGAACACTATTTGTGTTTATCAGACTTTCACCATGGGTGTCCAGCTTTTTTGTTGATTACTGTTTGTTTCAGAATGTCTTGACAATATGCAAATTTTGTTCACTGGCTACAATCCCATATTACTTATTTGCATATGCTTGGCACTGCCTGTCAACAGGAGACAAAAAAATCAGTCATGAGACATTTTTAAATGATATAGCACTTGTTTCATAAAGAAAAAAAAAACATATGTTATATTAACTTGATAAGATGACTTAAGATAATGTTTTAAATAACACATATGTTATTTCCCTATTTACTTTAATATTTCATAGTTGAATTTAATCTAATCATGGCAAACTATAAACTGATTGAGGTATAAGACTTTTTAATATATAATAAATAAATTAAATAAATAAATAAATGTTACTGTAACTTATAAAAATATCTAAGATGAAAATGTTTTTTTTAAACTTAAAAATGTTTGAAAAAATGTCTTGTATCTAAAAATGTGCTTCAGTCTCAATTTCTGTGGTGACAGTTATAAGGTTAAATAATTCTGAAATCAGACACTTTTATACTTATACAAATACTTTTTTAGTTATTGTGCATGAAAATATATTTTCTACATCATCATTTCTGCATCAATAGGAACAGGTAATATCTCACTGAATTAAAACTGCATGATTAATATGTACATGAAAATATATTTTCTACATCATCATTTCTGCATCAATAGGAACAGGTAATATCTCACTGAATTAAAACTGCTTTTGGGTTTAAAAATGGTACAAAAGTAAAGTATAGGTTGTAACTGCAGCTTCATGTTGCCTTTTAAGGGTGTGTTCACCCAAAATATAAAATTCTAAGATATTTGTCCGCATACTGTTAAAAAACGTATGTTTGTCTTTCTTTTGAGGAACACAAAAGCAAATGTTGGGAAGTATGTCCACACTGCTTTTATCCATGCAACAAAAATATGCAGTGGGTGTCTGAGTCCAAACATCATAACAAAGCAGTATGAAAACAATTTGTTATAAGACATGGCATATGGAATCAATTACATCAAACCTGACACAGTGGCTACAACAAATAGGAAAACTTTCAGTGATTTCAGTTAGATTTAGTCTCACGCAACATAAGCAGATCATCCAGTGGGTTTACAGATGTGTGGCCAGAGAGGACAGGCCACTAGGGAGCCCACACAAGCAAAAAATAATGTTTACTTTGAAGTAGTATGTTGTTCATTTATTTATTTATATAATAACAACGTTTTCAGATGAATAAACACAGCATAAAGTAACCTGGGAAGGATGGTGATAAATTTAGGTAGAAAAATTTTGGAAATTGTTATGTAAGTTGTTAACATGGTATGGTGGACAAGTTTTAGACCATATGCATACTCGAACATTAATGACAAACTTGGGGTTCCACTGACATTACATCTAATGTCTCCACACCCATGAGATTTGAATCTACATTATTTAAAATAAAGGTGCTTCATCATGCCATACCATAGCATAGCAAACAAAGCAACATTTCGTAATACCCAGAAAAATGCAGATGACATCAGCACCCTCTGCTGGCTAATTTCTCTATGAGTCACCCCATCACAATGGTAATTGAAGAAAACTGGTGGTAGATGGGCAGTTTAACCCAGTTTAACCCATGACCCATGATGGGGTCACTTTCATTACCATTCTGTTCCCATCTAATGCACATGCAATTTCTCTTGCTCATCCTCTCATCACCACAGGCAAACACTAATATAAACATGATGCCTTTCCTTATCTCCTTTCATAACTCAATTTTTCCATCAAAGTGGATAGGGGACCTGCATTATTATTAATTTTATAAAGCAACACAGCCATAACAATTTATGTAAAAAAAGTTTTCCTGAAAAATGCTCCTAATTATTTTGTAATAAATTGTACCAAGAAAGAATATATATATATATATATATATATATATATATATATATATATATATATATATATATGATATGGGTGAAAATAAACAGGCTAATCTTGAATAAAATGTCTGTGGCAGCAAACATTGAAAAATGGGTCCCACAAAACCAAACATGACAAATTTTCTCATTAATTATATCATTGTATCAGATTATATCATTGAGAGGAAATTCTTTTATTGAACTGATTCCCATTTCAATACATTTTTAAATTTTGTCATTGCAAATCTTTATAGAACTAGTAATATTAACAATATGATTACATCTAAGGCAAAAGCTTTCCAAAAATCTTTAAAACTTATAATAAATAAAACGTTTCTTCAATGTGCAGATTTAAAGCCTTCTGAATTTCATAATGGAAGCCACAAATCATGTTCTACTCTCTAGCAACGGAATTTTCCATCTTACTCTCTGCCACAGCCTCACATGCTGGCAGACATGTGCTGGATGTTGGGGAGGGAGGATGTGAAAAACTGCGTTGACTCCACTGATTAGGAAGGATGTGATTAGGCATATTAAGTCGAGGTGCAATTCTCCTCCATCTAGATACACAAGACACTTAGACCAGCTACGTTACCTATGTCACAATGAAAAAGTGCTCTAAACGTACAGCAGCAAATGACACTCACAACATTTTAGAAACGGATACAGCACTCCCACAGTAAGCACAGGTTAGAATTAACTTAATATTACAACATCAATGCAGCTTAAAATTTGCCACTGTGAATATTTCACACCAGTTATGGGCTTGCTGGGCTTCCCTGATCCAATCATTCAAATACAGACTTTATAAACCACATCACGTATATTGTAAATGTACAGCTACAGAAGAGCATGAATTTTCACTAAAACCCAGATGACCTCATCCGCTGTCAGTCAAACAGAGAGCAGTAGTCAATAAAGAGAACTTGTTATTGTAAAACCCATTTCAACATGAAGTTCATAATTTATCTCACGAATGTCAACAAAAGTGTGTGTCTGATGGGAGTAAAAAAGCAGTGACCACCAAAAAAAAAACTGAAATATTGGTAGGTAATATAAAAACACAAATGGGAAGTAGATGTTGGGCTTGTCTGACATGACATATTTATTCTAAAATATTATAACCCTCCAATCATAGGCGTAATTTACAGGTGGGACATGTCCCCACCACTTTTTTCCAAAACTGATTGTGTCCCCACTACTTTTTGAAAGTAGCCTATTTGAAAAATGGATGCACATTAAAGGAAAACATCTACAAATCATTCAAGTCATTATTCATAATTTAATTCATACAATTAACAAACGTCTTTTGCGCCGATCAGAATCAAGCACTTTATACGTTCACGTAAGTCAAAATGCTGCACGTTCCCGATATGCTCAATACAGACAGTCATTATTTTTGCGCGATTTTGTTATGCTCTATTCCTCTATAGACCATTATAAGTATTGTGTGTTTCAGCTTTGTTTTATTGCTCTACACCATTTGCTATACAGATTTAAGCAGAATGTTTTAAAATAATAAATATAAAACTTCCATCAGCCTGCAGGTAGCAGCTCAATAACAGGAAAATCCGTTTGTTTCTCCCGCTGTGGCACTTTTTTTTTGTATTGGTATCAATTAAGTTAACGTGCATTAGTGCGCGAGGGATTCTTTCTCCAACTATCTTTCTCTTTCTAGTATTGCAAATCTGCGACAGTAAACAGTATATGGACATACTGATTATTTTTATTTATTTATTTGTTTGCTGAAAAGTCCCTATCACTTTTTATAACAAATTTACGCCAATGCCTCCAGTGCATTTTTTATGTATTTATGGATTAATTATTATAATTATAATTTAACAATTGCACCCGGTGGCTAATGGGATAGTATACCCACAAAATATTTTTATTTTTTATTTAAATCTGTATCACTTTATTTCTTCTGCTAAACAAATATTATGAAGAACGTTGGTAACCAGACAATACAGGCCTTCACAGACTTCCACTTTATGGACACAAAACCACAGAAACATTTCTCAAAATATATTTTTTGCCTTCCACAGAAGAAAGTGTTTTAAAGGGTGAATAAATGACAAAGAATTATTTTTTTGGAGTGAGCTATTAATTTAACAGCATTTTTGCCTACAGTTTAAGAATTATTTGCCTGACCTCATATTCATTGACAGATTACATTATTTGAATTTGCATTTTGCGTTTATATTTTTTACACAACAGTACAACTTAAATTTATTTGGAAAGATATTGAAAATAGTTCAATAAAACACTTTCCTTTATACATTTATAAACACTTTATTCAATATGCATTAACAACCCACATTGTACGTAAATATATACCAAACACCCTATCTTTGCCGTCACACTCAGTCATATCAATTTAACCCAAACGTCAGTCACGGTAACACACTAGCCTTCTGGAACATTCAATTTCCATCCCACCTTCCTATTCTTCTTAGCTACATGTTACCATGGAAACACACAGCAACTGGACCTAGCCATGTCCATGCCAATCTGTGAATTGCATATGTACACTTAAAATCATTTGTGTATTTATATATACTGTATATTCATTATGAGTCCGCAGTCATGGTCAAAGTGTGTGTATTCATACGATCACGGCTTCAGCGTGTGTGTTTCATAATGCAGCAGTTCTCTACATCTGTTCATGTGGAGGATGGAGGTGACTGATGAAAATAAACACATTCAGCTACCTTGCCTCACCTTATCTGCCGTTTATGTGATCAGGCACGGAGAACCAAAAACGGTCCACCTGTCATTATGTAAAACGCACAGTGAGACCTGTATTCATCAGAGAGGCAGGCAGTCGACCATGCTTTAAAAAGGACATGATGACCGTGTTGCTTTGAAGGTTTAATTTCTGGTTATCTAGAGGAGCTTTTGAGATGGACCAGAGTTTCATTTGTTTGGTTCAAGTAAATGTAGGTTCAAAAACTGTGTCTTTACCAGCAAATTGCACCCACATATCCTCAAAAAGAGTTTTTTTTCCCACTATAACTGGTACTATGCATTTTGCTATTTTTTTAGGCTATATACAGTACCGTTCAGAAGTTTAGGGTGACTTGACTGATGTTTTTCACTCATATCTGAATGTTTAAAATTAATTGTTAATATGTTAATGTTAATTTGAATCGTATTATTGTGCCAATATATTAATTACTTTTATTACAAAACAAATACTTTGTTATATATATATTTTTTTAATTGATGACTTTGACCAAATAACGAAGAAAAGGAGCCATGAACAGAAGGGAACTCTTTCAAAAGCTGATCAACAGTAAGTCACTTTGGATAAAAGTGTCTGTCAAATGCATATAGTAAAAGATAATGTACTGTAAATGTAATATTGTATATGCCTAATTTAGTTTAAATTGGTTTTGCACTTTTATTATTTTTTTCAATAGTAAACAAATATGGCAAATGACAATGCTGACAAGGACAAATTCTAACAATATTGACAAATTCTCCTCTGATTGATTGCACTGGTTGTAATGCAGCAGTACTACCAATCATTTTTAAACATTTTGGAGCACCTGCAACAATTCGAAAGGGTTTTCTAAACCTTTACTGAAGCTGCCCCATCCGAAATTGCATATTCATATACGTACTGAAATAGACAAAGTACCTACTTATCGACCGTTAAAACGTTACGTTCTATATAGTATGTGAGGGCGCAGTATGAATACATTTTGGATTTACTACACATGACCTATGACTTTGTCACAGTAGCCGCGAAATAACGTGGTGTTAATCAAGCGCTTTTTAATCACAAAAATATATTTTTGGTACTTCAAAAGACTTCAAAAAACACTTCAAAAGAGAATATCGCCTTACGGATTCACTATTTTTGGTTTATTAATGTTCAAAATATCACAGCTTGTCAGCTTCCATTCCATCATGGGATAGAATAGTATCCATCCAATGCATACTGTCAAATCTCGGCGGAAGCAGTAGACCATCCAGGTATTTCTCGCCTACAGTTTTTTGCATACTGAGGTTTCGGACACACTATTCATACTCATTTTCACCTACTTTATAATAAGAAAGTAAGCGATTTCGGATGTAGAGCCTGTCTCTTTTATCTTTTATGCGAGTAGAGGCAAAAGTCCAAAAATGAATATTGAAAAAAAAAACGTTTTCTGTTACTATCAATATTTTATTTAATTTACATTTTTTCTATACATTTTCTATACATCTTACTTTACTTTTTTTTTAATTTACATTTTTTCCTAAATAACAACCAAATCATTTTACGTGTACAGCATGTCTTCTCAATTACTGTACCATTGACACTGCTGTACATTTCACTGTGATAAGTGATCCTGCAAGTACAATATAGCAGTTTATCCTTTTACAAGTAGTATTTAAAGGGGGTGACATGGATTTTTTCAATTTTATTTTGTTCCCTGATGTGTAATAATAATATTACAAAAGTTTTTTGCACTAAAAATAAGCAATGTATGATATTTTTTTCACAATGTTATCAAATCACTGTCTCAAAAACTCAGATTGAGTACCTCCCTTCGGCAGTCTTTGGCACTCTGCTGTGATTAACAGCTACACTCTACTATATGATCACGGTGTCAATCGTAAATACAGAGTATTAAATAGTCTTTTTAGCACATTGTGTGTTTATTTGTGTCAAATTTAGCCAAACAATCACATGACTATTCACACTTAGTGTATCACAAGTCACATTTAGTGTAAATAGCCGCTGCCTTTAAAAAAAAAAACTGTTGCAAGGGGCGTTCACATTATAACGATAAGGGATAACTATAACTATAAAAATATTGTTTTAAAATCATTTTAAATGAAAGAGAATATAACTATAACGATAAAGATGAGACACTAAATTGTTGGGTTCACTTTTAGAGTGTTTTTTTCCAGCTGATGAACGATAAAACATTGACCGGCAATCAAATCCATTCGAATTTAAAGTGCTCGTACATTTAAAATAGCAAGCTACACTGTGGAGAAGCTTATCGCGGATATCCAGAAAACAAACCTCTTTAAAAATTACAACTTAGGTATTCAACGTAAACAACACGGTCTCGCCTCCTTCTTAAGTACAAGCTGCAATACAATTGACTATGTGATTTGTTGATGTGAATCATTGGAAACAAAAACTAACATTGAAAGTGGCAAATCTAGTGATTGTTGGCATTAATTGGGATTTTGAAAGAGACTTGCTTTTGAAATTATGTCTGAAATAGTCATACTCATACATTTACCTAATTTACCTTCTTAATTTCATATACTCTATATATTCTACTAAGCAACAGTTGAATTGATACCAAATGAAAACAGTTTGATTGGATGTGCATACTTTAACATCAGTACCACATCAGTAAGGATGTGGGGAGTATTTTCTTCTTTTTAAGTGTTCAAGTCTTATACTCATTGTTAGCTGCATACAAATTGTATTGTGTGTGCGGTGAATATATCAAAGTTCATCTCAGCACCAACTACTCATATTCGGCCCCCAAGCAGTGCTGAAAAACATCTGTAATGGAAGAAATCTAGCCAGAGAGAATGACCAATATTGCCCATCCATTCAGACTTGCAGCGTTTTTGGCAAATGCTTATTCTGATGAGCTTCTCCTTCATCTTTACTCAAATATTATCTCACTAAACAAGCAGGGTGCCTTAGGGATAAGGGCAAGGATGTAATTTCTAGTGTTACTCAGCTTTACAAACACAACAGGAGTATGAATACAACATACCTAGTGCACATATTAGAAACTCTAATGCAAAGAAAAGAAAATACACAAGCACATACAAACATAGGAGGAACGAAATGTGTTGTACAGAATAAATTATGCAAATATGTTGTTTTATTGTGACCTTGACAAGTAATTTGAAGGATATCATCTTTCCCTGTTCAAGTACATAGAACTTGAGGTTCATCACAAATAGCATACTTATGCACTATTCATTATTATACTATTACTATACTATAATGTTATTGACACTATACCAAATAGAGTGAATAGTGTGGCTACATTGAAAATTAAAACATATAAGAGCATCTCAAGTATTACATATATTGGACTCATTCAACCAAAAATATGAAGTGTGGAACACTGGAACCTTCATGCACTGTGAGGTCATGGTCGGCAAAACAAGTAATGCTAACATCAAAAGTACAATGTACAAATTGTTTTGCATTGTATAACGCACTTAATGTCATTTGCTCTCATCTGGGAAATGCCTCTACTCCTGCTTAGTAAAAACATATTTAGCGTTAAATCTGAGATTATACTAACTTTCAAAATCATATACTAGATGAAAGAGTGTGTAGTTAAAGTGCATAATTTATAGTACATTTAAGTCTTGAATGACTTAACACAGCAGCTGCTAATATGTGGAGACTTTCCTTAAGAGGACGTAGGTTTTAACACTAATCAAACTGAATACGCTAACCAGGGTCTGCTGGATTATTAGAACATAACATTCAAGTATGATTAGGGGTTGGATCAAAACTCAGCAGGTAATCAAGTGTTATCATAGAAATAAGGAAAATAATTAGCATTGTCTTTGAAGAAAATAAAATGCATAATGTGTGCCTACACAACTCCTACAATATGCAGAGAATTATAATAATAAATGTATATGACGATGGATTTGAGTTGAAATAATCTGACTATACAAATACCGATACATGTGTTGTAGGAGACAAAGCACAAGAGTGAAAGAGAGAAGAGTCATATTGCACTATATATAACGAATGGTAATGCCTATCTAGCACCTCCCTATAGACACAGGTGTGTAATAAAGCAATAATCAATGAGAGGATGTGTTTCATTGATTTTCCCACAGGTAAGAAATGTTAAATTATGTTCTTAAAATTACAGTTTGCCGAACGGGTTTTGTTATAAATAAAAAATGGCACTCTAGAACACTAAAGCAAAAAAGGGGAAAACATTCTGGCTTGTTTTGCAAAAACAACTGGCAGGCTGTGCATTATCCTTCTTATTACATGGCTCTCTGGAATACTTGATACTGACTGGTCAGTTGCTGTATTCTGACATCAAAAAAACAATTCTGCTATTAGGGGATCCATTTCAGGGTAAGAAGGCATGGCATCTCAAAAAACAAATGTCTGCTTCACTTCTTAAACCCTAAGTTACATTTATCTGAACACTTCTGAAAGCAGCATAGGTGTATCCTTTACTGACTTTAATATCCATGGGTATTGTAATTGGTCAAGCAGAGTCAAGCTCAAAAAATAATATAGCATCTAAACAAGTTTCTGTATAAATTGAAGTCTGAGAAATTAGTAATTTAAAATCACTGATCACCAAACTGCAAATAATATATTAATATTTCAAATATAAGTTTGTTTCTTAATCCTTGCTCCTGACAACCAATTTCCTACAGTGCTACACTTTTATAGTTTTTCATATTACCCTGCGAGCTCTTGTTTCTCACATAATCACGTAATTTTAGCTCATATCAATAGTTGATGTCTATTTTTTATTTATGTACTGTGTAAAAAGCCAAACAACATACAGTTTGCTTGTCATTACTGAAAATAAAGCCCTTTGGAAGATAACAAGGCACCTCCTGTTCTGTAAGATAAAAAAAATCACATCCAAAATAACTAGTGCTGTGGGTCCTAAATGCAGGATTTAGAAACGCAAGAGCATCAGGAAAGAGGAATCAGGATTAGTATGCAAAATACATCATTTGTTGTTTTATATATGTTAAAATGGCAAACAGATATCTTCACTTATAAACCCCACATCACTCTCTTTCTTTTCAGTTTCTTGACATAATGTCAAGTGATGGCTGAAGAAAAGGAAAGGAAAGGCACCCAAAAAGTAAATCTCACCAAGAAAAGCAGTTTTGTGGAAACACTGTCTATATGTAATGTAAAGTAAAGGTATTTTTGTGTATGAATAGACAAAGCACAAGAGACTGTGCTATTGAATGTTGTAAATGTAGTCATAGTCATGGTTGAGGGATGCAAATTTATAAGGAATTCCGTGCAAATTCACAAACAATTCAAGAAATTTGAATGATAATGTATTAGAACTGTGGTAACCATGCAAATAGATTACAATGTATTTTCAAGGACATGAATACCTTTAAAATGCATTACAAACACAGGCTTCATAGAAAGTGTCACCTGATTTCTTTGCTTTACAGATCAATCACGAAACAAAACGCATTTAATAAAGCAAAAATGTCCAAACACGGTATTAAGATAGTGACTCTGGGGTAAGCAGAAGATAGCTTTGTCAGTACCACCGTTTTCTTCTAACCCATTGTTTAACACGTGTGCAAACAATAAGTATTTGCAGAGCAGTGGCTGAATTTAAAATGAGTCTTAACCAACAGATTTTAAAGAAACAACTTACAAACACACTGATCAAACACATCCCATCCCCACTCCCCTTCCCCATAGTTCAACTTTTATGAGATCATTCTTGATCAGGCAATGTGGTCTTCACAGTCCAAACAGCAGTGAGATGTAATCTGGGTTTAGTGCTGAGCTGCAGGGAGTTATAAACTCATAATCAGCTCCCCTCAGGATGCCTGTATCAGCCCTCATTTAATGCCGGATAACCAACCTGACACAACACACCTGAGATACTCCTCTGTTCACTTGTTGTGTTCTCTGAACCAAACATGTGACATGACCAAAAAACTCTCAAAGCCATTAAAGCGTTCATGTAGGTCTTTTAAGTTATATATACAGTATCAGTATTTGTAACTGGCGCTCCATGCTTTCATGAATAGGCTATAAAAGAGGACCTAAAACCTAGAAGGGCTAAGAGTCAAAGGGGATGCTTAATATTTAGAAAATGCTAATTGTCAACCCCAAACAAAACGTAGAATAAATGATAATAACAAACATTAAAATTATTTTCATTAAAAACTGATTTTTTAATTTTCAGGGGGGTGTAGTGTATTATGAATAACATTGTCTTTCACATAAATAAAAAAAGTATTGTTTGCACTTCCTGGTGTCACAATTTTTTTAAATATTCTTTTTGTTAATTGGGGGATAATATGCGTTTAGAGGACTGCAGGACTGCTAAATATTGCATTTTTTGGTAACTAAAATGATTTTTTTTTTTACTTGATTCTTATAAAACATTTAACATTTTTACCTACTAAAATTACCTACTTTTCATTTTAGCTCATAAGCCACAAGTACTTGTGTTAGATACTTATTATCAAACATTTCTAATAGCTCTCATAACAAAAAATGCTTCTGCTTTACGAACCATAAAGAATTCATGAAGAATTCATCAAGTGCCTAATATGACTAACATTTATCATAAACAAAGCAGAAAATGTGTTCATCCACACTCTTAAAAATAAAGGTGCTTTAAAGGGTTCTTTACAGTGATCCCACAGAAGAGCCATCTTTGTTTCCACAAAGAACCTTTCCATCAAAGAAAACACAATTTCTTTTGTTTACCTTTTTATAGTCTAAAGAATATTTTGTGAAACAAGGTTTTTTTGCAGCCAAAATGGTTATTCTATGGCATTGTGAAGCACCATTATTTTTAAGAGTGCATGTTGGAATAATTTGGCCTTTCCACAACAAAAAGAATCTTAAAATTTTTTTTATCAAAGTTAACATGTGTTTAGCATGTGTTTTCTGGCCTTATTTTGATTACCTACAATTTTTTACCAACCACACATGCTAAACTATAAAAAATAAACTAAACTATGGATGATTGAATGACCCCTGCAAATCATGATATTTACAAATGTGTAATAAAAAAGTAATTTTAATTCAATTTATATTTCATTTTTTATTTAAACTACTTACAAAAACTAAAGAAATGATTTAGCTTAGTTTCTGTTTGTCTTTTATTATTGTCAGTTTAGTTTCAGTTTAGTTATAGTCAACTTAATTTTTTTGAGCATTTTTGAACTGTAAATCTAAACGCAATAACTGATATAATTTTATCATGTTTAACATTTTTAGATTTCTCAGAGCTGTCTACTGTTACTCCTGTCTAGTGGCACTTGATAAATATCATACTACACTCTGAATAAAATCTAAATTATTACTTGTAATTAAATTATTTTTTACATGATTAAAAAAATTACATTCATTGTATATAATAATTTTAGTTGATTTGGTTTGTTTTATTCTCTCATCATTAGAAAGAGATTTATTTCGGAAATCACTACTTGCTGCAAACAATTAAACATGTGATTTCCAGTCAGCTGATAATGTCAGAAAACGCCGGCAGCTGGTGAAAGCTCACAAAGGTTTCAGGCATTACAAGGGACTTTTAGCAGGCTGCACTTTCCACTCGTTCAGCATGTAATATTTTCACACTCATTTAGCGCTGTTAATTATGTTTGTAATTACTGAGGCAGAATCCACACAGCCTATTTAACAATGTTCTCAAGGCCACATTTCAGTCTTTTTGTTCTTTATGTCTTTTTCGAGGATGTTTATTAAAGGCTGTGTCCGAAAGCTTAGGCAGTTTACTCGTTGCGTCACTGCCTTATCAGGCAATGACTGAGAAGGCAGCGTTTCTACATGATGGCACTCTCAGGGGACATCGCCATCGAAAGCAGTGATTGATCAGAACAAGATATCTCAGAAGGCAGCATTTTACAGCTTTTGGACACAGCCAAAATCTATGCTGGAATACGCACAAGATGAAAAAATAAAATAATGAAAGTTGATATCAAAATCAATATTACGCATATCAGAAATGAATCAGTGCCTGGGGTAAAAATGCCACAAGATATTTAAAATGTGGGGGGAAATAACCCTGCAGTGAGTACAAATGTTTTTTCCAGATTATGACCAGGGTCTGTGCAAGCAATATAGTGAGTGAGTTTATAGATTAGTTCTACATTCACTGCCTCGACGTTATATCTGTTAAAAGTGTATTTAATGTGAAGTGTTTTATTTATGGAAAATGACCTTGACCAGATAAGCCAGAATGGAAAGAAAACACTTTGGACAGGTTCTTAAAGATAATAGCATAGCCTGCCTTAAGCTCAAGAGCCCTCCGTCACTGGTTTGGGCTAAAATCTACTCTGATTCATTTATTGTGTTGTGACATACAGTGTCATGCATTATTTAGAGCTACTATTGTTGATTTGATTGCATATGAAATATTTTTCAGACTGAGAATTTATTTCAGTTTGACTTGACTTTGACTTTGACCAACTGAGAAAGAGTTAAAAAGGAATATAAAAAAATCTGCAATATAATTTCCCGTGCTGATATCACTACTTTCTGCAAAATGGCTGTAGAAATATAATCAATCTTCATTTGAGTTGATTGAGGACTTTAATTATTAAGATAAGTTTCATTATCCTTTTTGGACAATGTTGCTATGGCAACAAGTCCTGGAAAAGACAAAACGTTATGCAGTGTGTCCATAAACGCCACATTAAACTAAGAACCCTGAGTTCAACATATGTCTGATCTGCCTGTGCTCTTTTCATCAAGGTGCAAATGTTATAATATTGCCATTAATATTGCAAGCACCACTTGTGATAAGTATGTGATCTCCTGTGCTACGTTCATGGCAAAGCAATCTGAACAGATCCGCTACCAGCACTCCACAGTATACCAAAGTGAAGAGACTTCATAGCCAGCAAAAATGATTCAGAAGAGCTGTTAATGCAAGAGATTCAGGAAGTAAAAAGGACCTGATGAGAGATTGAACCATCAGAGAGTGAGGAAATTAACCATGCTACAAAAGGAATAAAAAGATAAAAACAAGAGAGAAAGTGAAGTGTGTTTTTGATAAAGTGTGTGCATGATAAACAGTTTCTGCCACAAGACGTAGCCTGATCTTCAGAGACGACAACTTCATTATCAGTCAGCATCACGTGACTCGCCTAACGCATGCAGCACATCACTCAATAAATTAACAAGCTGACAGTCCACTTGTATGTCTCAACCATAAGATATTCTGGTGCACAGATACAATTTGATATACTGAGACATCACAAGGAAGGATACATGCAAGCTTCACTACAGACTTTGGCCAGCACAAAATCTGCAATCCCATATTCCATATAACAAGATCCCAGAAAATAGGTAGGCAATTTAGAAAGAATCAGAAAAGTGATTTGGAAATGGAGGAAAAGCTAACAAGGATCCCAGACAGCCATCACTAAACCTAATACAACAAAACTGTTTAAATATCCCCATCCAGTGAGGTTTTTTGTGTGTTAGAGAGCAGAACGTGGGTACGTGAAGAAAGCTTGCCTGAGTGAACTCCTGTTCTACCTATCCTGATGGACAGATTGTCCTCCTCAGACAGCCCAGCCATTGAGTTCTTCTTCTTGTCTTTAGCCAGTTTTACATCAGATGGTAGTGCAAGAGCCATGTGGGGGTCCGTCCCAACACCCTGTTAAAAAAAACAATATATAAAGACATAAGAGCCAAAATATACTTTCACACCAGATATAGAAGTTACATTTCTCAAAGTAAATAACACTGCACAGTGCACACAAATCAAATTTGTTTTTTAACTAATCTTTGGGACTGTCTGAAGACCCTGTATAAACACAATATATACACATGCACTTGAACTTTGGAAACTAATCTTAACTTTTGCAAAAAAAAAAAAAAAAAAATGCATTTAAATATCCTACTTCAGAAACGGTGCGTTTTAAAACTCGTTATTCTTTAAAAACCCTGATTTTGCACTTATTAAAGGTGCAGTATGACATAATTATTCATACATGCCACACAAGATTTTTTTTATCTTTCCATACAAAATTCCAGTTGGGGTGCACTTATATCAAAATAAACTGCAGACATCTATCAATAGAGCTGTCAATATAAAACTACCCTAGGCTGGTATATTGGCTCTAAATAAGTAAGTGAATAGAGATGTGGCCAGGGTTGTGTTTTCTAATGTCAAATAAGTAGCACATCACTCCAGGATAAAATCTATGGTAAAAGCATAATCGGCACTAAGCTTGGTGTAGCTATAGATGACTCGCAAACAAATATTCACAGACTATGTTTTTGCATAGAACGCATTCACAACAAACCTACTTTATTTGCCATTCAAGTGACTTATATATTACATTAAATATTATACATGACTACTGTAAGCATAAATAAAAATGATGGTTAATTCTAGACAGCAAGGTTTTTAAAATGACATACTCAAAATGTTTGTCATATTCATAAAATGACCATGTGGATCGCAACATTGCTTAAACTACTGTTGTAAGTAAAGTGCAATATTTACAATAATTCACCTCAAAGCACATATAATATCTCAATCTACTTTTAAATAATGTACGTTGTTCAGTGGTTCTACACATACTGGCAAAGGGATGAAAAATAAATTAAATATTTATGAGCAGATTAGAGTGTAACTTTGCTGACATAAAAGCTTCCTATTTTCATTTGCCGCCTCGTTGCTTCCATTAGAGCAGAGGGAAAAGCTTTTTCTTTTATTGATTGTTAGCTCTTTGTGGATGAGTGTAAGAATCTGCTAAAATTATTAGACAAACAACTTTATTCTCATCTTATAAAGATACAGCTCAAACATTTTGTTTAAAATTAGCAAACACATGTGGCTTTGTATTTGATAGGATTATAGTAGATTTCAAGGTAAGGTTTTTACAGTAAAAGAGTGCAGATTCTAGCAGTCAGGGTTACTGTAAGCAATCATTTTTATTATAAGAAACACTCTCAAACCTTAGTGACAAAGCTCTGCATGCCTTCAATGTTGTGAAAGGAAAAAAAAATTCTATAACTCTTATGGCTCTTTCAGGCAATCTGTTGGGACATGCAGGGAATACTCTTTATCAATTACAGTCAAACACTTTTCACCTCCAAAATGAATGTGAAAGAAATGTCATTGCTTCTGTAACAGCCACAAGTGAAAGAGTGTTTGACAAGTATCAGAGTGCAATATAACACCTGAACACAACCTTCAAGAAACTCAAGACAAACATATTCTGTGACAACTTAATACACAACCATAAAAGGAAACACCTTTTAAAAACTCTTGTTCTTGTTTTCTTTTTTGTTACATTTTGCATTTTTAATTCTGGTCTTGAAATATGACATTATAATACTTCTGAAACTTTTATAAAACTCCTATTAAGGTATGATGTTTCTCATTTTTAAATCACTTTGAATGAAAGTGTCTGCTAAATAATCACATGTAAAAGTAACAATTTAAAATTATCTTTTACCATGTTAAACATATTTTTTCGAGTTAATGTCTGGAAGAACTTGGATTAACCAAGTATTTGATATAGGCCTGGTTTCACAGACAAGGCTTAGCTTAGCTAACCAAATTGTTCCCTTACCGAAGATTACTTATTGTTTGGATATTTCCTAACATACATCATCCTTGCAATTTTCCTTTCTCAACCAACACAAACATGTTTGTTCAATACAGTATCGACTGACACTCAGGGACAACACAAGCTTGCAAAACCCGCACAGGGAAAAGTACCAAGAGTCTGACGTCCACGTAGACACTGTCAATACTTTATTGGAGCAAGCACTGTTCTGTTTGAACAACAGACCGTGACACACAAAATGATTGTTCAGTTTTGTCACAGGCAGTGTGTATGCGACAGGCTGTCAGAGCGCAAGAAATGTATCATGTCTGTCACTGTCTGTCCTTTGTTAGCGGTGTAAGTTATGACTGCTGACATACGAAATCAATCTGAATGAGCAAGCAGTTAACAGAATTTATGGTGGAGTACATGAGGAATATATCATCACTCGTAGCTCTTATCAGCATTATGCACATGACTGATTCCCGGCTACCGTCATTGGGCCTTTTAGCATCTTTGATGGGGCTCTGTGGCTCTTGGAATAAGAATGGGTAGTTGACAAATGTTTATGTCCTGTGGTGTGACATACAAACAAATTTAGATAAATTTTTCTCATGCTGTTTGTAACTCCAGCAATGAAGATAAATATCTCATGCTATTAGTATATTTTTAAGAGTTTTTTTTTCTACATTTTTGCTGTCAAACCATAGTCACATCAACCACTAGGGACGCCTCTGAATTATACTTTACACTACCACTTGGTGGCAAGCCGCTATGTAGAATTATTTTTCCAAGCCATTTTTTTGGAATAAATAGAAACTAAAAAAATGAAAAGGTAGGTTACAAATTTAGTTCTAAAATGCTGCATATGTGAGGCAGACCAAAAACAATACTTTAAGGAAATAACTACCTAAATGACCTAATTCAAGTTCAAATATGTAAAGTGTAAATAAAGAAAATTTTGTTACAACTAGTTGAACCAACCCAAATTATTAGACGATGAGATTACTCAGCTAGAGACTTAAAATATTGAGGTTTTTTTACATTTACATTTATTCATTTAGCAGACGCTTTTATCCAAGCGACTTACAAGTTACCAGTGGCACACTGGGAGCAATTAGGGGTGAGGTGTCTTGCTCAAGGAAAGTCCAACGCTCTAACCACTAGGCTACAACTTTTTTTATTTTCTTATATAATTTTTTTATATTACATACACACTTAATTTAAGGGGGACCAAAACATTAGTTAGGTAACTGCTCAAGCAGATATTGACCACCTGACTGTGCAATGCATGCCGGGAACCTTAAAATGCTTGTTTACTGTGAAATTGTTTATTTAGATAACACTTGTTTAATGTAAAAGTGTTTGTCCTTTTAACACAGTTTTACAAGATAGGCAAACTTTTTGACATGTTCTGGACAAAGGAAAAAGTAAATAAAAAAATGTTTGAAATGTGTGCCTTTGTGGGAGAACATTTAGAAGTTGTTTTTTTACAGTGTATTATTAAAAGGGGGTAAAGGCAGAAAGAAAACAAGCTTTTTATGTTTGTTAAAGTAGCTTCTAAGAAAATACAGTACATCAAGTAGAAAATTACAATTTTATACATTTTAAAAATATATACATCTAGGTTTTGGAACGCGTTGGACTATAATGGAATAACGGCTCATGACAATGTCTCGCTCCAATCAGCTAAAAGCCTCATTCATTATCAGATACATAATGAGCACTGCTTGATTAACAGAAATCCACAGCTGGCCTCTCTCTTAACTGTCAGATGTACAAAGGGATATGAGGCATAGACTGATGTTTGACTGATGAGCAGATCACAGAGAGCGATCCAACAAATGGAGATGGATTTTACATTGTTACATTTACGTCAATACCACTACTCAGAATGTCTATAACACGTCATTCAGAGACAAAAATCAAGGTGTTAAAACATTTATGTGAGAGTCATTCAAAAAATTTCCAATGCACATCTCACTCTTAAAATGACAAGCTCTGTAAAGACTTTTGGAATGTAAATCATTAAAATGAATTGCAAAAAATAATAATTTATTGCAATTCATTTTAATGATTTAAATTTACATTTAGGCATTTAGCTGACGCTTTTATCCAAAGTGACTTACAAATATTAGGAGAAATTATAATGACATTCATATGTCCTAATGATAATTAGGACACATTGACAATGTTGTTTGTCATTTTGTAATGCATCTGGAGATATTACTTTCTTGTCGGTTTTGTGTCATTCTCTTTAAATTCTCATTAATGTAAGTACAGTTTTTGTTACAGAAAGTTAATTTTTATTTAGTTCAGAATAACCAAAAACAGTGCAATGAATAAATACTATGTATAAATTGCTTTTTAAAAGTATTTAACTAATATTACTGTATCACCATTACAATATTACGAATTGAGGGGAAAATGTGCTCAATTGCAACTAAAACGTCATTATGTACTGTCATGCTTTTAAAGTGACAACCTCATATGCCATATTTTCCATAGAGACTCTGTCCATGAGTATTTTACACAGATGGTCTTAGAAACATCCAACACAGACAAGCTAAACAGAACTAGTAAAGAAAAGATTGACATGTTGAGACAAAGATGTATGTCAGATCATTTTATTGTTTCATGGACTTCCATAGATAAAGGATAAAAGGAGAACCCTAACCCTAAAACCCTAAAACCTCATCATATAAATTTTCTGGAAATTCAACCTAACCTGTCTTTTACTCAAGCTTCCTATCAAACTTGACAATCAATTTCATTGTATTTTTTAGTCCACCCTCATTTTACTCAATTTGCCCCCTGCACCCCAAAATGGAGTTCCCTACTGAGGATACACATTTCCCACATTTGGAGTTTTAATAGATTTTATCACCATGGAGATATTTGACCAAGATTTCATTGTTTAAATCTATGGGAAATGAGACAGGAAATGCATGCATGTGTTGTATGTTGTAAAACATTGATTAGGACCTCCATGGTGGTCATGGTGGTCCTAATCAATGTTTTGTTTTGAAAAAATAACGAGTCCTGCTGCCTTGTTGTGTTCCAGGACATGCTCTTCTGCCATTATGCTTTCAGTCTACCACCTGTTGATAGAACATGTTTCAGCCAAAGCTTAATGTGAAACCCCGACCTAAAAAAAACAGTTCCTGCAGTCCCTCTGTTAGTAATTTACTGGGATTTAAAGGGGTCATATGATGGTTCTAAAAACAATATTATTTTGTGTATTTGGTTTAATGCAATGTGTTTACATGGTTTTAGGATTTTAAAAAAAAGTCAAATACCGGTACATTATTGTTGCTCCTCTCAGCCCCGCCTTTCTGAAACACGTGGATATTTACAAAGCTCATCATTCTAAAAAGCGTGGTGTGGTCTGATTGGCCAGCGATCCAGTGCACAGTGATTGGCCCGAATACGGCAAGCGTGTGATGTAAATGTTACGCCACTTACCATATTTGAAAAACAGCGTCTTCACAACATGGCTGTGCCAGCGGCAACAATACAACAGCGAGAATAAAGGTACACCTTCTTTCTTTGCGTATACATTTGGGCGGTTAGGAAACTTTGTTTGAATGAGACGTTTTAAGAAGGTACGGCTGAGCCTTAAGGTTTACAAAGAATATCTCTTTGGGTTTGGGACTTTGAGCTTTGTAACTTTGCAGATACATTCACAAACAGCTACATAGCACACTAAAGAGAAAGGAAATCAAGAAATCGCATCATATGACCCCTTTAAAGAATCTGTAACAACATCAGAAAAGGTTGTGTCAAACGTAGATTCTAAATATCCAGTGATGCACAGTATGGAAAGATTATAATAAGTTGATAATAATAACTATCCTCCTCTAACAAGTCTTTTATTGTTTACATTATTTAATCACATAACTAAACTATATACACTGAAGATGAAATCTGGATAAAACGGCAGTGTGTTTACTTCCCATAGAACCTAAAGTTTTTTCATTGACCTTTGTGTTTGTTGAGGAAAACATTTCCACATTAAAATGATCACAAAGGGCACAACTAAAAATAGCCATTAGTGGATGATAAAGTACTTCAACAAAGAGCCTCTACTTTGTCAGCCTATGTGTCAAAAATTCTTTGACTCATTCCAGTAAGACAGTTTGGAACACAAAGAAAAAAAGACACTTTCTGCTATCTAAGTAAAATAAACTGCAATTTAGTTACTGTGTAGAGCAGAATGCTATACTGGGTCATTTTACATTGTGTTAACAAGCATTCTATGAATGAGAGTCTGGTGATTTTGAGACCAGATTGGTTTTCCTTCTTAAGTTATTATAGGAAAAGGAATTGTGGCCACTTATTTTTCTTCAAAACAATCTCGTATATTAAAAAGCAAGTGCCGATCACTGGTGTAGGTGTGTGTGCGCACACGCAAGAACATATTAGACACCGTTTTGCTTTTCCTGCCTTTATATGCATCTATGGTGCCATTATTATGCAAACATATTCAGAAAAGCCAGCACTGGTTAGTAAATCATCAGTCATTACAATGTCCATTGAGCTAAGGGTCTGAATGGAGGTTGTGGTCACAGCAAATGTTACAGCATGCCAATTTGAATACATGGCACTCAAATGTCACAAAATAACAATAAAGACAAATAATTACAAGATGTGCATGAAATCCAGCCCCTGACTCCTAGCAACATCCCCTTTTTGAACAGCTTCCTTACAAATATATTAATATGCAAATATATGCACCTGCAAATTAAATTGCTTTAGTGTACCATCACTGTAAATATCATTCTGTCTTATCAAAGTTGTTTAATAAAAGTGTGTGGCATTAGAGCTGTCAATGTAACATGTTATTTTAATACAATTAATTAAAAATCAATCATCTATTTATAAAAATAAATGCCCCTGAGAGATATGTTAATAGCATGCGTATTTACCCATTATTGTACCAGTTCGAACACATGGTACCAAAAGAAAAGCATGTTTCTGCGACAGTTGCAACAAGCTGCATCAAAACACACCAAAATAGAAAAAGAAAAAATATTTATAAGAGATAAATTGTGATAAATTTGGTTAATTTAATTAGCAAGTCTAATACAAAGCATTTTCAGTTGAAGTGGGCCACTTATATTAAATCTGTAATTTAGATAACCACAGGTAATTTTCCTATTTCTTTATTCATTTTGTTAACATTAAGAATTAACTGAGCTGCAAACTCCCTTTACGGAAGTTGGGGCACTTCGCTGGCATGTTTGCAACGCCTCCGAGCAGCTATTTTTAAGTCATAGCAAGACAACAGTTCCATCTACTTGAATGCGGAAGGCAGATATTTCTACAATCGCTTGCTAAAATTGCAATTAAGTAACATATATCAACCTGGAAATTTTTTTGTTAACACATTTATATTAATGTACAATTATATTACAATTACATATGTACAAATATATATTTATATTAAAACTATTCTAATATTCAGTATATTTAGTATTAATATAAAAACAAAACATAAAAATACTCTTTCTATACTACACGGGTTTAGCCTCCATCACTTTAGTATACTTTAGCATTTACTTTAGTACACACTTTAGTATATTATTGTAGTATTAACTAGTGAATTGATAAAGTCCATTTATGATATATACTGTAGTATATTTTAATATTTACTGAATTTTGAAAGATTTCAGTGAGGATTCAGGCCGAATTACAGTAGAGAGACTGCACTTCTCAGAGCACTTTCGTTCACTTAACACTATTGGATTCTTTACGCTGCATTATGTTGAAATTAGTGGACCAGCATTAGCATGTTTACATACTGTAACACAAAAAAACCTTATAAATCATAAGTTAGGTTGTGAGTGCCACAGGTATTAGTGTTAGGTCCCTGATTTTTCTTCTTGTGCAAGTGCTTAGAATAGTTACACATAATTAGTAATGCATTGATTTTTTTTGTATTGACTGCTTATGGTAATAATTATATTGATAATAGCTTAGAATTATAAATAACATACTGAATTAGCTAAGGCTCTTTTTGTATTGTTTGTACATTTGACCTTTAAAAGTGCGTTTTTAGAATTTAGCCAAGAAGAACACAAAGTTGTCAAGGCTGGAGTAACTGTGTGTAGGTAACCTGACAAAATGTAGCATTTCATTTTTACATGTTACCGATTCATATCGGCAACAGTATCCTGTGCCAACCAGACAGCAAAGAGAGCTTCTGGCGATCACTGTATATATTTCTTCAGGGATCACAGACTGGCATACTTCACTCTGATTCAGCCAGATGTTCTGACAATCCCACAAAAATGACTGCAAAAGGTTGGCCATGAAAGATCATTGCTTACTGCTTGTGCATTCATTCAGTGCACAGATAAAGCATGCAGCTCACAGAAGGTTTGATTAAATCCTCAGTTTTTATGGTTGGTTAATATGTTGTTTAATAATATATAAGCTGTATTATACATGATAATATATGGGCTTAATAACTGTTCAATTATGGCAACTAAGTCATAATTTATACTCTGAAATTAAGCAAACCGATATTGGCCCATTCCACACCAACAGACTGCTGGCTGAACATCTGATGCATCTGACACGCAAAAACCTTTATGGAGTCAATCTGATTAGTTAAATTCTACAACATACAGTGGGTGATGTATATGCACACATACCTATCTAATATGTTTGACCTATTAAGCTTTGAACCCTTGATGTGAAATAAATAGAATGAGATTGGGTCAAGCATATTTGTATGACTAATGGTTCACATCACAGAGGCATGAATGCATCTGTTAAATGAGCCGAAGCCAATGATTCTTGTGATCAGTTTGACATTTGACCTGTGGTGTCTAGTGGCTTGAGCGTGCTTCATTAAGCATGTGTCTGGTTAAGTAGGAAAACCCATCTGTAATTCTGAACATACACTTCTTCAAAAGCCAACCTGTTTCAAGCTTTCCAATAAAGTCTCTTATTTGATTGATTTTATGTATTACTTTGATCTGTCTTTGTCTACTAACAATGACAAATTCAGCTCTTGGCCAGAATAAACTGCATTTGGTCAAGACGTTATGTCAAAATGTTACTGTTACTAACAAAACCACATGGTCACATCATATGATGCAAAGAATATGATATGAAAGGAGACCTGTGATGTGGTCTTGTCGTTTTAAGATAGCAAATTAATCACTGCAGGACAGAACCTCTTGTGTACCCCTTAAATATGTGCATCAGTAAAACAAACCATGTCCACAGTGAAGCTCCCCTGTGTCAAAATGAGTCATTCTGAGGTCTGGCATGCGCTCGAGTGCACTCTAAGAACCTTTTGAGAAGCTTATATAACCACAGGCAGAGAGAGACATTCGCACATGCAAAAACATGGTGTCCAAGGTGTTGAAAGATGGCCTTACATCATCTAACTTCTAACAGCTTATCAATAATCAATCAATATGCAACACAGCAATTAGACACCAAACCCTGTTCTGTCTCACAAACACGTCACCAGTCGCAAAGGCAGTGAAGCGCTCCAGGCAAATCCACTTAGAAAACCAGCAATTTTCACCCTACTTCTTTCAGCTATTTTTAGCCCTCTGATCAAGATGTGTGAATTTGGCCCTCTCCACTCTTGTGGAAGAGAACAGCTTCAAAGATATGCAAATACTAGTGAAGTCAGGTAACACTTCTGTGCCAAAGTCCACAGTGTATCTCAACGTGTTTATGTTCTGATTATGGCATTAGGGTCTGAAAAAGGAAAAGCTGTTCCTTGTTTCATGCTAGTAATGTTCTCCTCCTCTAAAACCCAAAAATGAACAACATTCAGATGTGCATCTACATCATGGAAGCCAAATGATGTAGTCATCATTGAAGCCAAATCTTGCACCATTGCGTCAAATGGAAAAAAAATAGTGAATAACCAACCCTAATCTCATCACAATCTCATTAAGTGGCTAATTTGTATGATCTCATTTGTATGTTAAGTTTAAGTATTGGGGTAGGGGTGGGGCTTCATTACATCTTCTTTTATAATTGTACGATTTTGCAATATTCACATTATATGAATTCATATGAATTAGTGACCTCACAAAATAGTTACAAATTTCTGTTTGATAAAGTTTAGGTCAGAATACCAGTTTCTGTTCCACACACAGCAAACATATGGCTCGGCCTTTTTGTGCAGAGAAAAATGCCCTTATTTTTCAGCCCTAGGATATTCTTTAAAAATTAACATTTTATTTAGCACAAAAATATGTGTTATACAGGTTCGGAACAACGTGTAGCAAGAGCATTCTAAATAAACTTTCATTTTTTTACTTTAAATTTCACTTTGGATGCACAAAAATATAATACCAGCTCAAAGATATTAATAGAAAAACAACATACTTATGAATTTCTACTTCGATATGTTCATACTGAAACGTATAGTCTGGTCTATTAAAACAGATAGGATGTGATGTCAGTCATTTCCAATAAATCAAAAGAGACACACTCTCTTGCTGTCCTCCCACTATGAGCAATAAAGGTATCAGAGCTCTGGTAGGCGGATGGGAGAGGACAGGTAGGTGTGGAAAATCAATGACTAGTATAACCTGATATCATTGTATTGTAAAGAGTCATATGAACACAAATCTAATGCAGTAAGACAAAGTACTTTCTAAAAATCTGAAAGGACACACAAGGAGGTATTACATATATACATCAAATGTAACTAACAATTTGCAAATTTAACTGCCCTCAGGGTGAGTTTAAAATACCCTAATGTACTACAAATAGAATCAAAAAGCATTTCTGTCACATCTAACACAGAAACTGGTGTCTGCAGGGTGTTTAAAAAAAACACTTTAAAACACAGAAAGGAGAATATTTAGGAAAAGAGGCCATGTAAAGTAGGTTAGAAATTGCTCAATGTTTTTACAGTTTTAGTCATTAGGTTTTGTGAAATGTTACCTAATTTTTTGTGCTTGAGCGATATGGGTTAATGGCCGATTCTGATACCGATATTGAGAAAAAGCAATGTGGCTGACTGGCCAATAAGACATTTATTGTGCATTTATTGTGCATTATGTGCTTAGTTAGCAGCATGCAGCTTAGCATCAAAAGAGACTTACACATAAAAAGCTACACTGTGAGGTAAACAAACGTACAATGTTTTAAATTAATTTGGTAGACAAAAATATAATTGCGGCAACATATTAATTTGTTAATTAGAAAACTACAATTTTATTTAAAAAATATTTTTAAATGGATTACTTGGACCAAAAATGAATAAAAAGCAGTCAATAAGAGTCCAGCATAGACAGAAATTTCTTTAGTGGAGTTGTTTAAAAAGCTTCACAGGTTGAGACCCCAAGAAGCTGGATGATAAAATGCCAAGAGTATAATTTAGCAAATTTTAGACAAAATGTGACTACTTTCGAGGATGTTAAAATAGTGTTTATTTATTTTGGAGTATTTCATTTATTTCCACAGTAACAATTATGTTATTTCATGGTTTTGATCAGTTAATCAAAAATGCGGACAGAAAATCTAAACAACAGTGAGTGTTTTTGACTGGTACTTCAGCTGTCCAACACAACTGAATATTAATGACTTGTGCCATTAGAAAATCTGTTTTGGTTCAAATTTATTCTTAAATGTAAATTTATCTTACAAATCTTATTAACTTATAAAAAAAATAAGTTGAAGACTGTATGCACATCTTTATAACATCTTTGTAATGTTTTATCAACTTTTTATCAAAATCAGTGACTAAAAATTCATTTTGGTCAATGATACAGATACAAAAAAAACTATAGAGTTTAATTTCACAGACATGCCATTAAATTAAGCCAAGTGTAGGCCTTAGTTAACTAAGGACTGAGGAAAGTGACTTTCATAAATGTGGCTTAAAGAAATAAAAAAATAAAAAGAATAAATATTACTGGTGTGCATCTTGAGACAAGATATTACATCATCTTGACCTCAAGTTGGGGTCTAACATGAAAAATTTGAGAGTAAACCATCTCTTTAGGACAGACAGACAGACACAAACACGCACCCCATTTTAATTCATACTGCAGCATGTGACTATTTTTAAATTAGACATAAATTAGACATATGCCTCTCCATCATGTTCCATATATTGACGGTCACTGTGGCAACTTCTCTGCAGGTTACTGCCGAAGGGAATTTCAAATCAGAATTTTAAAGATACCGCATCAAAAAGCTAATCTTTGAACTAAAATGGTCACAGTGACACCCACACACTAATTGGTCCATAAATAGCTCGAAACTGTGTGTTAGGCCACATGGAACAACTTCTGCTTTTTCTGCGTTCTGCTTTTACAGTAGTTTAGAAGTGACCTGCTTGACAGAGCCAAAGGCTGTTTTTCTACCCGCTATTCCACAGGGGTCTCTGCAGGCAGTTTAGCTGATAGACAGACTGACAAAAGATTTTCCTGGAATAGATAAAGCACTGCTATACAAGTTTGTGAATTATTTCATTATATGAATTGTTCTATTATTTTCTGTAAATCAGTATTAAGCTGTCTTTTGTTAGGTTTTGACTTTTGACAGCTGTTTTTATTAGGTTATAAATATCAAATGCTATTATAGCTAATAATAGATTTAATGTATTTTGCTAGTTTTTTTTACATAAAGGCATGGATGCTGGGGAATAAAGACCTGATGGTCCTCAAAACATCCAAAGTCAAAGTTTGTGTACAAAAGTATTAAGCACGTTAAAAAACTTACAAAAAAAACATAATTAATTATAGCTTATTTAATTTTTAAAAACGTATAAAATACAAATTCAAATTCACCAATTTGGAAAGTACATTGAAAGTTACATGCACGCCGAAGCTAAATTAAGCAAGTATGCGTGACTTGGTGACCATTTCTTCTTTATGGTAAATAAAGAGCATGTCCATCAATGGTGGAAGGCTGTTTATCATTAATGACCTCTGGTCCTGATGTAAAACCTCAGGTAACAAGCATCTTTCATTAGTGGTCTCTTGTTAAGCACTCTATATAGGTTTTTACAATATAGATAACAGAGTCCAATACTTTTTTGCTAATATACTATTTACTCACATAGAAAAAAGCATGACTAGTACACTGTACATTCTGATAAACAGAATTTCTGACACATCCCTAGTCCTTAGGGCTAGGGAACAGTCTAACTAGAAACTGAACATGATGGAACCTGCTTTCATTATTCACAGACTAATAATGTGACACTGTACATTCATGATAAACAGAATTTCTGACACATAAATAGTACCTTTATCAGAAATGTGATTTAAGAGGTAAGTGACAAGCCAACTTTTTTAAGGCTGTATTGATTTAAAAATAATGTTATAACAACAATGTAACACTAAAAATGTATGGGTCTACTAGACATTACCTGAGTTACAAAAACAAACACCATACAAAAAATAAAAATAACTAATCAAACCCACTTTGCTAAGCTTTCCAATTCACTGCACTATTTTCCTCCAAATGAATCACTCATTTAAACCTGCCACATTGATCATACATTTGTGCACCATTTCACACTATAACATACTGTATAATAAAATATAATATGCACTCATTCATAATATGCACTCAATTACATTTTTCCCACTGTATCAAAGAGAGTAGCCCAAGGGTGTCAACTTTCTGATAAAATTTTAGTTTTGACTGAACTGAATCTTGTAGTACACCGAGGCATTGGAATTATGTGAATGAATTGAGGGCTCAAAAAGCTCCTAACTTTCACTCATGAAAACTAATTAGGTAAAGTAACATTTGCCCCATAGTCCTCTTGCTGAATTGCACATTCTGCTCATTTGTTCATACTTTGTTTTGTCGCAGAACAAAAAAAAGCCATTAGAGTGAATAAACTATGAAAAAAATTTTTTTGGGGGTTAAGCAAAAAACGTGTTATTCTCTCAAAAGTAGCACTGGACATAGTAAAGCACCACGGCAGCTGTAAACTCATCCACCGGTTAATTAGTGTGCTGCTGGAACACGGCTCAAATGTGTTACCGATTAACACTGTGAGAGACTTTAACAGTCCACATACAGCCTTCAGCTTACACTGGCCCTATGTGCTGGTTTGACCAACAGCTAATGAGGCTTCACAAACTGACCACAGCCTTTGGATTTCTACATTACTGTTAATAATGTTAATTGTGGTAGTATCTTGTGGCATTTTCACCAACAATTATAGTCTAGTCTCTGTATTGTGGAAGTTCATGTGGGCCAGTTATAAATAGAGACAAATTTTTGCGATGAAACAAAGGAAATGTCAGGCAAGTCATGAATCCTACAAGTGTTATTTTTTATTTGCATTCTGTAGGAGAAGTGTATGTAAATAATTAAAGTGGACAAATCAATTTAATATAGAACAACACTAACCTTAGCTAGCCATGTGAAATCAAAACTTCTAATTGCCTTTTCTTGTGCTTCTTCATTGCCTGGGAGACTTTTCTTTTTACAATGGAGCTATACTGTTTTTCTTAAATCTTCGCATGACATTTCTAGGATTAGGATATATTTAATATATCATAATGACACACAAGTATAGTCTGTGCAGTGAATCGGTGCAAGTTTGGCTATCACAGACTTTGTCAACAAAGCAAGTAAATATCATTCTTTAAGCATAACCCAACTAGTGATAATCGGCTAGTGATTTGACAGAATTATGTGCCACGGTTGATTTTTACTCACATTTGGTGAGTTGGTTTTCATTTCAAACAATGAAAATTAGTTCATAAGTATATATAACTCATTTTAAAGTAAGAAGAAAGGACCCAATAAAACAAGCCAATATAAAAAATATGTTGTGTCTATCATTCTGTGCGATCAAATTTACTGGCCTGTCTTTGAAGGGTGGTGTTTTGGTGAAAGGCTGTGGCCTAATTCAGTCAGCAGGAGATTTGGAAATTAATTTGTTAAAAATTACATCTAAAAGGTGCCCCTCACCTTAACATTGTAGTGGAAGGAACAACTAAGAACATGGGTATAAATACACAGCAAATTATGGCATAAACAGTGAACTATTCCTTAGATAAAACTGCACTAAATCTATGCCAAAACGCCAACAGCAATGTAAGTTCAGTGAAGACACACTAAAAAAAAGTTCCTCCACAACTTTCCAAGCACGACCTATAATGATGTGTTATATGAGACCGAAAACACAGTGCCACATTCTTGCACAGCTCATATTTCAAATGTGTCACTGGACCACAAGTGCACAAAGGTTCCCAGATGGTTTCTCACGTAACATTGTAAACGGCAAAACATCAAATCCTCGCTGAAAACTCACAGATTAGGCACAGTTGTGATGCTGGAGCATGTTGCTCACACTCATCCCAGATCTAAAGTTAGTGATGTCTGTGTTTATTTAAGATTATTTTTGAAAATATGTATACATGCAGTTCAGTTCCTTGTGTACTTCATGAAAAAATGGTACCAGGGGCATTGGGAGCGGTCCTCTGCAACCCAAAGCTAGATATGTGGCGCAACCCAGGGCAAAATTCCATTGGCCAATTTTCATTGGCCTTTTGAAATTCAGATCAAAGATCATAGGCTCTTAAGAGCAAACCCCTAGTGACATCCTTGACACAGTGTCAAGTGACTGACAGAAAGGGAACTAGATAGAACTAAACTTTATGCTAGTTTCACAAGGTCTTGTCTAAAAAAATGTAAAACGTTGAAGTGAAATTTAGCATGATGCTAGCATGTTTCAACATGATGTTAACATGTTATTTAGTTAGATAAAAACAGACTCTTTTTATTGGAGCATGCTACCAAAGTCCTAGTCCAATCTTTAATTCTATCCAGATTGGACTATTCTAATGCTCTCCTGTAGGTATGCATTAAAACCTGTTAACTGTCACCATTCCTCAGGAGGGACACCTATGTTATGTCCCTATTATCTTTATTATTTCATTGTTGAATTTTATTCCAATCATGACACACTAAAAATTGATGGACAGGTATAAAGACTCAAGATGAAATATTTGACAAATTTCCATAACAATAAACATAAACAAAAATAATATATTTTTAAATGTTACTGTAATTTATAAAAATACCTAAAATTAATGTTTTTAAAGACTTAAAAATGTTTAAAAAAATATCTAATTTATATAAAAATGAAAAAAAAGTACTTCGGCAGTGCATTTTCATGTGTATATTTAATTTCTGATGTGACAATTATCAGGTTAAATCATATATCACCAGCACATGTAACAATAGTAATAGTTGTTTGCAGTAAGTGCATTATTTAGGTTAGAAACCTCTGTTTAAAACATTAAACACAGCCCACTGTGTTATGTGGGGTTTTTTATGCTCCTTTTAGTGGTAAAATCGTTATTTGTTGTATTCATGTGATTATTTGGATGTATGTAACACACAATTGTGCTTAAAAGACCATTTGATATTTGCATGTTTATAGTTTTCAGATTTTCTAGCATGATGCCAGCATGTTTGGGTTTTATTGGTTTCGACCAGAAGAAAATGTATCTGGTGCCCCCGCCTCTCTCACTCTAGTTGTTATCAAAGGATGATCATGTCAGCCTGCCATAACAACGACTAAAAGCAAATAAATATAACATGAAAAGCTCAAAGCAGCACACAGAAAATGACACACAAGCTCTGTGTGGCACGTGACTGCCTTTATGCCTCTTTATTGTCAGAGATTATGCGCATTAATTCTGAAATATACATGCAACAGACTCTTCACATTTAGATGTGAATGATCAGCGGAACCATCTGTCAGTAACTGATGATGTAGTTTTCAGTAGCTCAAGTGTACCGTCATGCTGCAGATGCTGACATCACTGAAGCTTATTTTAAGCCTGTTTACATAAACAGACCCACTGCCACTCTGTGATTTGCCTGTTGTTTTCATTAAAATAATTGTGCACCATATATAAACTTTTTTTATTAGCAAGTGCTGCTGAGTTTGACTAGTAACTTGACTACTGTTGTGCAAACAATAATTCTAGAATAATTCTAGAACTACGTTATTTAAATAATTGGCAAAAAAGATATATTGATTGTGTCACATGACCTAAAGGAAGAATAATATATTTAGTATTGTTTTAAAATATGTTGTCTCATTTTTGTGGTTTTGGTGTGTGCAATTAATACAATTATATAAACATTATTTATATATTATTAGGTTTTAATAGGAACACAATGTTGGTCAGTATTAGCCAAAGTGACAGTATTTTTTTATTATGCGTGTTCCCTGGGGATCAAACCCACAACCTTTGCACTGCTTCGAATGCTGTACTAAATGAACTACAGCAACACCCACTAAGATACAAGAAAACCTAATGTCCTAATGTTCTGCATTCATGATGTTTAGTCCAAAAAAACATCTATGAAGCTCCTGAAAGAAATGTTAAACTTTGCATGTATGCAACATTCAGTTTTATTTATGCAACCTAAACATTTCAAAGACTTGAGTGGCAGTTGGACAGTGATGCTAAACAAAATGTTGTCCCATGAGGACAATAACCCGCATGAGAGTCTGAGGCTAGAGAGATCTCAAGAGTTCAGGTCCCTGTGGATCAGTAAATAGCTTACATAAAGTCATATAAACCTTCTTGAACAAAGAGACTAGGGTGTGTGGACAAGCGAACGGAGATGGATGACATGTTTATCAGTTTCTATATCACTTACAGACAGATGGAACACAGCTGGACAGCAACACTGTACAAATGAGATAAGAGAGTCGTTGACAGCAGAAAAATCATGTGTTCATGTATGTTTGTGTTGCTGAGCTTTCAATAAGCCTTTATGGAAATTTCCACTTCTATACAACGCTTCAGTCCAACTTAATCAAAAGTGCCAAAACTGTGTTACTGATTAATGATAATACTCCTACCCACTTTCCCACAGTGCATTGCTGGATTTTCTACATTCACACCACAAATAAATTGCTCGTCCAAAAGCGGCTTAGAGTATTTAGAACAACAACCTACTGTGAAGCAATCACTCTGCAATGACTCTCCTAATTCACACCAAGTTTTACACATCCTTAAATCATGTCACACCTTTCTTGTGATGCAAAAAAGCCTAATCTTACACACACGCATACACTTAAAACTTAAAAGTAATAGCGAATTATAATTGGGCAATTGTGCAAAACTCAACATGTTATTATTTGAACAGTGTGGTGTATTGAAATGATGTGCCTGCAATGATCAGTTGATTCTGCAAAAGGAAAGAGGCGGTTGTCATGGAACTTGTTGCCGAGAGGCTGTCGTCAAGAGCAGCTTGCATGAGTGTCTCTGCGGCCGAGCTAATGAGAAATCACGTAAACACATGACCACCTGTTTGATAAAATAAAACGCCGGTGGGAAAAAAAAGAAAGGTTAATAGAAATTGTTCTCTTTCTGCTTAAATCGAAGTATAAAAAGACCAGGAAATTCAAACAAAAAACCCTACCAAAGAATATGCCTGCTGACTGCCACCTGATTTATCGCTGCAATGTACAAAAAGACATATAAAGTATAAAGGTATAAAGTAGAAAAAGACAGAATACCTGGAAAAAATACCAGTGAGAAAATAAAATAAAGCAAGAAATGTTAAGAAACCTAATCTGAAAAAGGTTGTGAAAGCTGAGTTTTCCTTACGCCTCTGGACACATGTATGTGGGTGCTTGACAGTGTTTAGAGCTCTACAACAAGATCTCCCAAACCACCAGACACTTGCACTTCAAACCAATTTTTTGTATTAACCTAAAAGATAACCCTTGATACTCATGGGTCTCTCAAAGGTTGATCTTGAGTCAATTACAATTAGAATTACAAAGAGAACCAGACGACAAAGCAACAGAGTTCAATGAACAGATCCTGTAATGATATAAAAATCTTTCAAAAGTTATGCAACAAAAGTTAGAGGAAAGCATGCTCTAAAGAAACAGGCTTTAGTGCAGTACATAAACAGTCTAAGACTGCTGAAAAAAGCTAATTGATCATGTGTGATAAACCAGTCACCGTGGAAAGAAGGAGTGAAGGTGTTTTCATATATCTGGATTTTTATTGGCAAAAGGCGTATATGGGTGTTCTCCTTTGGTCCTGTGGTTGATTAAAAGTGGTTATTAATTTAAAGTTTTTTGCTTTTGTTTTATAAAGGCCATAAAAAAAACTTGTAAAGATTTTACTCAGCCTTTATTATTTGAGCTATATTTCAAATGCTTTATGAATTATGTATTAATAATATATAATTTGAATTAAGTATTAATAATAATAAATCTAATATTTTACCCAAGTCTCAGACCCAGAGTTCTTACCTTCAGAAAAAAAAGAAAAAAAAAACATTATCAAAGTGTATTAAATTTTAATATATATGATAATGTAAACTTTTACTTGTAAAAAAAAATAATTACTACTATATGTAGCAAGATATATTATAATTGTCTATTATTTTCATGCAGCTGTAATTTCTGAAAACATATATGCACTGTTGGACATTCTTAGAGGGCATATCAATTACGTATTGAGAGTTTGAAGTGCTTCTTGTTTTCAATTCACAGGGCCAATAGTGCATACAGAAGAAAAATCACCCTTGTGCCTGATTATAGTAAAAAAAAATAACAGTTGTAAAATACCAAAATACTTCTAGAAATTTCTCATCACCAACAGATAAGCAAACTCATAACTCTATTTAGGTCAACTCATCACAGATATTGTCAATTTGCATTCCAAACCCATGAATGATGAAACCTACAGTAACTAGGAATTAAGTTCTGCTTGTCTAAATACCCACTCACTAGCAAATGCCAGAGTAGCATCCCATAATCGAGCAGATGTCATATGCAGCCATGGAGACCAGTTTCCACGCATTTATGCAGTGGTATCAGTCACACGGTAAGCCACGCTCAAAATAAAACGCTATCTCACGTAGACAACTGACAGGTGGGAAACAGCATATCGACTGTAATGCAATAAAATAAAATAAAATGTAAAATAAAATGTCTTTTCTCCATTCTATAGCTCAGGATTAGCAAGTCACTGGACATAATGATTTGTGCTTGTTAAGCAGCAACCACAAAATAAATTGAATCTGCTATTGTCTGTGTGTTACAAAATGCCCGACTCAATAAAAAACCACCCACAATCTCGAGGGAGGACCTTGAGTATAAATCAACTCTAAATTCTAATTTCCTTTTTAGTTAATTAAAGTTATAGGTGGCCAACACCCTGAAATTTCAGAAGATGAGTATTCAGATGGGGATGAACAAGGTCATTGGTTTTCCCAGATGCCACATGCAAAGAGCACAAAGATTCAAATGCACAATGCAAGGAAATATGAGACTGGAAGCTACCCTCAAAGAATGGTTATGAATTATGATACATTAGACATGTCCCAATGTCCAACTAGGGATACATACACTTGGGAATAATTTATTTGACTTTTGTTAAAATAGAGATTAATCAAAATGTTAAAAAAATTGTGTTGTTTCTACTGCTAGAATGTTTTTTTTAAAGCTGCTTTGACACAATGCAAAACTGTGACGAGCCGTATAGAGAGAATTAAGAGAGAACTGTTAAGTGTTACCATTATTACAAACTTGTGTTTTTTTTCTTAAAGGGGTCACATGATGTGATTTCTTGTTTTTCTTTCTCTTTAGAGTGTAATGTAGCTGTTTGTGCATGTATAAGATCTGCAAAGTTACAAAGCTCAAAGTCTCATAGTATCTTACAGAAGTGAGTACACCCCTCACATTTTTGTAAATATTTTATTATATCTATTATATCTTCTTAGATTTTTTCATGTGACAACACTGAAGAAGTAGTGAGTGTACAGCTTGTATAACAGTGTAAATTTGCTGTCCTCTCAAAATAACTCAACACCTAGCCATTATAGTCTGAACCGCTGGCCACAAAAGTGAGTACACCCTAAGAGAAAATGTCCAAATTGGGCCTAAAGTGTCAATATATTGTGTGGCCACTATTATTTTTTCCAGCACTGCCTTAATCCTCTTGGGCATGGAGTTCACCAGAGCTTCACGGGTTGCAATTGGAGTCCTCTTCCACTCCTCCATGAGGACATCACAGAGCTGGTGGATGTTAGAGACCTTGTGCTCCTCCACCTTCCGTCTGAGGATACCCCACAGATGCTCAATGGGGTTTAGGTCTGGAGATATGCTTGGCCACACCACCTTTACCCTCAGCTTCTTTAACAAGGCAGTGGTCGTCTTAGAGGTGTGTTGGGGGTCGTTATCATGTTGGAATACTGCCCTGCGGCCCAGTGTCCGAAGGGAGGGGATCCCGCTCTGCTTCAGTATGTCACAGTACATGGTGGCATTCATGGTTCCCTCAATGACCTGTAGCTCCCCAGTGCACTCATGCAGCCCCAGACCATGACACTCCCACCACCATGCTTGACTGCACCTTCTTTGTCTTTGTAGTCCTCACCTGGTTGCCGCCACAAACACTTTGCACCATTTGAACCAAATAAGTTTATCTTGGTCTCATCAGACCACAGGACATGGTTCCAGTAATCCATGTCCTTAGTCTGCTTGTCTTCAGCAAACTGTTTGCAGGCTTTCTTGTACATCATCTTTAGAAGTGGCTTCCTTCTGGGACAACAACCATGCAGACCAATTTGATGCAGTGTGCGGTGTATGGTCTAAGCACTGACAGGCTGACCTCCTGGCAGCACCCATACGTCCATTTCCCAAACACAACCTCCAATTATGACAATGAGCATGTGTATGGACTTGGCAAACGTGCTGCAGCTCAGTTTCAGGGTCTCAGCAATCTTCTTATAGCTTACGCCAAGAAGGCATACCCTTTAGTCTTGCTGTTGTATTGTTGCTGCCCCCATGTCGTATAGATGCTGTGTTTTTCAAATATGATAAAGGGCGTAACACGGGCCAATCACAACACACTGGATCGCTGGCCAGAGAACGATGAGCTTTGTAAAAATTGACACGTTTTAGAAAAGGTGGGCAAAGAGGAGCAAGAAAGACTTTTTGAACCTAAAACCATGTCATCACATTGCCAAATACAAATAAACAAATAAAGTTATTTTTAGAACCGTCATTTAACACACAGTTTCGAAAAACAATCTAAATATTACATTGTTTATTTGAATTTATTTTTACATTTTAAATATTACATATCTATTACAATATTATTTTAAATATATATTTATTATATTCAAATTATGTTGATGACACATGTAGGGAAACGCAGATTTTAATAATATACTGAATTTCATTAAGCATGACGTTGTGCTCCTGTAGCTCAGTTGGTAAAACATTGCGAACAATGTTGGGTTTGACCCCCAATAAACCCACAAACTACATATCTTGGTACTACATATCTTAGTACATATCTTTTAATGTTTATCGATACAACTGATAATTCACTATACATTGTATTGGATAAAACCATTTGCCAAGTGCAGAAATGTACTAAAGATTATATTATTAGAGATATTGCAGTAGTAAAGACAAAATTATTTGATAATCAATGTACTAACATATGCGAGAAACCTAATGCTCTACTTAAAAGATAATGACTTACGTTAAGGTTATATGCTTAGATCAGAGATATAACCATTTTCCTATGCCTCTTAGATGATCTAACTAAAGGCCCCCATGATTTTGTACACAGCAGCAAGTCTGTCTCTCTAAAATTGCTTTAAAATTGAACAACACATCAAAGACCTTCGGGTGCACTTTATCCATCTTTCATAATCTGTTTTGGCTCAAACACACTTGAAGGTTGTATGAGAAGCCTTTAAAAGTACCGGGTTTAGCCAGCAGACAGTACTAAAGCGAACGGCTCTTACAGATTCATCAGTTCTATTGTGGCACAACAGACCATCCATCAATAAAACAAGAAACCTGAGGTAATTAGCACCAACCTATGCCTAGAGACTGTGGAGCCAAATGCAATATTATGTTAAAGCCCCAGCTGATCTATTAAAGTACTTTAGTGGTCTCCGGGGGACACTGGTAGGCGTGTTATATTTCACTGTTAACTTGATTAAAGCTTTAATCTCATTTACGGCATTCAATCAGTTGACTTGGCTTTTACTCACGAAATAATAAATTAAATGCCATAGAGGAAAGTTGTAATAGCAGAGGTTGAGGTGAAATGGCTTTCCTCGCTTTGTGTCGAGAGCGCCTCCTGTGGGTTGTCAAAAATTTCAATAATTAATAGGGTAAAATTTAGTTTGACTTTGGGAGTAAGGATGCTGTAGTGACAATAATAAAGAGAAAATCTATTTGCTATGTAGACAAAAGGATGCTGAATTGCCTGAATGAAATGCATTTTCAGGCATTTTTGTTTTGTTTGTTAAAACACTAGAGGTATCAAACTCTACACTACTTGTTCACACTATTGGTTTACTATTGGCCAGTGCTGTCCATTTTAGTCAAGACACTAAAACAGTTGCATTTGGTGCCGCTATACCACTGGGCCGTTATATCTCTACAATATCCTTCACAATTGATTTCTTATTACATCTGTTATGACCAACTCTGCAAAGAGGATATAGTTACAGAAGCCTGCTAGCTATGTATTATTAGGGTTTATTACACAGCTCTCTGGAGTACTCAACTCTGATTGGTCAATTGTTCCAGCCAGCACTCAGTTATTGCGCAATAACCACCAAACATCTGGGGATTAAGCGATATCGGACCAGTCATTCGCTTCAAATCAGGGTCCTGATCAACCCTTAGGGGTTTATTTTGCAATAACAACCAAAAGATTGTACATTTTCCCCCGGTGTATTGTTGGTTAATCCTGGCAGAGGTGACACAACAACCCCTCCTGTATTCTACACTATACACTGCTCCATGGCTCATTAACAGCAGTTGTAGCCAAAAAATTAAGGTGACATTATGAAACGAATTATCCCATATATAACTCTGAAATACCTTGAACAATGTGCACCAAAGTGGATGCATAAGGACAGATTGGAGGGAAAACTCTAAAGGGTAAGTGTGTCATTTCAAAGTGGCATTTCAAACACTGCTTTTGACATTATGACTAAAGTCTGAAGACCCCATATATTCATTAAATATAGATCAGCTCTTGTCTGAAGTATTATTTGATGTCCTTCAGACTAAACATCACATAAACTACCAAACGTTGACGAATATAAAAAGAACAATACCGGTCCATTGCAATGAAACACACACATAAGCACACAAATATTAAATGATCTATTAGCTATTCCAGTATATTCTATACACAATTTCTTTATTTCTACATTTGAGTATTTTCAGTTTCATGTGGAAAATTAGTTCAGAGTCTACCCACACATAATCTTTCAATGTAAAACCGTTTGTCAATGCCATTGTGTCACAAGAGCAAGATTTTTAGCATGTGCTTGTCTCTATTTATTTTACTGATCTTTTCTCAAGAACATTTAGGATTTATGAAGACTTTTAAACTCAACAGTCATAGTCTTTTATCTTACAATAAAGTGCTTTCTACTCATTTAACATCTCGAGGACTCGAAAGAAAGAAAGAGTTACAGTCTTCAAAAGCATGTACTGTACATGCAGTTTTCTGCCTTCAGTGGAAACTGTATTTTCTGAGTATCACTGTGTAAATATTATGTACTGTGTAACAGAATACGTAAGGAAATATAGTGACAACATGCTATGTTAAAAAAAAATTCTTGCGTTCAATTAAAGAAAGGAAATCATATACATCTGGATATAACTATTACTTTAACATACTGTAATGTATCTAAATATGTCCAAACATGTGCTATTTGGTCAGTATTCTTTTAAAAGGTCTGACTTTATTTTAATCAGCAGAAAATGTTTAAATGACACACAGATTAGTAAGTGACCTAAAAGGTGCTGTGCTAAAGCACAGACCAGCACTATTTACATCTCAAGCAGTGCCTTGTTGGTACTGTGTGTTATTGAGCTAGACAGGTGCCAGACAGGGTTAGATAAAGATATCATAACATCAAAGCCACCAAGAACAAAATGGACCGAGGCGATTCGCTACCTCCCGTGATTTTAGTCATAAACGGAAATCAAGCTCTTAAGAGGGAGAACAGCATAGCTGTAAGCACATGCAAGCAGCCTCCACTTAAAGCCACTGCAGTAAGATTATGCATGAGAAACTAAACCAAGCAGTAGCGCTACGCAGAATATTTGAGAACAAGATGAAGACTCAAGGGTGCCATTTGAGAGTATTGCGATTCTCTCTTTGATGCAGTAAGATGAAAGCATTTTAATTGCGCATCTGCCAGCAGGACTGAAACAGTCAGTGCAACAAACAAGCTAATTTATTCCGGTCACATCGGTTGGGATGCCTATTAATCGATAAAAGAACAGATTTCTTTGGAAACAAATTTCATTGTATAGTTTTGCATTAGCATGAGGCTTTGATTTTCCAAATGGATGTATGACACTTGTACCAATTCCAAATGTGACCAGAGTCCAGAATTAACGGTTAACATTTGTTTTTATTTTAATTTTAGTGGCTTAAAGCAGGCAATGTTTTTTCCATGTACATTTTTTTGTTCTAATAGTTGGAAGTCCCTCTCACATCCTGATAGTAGCCAATAATTATAGTGGTAGTGTATAGTATTAATACTTTTCTTGTTACTGTTTACATACTATTAACTCAATGATCTAACATTTCAAGCTGAACTAACTTCATAGCTTTACCTAACATTAACAAAGATTAAAATAAAAAATGTAAAAACTATATTGCTCATTGGTAATGTCAGCTAATGCATTTACTATTCTTAATAACCTTATTGTCAAGTGTTACCACGAAACTTCATTTCATCATAAATTTGTAAATACAATTAATACATAATAATAAATAATACATTAAAACAAAGGTTTAGATCAAAGTTTTTAAAGCTCTATAAATTTCTTTATTATTTGTTTTGATGGGTACTGTATTTACTGTATTTATAACTGTATTTATATAATTTGACTGCTGCGATTTCTAATTTATAAGATACCAGACAACTTGCTGGCAGCTCGAGTTTATTTACTTTCCAAAGCATTTTTCTGCTTCCATTTATCAGTTGTTTATCTTGGATCCTAAATGTGATGTGTGTGTTTGTATTTATATTGTTCTGTCATATTAAATCTCTATGTAGTGACCTTCAAACATTCCACAATCCCTCTTCATATCTGGTCCAATGAATCATTTAATGAAAATATAGCCAACCTCCATCCTTTGACATAAGAGAAATGAAAAAAACAGCGTGTATTTTGAGATTGCCATAAAAAGTGAAGTGTGCTCTCTGACAGCCATAAACAGCTGAAACTGGGAAGCATCCAGACCAGCATCCACCCAGCATGCTAGCGGCAAATAAAGCACAAAAATAATACAGTCATTTGCATTGTTATGGGACCCATGGGGCAGACGACAGAAAATAGACTTTGAGATGCTAATAAGGAAAGATAAGGGCAGGTTAAAACATGAGGTAATGAGATATAGTGCGTATCATCTCTTTAGTCGATTATCAAAACAGCCACTTATCATTTAAACTGCATATTGAAGGAAGCAAGTTCGGAACAATATAGTTTACCATATTATACACAATACTGGGCTTACAATTATGATTGTATCACGATATTTGGAGCAAAATGTAAAACTGAAATTCTTTACAAAACAGATCGTCATATTGTAAAACAGTCACAATAAGTCTAGGTTACATATCTTAGTTTGTTTGCATTGCAACATGGGATACATCAATATATTGTTACACCCCTAAATACAAAATAAGAAGTATGGAAGAATAAAAGTAGAAGAAAAAATGTTAGTTACCCAACTAAAATAACTGAAATAAAAGTTTAAGGCAAATAAAACCACTCACGGGGGATATCAATTTGCTTCAGCAAATGCAATCATTCAGAATCTGGCAAAAGTCAATGGCCTCATCACCAAGGTTACTAGAATTCCACTGTCCCAGCAAAATAATTTATTAACCCACCAAAATGCAATCTGATCCTGAAAAAATGGTTTTCTAGTTCTAAATCTCTTAACCCAAGGAAACAAATAGTTACCCAAAAGATTGTAACAAACTTTCACATTGTTGCACCAGAGAATATGCCCAGCATTGCTCTCAGAAATGAAAAATAATAATGAAAAACTATAAGTCAATTTTACCCATGAAAAACTCCATAGGCAATTAGTCCATACTGAGATGATAAGATATGTCAAGGTGTAAGCCCAGTTTGAGTTTTACAAACACTCAATCATGCAACAGCTTGCTCAGTAGCAGGACCTGACAGGTGTGCGGTCACTCTAAACCTGGAGATACAGAGCAGGAAAACAATAGAAGGTCTTGGAAACCTGTTTTCGGAGGTTGAACAACGCATGATATGCGTGTTTGGCCTGGAGCCATGGTAAGTACTTCGCTGGGGGTTGCTGGGTTGGCATCTCACAACTCTTTCTGTCAAACTGTTTGCCAACATTGCCAGTAAAAGTGACTACGCCAGCTGTACAAACATAAGGAGGGGGTTTGTCCAAAGACCATGCACAATGTATTTTGAATAATTACAACATTTCTACATTCAGCAAACTGATTACAACGTTTCTACTGTACCTTCAGCAAGAGGTACAAGCCCAGATTGTGATATGTTATTCTTCTTCTCTGTTTAAACGTAACAGTAAGAGAAAAGCACAATTAAATCGACCTCTACAAAAATCCTCCCAGTAAGATAGTTGAAAGTTGAAACCGTAGTATGTTCATTACGAACCTGCCCTCTCACACTCTACAACGTTATATTAGGTTTTAGAGAAAATCAATTACATTAATGCATTTTGGCAGATGCCCTTATCCAAAGCAACATACAGTGCATTCAGGGTACTAAACTGTACATTTGATCAATTAATGTAAATCGAACCCATGACCTTGGCATTGTTAACGTAATCCAGTTACGAGTTGAGAAATAAACAGTTTAGCAGGATCTGTTGCATGAGAAATGTTGCTGAACGATTCACTGTTGCATTTCAGTAATATTCAGAATCCACATATTAATAGAGATTCACATATCATTATCTTATTCTTCTGAATTATTTTGTCTATTACTAAACATGCTGAGATTGATCAAATATTTGATTAAAGAGATAGTATAACCTGTTAACATGTATATGACTTTTTTCTGTGGAACACAACAAAGATATTTTGTCAAGGGAGGGCATAAAGATTCAAATTTCCCTTGACCTTTTGACCTATAAGAGTTGTTAGTCTCATTAATACATCCTTGCAAGTTTTATAGCTCAAACTATCCTTGTTATCAATAACGAAGGCATTTATTGAGTTGTTCTCCAAAAAAAGTCGAACAAGCAGTGACTGGATTTGTGATGTCAGACATGTCGATTCATTTGCATATGATCAGCCTCGAAGCAACATCGCTTCGTTGGCTCCACCTACTGGCACCACGTGCGAAAACGGTCCTCGCTTGACAAGGAACCACCACTGAGTGTGTGCGAAACGTCATCATCATCATGTGCACTTTCTCAGCGTGCAAGACAAAAGATGCAACTTTGAGGGAGACAGTGGGGCATTAACTAAGTTGCAAAGCAAAAAACGTTCTTATAGTCATTATATCACACTTCAGCATCATAAAGAAATTTTTAAAACTTTGAGGATGAGACATTATGTGTCCTCCATTATGTCATTTCTCAGGTGTACTTAAGAATCTACCTGACTGATGGACACTGTCACGTGTGTTTGTTTATGATGCATGATGTCACCATGACATCTGTTTCTCTGCCAATATATAGACCTATAAGCTAAACAACTAGGAAACTGCTAAACATGATGGTGATGGTTTAAAATGCACTACATCTTATTTACAAACATATGAAATTTGGCCATTGACACATTGCATCTAGTGTGAATGCTCTCATGTGTTAGCCTGGGCACCAAAAAAATTACACGCTGCTTACGTGTGCAGTGTGACATCATTGCCCTCGGAATGACTACAACAAATACCTTCACTGCCTGCTTGTGTTAAATGTTTGTGGGAAGTAAACTAGATTTTTAAAATGTTGCAGTACTAGGCAAGCATTCTGATCAATGTAAACAGCACTTGTTACATGTATTGGTATTGATCATATTGGAAAGGTGGTCAGCAAATACAACTCACCAGAACAGGCATCATTAGGTCTGCAAAGTAAACAAACACAGCACCAAGAGCAAAACCAACAGCAACGGGAAAGAATGCAAAGTCCCCATATTTTCCAGATTCCTCAGCCATCTCAATCGCAGGGGCTAGAAGGGACCAATAGGAAGCCGCCAGCATGACCTGAGGATAAGTAAAGAAAAAAAATTTAAAGATTAAAGAGAAAAGTTAGAAGAAGAAAAAAACGCAGCCTTTGTTTTTATAAAGATCTTAATTTTTAAAATGCCAGTGCTTGACAGGCAGCAAAAGAATACAGTGTAAGTTTTAACGAAGTCTGTTGACAGAAGTCAGGGCACTTCACCAGCATGTTTGCAACACCTCCGGGCAGCTATTTTAGTCATAGCAAGACAACAGTCTCATCTACTTGAATAGGGGAAGGCAGATATTTCTACAATCACTTGCTAAAATTGCGACCAACAATTAAACCTGACATTAACTATACCATAACCTTTGTTTCTTAAAGGGGTCACATGATGGTTCTAAAAAGAACATAATTTTGTTTATTTGGTTTAATGCAATGCATTTACGTGGTGTAAGGGTTTGAAAAGTCATTATTTTACACATTCTGTAGATTGCACCTCTCTGCCTCGCCTTTCTGAAACACGTAGATTTTTAAAAAGCTCATCGTACTGAAAAGCACGGTGTGCTCTGTTCGGCCAGCAATCCAGCACACTGTGATTGGCCCAAATACCGTGAGCGTGTGACGGAAACGTTACACTTACCATATTTGAAAAACGCTCCACAACATGTTGGCCTCAGCTACAACATTACTACAGCGGGAAAAATAAAAAGCACACCTTCTGTCTTTGCGTATGCATTTGGCCGGTTAGGAAAGTTTACCTAAAGTGTTCTAAACGTGAAAATGTGGGGGGGTGTTAAAACGAGCCGTTTTAAGAAGGTGTGGCTGAGCCTTAACACTTACAAAGAATATATTTTTGGGTTTGAGACTTGAAGCTTTGTAACTTTGCAGATCTTATACATGCACAAACAGCTACATTACACACTAAAGAGAAATAAAAACAACAATTCGCATCATATGACCACTTTAGGTTCAAATTGGCCATGGGCACGGGTTGGCTACCACTTCACGAGCAAAAATGTCAGTTTTTATCGATTGGTTCTTTTTACTGGAAGGCGGAACTTCCGTCGCAAGAGTGGCCAAAGTGAGCATTGCTATCCACTTTGTTCATAGTAACAGAAGTGCCGCATCTTGTAAATATTATTATCTTGTAGGCTTTGGTTCTACATAACTGAAAGGGTGCATCAGAGCGTCAGAGCTGTGCAGTCAACATATGATATGACAAAGTCTTCTAAAGGCGCCTCTAGTATATGGTTTCAAAATGAAAGTGATATACAAGTATGAGCACAAGTATATAAGTACAAGTATCACATCACTGCCAACAGTTAAATTTTGTATCATTCCATCCAACATCCATCAGCAGCTATGCAAGATCCTTATGCAGGCATCCGAAAAGACAAACTCATTTTAAAATTGGTTCAAGTTAAGTAATATTATGATTCTTTTAGACAGCTCTTCAATGTGATTTCAATTCGATGATTATGACTAAGATTGTTTTTGGTTAAGAAGGTTGGAATGGAAAACTATTATGCTGTTTGCTACTACATTCTACAGTACTTTTTAACTACACTTAAGATATCTGAAAATCAAAGAAAATCTGTTGGAATAACAAATTAAATTCTTAACGGAGACATTATGGTTTAATGTGGCATGTATGCTTTTCTAAATAACTACAAATGAGAAATTAATTCTGACGTTTTGCATATTCATGCTTTTATTTTGTGCTCTAACAATAAACTTAGTAAAAAATGCATTACTCATGCCAGCCTGCCCTTCATCTCTCAAATCATTAGGAAGACTGGAGCCGTTTCTTTGACCCCTTTTCACTCTTGCATCAGATACGCAGATTAAAGGAAATTGGTCTTTTCTATATCTGTTCGAACATGTCAGATATGATTCCAAGAAATATACTTTGTTCTGTTATAAGTGCTGTTATATACTTTACTTCAGCCATATAATCCATGTTATTTACATTCTGCTCGTTTCGGTGGAGCACTTTACAGGTTAGCATTATGATTGATTTTAAGAATGCTGCTATCTTGTTACTGTATCTACACCACACAACCTCACGCAATGTAAATTGCATCACACTTTGCATTCCAGTAGGATTGTTTTTTTGACACCTGTTGCATCACATTGTTTTAGATTACGGTGGCATAACCCCCTTCCATGCAAAATGATGTACCAGATTCCCAACATGCAAACAAAAAATTCCCTACACGCCTTAGCATGAATAAATTATGCAAACTACTGTCTACTACTGAGTATTGTTTGCCGTTTCACTGTTCATGGTTTGAGTGTGTACGTGATTGTGGTTGTTGTGTCAATGTAAAGGACCGGTATGCCGCTAACAGGAAAATTTTTGCTTTAAAATAAAATATTGTTCAGATGACAGAAAGCATCAAGAAACAAAATTATTTGAAAGTGCAGCAATATTAGCATGCTGTGGTCCACTTAACGCATTTAAGTTTCTAAACACCGTGTGAGTCAGTGGAGTAGCGCAAATTTGTCACAGTATAATTTTCTATACACCTTGAAACTAAATCAGGCTGTGCAACTATAAGGAAGGATTAGCAGCAAGTTATTTCTGCATGCGAGAGTTTTAATAAATTAATTACTAATCTCCCTCATTATCATTTGCATGCCAGAGACCTTTCCATGTGCCACCAATGGCAAAGGCTGCACACCTCTGTAATATGCTATATCTACTGACAATCTCCCAAAGCTTCACCAGCAGCTTCTGCAAGCAGTCATGAATAATTTCTGTTGGTGAACAACCTTAAAAAGAGCGAGCTCAAAAATGGTGTTGCCATTTTTTCTTTACAAGCCAAGACAAAACCATGATCAAAGACTAGTTCAATTGTCCTATAGGCTTCATTGTATCGAACCCAAAAGGCTGACAGTCTAACTATGGCTTTGTTCACACAGCATACTGATGTGCAAATAACATACTGTATGCAAAGGAGTCACTACTTTGCCTTCTCGACATTTACACGCATGCTGTGAACAAAATTGCTCATTCGTTCAACATATAGTGGATGTCACAGTGGTCATTATGTGAAAAGAGGTAGTAATATTATGTTAAATCCAATCTTCAGAATGAGACCCATTACACCCTAGTGCTAAAAAAGATTAAACTAGTTTGCATGCAAAAAATTCATAATCAGGGCTTATAGTTTTATAAAACTTCAAAAAACATACAAATAATCTAACACAAATAATCTAAAAATGGCAATACAAATATTTTATATCAGTAATGCAGTACAACAAAAAACAATATTTAAAAACGGCACAGAAATTCAAGTTCCCCAGATCCTCATAAACAAATGCAGTCAACACCCAAAAGGGATTTTTATATGTCTGCTGAGAAAAGAACAGTTTTTAATAACCACAGAAACCCATTAACCAAACCTAAATTGACTTAACAGGCCTTGCAATCAACATTACCACTGGATGTTTAGTGCTGAAATATTTAAATTAAATAGCAGGCTCTTTTTTAAAAAAGAAGTGGAAATTAACAAGCCTAGCAATGAGGACGTTGCCATGTGAGTTTACTTTCAACAGTCAGATAGTGTGTGATCCTCATCCATTGTTTGTGAAAATCATGCTGTGTAAATCTTTAGACATATTAATGCTTGCTGTAAATGCTACAGTACAAATTACTTTTACAGACAGTAAAAGCTTGAAATTTTCCTTTAACAGCTCAAATTAATATTCTGCATTGGGACTGATGCTCTCATTCCAGTGATGGTTCTGGTGCCCTTTCTCCTTTAACTGCTCTGTGCTTCACCATAAAAGAGCATAAAAAAACGAAATTGCTCCAATTATAATAAATGAACTTCTAAAGTAGTTGTCATGGATATCAGTACACCGTCCTCAGCATTGGGTTCTTCAATGCACTGGAGGTTAAACGGCAGATGGTCATCTACGAAGACACAGCTGACCTGGAAAATTTCATTCAACGATCTATTAGGATCTCTCAGCGTATCACTGCCTGTCAGCGCCCCGCTTCGGATGTCTTCACCTCCGCATTTCCTCGCACCGCATCTCCGCTGCGCCCAGCTCAGTCATCTGCACCTCCGTTAAACCCTCCAGCCCCGAACCAATGCAAGTTGATCAATTCCACATTTCTCGTGAGGAGAGACAACGTCGAATCACCAATCAACTCGGTCTGTATTGTGGAGCGGCTGGTCATCGTCTGCCCCAGTGCCCGGTGCGTCCTCCCCGACCAACGGTGAGTGTGATTCAGCCTCCTATTTCAAATGCTTCTCTGGCTTTGACTCCACTAATTGTCTCTTCTCCTCATCTTTCTGTCCCAGTAAAAGCTCTGATCGACTCTGGTGCTGCAGGAAATTTTATGTCCCAGCGATTGCTCAAGCAACTGCATCTGTCATGTCATCGGATAAAAGACCCTCTCACCATCCATAACATCCTGGGAAAGGCGTTAGGTCGGGGATACGTATCCGCCTTCTCTCCTCTGATCACGTTGCACTGGGGCAAGGACCGGAAGGAGGAATTATCGTTCTGGGTGCTGGAGGGTATCACCGTCGATCTCGTCCTGGGACGCCCCTGGCTTAAAGTACACCGGCCTGAAGTCTGCTGGGAATCTGGGCAAATCCTCCACTGGGGAGATGTTCTGCAGAGCCCGCACAGTCGGAAAATGAAGAAGCCGGTCAAGTCTTACATCCAGTCTGCAGAACTCTCTCGTCCAGGTGATTCGGTGCCCGGTCCCGGAGGATCGTTGAAGCACCAGATCCCGTCAGAGTACCAGGCGTTCCGGGACGTCTTCAGTCAGCAACTTGCCTCACAATTTCAAAGCCTGTAAATTAATTCCCCTTCAGCCTTACCCACAGCCCTTGTCACTGCCGAATCCCTATTTCAACAAGTCTTCCGTCATTATGGTATCTCGGAGGACATCGTCTCAGACCGTGGCCCCCAGTTCATTTCTCATGTCTGGAAAGAGTTCTTCAAGCTCCTGGGGGTCACGGTAAGCCTCACCTCCGGGTACCACCCCCAAGCCAACGGCCAGACTGAGAGAAAGATTCAGGAAATCGGGAGATACATGCGATCTTACTGCAGTCACCATCAGAGCAGTTGGCACCGATTCCTTCCATGGGCAGAATACGCCCAAAACTCCCTCCGTCAAGATTCCACTAAACTCACTCCATTCCAGTGCATCTTAGGGTACCAGCCACCTCTGTTCCCATGGAATGGAGAACCATCCTCGGTGCCGGCTATTGGCCACTGGTTCCGGACCAGCGAGAGGGTCTGGAACACCGCCCATGTCCATCTTCAAGCGGCAGTGCGCAGACAGAAATCACAAGCCGACCAGCGCAGAGCCCCAACTCCCACATTCCAACCTGGCCAGCTGGTTTGGCTATCCACCAGGGATATTCGTCTGCGCCTGCCGTCGAAGAAACTCAGTCCCAAATTCATCGGTCCCTTTCCCATTCAGAAACAAATCAATGCAGTGACTTACCGGCTGCAACTTCCCTCATCATACCGTCTGGCACCTTCCTTTCATGTCTCACTTTTGAAACCCTTTATTAACCCTGTTTTGTCTTCCCCCACAGAATCCGATGCTGAGGGCTCACCACCATCCACCCCTCCGCCTCCTCCTCCACCGCCTGTAGATGCTGATGGCGGTATCTACCGGGTCCGCAAAATCCTGCAGTCTCGTCGGCTGGCCGGGCGTCTCCAGTACCTCGTGGACTGGGAGGGATACGGTCCTGAGGAGAGATGCTGGACTCCTCGGTCGGACATCCTTGACCCATCTCTGTTGGAGGAATTTCACCGTCTCCATCCTGATCAGCCTGCACCCAGACCACGAGGACGCCCTCATCGACGCCCGGTTCGGTCCCATTCACCGGACTACTGAACTTCATTTCCCACAATTCATTGCACCGCACCCGCCACCATTTTGTTATTGTTTTTACCTGCACCTGTTAATTTGGACTATTATTTAAACCCTGCATTTTATGTTATTCATTGTCCGGTATTAATGTTGTGTGCATGTCATAACGGATATCTCTGTGCCAGTTTGTGCTGTAACCTGAATCTGAACTTGAACCTTAGTCTGTTGGATTATATTGATCTGTACCTGGAAGAATTGCCCGTTTTGACTCATTCAGTAAACCTGCTTGTGTGAAATTCAACTATCTGTCTCTGACTCTTCCTGAACCCATAACAGTAGTAATGCAAAATGATTTCAGGGCATTCTATATTCTATTCTACTGTATACATTACATCCCATGTCCAGCTTTTTCAGCCTTTTGCCGTTTATTTAAAATGTATATAAAACTATATAACTTGCACAAATATTTTAAATAATAATTGAATGCTATAAACTGGTTTGATAGATAATAATTTCATTAAATGCAGCTTATGGTGACTGCCAGATGTTGTACTAAAGAAACTGATTATTTTAGGCTTTAAAGAAAGCCTATTTATTTTTCTGTCTGTTTAAAAATTACATTAGATTAACAATAATTATCATGTGAATTCTGACAATTACACATGGCAATTAAAGGCAGGCTATGCTAACTGTATGTTAGTTGGTAAACAAAATGTATCTTGTTGTTAAACAAGAAGTGTCACCTGTTAGATAAAACCTTGAACTGTTACCTTTAGATTAAAATCAATGTTTTGCGTTTTACATTTAGGTTTCTTTGTAATGACAATATGTTCTCTTCTGTGAAATAATAAACTAGGCTTAGCTGTGAATATCAGGTCAATTATGCGGTGAGGTTTTGACACATATAAGAAGAGTTTTATTTGTTTTCTTTTGGGAAGGGTTCAATTATTTTTTTTGGCACCTTCTCTCTCTAGAGGATGTGATTTGACTATACGGATAAAAAGCATAATAAGTTCTTAACTGGAGTGCCCAGACATACTGTAGTGCACAATCACTCAGTTAACAGCTAATTACTAACACTGATTGCACAGGGAGCTTGAGCCTATTGATAACACTAGGCATAACTGGAAAAATCATAGACAATCTCAGGAATGAAGAAACTGTTTGGCTGCCCTTGAGAAATAAAAAACCTTTAGAGCAATATGATGAAATCTTTTTTTAACCCAGTCCAACAGTGTGCAGAAGCGTTATGTGGAAATTAATCCAGCTTATTCCTATATGGTGCTCAGTTAAGATGTTCAGAAATCAATCATTCTAGAGGGAACGTACTCGGTTACTCACGTAACCTCGGTTCCCTGAGATAATGGACAGTACTGGCGCCCAAGACGCCATATGGGAAAAAGCTCCTTTTTTCTCCGAGACTGAAAAACTTTTTAATCACGCCTTGGTTTGACTGCAATGCCGTTGGAGCTCGACGCCACTGCTTGAGCCAATGGCACCGGCAATGGCGTCGTTCAAACCAATGGCTCGCCAGCCGTGCTGCTGCGAACCTATGGCAAGCAGCATGCAAATTCTTCGAAGTAGCCAAAATGGGCGGGCTATATTCGAGCATATAAGCCGCTTTTAGCCATAGGGATTCAGGTCTATCTGACTGAAGCGGCGACCTAGTTGGCAGCACTCTAGCATCGGCTTAACGCGGCATTGCCTGCATCTCAGGGAACCGAGGTTACGTGAGTAACCGAGAAGTTCGATACTTCACTCGTACTCAAGTCCAAGACGCTATGGGGAACCAGCACAATCCGCCGTGCTTGGTGGGTGCAACAACACTATTATAGCTTAGCAGCTAGAGGCTAACGTTATTGGGTCGGTGTAGCCTCGAGCTCGAAAAGAGGTCCAAGAGCACCCCGATGAAATATCATACTGGAATAGTCCATGTATTAAAAACAGAGAGGATCCTGGACTGTAAAGCCGGAACCTCCAGATTATAAAATCTGGTAAATGTGGACGGAGAGGTCCAGCCTGCCGCCGCTACAAATATCTGATATGGACACTCCGGCCAGCCAATGCCCAAGGCGAGGCTACGCCTCTAGTCCTCTTAGTTCCATGGGACTCGGAAGACCCGAGGATGAGTATGCTAGCGAGATAGCTCCGACTATCCATTTGGACAGCCTTTGCTTAGTGACCGGATTCCCCTGGTGCGGTCACCAAAACAAACGAAGAGCTGTTCTGACTGTCTGAACGAGGCGAACGCTGTACTGTAACACCTCAATGCTCTGACAGGGCATAGAAGATTAAGGTTCTGGTCTTGCTCTGAGGGAGGAAGAGCCAGGAGAGTAATGACCTGGGATCTAAACGGAGTTGAAAGTACTTTAGGTACGTGAACCATGCCTCGGGTTTCAGGACTCACCTTGGAGTCAGTGGGGTCCAATGTTCTGACAAGACTGACTCATGGATAGAGCCTGTAGGTCTCCTATGCGTTTCACCCATGCTAGTGCCAGAAGCAGAGCAGTCTTGAAAATCCAATGAGCCAAGGTCAACAGACTGTAGCTGGCTCAAAAGGAGGGCCCCTTTAGGGCTCTCAACACTAGGGGTGCAGGTCCCAAGAAGGGACGGTAGGGGGCTGAGGCGGGTTGAGTCTCGCGGATCCCCTTAAAACTGAAACGACCAGTTTGTTCCTACCCACAGACTGGCTCTGCTATAGGAGCATGCGATGCCCATAGCTGCTCGTAGACCTTGAGTGTGGAAGGGGCGGCCCTTATCCAGCAGCTCTTTGAAGAAAAGACAATATCGCTGATATGTCGCAAGATATTGGGTCTGAATTACGGGCTGAGCACCATGCAGCTGAAGACAGACCACTTGAGGCTATAGCTGCCTTGTGGACGGAGCTCTTGCCTGAGAAATGGTATTCAACACGCTCTCAGGTAGGCCGAGGGGCTCCCGCCGAGAGGCCACAGATGCAGAGCCCACAGCTCTGTGGATGCCAAATGGTCCTGTTCACCTGAGAGAGAAGGTCCCGCCTCAGGGAATTGGCCATGGGTCTGCCGAGATTAGCCTCATCAAGTCTGGAAACCAGTGCTGGTTTGTCCAGAATGGGGCCACTAACAGAACTTTGAGTTTCTGTTCCCTGACCCGCCTGATAACCTGAGGGATCAGGGCGATCCGGGGAAGGAAGCGACAGAAGGAGGTTAGCCAATCGTGGGACAGCCAGCGTCCTGAGCCTTCCGAAAGTAGACTGGGCAGTGATGATTGTCTTCTGAGGCAAAGAGGTCGACCTCTGCCTTGCGGACTTCCCAGATTCTCTGAACCGCTTATGGGTGGAGCATCCACTCGCCCGAGGGGACATTGTTCGAGACAGTCTGTCTGCACCCAGGTTCAGTCTGCCTGGTACATGTTGCCTGATGGGAACGCGGGTTGGCGCGGGCCCATTCCAATAGGTCTTTTGCCAACAGGAAGAGCGGTTCAAGAAAGGTCAGCCCTGGTGGTTGATGTAAGACACCGCCATGTTGTCCTGAACGGACCAAGACGCAGGTGTCCCCTCAGTTCCGACAGAAAAGTCGCGGCGGCTGCAGACAGACTGCTAGCATTTCCAAGCAGTTGATGTGTAGAGCGGCCCTCGTGTTTCCGACCAATGGCGGGCGGGCTGCCGTCGCGACAGTGCTCCCCAACCTGCCGGAAGCATCTGTCGGAGACCACTTTCCGTCTGTGTACTAAGGCCAGGGAACACCCTGTTCCATCCAATGCTTGTCTGTCCAGGGGCTAGGGCTGTCGTGACAGGCCCGGCTCACCCTGACTCGAAAACGCCCGCGTGCCCACGCTCGGATGGAATTCTTCGTTTCAACCAGAACTGAAGGGGCCTTTGCGTGGGAGGCCCAGCTGCAGAACTGCTGATGCTGATGCCATCAGGCCTAGCATCCTCTGGAAGGTTTTGAGGGAGTGGGGAGGCCCCTACCTTGGAATGATGCTGGCGAAATGCCGGATGACGAAGCCCTGTCTGGCGAGATCACCGCTCTCATGCGTGTGGAGTCCAGCACTATTCCCAGAAACAATATCCGTTGCCTGGGAGACAGCATGCTCTTGGCGAAGTTGATCCTAAGTCCCAGGCACTGCAAGTGGCTGAGGAGGAGGGATCTGTGATGTACTAGCTGTCCCGTGACTGGGCTAGGGATGAGCCAGTCGTCCGAGTGGTAATTCAGGATCGCGTATTCCCGCCTGTCTGAGAGGGGAAAGAGCCGCATCCATGCACTTCGTAAAAGTCGCGCAGGAGCTAGGGACAGCCGAAGGGAAGGACCGTGTATTGATAAGCCACACCCTCGGCTTAATCTCAAGAATTGCCTGTGGTGGGGGCAATCTGAATGTAAAGTAAGCATCTTTCAGATCCAGAGAACAGAACCAATCTCCTGGGCTAACCTGTGAGAGGATCTGTTTCATAGTTACCATCCTGAACGGCCCGTCTCATGAGGGCCCGGTTCAATCTGAGATCGAGGATGGGCCTTAGCCCTCCCTCCTTCTTAAGGACGAAAAGCTAGAATTCGATTCAGCTTTGTGCTGGGGAACCGCTTCTATGGCTCCTTTGCCAGCAAGCTCGTCACCTCGGACGCAAAATCCTGCGCATCTCGGTTTTGAACCGAGGAGAGTATCACTCCACTGAAACGTGGAGGACGCCGAGCGAACTGAAGGTGTAGCCTCGATGTATTATCCCCAAGACCCAGCCTGACACTCGGGAATGGCCTGCCAGGCCTTGGCCCGTGGCATGGCGAGGTTATATCCGACGACTGATCTCTCCCGTGGAGAGATTGCTGCTCGGAGTTATAGGAAGAGGAAATTTGCTCTGTTTGTGATCTCTCAAGGCCATGAAACGGGCTGTTTGTGTGCAGCTTTTGAGAGGGCCCTGGACACTGAACAGTTTGCACAAACACGACGCCTTGGCACCCAGAACAGAGCGGGTGAGCAAGGACCCATTCGTGGCAGCTTGAGGGGAGGTCCGGTGCTGGCGGGACCTGATCCCTTCCTCTTCCCGCCTCAGGCTCAGGAGGACGCTGGAGGCTGGGGTCCAGCTGCTATCTTAAACAAAAGGGGTAGCGCCTGGCTGGCGTGGAACGGTGGCGCAGGCTCGGTCTTTTGTTCTGTGGCTTGCAGGCTCAGGGGAGCAGCAGGCCTTGCTGGTCGCGAGTCGGGCGCGCCTTGGGGCTTACTCGGGGCAACCGCAGAGCTGGAGCGCTTGGGTAGGAAGCGCTTCATGGCTGGCGATTTCTGCGCAGACGGAAGCGTTTCCACAGCAGGACCGAAGAGACCAGAGGGAGAAACCGGAGAGTCAAAATGTACCTTCTCTAAGTCCTTTATCTCCGCCAGGTTCAACCACAAGTGGCTTCCAATACCACGCAGGCTAGCCATAGATCTGCCGATTCCCGCGCCGTCATCAAAGCACGGAGCGCTAGATCAGTTGCGCTTCGCGCGAGATCTCAAAGCGGCAGGGTCGGGCCGGATTCGGCCCATGGAACGAAGGAGCTTAGCCTGGAAGACCTGGAGGACCGCCATGGAGTGAAGCTCCGGGCTTGTCCAGTCCGAAGAGTAGGCACGCCCAGCGAGAGTCGATGTTGTCCTACACGGCTTAGAAGGGTGTGCAGCTTTAGATCTCCAGCCCGATGGCGAGGGCGGGCAGAGATGCGGCGCCACCGACTCATCCAATGGAGGTAGTTTGTCATAACCCTTCTCTTCGGCGCCATCCACGGAAGAGAGCGCGAGAGGAAGAGGAAGGGCGGAGGGCGGGCCGAGTATGGGTAGCGCCACGACTTTGTGATCTGGTCGTGGACCTCTGGGAAGAACGGCTAAGCTCTCTGACGAGGGGTTTGATGACGCCCGGCAGGAACCACTCGTTCAATCGGCTGTGTGTGACGGCTCCTCAGGAGAAGACCAATCCAGTCCCAGCTCTTCTACAGCTATAGTCATGATGCGGGTAATTCCGCATCCATGCCTACTTCGCTTAGCGACCCGCCGGAGGCAAGGGCGCGGGTCTTGAATGGAGCCCGACAGCCCTCACTTTCCGGCAGCCGAAGACGCTTGTCCTCCATAACATCACCCTCGCTTCTCCGGGCAGACCATCTCGCCGCAGCCGCCAAGGGACGCTGGTCTGGGTGTGTGAAGAGGACCGGAGAGGCTTCTCTTTGTGTAGCGAAGTACGGCACGCGGGGGCTCAGCCGCATGAGCGTGCATTCTCTACCGAGCCGAATCCTTCTACTACCCGCTGCCTCTTCCGCACGGGTTCGCGTACAGAAGGAGGCGGAGGGCGCCGGCGTAAAGCGGAATCGTGTCCTGAAAAGGACGCTATCCGCTGAAGCGAGAAGCGAGACTCATGTCCTCGCAGTGAGGACAATCCGCCTCTTTGAGCCGGGCATTGCTGTAAAGCGGCCTGCCAAGCCAAAGCGACTCTGAGTGCCTGTCAGCGGGCGTGCAGCGGTGCTCTGCACGAAGCGGTTAGGACCGTCGCTGCATTTGCAACAACGCCGCTTAGGAAATTGCTCTATGGAAATAGCTCTTTTCAGAGTTGACGCCTTGGATGGCGGCAGGGAAGCACCGTCGAAGTTTGCAAGACGGCAACAGATCCAACTCGCTGCTTAGCTGTTCAACGGCGCAGAGCGCTGTAAAAGAGCTGCCGAGTCAAGCAGCTTAAGATGTAGCGCCGTCGCTGAAGGAAGAAGATCTGAATCCCTATGGCGAAAACGGGCGCTTATATGCTCGAATATAGCCCCGCCCATTTTGGCATTCTCGAAATTTGCATGCAGAAGCGCACCAGCCATTGGTTTGAACGACGCCATTGCCGAATTGGCTCAAGCAGTGAGCCGAGCTCCAACGGCATTGCAGTCAAACTGCGTGATTAAAAAGTTTTTCAGTCTCGGAGAAAAAAAGGAGCTTTTTCCCCATAGCGTCTTCGACGCAGTACGAGTGAAGTATCGAAAGGGAACCAGGTTTTCCTTTGCAACCAACGCGAACACTGGTTCAGTTTTTTTTTTAAATACAGTGTATGTAAATACAGTGTATGTTCACTGGGCAGTTGTAGCCTAGTGGTTAGAGCGTTGGACTAGCAACCATATAGTTGCTGGTTCGATTCCCAGTACCAACAGGAAACAACTGGGGTGCCCTTGAGCAAGACACCTTTACCCCTAATTGCTCCCAGTGTGTCACTGGTAACTTGTGAGTCGCTTTGGATAAAAGCGTCTGCTAAATATGTAAATGTAAATGTAAATGTAAATGTAAATGTTCTGTCAGTGCTTAATAACCTCTAATAAAGTATATTTAGCTCAGGGTTTTACTGCTGGTCAATTATGATGTTATAGCTAAAGTGTCATTTTCTTACTGTTGTCACGATGTCACCTTGCACCTCTTGTTTGAACTTCGTTTTCCAATCAGCACCTCCCTCTGGACTCAGTTTCCCATCATCCTCTGCACCTCACCACCTGTTCACTATCTGTAATCTGGCAATCACCTGCACCTGAATCACCTCATCATGGACTCATTGCTTGTGTTATTTAAACCTTGTCTTTTGTTCAGTTTGTGTCTGGTATTGTTGTTATTTTGTACGTGTTGGATTCTGGATGTGTTTTGTTATAGTCAGCCGTGCATGCTGTTATCTGCTTGTTCTCCTCCTCTGAAGTGAGGTCTGTTTCGATATCTGTATTCCCACTGATGAAGTTCAGTAAAAGATTTGAAACTAATCTTCTCGTGTTCTGCCTCGTCTGATGCACGGTAACAACTGTAGCTGAAAAACACACTACTCTTTCTACAAAATCTCTTTTGCAAACTCCATTAATTAGTCTGAGATTAAGATATGAGTAACGTGTTTATTTAGCTTTTCCACTGTAATAATGATTACAGCAAATAAGCACAGTCACCCTATTTCCACTATAGAGATGCAATTTGGTGAGCGTCAAATGAAACCACAAATAAAAGACAAAATGGTCTACCACACTCAAGTCTTAATCTACAGCTGAAAATCTTTACTGCAATTATCTTTAATGCATCACTTCAATTTAAGCATAGAAGCTATATGGGCACTTCTTTGAAACATTTGTCTACACATATGTTGATTCATATATCAATTACCCTTACTGCTTTTCATTTTACCTTTTCATAACTCTTATTTCTGAATATGTGAAAGTGGAATAGGAATACTTTTTAGCAGTAGTATGGAGATCAAATGTACATTTATTGCTTTCTTCAGTCAATATTTCTTTGCATGTAAGCATCCGTACAGTTTAAACTTTTCAGTTGAATGATTCAGAACGTTTCAATAAATGCCACATACATTGCAGTTATGCTTTCAAACCTATAGCACATTTCACAAAACAAGCGGTTTAAAAGCACACAATGCATTAGCATGAGCAATTTTTCTCAAGTCAGTCAGCTACAAATGAATGGATCTTAATATAAACATGAAAAGGCAAAAATACAAATGTTGAAGGACAAGTCAATGAACAGCATCAACAGACTGTGTAAACCTCAAACACATTAATTGTTCATTCACATTTACATGAAAACAGAAACCAAACCAAAAAACAATAATAACCTCAGACCATCCTCTGATCTATAATTTTACAAAGCTTTCATATCATGCATTTACCAGAACACAATACCATTCACACAAACATGTAATCATATGACTAACTTTAGGTATGGTCAGTAATTGTCCACAATAATTTCCACATCTGTGTAAACAAATGAAGTCGATTACACAAACATGATAATTTTCATCCACTACTACAGATTACAATCAGTGTGGCAGTACTGACTTGTTGGCATACAGTTTATAATTGCTAGATTCAATATTTCTAATTTTAAGACATGTACTAATAATGTATTAATAATAATAGAAGAACCGAAACCTAAAGCTGCTATGTAACTTTTGCACTGTCAGCCTGCACAAAGTGCATAAACTGTTTTCCAAAATTCCAAACTAATGCTACTGATTGAGCCAATGTTAGTGTGTCATCTACACAACACACATCAGCTTTTTGTACAGAAAACAAATAAAAAAGGAAAATTATTGGTCAGCATTGAAAAATGATACACAACAAAAGGTCAAAATTACCCATTAACATTTTTATTCTTAATTCAAGTGTAATTGGTTATTTCAGAGTAATTGGTCAGTCAGAACTCTAATACAGCCATAATATTTAGACCACACTATTTAACCCGTTCACTCTGGGCAGCATTTGATTGCTGCTGTACTGGGCTCTTTCTTGAACTCATCGACTCACTATTGATTTCTAATCAAGTTCAGTGAAGGGGATTGAGTGCTTTGGACCGTACTTAAATTCTACATCCTGTTTAATTAAATCCATCCAACTTCCTCAAATGTTTACACACAGAAGGTCCATTTTAAGTTTGTTCTGGGTGGGTATTTTCAATTTCACAAGTGACCCCTGACCTGATACAACCTGCACAGAATCAGTGTTTGAAAAGCAATCCCCTGAAAGACTACCGATGTAATTGCTGAACAACTACAAACACACATAGACACACATGAGTCCAAAGAGTCTAAATTTTATCTCGGTTAGATAATAATTAAAAAAAACATAATAACCTTTATTATAGACCATGAACTTCATGTCAATAGACAAGCAACAGTTTTAATTTTTCCTCTTTTTAAAATGATTTATGAAAACTTATAAACTTTTAAAACTCAAACCTTTCTCAGAAGTCTTAAAAGACCATTTTTAAAACCAAGCAATAAAAACACATCGTTTAAAAATCCAATATTAAACTATATCCTTCATATAGTTTAAGTCTGACGTCTTAGACCTTTGTAGTTTGTGCGAAACGTTTCAATGCAAATTTTGAGTCAATCTTAATTTAATGTAGTTTTTTTAGCAAGGTTGTTTTTGAAGGATGTCCAAAACATATTAGACCCGACACCAAACTTGCATCCAGTCATTTTAAATGCAAAAAGGGTGTTTACATAGTCTCAAAGACACAGAAGCAAAAATGGTCTGTTTAAATGTTTAAAGTGTCAGAGATGGAATAGACTAACATCATAATTGGACTTCAGGGAAAAATTAAAAGAATAAATATAGCCTAGTATACTTATGTCTGCAGTAGCATAGCAGCATAGTGATACCAAGGAGGCAGATTCTAGACAGCATGACATCCCAATACCATACCATCCCCCCACTCCCTAATAATTTCTTTTCATTCTTCACCTTGTGTCTAATAAAAGAGGCAGAAGCAAGGACACACACACACACACACACACACACACACACAACACCTGCAACTTCCAGTAATTACAGCTATTAATCTCCAGAACAAAAAGACTGAAGCAAACAAATTTCTTTCTAGTGACAGCTTTTATAGAAAATTTCCCCCACTACAACGTTTATAATTCTCCTCACATACTAGACTAATGGTCCATCAGAATTTCGTAGACTTCCCAACAGCCCGTCTAGATGCTGTCATCACCAATTTCCTTGCCACAGAATGAGAAACAAGGATTTTTCTGAGGAGTATCTGCTGTTGGCAATGTCATGCTGCAGATGCTATGATGTGCTATCTAACAGAAACACATTTGCTGGAGGCAAAACTAGACCAAAAAACTAAAAGACAGACTGTATCGCCAACAGCATATTCCTAAGAATGAAAGGGCTGTATTTGCTCTAGCTACACTTAATTCAAACAGTAGAACAGCCTTATTGTGCAGTTTTTTTCTTAAACCAGAATGTGACTTACAATATTTTTACAGTACTGCATAATAGAAGAATGTTTGTGTTATTTTGAAACAAGCCTCTGATGATAGACCGACAGACCACCCACCATTTGTTCACTGACCACATTATGCATATTCCACACAAAAGTAAGCAAGAACCACGTTTTACACTGGGAGAAAGGGCACAAGAGTTTTTCTTTTCTCATTCAAATCAGAAACAAGGTCAAGGATTAATAAACCAATAGTGCTTTTGACAGTAAAATCTCTGAATTGTCCTTTAAGGCTCTTAATAAGGTAAACAGATATTTACAAGCGGTCTTTTACATGTCTGTGAAATAGCCTATTTGCATAAAGGATGTATTTGTGACAGGTCTCCTAATTTTCCTACATTGTCCTCTTCCAGACACCACCAATGAAACAATTTTGCAGTCACCAAACAACATTGGCCCCCTATTGTCCTTCATTGTATGCACATAAAACCCTTGACACATTTTTCAAAATATCTTCTTTTGTAATCCACAGAACAATATACATGTTTTGAATGGCAAAAGGATTAATGAATCTATGAATATAGATTAAGAACTATCACTTTAAACAGCATGTAAAAACATACGAAACTGTTGTTTATGCATCAGATTTGTCCATCCATACTTTACCAAGATTTCTAAGTATCATTATTAGAATTTGAAATTACCAAAATGTTTACAACACAGAGCAAGGAAAATAAACATTTATCCTCAGTCTGGTGTGATTTTCAATTTACATAACATCCATTTTTAATGTAATGGTAATCACATTCTTCCTCTTTCAGTGCAACAATATTTTACACCCCTTTAGGCAAACACAATAGCTGAATTGTTACTTCTGAATATTTGATTAGAGTTTTGCAAACCTGATGCTGTATTTAGATATTCAGGAAAAGAATAATGAGAAAATATAATTAACTCTGTCAGATAAATAACATCTATTCTTTTCTAAGCCTTACTGACAGTTGCCTGTTGAGTTTCCTTTTATTAGATACAGCTGCATACAAATGTATAACAACAAAGCCCATCAGATGGTCCTGTCTGTTTTTTCACACTGAATTTCAAAGATCCATGGTATTGTGAAATACGATAGGGTGAGAAAGAGTTAAATGACACAGAGAAGCTTAAGAATTTCAGGCAAAAAGGTGATGGATGTAAGAAATGATGGACATGTAAGGATGAAAGTAAAATACTGTATGAGGTCTCTCACCCCTGCTGCGAATCCCAAGCTGCCATCAAGGATCCGCTTCTGTGGGGAGATGATAGCGGAGTAGAATATGGTAGGAAAAGAAAAGACAAATAATCAGCTTTCAGAGATTAACTGACCTCTGTGGAACACAAAAGCTGATTTTTTTCAAGAATATCCCATCCAATCTTCTTATATAATGTAATGAACTTGCAAATGCAAACTACCAAAAAGGTACCCAGTATGACTGATAATCTAGGCTTTCACTGCCCACATCCTGTTAAATATAGTGTTTATTTCATGCAACATGTCCAGTTTCACATATAGAGATCATCACCTTCTTAAAAGATGGTGCAAAATAACATTAATGTAAGTGGTACATTGGTGTTGGATTGTAGTATCAAATGGTATTACATCACAACAAACACAGGTCACAGGTCAGGGAACACACATACTAAAATGTACCTCGAATGGTCTGCTTTGCATAAAAGAACTGCCAAATGTAAATTTCATTTCTTTCATCATCATTTCATATCTTCTCTGCATTTCATTTGTACATGTGTGTATTGTCTAATAGTCAAACTACTGGTCAGGAAAGTTTAATCTTTCATACATTTCGAAATGAATGAATGAAATAATAGTACAAAATCTGTGCAATTTGCTCACCTGTCCACTGGAGAAGACGAAGACCAGAGCGGCCCCGGCTGCAGTGAGACCCCAGGTGAAGAGGGTCCCCAGAAGGGCCTGAATCACAGGACTGACCCCTGGAAGCATGGTGCCTGTACATATGAAGGATCAGGAGGATTCAGGATACATTTATACGTCACACAGAGGGTGTGGAACATATCCTGTTTGTTTAGGAGTTTTGCAAACAATTGCCCACCCACATAAAAAATACTGTGGTATAGGCTACTTTATTTACTATAGTAAACTCTAGTACAATTCCTGGATACTGTAGTGTTTTTAACTTAATCATAGTGAATATTAAAAGTATACTTTTGTATTTACTACAGTTTATCAATTTACTATAGGTAATATTACTAAATACACCTTAAGAAAGTTAACCACAACTACAAACACCATGGTTAAGCTATGGTTACTGTAGCAAAACCATTGTTAATTTGTGTTTTAATTACAGTATTCATGACTTTGTAGTAAACCATAATTACTATTATCTACTACAGCTTAGTTTATAGTTTACGTTATACGTTACAGTTTCTTACTATTTAGCAATATTTTGTCTTGATATCTATGAAACATTTTCTATTTTGCATCATATGAAATGAATGTCAAATTATTTATGCGACGACCGTTTGAAAGACATACAAAGTTTGGCTGCTGAATTACAGCGTGAATTTCTGTTGTTTTTATAAATGTAAACATTTCGCAAACGTAAAATAGAAGCTTTGACAAACGACAGGTGATTTGGGGCTTGCTTTTATTTATTTTAATTACATCGACATACACTATTTACTATTTCATAGTACTTACTGTTTACTGGCACCAGCTGAATTCAACCACTTCCTGGTTCCCTGTGTACACGTGTCTTTGCTGCGGGGTAAATCCCGCCTTTCTCCGGCTCTTATTGGTTAACTTACACGTTGCGTCTTTTTAAAGTGACCACGTCAGCCATACTACAACATATTATCACGTGATGTTTGATACGAAGACTGTCACCCTGTTGACATACTAATAGAATTATAGTGTTGATGAGAGTTTTCCACCAACTGATGCAGTTTCAGCTGTGCTCTGTAATTGTATAATCTACACAGAATAATAAATGAAAAAAATAAGTGTGTGAATAAACATACAGTATGTGTTTTTGTGTGTCTGCACCAAAAAAACGAAGAGTAAAACTATTTCAGATACATCAGGTTGAGTAAATGATAACAAAACAGTAACCGCAAGTCTGATTAATGACTTGTGCACAAAACAACCATAAAAAATCAATTTAGTTTTATAGTTTTGCAGTTTTTGCAAAGCAGCTTTACAGACATTCTAAACAGAAGAGACGTAAGAAAAAAACAGTATAAAATTAATAAACATTATTAAACAGGAACATAAAAACATTTAGAAGTAATGGGGTAAAGTGCTGACACAGTTAACAGTCTGCATTTGCTTGTTACTATTAGTAAGTGACTGCTGAACAAATTTGTAGTTGATTTGTAAATGAGACATTAATCCTACAATATGCAAAACATCCCTGCTCACAGTCACTCATGTGTATTTTGAGTGATAACATGCATGTATGATAAAAAAAGATCAAAATGGTTTTAGAAACTCGCACTGTAACGTATAGGAAAAACTGGCATAGCTTGGTAACCTCTGACAAGTTTCCACATCTTTTTAACTGCTCTGGAGAGAAACGCTGATTATTTCAATTATCTGCCAATAAGCAGTAACAGTAAGCATGAATCACCTACCTTTTAAAATAGCTTTTCATTTCTCTGTCATTGATCACTTAGTAATAAATTAGTAACTATTACTGAAGATGAACTATTTATAGATCATTTAAACTGTCATCTGCAGGACGTCACTAGAGGTAATGGTAAAAACTCCAGAACTGCTATAGAAAACAACCTCCACCACCTCCACTAACAATTTTTTATATATGCAAAAAAGCCTTTCTGTTATGATGTTACATTAATAATACTAGTCGCTCTATTAGTATTTCATTAGTTATAATTATTACGCATAAAACTAAACTCCTGGCTGAATTCAAATAATAAGTGTGTTCTTGTTTCATGCATATATAATATGTATGTGTATGTACAGTATGTATGTTTAATAAATACAATGGAGGCATGTGTACAAAACTTTTAAACCACAAGTAAAAAGATTTTTCTATTATTATATTTCTCATTTATAACACATTATCCCCTTACAGATTATATTCTTATTGTAACATTTTCAGTAAAGAGTTTAATTTAAAAATAACCCTAACCCACAGAACTGATGTATTTCTAAGTATTTAGTATGTTCCTTTTTGCTGTAATGACAATGCTTGAGCCACAAACATCCATGTTTGAAAATCTCCAAAGCATCTTGTTTGTTTCAGCGTAAGCAATGAAATGTGACCTTTCTTACAAAGCACTTATCATGTAAGTGTCACAAATGTATGTACATTTTTCTTTCATGTGTGCTGCATTAACCTTCAGAGTGTATGTTTCTGCCTGCAGTTCTTCTATTAAGCACATTAAGCTCAATGACTAAATTCTTCTAACAGCACGGTTGTAAAAATTTATTGGTATGCTTTAAGTTAAGAGAAGTAATTTCTAGCCCAGAACAGTGAAACTTAACACTTGCAGTGCAGATTTATTGGTGAGGACTGGATACCTGTCTGTAAACTGCAGTCATTTGGGGCCCCTTACAATTCTATAACATGCTCAAACTACAAAGCCATTCCCAAGTTTACAGTAGCATGCCAGTGGAATGTTCCTAATTGTAAGAATCAAGAAAAGTTTCAAGGAAACGGACATACAGTAGTTAGATAAAAAAAAAACACTTCTCTACCAAAAATGTCAATGAGGTAAGCATATAATTCCCCAGCCAATGATCTGTTTTCTTGCATCTCTTGGGAAGTTCAGTGTGAGAGTTGCGGTATTCCAGCTATGCATGTCTGAGGTGGAACAGGAGTAAGGTGATCACTCATTACTTGGCCCTTTTATCTGCAATGTCGCACCCACTGAGGACTTACACTCCATCCAATGAAAAATGAATCGTTGACCAACAAAAAAAGACAATCGCAAATAATATAAACACCAGAGGGTGAAAAGACAGTGTATTAAAACAAGCAGAGGGAGACAGCCTAAATTCATCACTTATCCGTGGGGACGTATCTTAGAAGTGGGTGGCCTAGAGGGGAAGTTGGGGGTTGATCAGCTCAGATTGACCCCCCACTGAACTGCTAGGAAAAAGAGGAAACAGAGGGGTGGGGTGAAGGAGGAAAATGCAAGGGAGAGAGTAAGGGAGTGTGAAAGAAAGAGGGTGGATGGACCTTCTGAGAAGAATGTTTAGTTATGAAAACAAAAGTATTGTAACAGATGGCACCTTGGAAACCTCATAACAGCGGATTGGAACGAGCCGGCGCAGCTTATCACATAAACAGGGCAGACGGGGAAAGGCTGTCAACGAATGACTTTTTCACACACACACATGGACACACACACTCTCACACTTTGGCCGCCGCTGGGGGGATATATAAGAACTCACCAGGAGGGTCTAACACCCACTAGATTTCTCTGAGGGTCTGCTTTGCAGTTTGGGTTTGTCTCCCACATAGATCTATCAGCAAAAATCTTACATGCACTTTGAATGCCAGACAGAGTACTGTACCAGGTTGTGGGTAAAGTACGTTTTTCCTCAGAGCTTAGGACAAGATTTTTTTCAACCCAATACTGAACTTTTTAAAATGGGAAAATAACACTTTCATGGACAAGAGAAGAAACAAAGTTTAAGGATGTAATCTTGTAATGAGTTTTGGACTTGGTTTGTCTTGTATTCATTTTACATTTTGCATTGTTTTCTTCTTTTTCCTCAACTAAATAGGACTATAAACTATTTTTGACCAGAAATGGAAACGCCAGTGCCTTTAGGAATGTTTTATGACAATGTGTCGATTCTGGATCTGGACAGTACTTCAATAAACAACATCTATATTCATGAGAATTACGATGCCTTCAGCGTTACCATGGCTGTCTTCTACCTGGCAGTATGCATTGTGGGATTGGGCGGGAACTCCCTGGTCATCATTACCATTCTAAAGCTGGACAAAATGTCATCTGCCACCACTGTCTACATTTTCAACCTGGCTTTGGCTGATGGCCTGTTCATGGTAGGACTTCCATTCATTGCTATCCAAAACTTTCAGGACCAGTGGATCTTTGGAGACGTGGTCTGTAAACTGGTTATGGTTCTGGATGGCATCAACCAGTTCACAAGTGTATTCTGCCTAACAGTGATGAGCGTTGACCGCTACATGGCCCTGGTCGATCCACTGCGCTTTGCCCAATGGCGGACACCCCAACGGGCAAAAATTATTGCTGCCTTGATGTGGTTTATTTCCCTTTTTCCAGTCTTACCCATGGCTATTCACTTTTCAGCCCATTACGGTCTGTGCACCATAGACCCTCATGTGGCCTCTGACACCTGGTGGTTGACCTTTCTCATCTACACATTCATACTGGGATTTGCCCTGCCGTTCACTGTAATGATTGTATTTTACACAGCACTGGTGGTGACTCTGAGAAATGCCAACAGGCAGGATGGTAGTTCCTCTTCTCTAGAAAGCCACAGACTGGAGAAACAAGTCACCAAAATGGTAGTGGCAGTTGTTGTGGTATTTGGCATATGCTGGCTGCCGTTCTACGTCTTCAACTTCTGCTCTCTGCACCAAACAGACTTGGTACTCAACTTCACTCGTGGCTTTGAGTTTGTTGTGCTGCTGTCCTACTCATGGAGCTGTGCCAATCCCATTCTGTATGCATGTCTGTCAGAAACATTTCGTAGGCATTTCCACACCCTACTCTGTCCCCACAAAAGCTCCCCTACACACTGCAACAGAGACACAGAGGGTTACGTCCTACACGACACCAACATACAAGATGTGAGCGTGTTAGCTTAGAGAACCCTTCGTTGACAAGGTCATGTTTTATATATTTCAGTGCTTGTGTACAATCCCTGCTTCCAGAGCCGCTACTTTAACATCTAATTTTTGTAGAACACTTCAAAGTGCTGCTTTTTGTGCCATTGAGATTGCTTTTGCTACTAAGCAATAGAGAAAAAAGACTGCAGAGGCATTGATAAGGGGCAGGCGGAACGTGATAACTCACCCCGGCTCAACGTTTTCATGGCGGCAATGTCTCCAAAGTAAAGTTGACTTAGGGGATGAGAGTTTACTCTGTGTCTCCATTCAGTAGAAGGAACCATGTAAGAGTGATTATGCAATTTCGAATTGATTGTGGATTTTTGGATGATGTAATGGTTGTCATGACAGCCAGTTTGGAGTGAATTATGTGAGATGGGATTCTCGTGTGACTGTTGCCACATTCTAAATGACTTGAGAATGTGGTTGTAATGCATGTGGGATTTTTTTTAAAACAGTTGATGAATTGGATATTAATAGCTAACACGGCCATCCTTCAAATTTGCATGTTTAAAATTATTAAAAATGATCTACACAGGGTATTTAATTACATTTTATTACCATTATAGAAATATTTGTGCAAATATTGTACTTTTTATTTTGAAAGAGGTCCCTGCCAAGACAAAATATTTTGATTATAAATAATTACCTACCCTTGTTTTAATGTATCACAATATAGTGCATACCAGCTTTGTAATGGCAGTATATTTGTGCCAACTTTTACTCTATCACATAAATAGAATTTGCAAATAACCATCCAAAAGCATAGCTAATATCATTTTATGTGTTATTAAATCATATATGTAAATTATTATCATGTATAATTATTAAACTGAACTTCTAATAACTGAGTATCTAATTATTTTTTAGGAAGACTTTTAGGAAGCATGTATTTCTAAATTGTTCATTCTGAACACATTCTACCACATTCTAAAAGTTTCAGTTGCAGTCATAGCAGTCATAGCAAGTTTTTATACTATCTGGAGAAACAAACATCTGCCTCCAATTGGAGCGGCTTGGTTTTGCTTCTTGAAAGTGTATGCATTTTACAAGGAAAAACTAATCTATCACCTACATGATGTTTGACTCAGGTTGGTATTAATATTTAGACAGGGTTGGAAAATTTTATATATACTGAGTAATTGAACCCCAGCTGGTTTTCCTCTCATGTCTGTCTACATTTAAACTAAAGTAAAAACATGTTTTTCAGCAGTTTTATAACCAGCCATGGACCGTGGAAGCCTATAACATGCCTTTCCTTTTTTACTTTTTTATAGTTAAGGGAGACTGTAGAATAAAGTAATGAGAATACAAAAAAACGTGAACATTTAAAAACATTCCCATGCATAAATGTAGTGAAAGACTACCCAATGTTAAGAATTTATATCAGTGACATAAAACAGATGCAATATGAGCATATTATATCTTATACACAACCAGTTAAGATGATAAATAAGAAAGATAGGAATAGCTGTCACATAGATTTTGTCCCTGAACAGTTTAAAATATCTTTTCTCAGGGGCTTAGAAGATCACATCCTTTACTCTAACCAAAGGGCAGCACCATGTCAGAAAAAACTGAAATAATTTCAGAAGGAAATAAAATTACTAACATTGGCTCAGGAAACAGAACACTATAATGTAGGTAGCTCATTACATTGCTTCATGAAATCAAAACTGTAGTTTTGTGGCTTTAAGTCAATTGCTTTGATGTCACCTACTGTATATGTTGCTGTACTTCTATTACTGAGAAAAAGTTTAGCAAAATGTACATTCTTTGTGTTCTAGAAAAAGAGTTAAAAAATTCTGTTATAGGCACATAGAAAATTTTGACCAATAATTACCAATATCTGTAGAGTAAGAATGTCCCCAATACTATTGACACCGTATAGTAATAGCAAGTAGCAAATTGTTTATGATTGTGTCATAATCTGAAGGTTACTGGCTATTTTGACCCTTTTTTCATTTGGTATCCTAACTTTCTGTTTCAACAGATAATACATCAACACAGGAAAGAAAACATTGTACTTCACAGGATTTATGTGGATCTGATTTCAGATGCATTTCATTTAAATGCATGTTCACATAAACTAAGTTTTGAAAAAAAAAAAGATTGACAATCTTGGTTGTGTATCTATGTGTATTTTTTTTACAGAATTTTTTTTTTGACCGCTTCAATATCCCCTGAGGTGAAGAGGGATTCAATTTTTCAGCTACACATTTTCATCCATCACTTTAAATCAAGTATGACCCAAAGTGTCTGGGAGGTTTCATTCATGGTTTCACAACCTTGGCGCAGCTTTTGGCTTTGAGCCTCAGAAAACATCCTGACTTCTGACTTTTCTGTTTGACTTTAATCATTTACAATAGTATCTATTACAGGGCTTGAAAACAACGTTTTCACATCAGAGTAGAATGTATAGGTTTTTTACAGTATGAAAAGGTTACTACTTCATTATTATTTATTGTTATTTATTGGTCACTTAAGAAAAAAGGAAAATTAATGAACAAACATGCCTTACGTTACATTAATTTTTTATTCAATCTTGTTTCATTACACTTGAAATAACATATTTCCAGTAAGCTTGAATATTAAGAGATGTTTATTTTTGTAACTTATTGTACAAAGATAATACTGTATATTTTTAAAATAATCGCTAAAACAAATGAATATTTTAGTAACCCGTAGATTCAAGTAACCAGTGAAAAATCACACAATAAATAATGATGGATCTATGGTTGTACACATGAACAAATACGGTTATTTCTCAGTGGTGCCTCAAAGGAAGAAATCTTCACTTATTATAGTTAAATGTCACTTCAACTGCTTTTTTTGCACTGCTTCACTTGGAAATTAATCACATTAAAAACTGCAATATTTCTTTTACATTGCATTCAAGTTTATTTTTAAAGGATAAGTCATACTGTGGGAATTATTATTTAATATAATTTGTCTCTCCCTGAAATGCTTTGACTTTGTTTTTTAATAGGCTGTTTTATTTCGAAAAAAACATTCACACAGCAAAAATAAAATCTTTCCATATATAGTTCTGTGAAATCATTTAACATTTTGATTTATTTCCCCAGTTTTGGTGAAATAGACTTCCCAAGTTGTGTCTGTTTATTGTCCCTGCCGCAGTTTACCTTCCATCAAGGATTTTCATGGCTTATCAGCTATTGACCTTTAACACCATATATTCTCAGTTTCAGCTCTCTTTGTTGACTAAGTGCTGTCAGAGGTGAAGGCCCACTGGTGTGTTGACTTGCACTTTTTTTCTTGTAGGAATCAAGTTTTCAGATCTGTTTAGACAGATGAGTCTATAATCAACCCCAGCTTTTGTAGATCCTGCATTTACAATAAAAAGATATTTGACCAGCAATTTAAAAAAATCAAAAATCATTCTTTGTCAAATCAATGTACCTTGTGTAAAATGTTCAGTACAGGTTTAGGGTGGGCTTTAGGAAAAGTGACCAATCAGGTAGCAGCTCCCCCACCATCTTAAAACATTTGCTTCGCACACAATGGCAGCAGGTGTTTACTGCCAGAGTTTTTAATTTTCCCATCATTCAATAAAATCCTTCTTGCATTTGACATACCTTCTACTATTGTTAAATTAATTTAATATTTCTTCCAAAGTAATTGCAGAAAATGCAACTGCAGATTTCATCTGTCCAGTAAGTGCTACACAACATTTACCGATATATACGACCTTCATATTGAATTTAAATGAGAATCAATGCGTGTTCTCTCTGAATACATTATAGCGTGTTAATGGTTAATTATATGTAAATGTATTTTGTCTTGGTTGAAGTGCTTACGTTGCTGATGTTGTTGCAGAATATGTACAAAGGCTTGCTGCTGCTAATACACACATGATGCAGTTAGTGTGCAAGTGATGCTACTGCAATTGTTAAAGCTTTGGTACTGCACTTTGCCATGCTGCTTACAGTTTGCTAACCACACTATATAAATGTAGAGATACTGTAGAAGAGCTTGGATTGATTACTGGCTGCAAATTATTCAAAAAGCTAATCAGTTTAAGTCACGCTGATGTGCAGGCTGGTTATCTAATATCAGAAAACTATAGTAACCTACAGTTTTATGACGGAACTATAGGTCATTGAGGCCATCAATCTGTGCCAAGGGTGTAAATGCCAGTCTTTCTGGGTCCCTTCACTAACAAGGCATCTACAGTTGGTAAATTACTTAATTCAAACATTTATCAGCATTTATCAATATTTATCTTCCTAAAGGTCTACGACAATATCTGACACGAGATGGATCACATTAGCTCCACTTCCCTGCTTACTCCAATTGGTATGTAACAAAAGAGATCAGTTCATATAGTCATTGTGAGTGTGAACAGGGAATATTTATCCATCTTTCTCTTGATTATCTCATTGCGAATGAGTCTGATAAGGGTCTGATCAATGAAAGTAATGATTTTTATTGTAAGCGTAGCAACCAATGTTCATTTGATAGATTGATTAACATTTTTATTTCCATAGTTTTACAAGAAAATGATGATTAAACTATAGTTATAGTGGTGATACTAGTAAATCTGTGGTCACTATATATGATCATTTTTGTTCTTATACTTTACTAGATGTCAGAAAGTTGCAGAAGTTCAGAATGATTCACAAAGTGTTTAATGTTAAAGATGTTTTCCTCTCAAAATTATTAAGTTCCCATAAGTGTTTATTTTGATCGAATCTAATACTGAACAGCTTTATTAGGATCCACATTAATAATTACATTGACCTCTGCCCTATTTCCTCATCCTTATCAAGACCACACAACAAAATATCTGAATATAGCCTTTCACGTCGTTTAGATGAATGTATCTCAGCAGCATATATATCAAGAAGCGTCTGTCCAGCGAGGACGTGAAGCGCGCTCTCGGCGGACCAGTAGCTCCATCTGCACGCGGAGCGGAAAGCTGCAGCGCGCACTCAGTCTTGCGCTCAAGCAGAAAGAACAGCTCTGAGCTCTGAGCTCACTAAACATACTAAGGGAATTCAACTACTGCCCTCGAAATGTTATTTTTATAACCCTAAATTTGACAAGTTTGATGTTTTCAAGTGTTTAAGAGGTTTTTTATAGAAAGGACAGTGATTTTATGGTAATGTATTATCTAAGGATGATATTGATGTGCGCGTCCTGACGCACAGACGGACACGCGCGGGTTTATCAGGAGGTGTGAAGTCAGCGTGTCGTCGTATTCTTTAAGTTGGATATTGCACTTGCAGTTTCACGCTAATATTTTGGTGATCAGTGGAAGCACGTGAAACTGGTATATAACCACCGGAATGGCTTTCCAACGATTTTCTGTAATGACAGGTAAATCAACATGGTGAGTACATCAACGCATGCTTTAAAAAATTTTATATTAATGATCAAGCAATGATATTACAAATCTTCCTATTATAGTCTAGTGTGAATGTTAGGGACATTAGCCGATACGTCTAAATACCCTTACAAAAATTAACCATGTTTTTTTACAGTAGCTAACAACAGTTTAACTGTGGCATTTCTAGTCAAACTAGTAGCCACAAAGTAAAACCATGGTTTTACTTAATTTACTTATGTTAATAATGATATTTACTGTAGTAAATGCTAATACAAATTATATCTGCTAAACACGTGATTTATTGTGCTATTGTTTCTGCTTATTTGAACTACACGTGTGTTGTTTTGGTTTAATTTGATGCTATTTTCAGTGATTGTGTTGTTCTAAGCAGACCAATAAATTAACTTTACAGTATAAACAGTTTTTCTCGCTGAGCTTATAAAGCAATGATTAGGCTATTGTGTGGGATGGAGACAGACACGATTTGGATGGATGACTGTAAGCTAAACAGTCAAACAGGACTGCGGTATTTATTATTCATCATTCATTATTACACATTCATTCATTCATTCATTTGAGCCACAGATAAGCTGTATAACAAAATTAAGTTGAAACCATTTGTTACATGTCTATATCAAACATTCTTAGTGTTTGCTTAATAAAGATTGATTAAACCAGTATTTGCTGGGGCAAAAGCCAATAAGATGTATAAACCAGACAGACGCTGCTAAAGTCCAAACTTGCAGATCAAATAAGTGACAATATTGACAATTCAGCACATGACCTTAAACACAGGGTATATGAAACGTAAGTCCTAATATAGATTTATATTAGATTTATAGAGTATAAGAAATCAATTAAAGAAAATTAAAGGAAACATTTATGAAAATGGCTAAAGCATATGGAGGAAATCAAAGCAACTGTGAACCGTAACCCTTACAAATACTAACCATGGTTTTGTTTTTGAAACTACAGTAACCACTAATTTACCATTGTACCTATAGTTTAACTGTGGTATTGGTAATGTATGTGGGTCATTCTCACGAAACCACTGAAACATCATGGCAGTAAAGATTCGAATTATTCATAAAACATATATTTGGTAACACAAAAATGATCATAACAAGCATAAATTTGTTCTCTACCTCACAGAAAGAATAATTTTAACATAGGAATCATTTACTTTGCTTTTTTGTGTTTTTTCAGCAAAAAAAATCTCATTACTGTAATGCATCCTGATTTAGGATTTAGTAAAATCGAAATATTTTGAAAAAAGGCAAAACGATTTATTTTCAGTTCTATAGTTAAAAACGTAAAAATTCTCTTTCCACACTGTGTACACAATTGTTTTGACTCTCATTACCGATACACACATTTTTCCACATTAAAAAAAATATAATTATAATTTTTTATTAAAGTATACTATATTAATGTCTTATTATGTATGATGCATAAAAACTTGCTTAGGCATCACGGCTTGTCTTGTTTTAGCAAAACATGCTATGGGATTGACAGTTTTCAATGGTTATGGTAAATTAAATGTTTTAAGGCCTTTTTAAAAAAAAATTGTGTGAAATTGTCAGTATTATGTTTTAAAGTAATGCTTTTAAACATATCAATCCCCGTTGTTTATGAATAATAAGGAATTTTGTTGATATAAGCATTTTTTTAAAAACCATGTTTGACATCCTGAAACCAAGATTTTGTGAGAATCACCCATGTATGTGTATGTGGTATGTATAAAACCATGATTCATTTTTGGATATTGGTACGGCCATTGGATATTGTAGTCACATTGCTTTGAGAAAAGCTTTTTTAAAATCAACCCCTGTCCTAAATACAGAAAATACATCCAGCAGGAATGTGTGAAAGCATTTTCAATGCTGGTTTTCAACAACAGAAAACAGGCATGTCATTTGTACCTCTGAATTATGAGTTTGGTTGTTAACTCATATTATCTTCTTTTCAAAAATGCACACAGGTTTCATATTAAGCTGCGGACTTCATCTTCATAAGCCTTTTCCAAGTGAATAAACACTGCCAAAATGGAGACATGGCCGTTTATGCCCATTTCAAATCTATCTCTCCCTGAGCCCCTTCTCAACAATAGTTTCTTCCCAGGGAATGAATCCGACTTTGGTCTGGAAATTTACCCCCACAATGGCTCTCACACCGGCTTTGACCAAACCAGTTCAGTAGTCATCACGTTTGTCTATTTTGTAGTATGTGCCGTGGGGCTCTGTGGTAATGCTCTGGTCATTTATGTCATCCTGCGCTATGCCAAGATGAAGACTGTCACCAACATATATATATTGAACTTGGCTGTAGCAGATGTACTGTGCATGCTGAGCCTGCCCTTTATTGCTATTCAGCTAGCTCTGCTTCACTGGCCCTTCGGGGTCGCTATCTGCCGCGTCGTACTGACCGTGGACTCAATGAACCAGTTCACCAGCATATTCTTTTTAACAGTCATGAGCATTGATCGCTACCTGGCTGTGGTGCTTCCAATAAAATCCACCAAATGGCGAAAGCCACGTGTGGCCAAGGCTATCAGCCTGGCCATGTGGGGTGTGTCTCTACTGGTCAATCTACCCATTATGATCTACAGCGGTGTGAATACTAAAAGGAATGAGGGACGGACATGCACCATGTTGTGGCCAGAGCCGCAGAACACCTACTACACCGCTTTCATCTTCTACACATTTTTCTTGGGCTTTTTTCTGCCATTGATAGTCATCTCTTTGTGCTACCTGCTCATCGTCATTAAAGTGAAGTCTTCAGGTATGCGGGTGGGTTCCACCAAAAGGAAGAGGTCTGAGCGGAAAGTCACACGTATGGTGTCTATCGTGGTGGTAGTGTTTGTGCTTTGCTGGTTACCCTTCTATGTATTCAACGTGACCTCTGTGACCGGAACTGTGCCGTCCACACCTGTGCTGAAGAGTACCTTTGACTTCGTGGTGGTTCTGGGTTACGCCAACAGCTGCGCCAATCCCATCTTGTATGCCTTTCTGTCTGACAACTTTAAGAAGAGTTTTCAAAATGTCCTGTGTCTTAAAAGAGTCAGCGGCTTGGATGAGATCGAGCGCAGTGACAGTCGACAGGACAGGACTCGTATGGTCAATGACATCATGACAGAAACGAATAATGCTACGCTGCTCAATGGAGATCTTCAGACCAGCATCTGAGGACGTTGGGTTGCTGGGTAGATTTTGGCATTGCTAGAATGTGCAATGTTAAATAAAATACATCCATTAAACATGTTTGAACTGAAAAATTCTCAGACTGCCTGCAATGAGAAACTTTCACACTTTACATGAAAAACATGTGGTGTCACGAGATTCAGTATTTAAAATTAAAACTCATGCTTATATAATTTGTTAATGTAGTAGTATGCTGTTTGAACAACAACTCCTTTTTTCCGCTGAGAGTCCTACAACAGCCTTCTAATCATTTACTATAGGTTAAAACAAGGAGATCCTTTCTGACAGCTCAGTCTGATCTGTTCTTGTGTATTTAAGCGATGATGAGTCATGTTAGGAATGTGATTTTATGTAAATAACTGTATTTGTTTTCTTGATGTCACTGTCTGAAAGGTAACTGTTTTGTTGTTCTGTGTATTGTTCACTACAGCGCTGAAAGTTTAGAGATAAGATCATTGTGATCATAGATAATTTAAGATCATTGTGCTCATTAGATAAACATCATTTCGTTCTCTCAAGTTTTCTGTGGAATCACAAGGCCAAATAGGAAAAGCTTTGATATTATAAGTCTCAAGGCCTTTCAATGATGATAAAAGCAAAAGGGTACATTACTGAAAATACAAATATACTGCATTGCTGAATATGAAAATAATAGCAAAATGTTAAAAAAGGTGTCAGATTATATGGCATATTTATTTGTTGTTGTTGTTGTTGTTTATATTACCAGTGTGGTTGAATTCTGTTATTTTTGTTTACATGTAAAAACAGTTCCCTTGGTTCCCAAGAGCAAAAATGAACATGATTGAGGGGAGAGGTGAAGGAATCTAGGGGAAAGAGACGAGCTCTATTTCAAAACCTTGTTTGCTGCCCGCACAGCATTTTCATCAAGTCATTAGAGGCTTGCGCTCAACCTTTGTACATTTATTTAATTTTGGCAGCATTCTAAAGATTTATTTTTAAATGTAGAATATATAAAAAATTACATGTGTAAATCACAGAAAAAGCAGTCCCAGGGGGCACTGTGATGAACTTTGATGAAAATAAATTAATTCAATATGATGAATGAGCAAGAGAAATGATTATAGGAATAGTTTTACACAAAATGTGTGTATGCTCTGTTTTTAAGTATAATGTGGTAAGCATTGCAACACAACTTATGTCTTTAAGAATTATTTTAATAATTATTTCTGTGGTACATCTTTAAAGTTATAGAATGCTCTTTTAAAAGACAACTGCCTATGTAGGCAATAGACTACAATGCAGTTTATTAGGTTTTGCAAAAGAGCAATGATAATTATTTTCTGACCAAAATAACATTTTCTTTTTGGAATTTTCATTGGGTTCAATTATAATCAGTCATATTTGGCCAATACTATGTACATTAAATTAAGTAATTCACAATCAATAAACAATCATCTGCCAGCGAATAACAAACATGCAAAGAAATTGCACACCGTCCTCCTGTTATACCAACAACTTTTCTCATTCACCTGTCTGAAAGAAACAAGGTTCAAGGTGGCAGTTCATTTACCTGAATTATTCTAAGAAAAGAGTTGAAACAAATGCATAATCTGCTAATCTTGTCAAAATGTAAAATATACCTCATTTTAAAACATAAGACACATAGCCTTAATCCATATTATGATAAATGGATTCTGTCACAAAAATGAAACCTGCACTGTTCTGTTGTGACAGTGAATGGCATGAATGCAGCTCTTTCAATTCATTGTTTCATTGGAGACCATGAAAATGAATGGACTATTAGACAGGCCGTAAATGACACTGAAAGTGCCTTAAATAATCACTTGAAAAGACAAATTGAATGAGAAATGATTTTTGTGATTTTTGTGCATTCATTCATAGAGCTTTAACTACCAACCATCCAAGCTGAATGTATAATCAACTCATCTACAGTTATATTCTTGTATAAAAACCCCAGATTTGTCACTCCCAGAGCTATTTGTGTAAATAGAGAAGGCGTGATGTAGAATCAGTTATATTTTTGACTTCATAAAAAAACTTTATAAGGGGTTTAGAACGTTTTAACATTTGTGAAGGGCTAAAACAATAATTCATACCTTATTTTCCAGTATAACCTAAACTGTGGGCCACATATGGTTCTCTAAAAGTTAATGATCTGTAATGCTATGTGAATAAGTTCATGTCCGGAAGTATTATGTAAGCTGTTTTTTTCTAGGTCTGAAGCAAACATCTTTTGAAATCGTCAATTTGTACAAGTAGTGTTTTTATCTTGAGTTCAGTTCAATGTGCCTTTAACCATCTAGTGGCATAGTACACTGTACGATTAGCATGTCAAGTCACTTAGAGTTTCCAGTCTCACAGATGTGTGACAACAATATAGTATTACCATTTTAGTATTACCATTTTAGCTTTGTATAAATTACAAAAATGATCTCTCAAAATCTCTCGTAATGACACATAGAATGGCAACATTCTGTACTTTTCCTTAAATGTGCATTCACGTGTGATGTGTCTGGGGTGATTTTTGAGATGTAACGTACCTCATTGCAACCTTAGTGTCAGGCTGTTCTGATATGTCAACGAGTGCCTGTCCTTCCCCTTGTGGCTAAACTGCCTCAGTTCGGATTTTTGCCAGTAATGAGTTATTTGCAGGATTCAATTTATTACAAAGCACCCAAGCAGAATAATTCTCAGGTCTAATTAAATGATTCTTCAAACTCTGTTGTTGAAGGTCACTTGTGGACAAACTGTGACTGTGTTTAAATTCAACTTTACAAAGGCAAAGGTCTCTCAAGCATTCAACCAAAACACCTAAAACAGAAAATAACTGAATTTGATGCAAAAGACTTACTTGTAAAAATGTGTTTTTTGTGAGCTGTTTTTATGTAACTAATCCCAGTATTGATTTGCATGTAGACATTTGTGTTTATAGATCAGTAGTGATCATCTGAAGAGGACTGAAATCCCCACACACACCATGAGTTTCACGTGTAATCTGTCACACTCGCTACTTTAAACACACAAGATATAATATCCCTGTAATTTTTCATTTGTGGATCATAGATAGCTATATATGTTTTGGCTTGTATATGAATTACGAATCATGTTCATGACCTGTAATTACTGTCAGTTGTTAGGAAACATGTGATTAAGTATCAGTCGATTTTTTTCAGTGTTGTTATTGACGAAAATTAAAAATATTATATGATACATTGCCAGTAATTTTTTACGTTTCTTTATTATTCAATAATAAATATAGAATTAAATGTTTTTTTTACATATTTTGTAGTTTTCATAATGTCTTTTTCACTTCAAATAATGCATAATGGCAACACTTTACAAAAGGTTTTATTTGTTACCGTTAAGTAATTACATTAGTTAACATGATCTACTTTAACAATGAACAATACTTCCACAGCATTTATTAATCTTTATTTATGGTAATTTCAGAATTTACGAATATATTGCTTACTGTTAGTTCATGTTAGCCAATTCATTAGCTTATAAGTTATTCCACTTAGCATGTTAGCATGTTAATGCTAATACTGTAAATTTCAATACGCTAACTAACAAATAATAAATTCTAATATTACAATTAAAAACTTACATAAATTAAAACATATACATTTTAAATCAATGTATAATACCCTTAATGTCAAATGCAGTTTTACTACAGTGTAAAAAATAAACATGATGACAAATAATAGGTATTCTATACACAGTATGCTTTCTTTATCTGACACATAATGAAACGTAAAACATTAATTGATTCACCATGTATACTAAATGAGGACATTACTGTTGCTTTTAGTCAACAGGTGCAGAATATTGAGTTTGTTCTTCCTGCCCAAAGCCACAATCTGTCTTTTCTGTTCAGCTTCACTGCCCCAAATACTGTGAACCTCAGTGACACAAGAGCTCTGACTTCCGTGTCATGGTCTCCCAGTCTCAGTCCACTCCTTCCTGTTGCCTATTTTAATAGGTTTCTGTAGGCTGTCTATGAAACACCCTGGTGTGCTTTGTCTATTTGAGGTCTATTTAAGCAGACTGCAGGTGCAAGGATGTGTTTAACTGTGTATGTGATTAGTTTCAGATTTAACAAAACAAGATGACTCATTTTACTGCCACAACAGTTTGATTTCAGTTTGATTTCTTGACGCAATAAAAGAATAAAGTGTGGGAGACTTTATGGGTACTGCCTGTAAACTTGATTAAAGATAAAGATTTTGAAGTAATTACTGAAAATATTCATCTATGGATGAAAGACTAAACACATAAAACACAAACTATGTGTCCCTAGAGGATAATGCAGCTTCATTTTAAACCTGAGTCATCAACAAAGGTTAAAATGCATAATTCCCTCTAGTTTATCTAGTCATTTAGGTAATGTTATAAAATGCAAATCATTAAAATAATTGTAACATTTTTCTTTAAAATTTTATTTCTTTGAATGCATACAAAAAGATACTACAGTTGATATGTTGTAGATACCTAAACAAATAAACATATTTCTTCCTCGCATCTGCTATTAATTAATTTCGAAGATATTTATCTATTTGCCATAAATGGCTGTTTTTTAAATAACTGCACTTGGGTAAAATATCACAGTTTGATGTTTTTCTACACAGTGATAATCCTAAAATGGCTATTAAACAACATCTGAAAGTTTTGCCTTTGTAAACTGTTAAAAATAAACACGTGTACAAAATGTCTTGCCATACGGATGCCATACAATTTTTCCCCGAAGAACCATTTCATTAGAGGTATATGATATATTTTTTTCAAACATTACCTGTTAACTCAACTGTCACCGTTCCTCAGGAATATCTATGTTATTTATTTTATTATCTTTAATATTTCATTGTTGAATTTTATCTTTAATTTAATTCCGTGACAGTTATCAGGTTTTCAAGTTATCAAGTCTTTTAAAAAAATTATTTTTATAATTTACAGTAACATAATTATTTTTTGTTTATGTTTATTGTTGAAAATATGTCAAATATTTTATCTAGAGTCTTTTACCTTTCCATCAATTTGTAGTTTGTCATGATTAGATTAAAATTCAACTGTGAAATATTAAAGGGAATAGGAAAATAACATAGGTGTTCCTCCTGAGGAACAGTGACAGTTAACAGGTTAATGGCATCGTATTGCACCTATATATTTTTTAGTGTATGTTTTCAGAACTATACGCTGGGGCATCACTAGAATCAAACTCTTACTAAAAATCTGCATATCATTATCTGTGCAGTACCAGCAGTATAGTCCCATGAGACCCTGAGTGGTTATATTCAAATCATCTGCCAGTACAAATGATGCACACATTTGTAAACGCGCAGAAACCTAAACTCCAGACCACCCAATGTCTCCCTTCTCATTCAGGGTAAGTACTCGCTAATGTAATGAAAGTAATAAATGTAGTAGCAATGTTAGTCATAGTTACAAATTCAGACTTTTTCAAAAAGCAATCATAAATCTTTCATTAAAATTACTTTTTTCTAGCACATACTATGTCTTAATGTATTAATGTGAGAGTTTACTTGTGCTTGCAATTACTGAAATGTAATAGCTATATTTTAGAATTGCGGTATAAAAGCTGAAATGAATCTACTGAATCTTTAAATGGTCTCTATTATTGAAGATTGAGTTTAAAATGCATACAGGTATTTGTCAGGGACTAAGGAATGGCAAAAAGTTGCTCGGAGGGGACGTACTGGGACAGGCTGGTACGAGAGTGTGTGTCCTGTAGTATGGTCTGTCATGATCCTGTGATTCTCACACGCTGCTCAGAATACTGCGGTAAATTACACAGCAAACTGTCTTTTACTTTCTATTTCCGCATTTTAATGGTTTGGAGATTACTACGTTAAGATATGGTGGCTAATACTGTATAAATAAATAGCAATATGCATCAAGCACATAACGTGTCAGAGCTAAAACCTTTATTTCATAAAGCCATAAATATAAAGTGATGCACAATGAATTCTCATATAGTGCTTATTAAAAATGATCTAGTGTTTAGGTTTTAAATGCACTGCCTTAGTTTTTTGTATTAAGGATTTTTGATGTTGGGTCCGCAGTGGCCTTGAGATGCAAAGCTGTGTCTGGCCAGTTTTATGACAGACTGCTGAAGAAGTGTTTAAAATGCTCCGAACTGTGTGGCATTCACCCCTCAGAATGCTCGGATGTCTGCAAGAGTAAGTATAGCACATACAGCAAGACACCATGTAATTGATGGAGTGTATAAAATGCATATTAGCAGACAGACAAACAGATGGGAAGCAAATAAGGACTTATTTGTTAGTCATTTAGATGGTCTTAAATTCTAAATGACTAAAATCAAAATAAGACCACTCTTATTCGGAATCATTTGAAACTTTTAGCTTTCAAAATTTATATGAAGCCCTTATACTGTATAAGTTCTATTGTTCTGTATTAGCATAACATCATAAATCTTACATCAGGCACCAGGTTATGTAATGCGTCAGGGAAGGATACTTGATACATCAGCTACCAGCCAGACAGCAGGAGATGACACACTTAGTATGGCCCTCTAAGAGTAACATTTAATAACTGTGTGTTAAGGATGGATTTAATATGTTCTCCATCTGTTTATTTTAGATTATTTAATTCTCCATCTCATATAGCAAAACTAATGTCAGCTAATTAAATATTTGTGCTGACAAGAATTGAAGATGAACACACAATGCTTGGTTGTCCAAAAACTAGTTGGTCTTGTTAGCATGATATGTTTTCTATAATTACTATGGAAACTAAATTATATTCAGTAAAGCACTGACCGCCAACTTTTTCATAGGCGTTATCCTTTGCAGTATTTATTCCCATTTTTTTCTATAGGCATTTCCAGTTGCTTTTATCTCGTATAACATATGTATTTTATCTTATATCTTTATGAAATATTTCAAATATAAAAAAAGATAAAAACATTTCATATAAATGTATAAATGTAAAATATAAAAGTAAACATTTTACAAGAAAATATCCAATTATTTATGTTCATCCTATTATTTTCTATAGTCATTGGCTTGATTACTGGAATGATTATAATTTATAAGGCACTATTTTCTGTAATGCTGCTTTAAAACAATATGTTTATGTTATATGTTCCTAAAGCTCAAATGGGTTCGAATCCAAGATAACACATACTAATAAACAATGTACATATTTAATTCACTTTTGTCTTCCAAATACATGTAAATATGTACAATAGCATATGTCACTCGAAGCTGTTATACAAAGTGTGTACCTTCTATTACATATCCCAACTGTAAGTAAACTAAAACTATTAATAAAGTAACGCATTTGTCATACAGGCACAAACGCGATGATCATGACGCAGAGGCCTAACGACGTGTCTGCAGTGCAGTTTCTCACCATCAGAGGTCGCCCGACAGCTCGAGCAGAGCTGTATTCACAGGTGCTGCTGTATTCTCTGCTGGGTTTGTGTATAGCTGTACTGATGTGTACACTGACTGCAGCCATACTGGTTCTGCTGAAAAGAGCAAAGGGCAACCAACATGAAAACCAGCAGACAAACAAACATGGCCAATCATCAAAAGGTGAATAATAATAATCTAAAAGTGAAGAATAATGTAGTTCTTTACCACCATACTTTAGTTTTTTACCATATAATACATGTTTTGATTTTGCATGATACTGTACCATGGTAATACCATGTAATTCTTAAAGTGAAAAATTCTAGAAATGTAAATACCATGGTATTAAACCATGTTTGAAACCGAGTTTGTTATTGATTACAAGATAAGTTTTTTATTTTATTTTAGAAGTTATTTTAGCTGGAAAAATAATAAAAAATTAGATGAGATTTTTTTATGGTCTAGAAACCATGATGCCCTTTTGAAAATTAATTATCGTTTTACTACACTAACCATAGTTTTAACTATGATATTTGTAAAACAATAGTAATCACAAATTTATTAATATCAAAACATAGTAACCATATTTTAACAATAAACCTGTAATATAAAATTAAAAATAAAATCTGTTTTAGACTCCTTGATGGCCCGGGCAGATGAAGTATCTCAGGAGGGCAGTGAGAATCAGGACAGGCAGAAAGCGACAGAAACCTGTGCTTATTGCTTCTCTGACCACACGAGGGCGCCAAACGTGCTTTACCAGCAGGCCGGACCTCAGCACTGCATCCCCAGCGTGCGTCAGGATACCGGTCACCATGACAACGGGCAGCTCTATCATCCATCTAATACTAATTATGATAAGACAAGATCTTTCAGAATTATATGTTCACCTACACAAACAAACATGTGAATACTGAAAACTGTAAACTCATGATTGGGTGTTAAAAACTGGTTGGTCATAGCAATAGCAAACATGTACTGCACATGTTTTTCTTTCATTCCTATGGAAAATGAAATGTAATTGTGAAATTATCAACATTTTAAGCGCCTGATCATATAGTATTTGTTTTTTCGCCATTCATTTCGTAAATACATTTTCAAAAATTCTTTAAGCCTAAACACTGAACTGAACTAAAAAAAAAAAAATTAAAAAAATTATTTAAAAAGTGGACAAAATACTTAGGTTTTAGTTATATAGTAATATACTAGTTAGCAAGTTATTAGATAGAAACAATGTTTTATGTCAACATTAACTGCTCATGAAGCTTTACAAATAAATTATATCAAGTTTTTGACAATGTGACAACATGTCTCCCCATGTTCTCCCATGGTTATAATGCTTGATTGATTCTGGCTTAATGAGTAATGTATTTTTATTAAAACACTTATCAAAGTCAAAACGACACTGACAAGGCTTCTACAGAAGACCTGTAAGTGTCAATTCTATAAAGTAAAAATAAAAGACCTGAAATGGACATTTGCTTCTTTGTGTAGCTGTCTTTGTGACTTTGCGAACTATTTTTTGGATCCTTCATTTAAAACCCAAACATTCTAAAACATGAAAGGTAAGATGATGTTAAAAGAAAACGAAGGAAACTAAATGAGACAACACCCTAAGAAAATGACTTTCATCCTTTGGCCTGCTGAGAAAAGCAGAAATCTTGCATTTTTCAAAACCTCATGTAATAGATTCTAGAACAAATCAGACAACAAAGCACTTTTTCCACTATTTTTTCCATTGATTTGTTTTACATACATTACATACATACATACTATACATAGATACATAATTAACATTTATAAAATCCTCCCCAAAGTCTTTTAGCATCCAGTTTAAACAGCATGCCAAGTTTGAGTACTGATTCAGTACACACATACACACACACACGCGCATTAACAACACCAACACACAGGTGCCCACATACCTGCATGCGCGCACACACACTCAGGTAGTACACATATACACAGGTGTGTACAGATATGCATACGTGTGCAACCACACGCTCGCACGCACAAGCACACACAACTGGAGCAACATGTGACTGAGAATAACACTGCTGAATCAAGCCATGGTGGCAACAGGCATCACATGAAAGGAAAGAAAAACAAGTCTTCATTCACAATGCATCTGAAACATGACACAAGCCTTCACAACCTGTAGCAACACATCAGCAACTGAAACTTTCCGTGTTTAACAAAAAGAAACTAGGATGCAACAAAGCTATACTTCTCACAGAAATACCTTCTTTCCACTCATGTTGAAGACTTACATCACATATAAGAGAACAGAATGGGGTGATGTGGATACAGAACATGTAAACAGGAAATGATTGACTTATAAAAATATATTTATATATATTTATGTGTGTGTTACATTTTTAGCCCCCAACCAAAAAAAAAAAAAAAAACATTGAAAAAAATTAGGGCAGATCGAGTTGAAACACTCTTGAATGAAAAAATAGAAAAAAAAAGTGCTGGACACCGACAGTATTTCCAAACTCAACTAACAAACAACAATACAGGATTACATTAAAGTTCATAATACCTCTTTTCTTTCTTTTGCATTCAGTACATCAATAATGCATACAAAGAAATAAAGGAATAGTTTCCCTTATTTACTTCATGAAACATCTGAGGATAAAAATAGATGTGCAGCACATAAATGTTTCATATTCTTTGTAGGAACTGAGGAAGAGAAACACAACTAAAAGAGAAATATGAGATTGTGAAGTTAAAGGAATAGTGCACCTAAAATGAAAACTGTCATTTACTCACCCCGAAAACTTACTGCAGAACATTTTTTTAACGCGTTTAATAATATTCGGACTTATTTTAAACAATCTGAAAAAAAAAATGAGGCCTGGGTCTGCCAAAAACCAAAACGACAAAAAACATGGTCAATGCACATTTTCACATCCTTTGCACATGAAAGCCTGTGAGAAAGCCATTTTAATAAAATAGTGTTGTCAAATTTTCTGTTGTCAAACCACTACAACCGCTATCACACAGTATACTTTCAGAACACTTAAAATATAGTCGAATAAACCACTTTCATGACATTTTATTGGTGTTTTGACAGACTGTTTATAATCATTTACACACCCAGTCCCTATTCACCTTGGCCGGAAATTAGTGGCCAAAAAATTCTTCAGTTAACCTTGTGTGTTAAACAAAAGAAAGTCAGAAGAGTAAATGAGGATGAGTAAATGATGACTTTTTGGGATGAAGATGTAATTACTATTCCTTTAAAAACAGGGTGATGAGATGTCAGTCTGTCTCCTCTATCTGTAGTCAGAGGAAAGAGAACAGGTGGAGGGCTCTTCATGTCTCGTGCCTCCTCCTCTTCTCTCTCTCCTTCTGTCAAGTATGCTCCGGTTGCTCAGTGCAGATTGGTTTAGCTGTGTCATTTTTTATTTTATTTCTTATTTAGCCGTTTTGATTTTCTTTAGTTAGAAAGGCTGCGTTTTTTGTTTGAACCCTCTTCTGTTCTTGCCAGCTCTTCTGGGATGAACAAGTGACAGGCTGGGTGCTTTATGCTGCTTTGTTTCGGTTTTCCACCCCACCTTTACTCGTATGATCTTCCCTTCACAGCGTTTGACTGACCATTTCTGGATCTGGGAATTATTCATATTCTAGGAACTGTTTATGGTAAAATAACAAGTATCTGCAACAAAAAAGAAAACACAACAACTTGTTTTTAGAAACAACTGAAAGCTCTATTAGTGTAAATATAAACAGTTTTTAAAAGGCATTTATTATTTTTAAATATATTAAATATCACATGTAATGCAATGACTGCATTAGATACATTAAAAAACTAGTGACATATTAATGAAAGACAGCTGAAGCAAACTTTTTAAGCCAACATTAACAAATTGAAAAGGTGTGAAATCACGTTTAAAGGTCTGATTTCTTCATCACTCGCATCGCCAAAAAGAATTCCAAAAACTCACACATAGTCTTGGCCTGAACTTTTGGCTTTTAATAAAAACAATAAGTGTATTTACATGCACAGTCTTACTCCGTTTATGCTTAATAAGCATGTATCGCTGCATGTCATGTAAACCGCATAAACCGGTTTTATTTTCAGGGGAAAGGTCATAAACATCTTAAGATTTTTTGCCCATTACCCCGATTTCACATGAATGCCTAACGCAGCTCAGTTTTCTTTACATGTGCTTGACTGTGTAATATGTAAACATCACAAATGAAAGTAAAAGTCTGCCCTCATCTTGCATAGGTGATGTAGAAATACAAAATTAAAAACTCTTGCATTTTCCATTACTAGGTGGATTATAGATGGTGACGTCACTGAATTAAAAAAATTGATAGGTTTCTCGCATTCATGGGTTTCTGCATAGCCGGTTTATTGATTTACATGAAAGCAGGTTTCTTTAAAAAGCCGATAGATATTCACTTGTTTTATGCATGTAAACATACTCAATGTTCCCATGTTGGGCAAATCTGGATACTTAAACATCTACACTGTTTGACCTACAGGTAGTCTCTCCATATAAAAACAATTAAGGCAAAATGCATCCGAGCACTTTCTTTCAAATTTAGTGCACTATGATCACGGTAAATGTGATGAATTGATGACACGTGCTTGCTCTGCAGGACACCTGGGTGAAATGTGTCCAACTGGTAAAACTTCATTTCTCTGCAAATGCCACTTGCTCGGATGCTATTGGTATAAAATGCAATAACATTCATATATTTTTAAGCAAAGTTCAAATACTTTTTGGGCTGACTATGTTTAGATATAGAAGGCTGAATTGAAGACTGACCCCTCACTGTCCAGAACATCCTTAATGCTGGCCTTAGTGATGATGGCGTCATCACATTTAAACCACTGGTCCTTGTGCTGACGGATAAATGTGGTGTAATGGCCACTTTCCAATGTGCCCTGATGATTCACAACTGCGAACAGAGAATACCTGCAAGAGAGAGAGGGAGGGAATTTATACCCATCAATACAGATGCGTGAGCTCATACAATGTGAGCAAATGGAAGATGTCATTATAACAGTAAATGTAGCATACTTCCACTTACTTGTTATCATTGTTTAATGAATCTACTGGCTGCTGGTACTGTCCATTCATTCGGCTCTCTTTACTGCAGGAAAAGCAACATTGGCATTCAATCAATTATATCTAGTTTTTTTTACATACATGGCATAAACGTACAAAGCATACAGCTAATAGAGTTTATAAAGCATTTGTTGGAAAACTTTGATATTAGATTGAATTTAGTAAATGGGCTGCCAGTGTTTTAAGAGAATCTTCCCTAAAACTGCAGTCCGAAACGTTTGCAACTTTATGGCCTCAAAATAAAAACTGTTTTAATATTTTGGTTTGTGCATTTCCAAATGTGCAATGTGGACCTTACTGTATTTATGAACAAAGACATTTCTGTCAAAAGACAATAAAGATAATGATTCTTGATGCTGTCATCTTTAATAAGAAAATCAAATACTGAAGACTGTGATGGCGACAGGAAACATGAGTAACAGTCATACCTGGAGGCCATGAAGGGTGTCATGTCCAGCTCAAGAGGAAATGACACATAGGTAGTGATCTTTCGCCGGAGCTTTGCAGAATGCTCAAACCGCTGGAAATGAAAAAGAACAGGATAAAGCAGATGTACATTGGGTGACAGTTTATAAAACATGTGAGAATTGGGGTGACTCCCCGATTACAATGCTACATATTATAAGGTCGTATTAAAGTTTTTTGCTTTTTATTTCTCCCTAAGGTCCACTTTTTAATTTTAGTAACATTTGTTTGCAGTAAACCAAACATATCTTGGTACCAAATGAGTGTGTTGCCACCTTGTGGCCCATTCCATCAACAGTCACTTTCTTGCACATGGACTGTGTTCACAGAATTAAAAAAAACCCCGCATGGATAGGGTGTCTGGATCTATCTTATTGGACGTGCTTGAGTTGAATGTGTAAAAATGGCAAACTTAGAATTGGAGCCTTAGAAAAGAACAACTTTTCTGTTCTGTTGTGTCTTAAAGCAATGCTGTTTTTATACTTAGAAAGGAACAGCAGCACTGATCACTGCGCTTTGAACGCTGCAATTTGTTGTATTAGAAAAAATAGCATATATCGCGTTTTCTAATTCCTTTTTTTAAATAGTTAAATTGTGCATAAACTGATTTTTATGTCTGGACTTGCCTGGACGATAGGGGTTTAGTAAATGTAAACAGATGGTTCAATATATTTGTAATAAATGCATTCTGTGAGAAGTTATATTTCATATTTTGACTGAAAATGTCACATCCATAATGCTGGAATTGCCCACTGGTAAAGTCTTCCCAAAACCAGATCAATTAAAAAAAGGTCAATAATGGTGTCCAAACAGGTCCAGATATCTGATCCATGAACAACCTTAGTCGAAACAAACTTGATTTCTCATGATTTTACCCTTTAAAAATGAAATAACACTTTGTTACATGCAGGCCTGCTGGGTCATCATCAATTCCAGACCTATCTGCAGATTAATAAGAAAACACTTGATCATTTTAAATATTGATTAGATGTTTTCTTCTCCAAGTGGGTTGTTCTTGGCTAGAACATGCTGCAAAGCGGACAAGATTTTATGCCGATAGTGACAAATCTGGCTAAGAGAGGCTAATGTCAACCTAACGAGCCAACTAAAAGAACAGCATATGATGCACGTTAATACACAACATGACAAATGCACGCTCATACGCGCTTACTTTAAGGTGGAAGCATGCCACGATAGGAAGCCTCTTCATTGTCAGCTGTTTAGTAGACTCCTGGTAACTATGGCAACCGCTGCATTTGATCTTGGCGCTACTTCCTAAATGTTCAGGCCGGGTGAACCTGCAATGCAGAAACTTGAGTCAGCTGCAGCCTGTGTGACGCACAAACATGGAGATCATGTAGTGCAGTAGGTGCATGTGTACCTGCGTAAGCAGTCTGTGAGTGTGGTCGCTCCGGTGGGGTGGCTGTCTCCATTCACCACACTACCATCACTGCCCGGGCTGAGGGGCCAGAAGGGGGTGGAAGAACCCGGCAGGTCCAAACTGATGTCCCAGAATGGGTCTATTGTTGTGGAAACCCCGCTGTACACAAAGACAAAAGTAAGAAAATGTCCATTTCACAGCAAAATCTTAGTGATGGCACTACAACAGTGAAGAGACGGCTGATCTTCATAACATGAGGATTAGCGCAGATATGAACAGTAGAAGCCATGTGTGGACTGCAACAACTATTAAACACAAGGTGGTGCTCAAAAGCATAAATGACTGAATATTCTGCATCTTTATACTTGAGAATACCATCCAAACTGGGTTACATATGAAAAGAGACACCTACACTCTGGTTCTGTTGGAAAACATAGTGAGCTGTCCGCACAGGCCGCATAAAGTATGCTCAAAATGTAGGACCTGCCCCAAATGATGTCTGCATGATTATGCCTCCTCCTAAAAAACCTTCATGTAGCCTTTCTAACGCTCAAGGTAACTTCTAAGGCAGGACAGAATCTGTCATTGATGTTGACACCAATGCCATAGTGCATTTAGGAGAGCTTAGTGAAAGTGTCCATCCATGATCAGTCCCTCCAGAAAAACGTGGATTTTTTTGTGATTGTTGCGGGCAAAAATCCTTGATTTTGCAGCACGTTTTCTTAAAAAACGCGATGGAATATGCGGGATATTTTTGCAATTTTATGCGATGAAATTGCGGGAACTTGCAAAAATTGCGGTTTGATGAAGAAGAGAAAAAAAGGTGATTCCCCCAACACCATATTCTCACTAGGCTACTATCTTAATGTAAAGAGTAATTTCTTATTACTTCCTATGATAAGCAAGCATACTAAATCACAGAATATTTAAGTTCTCATTCTGTTTTATTTCAGACCTTAATTAACACATGGCTCAAACTTACAAAACATTGAGTCAAACAAGTTCTGTAGCTTTACAAAAGGAATATTCAACAACTTCTGTAACTTCTGCGCTTATTTTTGTTGGCAAATGAGAATGATTTGCGTGCTTCATCATGGTTTCACCCTGGTTTCACCGCAGGGTTTGCAGATGATGTTCACGTCGCGTAATTACGTCACTTCATAAGGTTCCCATGGCAATAGGGGGAAAATAAAGGCGCTGTACTTGTGTGAAGTAAACGCAACATTTTTCAACTTTCTGCTAAGATATATGTGACTTTTTGCAACGAAAATACAGGGATTATGAAATCATGCTAGCCCTGCAAAAGCTTGCTGAAATCGGCAATTTCTGCGGCGAAAGTGTGGCGTATTTGAAAAAATGCGACCCCCGCATAAATATGCGGACTTTGGCTGATTATGTGTTAAATCAGGCGATCGCATAATCGCGTTTTTCTGGAGGGACTGCATGATGGAGAACAAAAAGTTGATAATTAATAGTCTGGTATTTATTCTAGTACTAGAACATCTAATTAAAAAAGAGCAATTATTGGATAACATATTTTTGTATTATTTATTTTTTCAACCAACTGGGGTGAAACACTACTTAAGACGTCCTAGAAAAAAAATCAGATCACAATTAAATTAAGGACAACTAAAGGACATTATGCCAGTTCTGCCATTCATTTTGGTATTAAACCATAACATGAAAATATGGCAGATTTTAGAATTTGTTAGATCTTTTGTATTGCACTCCTCATTATGTATTGTATATTAGTATTTGATGTACCTCTTTTAATATTGTTGTGCATTTATAATTGTACTTTTACATTTAGTTACATTTTTTATGTACTTTCTGTATTATTCTCAGTATTGCAAAGCAGAAAAGTACTTTTTACAGTATCACACTATTAGCCTAGCAACATGCTAACACCAAACTCCACTGAAACCTATATGTTTAAGCCCTCTAGCATGTCTTCTTTACACAAGTAGCGCTACCAGTGTAATGTGAATGTCCAATTTGTGACACTAAGTAACATTTCACAAGATTCCATTTCGGTCAGGGTGTGGTCTTAAAAGGCAGTTTCTAAAAGTACGCCAACTAACACCAAATAAGTGGTCAAGGACGAATGGACGGTTTCATAGATGTAGCACTGTGCTTGGTCTTACTGGCACACTTGGCAGGTCACGTCAGACTGCAGGCCTCCTGTGAAGATTTGGTCAATGATGCAGTTGCAGTGGTTTGGGTTGTTGGCTTTTTTCCCATTGTCATCTCCTTAGTGGACATGCGAGCAGCATATGAACACACACAGAGAAAGAGAGAGAGAGCAAGAAGGTCTGATTAGAAAGCAAAGCTCGGATTGCTGCAGACACGCCCCGCCCTTTTTGTTTCACACTGCAGGAGTGAGGGAGGGAGAAGGATATAGAGTGAGATGTGTCCACAAACTCTCCATCCACAACCTCCCCCTCACTTCCTGTTTTACTGCCATTTGATTCTTTTAGCAGCTATTTGTACCTCCTCGATCAGCCTTCTGTCTGTTTGCTCTCGTCTCCCACCCACTCGCTGACCCTGACTCAAGCACAGCATGTTCAGTTCTGCATACGTTTAGTTCTGACTCAGTCTCATATGTACGCTTGCAGTGTATGAGTTGAATTAATCACTTGTTAAAGGTTTTCAGATTAAATAGACTTTAGAATCACAAAATGACAGATACTAAATTGGGTCCAAGTATTATATTGCGACTATACCACTGATGAAACACAAGGCACAAATGGTATTAAAAGTGATATAGTCGTGTTTTTGAATATTACAGTACACATAAAATGTCCTCAATAAAATACCCACATGAAAAAAATACTTTTATACTAAACTGCAATAAAATTATAATATATAGTAGTATAACTTTGTTAATGTATCTTAATAACTAATTTTATAGTATTCTGTAGCATTAAATACAGGAACGTACTTTAATATTCACTATGATAGGTAGGGTTGGGTATTAATATTCAAATAAAATATATAAAATTATTAATGATTAAATTATATAATAATTAATCGTTAAAATAAAATGTTCCTTTAAAGAACACATTTCTGAAACACGTGAACTTTAACATCATGTGCATAAGCATAAACACATAAAAAGCCCAGTAATTTGCAAACAAGCTGAAAAAGTGTTTTCCACATCATATTTAACATTTAAAAGGTAAAACCAATTTTTTTTTTTGTCACTTTATCGTTTATTTACTCTTGAAATACCCTACACCCTTTAATAATACTACCATCCTTTACATATAGTAACTACAGACAGACACTATTATTTATTAAGTTAGGCCCAGAATGAAAGCAGTATGAACATTAATGTTTTGAGACAAATCTAATGTCATTTAATGTTACCATATGTCGGTGGTGCTCAAAGGTGTGGCAAGACTTTGAGCCTTTAGTTCAGTTATAAAAGATGCTGTGTTGCATGTCTGTCCGGTGTGTTTACAGTACATTAATATAAAACGTGTTCAGTTATTAAAGACGCAGCCTCTGGAAGTACCTTTTACTGGAAGTAGCGGCACAACCAAATTAATATTCATGAAGCAAGGCGCTGTTATTAAGGGATCCCAGCCCTTGGCCATGTGCTGCAACAGAATCGTTTTTGGAACCAAATCTCATCAATTGCACATGGTACTGGTTGTTTAAAAAAGACCTTTCATCTCAGTTCCCAAACCTAATGGTAAGGATCTAAAATAGTATAGTATCTACTGTAGTAAACTGTAACCTTTGAAGTACACTATCTTACAGATATGTTTAATGCTAACATATTTAGAATTTTATTGGCTGTGTCATGTTCTATAAGGCTGCCTCTGATTGGCTACAGTAAGGTCAGTACAGTGTCCTCAGATTGGCTGCAGTACCTTTGCAGTGCCTATGCAGCACATCCAAAGCAGCGATGAGGAACTCGTGTGCGTCCTGCTGTTCGTAGCCAGCGAGATGTCTAGCGTGGGTCCACACGAGGTGCAGCAAGCGGAAGGGAATGTGAGGAGAGCGGTGACCCGAATAAAACTTCAGGAGAAAAGGTTGACATGTATGAATGAGAATGGTGTTTAAGGACAACGTACAGATGCAAAGTGAGTATGTGGAGCTCTCACCTCCTGAAAGAGCTGAGACATTTCACAAACTAGACAAGAGTTGGACTGCATCTCACACTTGTGTCTGTCGGACAGGAAAAAGTCCCTCAGCAGCGGAGTATGTGTGAGAGCCTGAACGATACAGTTCATAAAGCATGTGTTCCCAAGGTTTATTAAACCCCTCAATCCTGTAAAAGAGAAGTTGAAGAAACATTAAGTCTGATTCCTTATTTCTAATTTCAACTGGCACTCCTCACTTTAAAATGAAAAGATCCTGGAGGAACCATATGGGGTTCTGCAAACTGCCACACCGGCAGAACCGTAGGGAGGACCTCATGGCAGGAACCAGTAACAGTCATGGCGGTTGTTGCAAAAACCTGTTGGATTCTTTAAGCACTTTAAATTTAGTTCTGAAGTTTCTCATGGAACCTTCTGATGGTTCCGCCGGTGTGGCAGTGTGAAGAACCCCAAATGGTTTCTCCAGGATCTTTTCTACAGTGAAATATTTTCTATTGTAAAATATTTTTACAGTGCAACATTTTCTTGAAAAATAATACACAAGAATAAAGTAACTGTTAATTTAGTTATTTTAAACAAGGTTTTTAATGAATAAATTAAGTTAAAAATACTCAGGAAAAACTGTACCCCATTGACTTTCCATAGTAGGAATAAAAATTACTATGGTCAAGTCAATGGGGCCCATTTTGTATAACATGTACTTTTGTATATCATCCACAAATGTTGCATTACCACAAACTTTGGTTTCAAAACAAGCTAATGTTAACAATTTAATATTCAATTTATGCAATGATAACATTTAAGTGAATACACCAGGAACACAGAAAAATGTCCAATAAGTGACCAAGTTCGTTTTAACCACCCTTAACATTATACCAGTCCAATTTGATGCATAACTTAAATAAATCAACAGTAATGCAAATATTGTCAGAATTGCACATGCAATCATTTCTCATCACTTATCCACAGTGTCAAACAATATTAAACAGTGAAATATTGTTGACGGATTCAGTGCGAAGTACATTTCATTACTGCAAACGACAGGCAAAGACACAAAGTTACCTTAAGATGTTTGAAGAGCATTGTTAAAAGTCTGGATAAGTATTTTACTGCTTCAAAACATGCATCACAACCCTGATCTCATACTGATGGGACCATAGTGTGCAACAAACATTCAATTCAATTCAATTTTATTTGTATAGCGCTTTCTCACAAAGGTCATTGTACCAAAGCACAAACATAGTCTGCCTCTTCCTCTTTTAACGCCTCTGTCAGTTGCAGTTAGTTCCCTGCTGCGTTGACATAGGCAGCACCCCCAACCCTGTACGTTTTGACAGGTTACAGTAGGCTTGTGAGTTTTGGGATAAGGTCTGGTCTGTGCAGACAGAAGGCTGTGCTCTTCCAGGGAGGTTAAACGTTTTGAACTGGCCTAGCTCCAAATCTATACCTCTCAAGACATCTGTTCCTCATGCTTCTTAGAGTTTAGTTAATAGAAGGTTGGAGTAAGAGGCTGAAAAACATCTAAATGCGTGTTCTTTTCTGCTACACTGGACACAAAAAAGTATTTTACAATCATAATAAGTTTGTAATAACTATATTATGTATAATAGTTGATATGCGACGTCAGACAAATGTTCCCGTTCGCTGTACCTGGCTGTGGAAAACAAGCGTCTTTGCAAAGGCTTGTGTCGATAATAGCTGTTTTTGCAGAAAGTGCACTCAGTTTAAAAGTGTAAAACCAATGCGCTGGTAATTTGCACACACTAAATGACCATGTATTTAATCAACGGTGATTCATTTGTGCTCCCTTCAGTACTGAAAAGTAATTGTTGTACTTATGTGACTGTTTGGGTTCCTGTGACATAAATAAACACATAACGTACACCGTAGACAACTGACGGTTTTCAAAGAGGAAACACAAATTTTCACTTTTAGTAAGAGGGTTAAAAACAGGGAGGAAACTGTTCAAAATTACTTAATTTTCCATGGTTTTTTTTGTGTTAAACTATACAAATTTTGTGTCATTACACGTCAGGGAGCAAAGTGAATAAAAAACCCATGTCATGGCCCCTTTAGTACATTACAGTTCAATGAAAGGGAAAGGTTGAAGTTAAATAAAATAAAACTGACATTTTCATTAAATATGGCCTTGACAGCTCAACTTATAATCATTGTTATAAAGCTTGACATTGTAAATAGGGGTAATGGTGCGGAAAGCTTTTAATATTTTTTTATATTTAATTGCTCAAAAATTGTTTATTTTAACAAAAAGTACATTACATTTACATTTACATTTAGGCATTTAGCTGATGCTTTTAACCAAACGACTTACAAGTATTAGGAAACAAAGTATTGCAGCTTTAATAACTTATAGGTCTAAATGGTGGCACTTTTTAAGTCTATTTTTACTATTTTATTACTTTTCCAGGTGTTGAGTTGCACACAAATTGTGGTACACCAAAAAGTATTGCGGTTTTACTTATTTCAATTAGCTAATAAAAAGTACGTTTAGGTGCAATAATGAAAAACATTTTAGAGAAATTTGTAGGGCTGTCAAACGATTAATCGCATCTAGAATAAAAGTTTGTGTTTACCCAATATGTGTCTGTATACTGAGAGAGAGAGAGAGAGAGAGAGAGAGAGAGAGAGAGAGAGAGAGAGAGAGAGAATGAATATTTAGATGTATTTATTTATATTTACCAAAAATCGAAATAAAATATAAACATTTATTAAAAAAATATTTTTCTTAAATATATGCATGTATGTATTTGTGATTATAAATACAAATTTAATATGTACAGTACACAGACATGTATTATGTAAACACTAACTTTTATTCTAGATGAGATTAATCACGATTAATCATTTGACAAGCCTAAAAATTTGCATCTTTAATGATTTCAAAAGCATGGGACACCAAAGCAAACAGTGTTTGTGGAAAGGATGAAGGCAGAGAGATTAAAGAACAAAAACAAGCAGGCCTGTGTAAAGCACCTGTTCAACTGTGAGAGAACAAAGAGAGAGAGCATGAACGAGCGACAGAGAGAGAAAGAGACATTTGAAGAGAGAGTGTAAATGAGAGAGCGAGAGCCACAGACTTCCGGCTACATCCAGCAGCGCTTCCTGCGGTATTCCACTCTTTTAAGTACTAATATTTTATTTATGCAGACGAGTGAGGGAACATCATAAACGCGCCTCCAACACACACATCAATGGACAACCCCCCCACCCCCATACAATCTCATCACTGGCTCAGTCGAGCAAGAGTCAGTAAACCAACAGCTGCACAAAACCCACCTCACATAAAAGCCTTCTGAAATCATCATACATCGGCCACATTATCTCCTAAATGATCAATGAAAGCTCAGGCTCTCGTATAGCTAATCGCATTAGTTTGTTTCTCTGGGTGCGAGAAAGGCTGGCGTTTAGCGCCTACGCTGGGCCTGCGGTGCACACATTTAACACTATTATGCCACTGCCAGGCCCTCTGACTGCAGGGAAACAGGCGAAAATGAGAGAAGGAAAGAAAGGTACCCCCAAGGAGAGGGAGGATTATTTCTCTAATGGCTGGCATATCGCCCTTTATCTGTGTGTGAGCTTCTTATTCTTTCTCTCATCCTCACAAACACAAAAATTTATGAAAAACCGTTTAAGAATGGCCAAAGAAAAAAAACGTGGTCCTGAACTGATGTGGCATTAAAAGAAAGCAAATACGGCAAGATACAGACCTGTTTTGGCCAACTGCTTATTAAAAAACACTTCTGTCAAGCTGTTATAAAACACTATGAAATTCTGAAAAAAAAAAAACAGAGCCCACGGGAAATAAATTGCTTACCTATGGTGCAGTTTGCCGTTATCTTTCTTCGTTTGGGGTTGTGTCGCAACAACTCCAGTTCTCGTTTCGTGGGCTCCCACATTGAATACTTTTCCCCGATTCCTGAGGTATAAAAGAATTTACAAGTTCAATTTAAGCTTTACATCTGCATTTGCCCAAAAGAAACACACTAACCCTAAATATTAAACATTAGTCTATATTTCAGTTTGAATTACAAACTATAAAATATATATACACAATTTAAATAGTATGTTAAGTCATCTGTTTTTGGGTTTAAAAACTTTATATTACTTTATCTGCTTAAGAATAAAGACGTATTTCTATCTTACACTGATTTAATTTTCCTCATTCGTGATGACTTGTGTCACATTGTTTTCAAACTAACCTGTAGTTGGTCATCTGTCTTAACCTCTATTTACATATTGAATTAAGATTTGTGTGGTCTTCCCTGTATGTATTGAGCAATTATAAGCTAATTTCATGCTGGATAATGACTATTCATTGATGACTTGTTAAAAGCAGCAGATTAAAAACAAGAAAGTGCCACAATGTCAGTACAGTCATTTAGGCAGTACACCTGAGTGTACCAGAACCTGTCACGATTGTTGTGTTCCCTCGGAAAAAAAAAGTCTCGTCGATAAAACAAAAACATACTTTGGAAAAGAAAATTAAAAACACCACCCACCTTGCAATTTCCATGCTTTTCTTTGTTCTTCTTTGGCAATCTGTTCCATGTCTTTGTCGTATATATAGTCTTGGCACACAAAGCAATATATTCCCCCGTACAAAAGGTCTATAGCTGAATGAGTAGAGAGAGAAAGACAGAGGACCTATTAGAGACCTTTCAGAAAAGCTGACGCATAAGGCTTTTCTTGACAGAAACTCCATATCTACTCTTATGCACTGTAAATATGGATGAGGTATTAAGGAAACATCCCAAGCATTGCTCTGTGCAGCAAATCTACTCCCCTGATGGGAATAATAATTGGAAAGCAGCACAGGATATATCCATCTTTGCTTTAACTACAATATTGTGTCCTCTGTGAAATGTCAAAGTGGTTCAGTCTCATCATGGTATAAATATGAGCGCTGCAATAGCCTGTAGGTCATGTGTGCTTGTTGATAAACATAATTTGTATACCTATCTGCTCTTTAGTACTCAAAAATTGTGAATGAGGTATATTAATTATGAATAATTGCTCTTTAATAAGGTAGGAATGATTGTGTTTAAAGCTCATTCAGTGGAATCCCTTCATTTCCCAAACCCTGCAGCAGCAATACCCGTTTCTCAGTTCCCATGGCAACCTGATGATAGTGGGTTTCATGCAGACACACGAAAATGTTTGCAGGTGGAGTAAAGCAGTGGGCACCTGCTTCTATTTGTGACACGACACTAATGCACAGCCTGGCAAAACTTGCCGACAGGTACTTGGACTATGATGCTTTTAGTGGCTTTAAGAGCCACAGCGGGAATAGGACCCGGATGTTCAAGGCTATTTTCAGTTACTTTGAGAGACAGAAGTCTTTTTGTATACTGCAGTCAAACTGGTGGTTCAGCACAGACGGACACAAAATTTACAAGAACACATCAAACCAAAATTGACCTGACTCAGCTGCTTTTGCACTCGGTCATTTTAGCAACTTTGTTAAAGAAACCAGGATCCAAATGGCATTAACATTAGATTTCTGCATGCTTGTCTTGTAACACACAGCATCTGAAGGAGTTAAATATCAGTTTCAAGAAAATTTTCCAAGGAATTATGTACAAAAGACTAATTAAAGAAGCATGTGGCCAGTACTCTTATGCGCTGCATTTCATGCCAAAGACAGAGGAAAACAAGCATGCTTGTGGCTTTACCAAAAAAACACTCCATTTTGTTGAAAACTGAGCTATAGCTTTGCTTCACGATTCAAACATTATGATTATGTCTATCGAAAGCTTCTCAATACACAAACACTTTCTACTAGAACAAAGTATGAGGAAAAAAATGTGTGAATAAGTCTGTCCCTGAAAAAAAAAAAACAATGTTGCTTAAAACAGTATTCAGATGACGTGCAGAATAGAGAGAAACTGGATGAGAAAATGCGTGTATGTTGCGCACACACAGATAATCCAAAAACATAGCAGGCCTTCAGGTAACCATGGAAACCAGCACAGGAAAGAGAAAGAACACCGAGATCAAGCCTGACAAGCGTAAGCCGATAAAACAGCTTTGGCAATAAAAGGGAAAAACAAAACGCAATATAAATAAAATCCCAACCACGAAGATACAAATAGAAGCTGTAAGGAGGGCGAACGTAAAGGCAGCCGATTCAGCCTTAATTACTCTCGATCTTGTCTTTGGAGAATAATCACAGTTTTGCTCCTCAGGAGCAGAGCGTTCATTCACAGATATCCCTTGTACAGAAGCGATCCTAATTAAATGTTCAATCAAACTCCAAGGGGAACTCGACACACACAGGGGAATGTGTTGAACTCTGTGTTAAGACTGACTGAAGGCCTTATTGGCAAGACCTGGAGTGCAACAAATTAACGTAAATCAGTTGCGAATAGTGAAAATTTGGGTATTAGATTGGTGAGGGGATGCCTGGATGACTATTTGGCCAACTATTTTAAAGGGTATTTAGCTTTTGATGGCCTTTTTATGACTAAACTTATTCCAATGTAAATAATTTAAGACATTATCATCCACCACCGTCATATTCTTTATACATTATAAGAACACTTAAACTTTGAGGCTTGATCAAGAGTTTTGGGGTCAAATAAGTGCACTTTACGCTACATAAAAAGCTTTAAAAAAAACAGCAAACTACACAATTTATATTGAATTATAATAAAATGCTACAAGTTAAACCTCTACTAACTATTCACATCACTGATTAACTAACAACACGAGGACCTGTTCTTAGTTACAAGGAATCTGGATTTAAAGGTGACATCCTTGACTATTGACATTAAATGCACACCCAATATTAACACACTGTTTGTCAATACAGCCATGTTCTAATCTCCAAAGCTCAAACAGTGTGTCAATTTTAGCTCCTCCATTGACTGTTTGATGCATCTGTAACAACAGCTGCCAATTTTGCTTTAAAAAATGCCTGTAGACTTCTTTACAAACAATAAAAGGAACTGTATATACTCGAACACAGTCTACACTGTCCAACAAAAAAAACGTGGCCTAGTTTTAAGCATAAAAACTTTATTCTGGAAACAAAGCTGACGTCAGAGTAGCAGTCCATAAAAGTGTATGCTGTTGTTCAAACATGTTTGTTGTTCAAAGTTAAAAAAAAAATGTACCTACAAAGGGATTACTTTCATTCAAAATTCATTACCTTTAAAAGTTTCTCAAAACTAGTTGAGAACAAGCTTGATATTTTGCATGTTTGTAGGCAGCCTTTTGTCTTTTAATTCACAAAAGGAAATCCTGAGTGAAATTCAAATTTTTTGGGTATTTCCAAACTACCTTTGTGAAACAGGTAGGCAATGTACAGTAAGTCACCACTGGAAAGACACACTGTAAATCACACATTCACGTAAAGTCAAAGACTATTATTCCCTCGCATGCAGTAATTAGTCACATACCCGTCTGTTCGCGCCTTATTTGTTTGTTTGTTGTTGGAGGGTGGCACCCCTCCTCATTAAAACAGAGGGGATAATTACACACCACTAAAGCTCTCAGGAGCTGGTAGAAATCCAAAACACCCATCCAAACATCCTAAGCCAGATTTGTGCTGTTACTGCCTCTTGTTTAGTATGAGGTAGTAAGAGTATGTTCAGAAAAAACATCTTTGCTTTTAGGAGCAGCCAACTCATGTTTTTATGCTTATCAGAGCTAGACGATGTAAGTAAATAGAAATCTCTCTTAATATTTAAGAACGAGCGCTAAAAGGAAAATCAGCATTTTGACCAAGCAGGCATTACACCCAACCAGACTTTAAATGTTTAATACAAGTAAAAATTTTTGGTAGAAAATGGAAATTGTTTTTCACAATTTGTTTTACAAAAAAAAATTGCCGGAGCATGACTTTCACACAATAAAGAAAAAATATCTAAAGCATTAGGGCTTTTCACATTTGAAATAATTAACCGTAAGTTATTTTGAACCTGGGTTATTTTGAACCTGGGTTAAAGGAATACAAGCTTATCCATTTCATATTTTACACTACTCATACTTTTCCAGGGGTTAAGTAATAACCTAGGGTATTGAAAATATGATGTTTCACATTATACATTACAAATCCTTGGGTTAACGTTTTGTATATTTGCGGTGTCAACAGTCATGCGCTCAACTGATTTAAATTAACTGCTGGGGAAAAAGTTTGCCACGCTGAGACGTGTTTTACTCCAATCATAGATGTTTTCTATCACCATTTAACATTACTGTTTTACTTTAAGAGCAAGGGTTCAGAGCATAGTTTCATAACCCCCAAGTAAGATGTGGTGATAACCCCACTTCTAAATTACATGTGTGAAATAGTCCTCTGCTTGGGGTTAAATACAGGGTACAAAACAAAGATAACCCAGAGTTACACAGTGTAAAAAGCTGCATTTATAGGTGTTTAAGTAAGCAAGTAAATTTGCCTAATTCAAAGAAATGAATCAAACTATAATTGTATAGCACCAACAAAACCCACAGTAAATTTTCTATATATTTCTCAGCCATACACCTAAAGGGAAAGGTTTTTTTTAGGTTTCAAACAGATGACTTTCACCTTTAATGAAAGGATTCATGGCTCTTAATATGACATGCTCAAACAAGCTCGATATTTCTGAAGTTGAAGAGATCGTGTATACCTTTCCACAAAGCTTTGAATGATGTGTTCTGATTATGTTACTTTGATCTGTGTTTTTATAATACCCGTGATTTGGTGTTTTGCACATGGCGTGTATGTATTTTGAGGACTTGTGCTCATGTGTTCTATTTTCTACTAATGACGTCCATCTCTGTGGGTGTTTGTCCTACCTTAAATGCTTGGAAACAGAAACGTGGATTGTTAAGATTAAACTGGATTCTTTGTGAAAAAGAGTTGTGTGTTTCTTACCTAGGTTGTGTCTCTTGTTTTTGGCGTGCTCGTGGATATGTTTCTTGCTGAAACAGCCGAAGAATACACAATGAAGACAGGAGTGAAGTCGATTTAAATGGGCTCCACACATGTGACATATACATGACTTCGCCTAGAAATGTTACAAAAAGAGAAAAAGATACAGGTGTTAAACACTGTCTGTGGGTGAATGAACTCCAAATTTAAAAAAACATTGCGTGTCTCAAGCAGGGGTCTTAAAGTGCACCCGATTTTTTTTTCCAATTCTGGCTTACACAATAAAATTATGCATGTGCATAAACAATAAAATTACTTCTATCTGTAAAACTGATTCTATTTAAAATCAGTTTCCCTTAATTTTCTATTAGACTTGCAGTTTAACCACTGTGGCGTCTACCTGCATTTAAATCGGACACCGTATGCCGTCATCTGCGTGCTGAATTTGAGCTTTACAGGTTTAACAACTTTCGACAGCTTTAAAGAGCAGTTTAGATATGAGAATGCACTTTATTTACATGCAGATCAGAAGCAATGGTTATCATGTCATAGACACTACAAGTACACATTAAATGACCAATTTTCTGGACTTTTTACAAGCCTGTTTTTTTATGGCATAGTGGTACTACTGTTTAGAATGAAAGGTGACCAGGATTCAATTTTTTAACAAAGATATTTGCTCTGTGATCTTGCAAATGTTGCACTAGAAAATGCTTTTATGTGGTAAAATGTATACACAAGTTTTTTTTAACACAATTTCAAAGCTGTAGAAATAAAGAAAAATCTGCATAAACAAAAATCTGTCCTAAACTTATCCCAAGATCCCATAATTTGACATTTGGTTGTTAAAGAGATGGGAATAACTCTTTCTACTTTGAAAAACAAAATAAGTAATTTTGAGAATTGTCCCGAATTTAATGAACGTCAATGTGGGCCAATGTTGTTTTGTTACCGGCATTCTTCAAAACATGTTCTTTTGCAAGAGAAAGTGACAGAGGTTTTGAACAAAGAACTATCCCTTTAAATAATGTGGAATTGGTCTCAAGTCGGAATTAGATCAATATACGGTTTCAGTGTTTAACATTCTTCTCTGCTTTTACCTTCAGAATAGCTATTTTTGTACAGACCCCATTTTCAGCTTCACATCTTGCCCTTGCACTACTCCCCAGTGACATACCACCATACAGACAACTAAGAATCACTATTCTACTCGAGAGGGGTGTGAGATAACTAAACATCAGGTGATATGTGAACAGAACTGGAGCATTACTGGAAATGGAACTGGTGGAAAATGCTAATCAGACCAGTATTGACACAAAAAAACTCCTAATCAGACCAGTATTGGAACTGGTGGAAAATGCTAATCAGACCAGTATTGACACAAAAAAAAAACAGAAAGAAGTCCTAATAAATGCAGTAAATGTGCTTGATGACCCTGGAGATGTGACAGGAGACAGAAGAAGAAGAGAAAGGCCTTGTTTTGTCTTCATCAGTGCAATCTGGCCTAAGGCATTGTGAGAGAAGGCCGTTGGGTAAGGTGAACTTGGCAGGCAAACACATGACACAGTGTACAAATACACATATGTACACATAAAACATACTTGTTGGACTTATAGATTTTTACTTATATGTTTAGTCTATTAACATACAATCTTTACAAACATAACATTTATGAATTTTGAAGCCAAAAAGCATTCTGTGAGACTGCAGCCCATGCTGAATGGAACAGACGCATGTCACTTCATAACCGGAGCATCTGTTGTCCAACTGAACTATATTTTTAAAATGATTATAGGCGGTGGGCAAGTAACATAATCAGTGGACACATCAGTTGCACACCGTGTAACACTGGGACATCCCTTGTGCACATGTGTTATTTTAGATTAATATACACAGTGACGTTTAATGTCCCCGACCTATTTGGTCCCATTTCGAAAAGAAAAATCACTGGTGGGGCATAGAGTGCTGCAGGGATGACGTAGTTTTGTAGGCACAAAAAAGGTGGTTGCTAACTAGTTGCTAAATGGGACCACAATGAGGTCAGTGACAATAAACCTCATATAAAAAAAACATCTAAAAAATATATATTTTTGTTGTTGCTCTTTGCAATAATCCAAAAGCTAATAAAAAAAAACTATAGGCTTTTTGTCGAGGGAACCAGTGAGGCACCAACTTTTGGGTAAGCACACAAAAACATGTTATCCCTGCGGCGCTCCATTACCGATATGTTTTGTGTCACTGAATAAAACGTGACAATATTAAGAGCCTGTATTAACCACAGATCTCATATCAGACATTTAACCAAAAACCCATTAAAAACATAAACCCATTCAAAAAAAAATTTATTCGGCACGATAGAATTGGAAGTGACCAAATGCGAACCGGTTTCTGAGTTTTAACTACAGAAAATACATCATCTCTAGGGCTCTCTATTTTAAACATTTCTCTTGGGTCATTATTTTATAGAACTACCACAAGTTAAGATCTTTTTAAAGATAAAACAAGTCTGAAAACAACTCGCTGAATCAAACGAAGGCATGGAAGAACAAAATTGCATACACTACAATTTAAAATGTTGGTTGCATGTTGCATACTTTCACATACTATTTGTAAGGCAGTAGGCAGTACACATTACATACTGCATTAAAGGTATAGTTCACCCCCCCCCACAAAAATATTGTTTATTATTTACTCACCCTCATGTCATGTCAAACCTGTATAACTTTCTTGCTTTAGCAGAACACAGAAGAAGATATTTTGCAAAACGCTGGTCACCGGCACCCATTCACTTTCATAGAATGGACACAAGGTACAATGGAAGTCAATGGGTGCCAGTAACCAGCGTTTTACAATCTTCTTTTGTGTTCCACAAAAGAAATAATCATATATAGGGTTTGAATGACATAAGGGTGAACAAATTATGACATAATTTTTATTTTTGAGTGAACTATCCCTTTAATACAGTAAGGCTGCTATCTCTCAATTCTCCTGATCTTATTCTACAAATTTCATTTCAGTTTTTTCCTTTTGTCTTTAACCACGAATCCCTTTCTACATCTTCGAACATCTCAAACCCTCTCATCTCCACTTTCCTTCTCTCCCTGTTCTTTCCACCTGCCCACACAGAAAGCAGCTCCATTCTGTCAGCAGTCTTTCTTGCTCTCTTCTGTTGGTGTGAACGTTCTATCGGAAGATGCATCAATGTGAATTTAGATGAGGAAACTGATAAACAAGACGAAACAGATTTGCTTCTTCCTACAAGGCTCACTACAGGTTCTGCTGCTATCTGACAGTTATATGCATTCACTAATGTATAAACAAAAATGAAAGAATTCTAGGCTTAGAGGAGCAATAGGATAACAAACAGCCCTGCAAACAGACCATGTTCTGAAAAGGCTAAATAATTGCAACCAACAATGCTGCGAGACCCTCCTCAATGAAGCAACAATGGATTTCGCCATTGCCCCACTAACAAAATCAAGCATTGCTCAAACACTTAAAAGTAAATGGAAACCAAGTCTCCATCCTTCCTAAAACGGAGATCATTGAATGTCTAACTTGTCTGTGGGGCAGATGACATCCGCTTCTAATCAAAGAAAGAGAAGGGTTTCTCTGTTAGCCACAGCAGCATGCTATTGAAATGACGTAGTGATGCTGATTCAATAAAGCAGACATCAAAAGACAAGAAGACTACAGCCCCTGATCTTACCATCACTGGACTGATCCAGTGTGACCTTCACCAAAAAGCAACACTGTCGTCCTATCAAACAGGAATGTGCAGTTGTTCCTCAATCATTCGACAGATAACGGAACTGTTTTTTGGAGGGGTAGGTTGGACAACAAGTCCAGTTTCTCTTGTGCATTCAGAACAAACCTAGTTTGACAGAGGATGTTGGATACTTGACACTAAGGGTCAACAACCACAGTACGCCTATACAAACCAGCACCGCACTGCCAATCATATTGGTTCTCACAGTTTCTGCAGCAACCAAACATCCAATCATTGGCTTGCTGCTGTGTTTCCAAGATCACAAGTGGTGTAGTAGGAGGCATGTGGGTGATGAGAAGAACCAAGGGAAGCGAGAGACATAAAAGAGGAGAAACAAAAAAAAGGCACTGATGATAAAGGATGGATGACAGTTCAAACATATGCAGATGAGGTATATAAACGCTTCTGAGCAGGCTTGACTGTGATAGGCTTGCTACATGCTAAATAAATGATATAAGCTGAGAGGGCGAGCAGAGAGAGAGAGCGAGAGAGAGAGAGAGAGACTGATGCTAAACAGCTAAAGGCAGCTCCACCATGCAGTTAGTGAAGGAGGCTTGTCACCCAAAGTACACTATAATGGGAACAACATTCACATTCACGTGGATCATTACTGCTCTTTATCCACAGTCCTTCCTTTTTCTTCAATAAAAAAAATTTGCTATTTTGTTTGGACCATCTTCATTTATCATCTTTGGTAACCTTGAACATATTCTTGAACAACAAAGCCCACCTGAAATAAATACAAATAAAGATTGTCTGATCATTTGTTGATCAAGAAAAATGCTGTTTAAGCATTTGTAGGGTTATAAATTATGAATAACTACTTAATCATATAACTACTTTTTGTTCTGATTTAAACATCCCTGTGCCTTCAGAAACTCATCGGTGGCCTGCCGTTGAATGCCACAGGCCATCTCGCACCTCTGTAAATATCTGCTGAAGCGACAGACTAAAGATATGGGACTATAAACTTAATGCATATCTTTCCAAGGCATGAATCAATATGACAAACGGTCCACGGTTGAATAAATTATTGATAGTGAGCAGGAAGTCCATTACATGCAGAATAGATGTGGCACGACTAGGCTACAAAAATGGTTTTTAATGGTTAATGAAGACCATGCTAGTAATTGGACAAGCTTTATTGCATGCTGGTGTTAATGACCAACTGATCAACTTTCTATGGTTGACCATTGTGCCATTTTTCACAGAAAGCAAATTTCTTGGCCTGAAACAAATGGCAATTCTAATAGTGATGTTCTTGTGCGCATAAAATGTTGTGAGCATAAAATGTTCATAAGTATCACTTAACGGATTATGTCTTTATGGATGTGCTTTTGTTTAAGTATGTTTAAATGCCCTGTTTTTAAAATAATAATAATTATTAATGTGATCAGGTCACAAAGACAGATGTTACAAGGACAGTTCATCCAAAAATAAAACTTCTTTCATCATTTACTCACCCTTGTGTCATTCCCAACGTATGACTTTCTTTTTTCTGCACAACAAAGATCATATTTTGAAGAACATTGGTAACCATTGATTTACATCTTATGGACCCAAAAATCACTGAAACATTCCTCAAAATATCTTTCTTTTTTGTTTTACATAAAAAATGAGTCATATACTGGTTGAGACATGAGAGTTAAAAAAAATCATGAAAGATTTTGGGGTTTTTTTTGTTCTTGTTTTGGCTTAACTCTCCCTCTAGTAGTTGTAGACAGACACAGAATAGACACAGTTAGTCTTGGGTTAATAAAAACACATAAAATATAAAAACCTCTGAATTCTACTCATCTACTATGAAATGAATAATCTAGTTGTCTAAACACAGAACAAGCATGTTCTTCATGAAATTCATAATGCCAGCTATGCAGAGTCCATTATGTTCAATGCTTAATGTAATGGGAAGCGGGCACAAATAGATCTCCAAAACATCTGTAGATGGAGTCAAACAAAAATCCATCCACTCTCCTGTTTGTCCTCATAAAGCGTGTTTTGAAAAAGACAAATTACCAATCACAACTTAATTAGTGTGGCTCTCATGGTCAATGTGTTTGTTTTCTCATCTCCTCCCTTTCTCTGATCTGTGTATTTACCTTAATTGTGGTAACCATAGCAACGAGGACCTACTGCGGCAGGGTCTCACTAGAAATAGGCGTGTTTAATGTACAACCTGTTCTGTCACAGCTGGAACAAAGTTGCAGACTGGAACAGCTTGGATATAACTGCACATAAGCAATGCACATGGTTTAACAGGTCCCATATTTATAGTAGGTAAATGGTACTGAGAACTCAATAATTCAACAAACACTGCAAAGCAAACATCTGTAATATTCCATGGTGTTATTTAACAAGACTATAAACATTACTCACCGGTGCCAACTCACAATACTACACAATTAGACATGATACCATGAAATCCATCCACACAGGTAATCTGAACCAATTCATTGCGAGTCCCCTATGAATTTACCATTCTTAAAAGATAAGTATATTGGCTAGTTTCACATAGCCTGACTTTAGAGAACCAGCATATAATTGCATGTGACATGACCAAACACTGCATTTGGTTTAAAATGCTGTTAAGATCAACTGAACATAAATCGAAAACTAAATTTTCAAATTAGGGCTGTGACAGTATCCATGACAACCGTGCCATTGAAGTGGTGATGTGTATGTCGCACACAATGACAAGTACAAAGATTTGAGTAAGAAAGGGAATAAATCGATTGTTCAGTCTGGCATCAACGCACCTCTGGTTTTGGGTCAAAACGGTCAATCAGATGCCAAAGGCAAACAACAAAAAATGCTAATATACACACCTGCCCACACAGTAGGGGTGGGAATCTTTAGGTACTACGCGATCCGATCCGATTCCGATTCTGGGACTCACGATGCGATTCCAAAACAATTCTTCATATAATTTTTATGCTTTAGTTTTTATGCTTTTTGTTTATAGTTAGAATCTCTCTGACAGTATTCCCATCTTGAAGTTTAATTTTAGTGAAGTTTGATTAACTAATTTCGGGAGGAGCACGCGCAGATAATTGAACCGGCCAATTCATCATTAGTAATCACAGCGTCTGCCCTATCAATGCAAGAGAGAACCTCTATAAAATAATCAAGCAGCCTTACCTTCGTTCTCTTTAGCGTTTCGGCATCCCTCCTCCACCCCTACGCCTCAACGTTACCTTCCGTGGGGGGGCAGCGCTCTGGGTTCGGGGAAGAGCCGAGCTAGGAGCCCTCCCCGGACAGGGGGGGAGCGCTCCGGGTTCAGGAAGAACTGCCGAGCTCGGGGCCCTCCCCCGGACAGCACGCCAAATACGCATAACTATTACGCTTGCTTATTATCTGTAAAGGCGAACTCGTGAATTGCTTTTATTTTAACAAAGTTATATTCAGGATGAACAAGTTCTGACATAGAATCGATTCTGAATCTTTGAGAATCGATTCAGAATCGTTAGAGAAAGAATCCCGATGCATCGATTTTTTTCTCCCACCCCTACCACACAGGTGGTAAAAGTACCAAAAAACGCTAATCTTAACATTTATCCACAATAAGGAATTCCAGAAGGTCAGACAGCGATTCACTTTTTATAAATTATTTAAAAATTGGTGTCAGAGATTCCGTGGAGTAGGACACTGTAGTGTACACAGCGAGTTGTTAAACGTTTAGCCAATGTGGTAATTGTGACCCTTACAGCCCCATCTGTAATACATAACACAAAAAACTAGAAATAAATAGTGCAACAGTGTCTGAACAGTTTTTCAGAAGAATGGTCATACAGAAAACAAGAGAAAATCTGATAAATGTTTTTTTTAAAATGAAACCGTGTAACTGAAAGTGTATTAAAAATCTCCAACCCCCCCCAAGTCCCAAAAGTTGCATTGCAGTCAGACAGTCATACTGAAGCTTGTTTTTTTTTCCAAGTGCCAGTTTTCTGTAAAGTATACATCAAACGGTCAGCGATCAGAATGCGGTTGGCTCATGGGGTGCCGTCCAAGACCTTGCACTAGAGCATCATTTCTCTAAAGTCCTTCAGAACATATCTGTGTTGTTCTGCAGCAAGGTGCAGCCCACAAGAACAGTACTGGCAAAATGCCTCTCTGAGCATTTACTGAACTCCTCATATGCCTGTTGTCTCTTCTTGGGAGATGGAGAGATCAATTCAGTTCCTTACACACCAGGGGCTTTTGGACCATGATGTCCTCCTCCAGTGGTACATTTCTAAAACGGTTGTATGTGTTGATGTGACCTGATGTTATTAGGTAAATTATTTCTTTGTAAGATATCCGTTTTAAATTTTATTTCATCTGAGCATGCACTAAAACATGATACCGAATAAATAGCAAACCGAGTAGATAAAAACTGTATAAAAATGTAAGGCTGAAAACGATGGGTGTGCCTTATGTGTCAGATACAGTATGTTTAGTCCAACGTAAATTCAGGTTATCTCTAAACAATAAAGAGATTTAGTGCCACAGTACTCCAACCACACCTCACAAAACCCATCCATTAATACCTTATAAGAGGTGTTCGTTCAAAGTACTGCACCCAAGTAATAAAAACATTTGTTGCTGGTATATCACAGAAAAGGAATCATTTAATGTGATTTAATTGCAAACGTAACATTTTTAATACAACACTTGTGAACTAAAGATGAATAAAATGAAAATTAAGAAAACTCTGGGCCAGATCACTCCTAAAATTCCGTTGACCTCAATAGTGTTGATGAGTCACTAAATCCTGAATGAATAAAGTATTGAATAACAAAATTAGATTCATCCTACATTAATAAACGACACATTAGTAAAAAAACCCATTAAACAATCAAAAATTCCCATAATGAATTCCTGCCAACCGTGGAGCTTGTTATTTTCATTAGAGATGTGACCGTAATACCCACCCTAAGAAAGTACACAAAATACAGTCGTATATAAGCGGGCGTTAAATTCACAGCGTTTTTCACGTTGTGTTTACAATAACCCTTTGTTTTTCAACCAGAGACCGGTTAAGTGAGGATATGTAGCGATTAAACTGTCCTTGTGACGCCGCGAGCTTTACCATCATTGACGTATCCCTGCATCATTCAACTCGAGCGTCAACGATGCTGATATCGCGCGAGGGCCGCGTGCTGCTCAACACATAAAGAGACAGTGCGGCTAAAAGACATTTATAACAACATCAGTTTTATAATAATGCGAGTATTGAAACGCATCATTACACATCGTCTGTAACCTGTTTATGCCCCTGTTCACAGAGAGATGCGATTATAAACAGTGAAACTGAAAGCTCCGTTTGAGCATTGGGCAAAGGCCTGGCAAATCCAGTATTTGCACCAGAAAATGTGTCGGTAAGATACAGAGTGAGTGTTGCGTGAATGCCATGCATTCATTCATATTTCCTGGCATCTTTGTCATGGCATTACGTATTTTACTAATACGTAGACTGAACTGCTTATTAGTTGCCTAAAGCAACTACAACGTTGGCAGCCAAATAACATTTTTAGATACCCACATCCAGCCCTGTACAACGAATGCATAAGGAGTCTGCGCAGGCCAGCCAATGCATCCACTTGTGTTCACACAGGCTAGCAATGAAACCTGGAACCATAGCCTTGGTGAAAATAAATAAAATAAAATGAAATAAAACAAAAACACGTTAGCACTGCGAGTTACACGTCCACTTGTGTGTTACAAACTAGTGCGACTTGGCATCGAAAAGGATGGGCCGATGCAGTGCACCGTTGGGCTCTGATGTATTTTATTTACCTTGCGTTTCCTGGTTTCAGCAGAGCCACTCCACACAAAGCACTGGTATATGACCCGCAGATTCTGCTTCCAGTTCTCCACTTTAAAACTGTTCACATGGGAGCACCCGACCGGACTCATGACAGAAACCACATTCGAGTTTCTATGTATTTCAGCGATGAAATATGCTCAACTTAAGTCACGAGGAGAATTATCCACCAATTGTTCCGTTTTGCCAGGCAATGCAGCGAGCCACGACAGGGTCGAAGATGCGTGCGTTACACATGCGGAGACCTTTTCTCAATATCCTTGCTCCATAAATATGTCATCCTTGATGATATTTCAACATGCAAGCTTCTAGTATAACTGAGCACACTTTGATATTGTATTTTCCAAGTCGGCTGTTTTAATGGACGGCAATGGAATTCAACTGAACACCGTGGGCGACGCAATCCTGGCCATATTAAATGCGGATTGGCGGATGGCGTATTGCTCGCGGCTTTGATTGGCTGCCAAGTCTGCCATTTCCGTTCAATTCCCGCCTCCTATTCAGAAACGCGCGATCTTATAGGTAAACGAAACCGCTCGTCTTGGTTCAAAGACGCGTATTCAACTTGAATGTATGTGATTGGCTGCGGTAGCAGTATGAGTCGGTACTTCATGCTGGTTATGTCATTCAAGCAAAAAACAGCGTACACATGCCTACCTGCATTGAAGTTGTGAAATTGAAATTCGGTGTTGTCATGAGTATGACAAGCGGTGTTTATTCACGTCTCCTCATCTGGGCTTTGTTAAAGTATTTTATTATGTATTATCGAGAAACCTGCTTGCTTATTCTTAATACATATTTTTTACAAAAACAAATAACATTTTGCAACTGCAAATCCTATCCTATACATAACCATTAATTGTGTTTACTCGTGTTAAGAACGTATTTTACCCCAAATCATGCGTAAATGAATACTAAAGTATTATTTGCTTGAAGAAAACAAACCCTACTGCTAGTACCGCAACTGGGCTAAAAAATAAACAAAAATGAACGTATGACAAATGTTGTAAATAAACAATTAATACATAATATAATCAACTAGAAGAATATGAAGACTATTTTGACTACAACAGTGCCCATTTTTATAATATGCTTTTGTTTTGGGTATAAATATGACCTGAGCATCTTTTCAGATTTCTTGTAAAATAGTAGTGCTATTTTTTTTTTTACATAGGGTGAGGTATGTATGGTTTAGACCACAACATGAGAGACCTCTAGAGGACTAAAACAACAGCACTTCTGGCACCTTATAAATACCCCAGTGCTGTAGAACATTAGCTTGATTATTCTGCTAATACATCACCTGAAGAAAAACGCCGAGGAGGATAAACATCAATGCACCAAACAGAGAATCTGATTATACAATCTGCAGATGTTAAAACAACAGACTTCTGTATTTTACAGCAGTGAAAGTGTTGACTTCATCTGTTGATATCAAAACTACATCTGTCAAAAACAGGTTGGGAGATATGCCTCTATGCATCCAACTGCCCATCATTCCTTTCTGTAGTGTTAAAATGACAATAAGTATCCAAATATAATTTGAACAAAGTCCAGAATCTTTATTTGTATGACCATAAATGATGCAGTGGCATTTCAACCAAGCATTGATAAATAAAACACTGACAAAATGAGTTATTTAGGGTGCACTGTGACAAAACAAGAAACGTCAAGTCCACACATTTATGATTCCTTCAATATAGTCCATATTCGACAGAACTGATTTTGCTCTCATGAAGGATTTCCAGCTTTGGGAGGAGGGAAGGAGGAAGGGTTAAGCAGTGATCCACCCAATCTCCTCAAGAGTAGCTTGACGTCTTGCTGCCAACATCATCCTCTTGCGTTCCCATACTCTAATAGGTGAGAAAGAAACAGAGGAAAATACTAAACACAATAGGAAACCAAAATCTGATTGTCCTCTATGAAGATTTGAAATATGGCCATTTCCAGATCTCCTCATTAGAACCTGGGCTTAAGATTTTTTTTAAACTATGACGTACCTTCTGCACAAACTGGGGGTTTACAGTGATTTCTTGATCCATAGACTTTAGTTTCTCATCCAACTCTATACATTTCAGCATCTGTATAAGGGTGAAAGACAGACAACATTGAGAAAGAAGTGAACAACCTACGCAACAACATATGTACCACAGTTGGCAGCGCTATTGAAATATGGGATCTTAATGACTCTGTAAAACAAATGATGCAAAACAAATCAGTGCACACCTATGGTAATGCCTATTTTTCTTTTATTATTTTCTTTTTTTTTACTTGTTTATTAGTTTGGCTAGTGGAAGTCTACCGGAAGTAAAATTTGGGCCAGGTAATATCATTTGTTTTAATTTGACTATAAATTAGAATTAATAAAAAAAAACTAAACTTAAATATAATTACAAACCTCTTGGTCAATTTTGTGGAGCATTGCTGGGTTGTTGTATTTCTCAGGATTATCATGGAAACAGACCATCCCGTCTTTCTGGTTGATACTTGCATAAATCTCTCCATCCTCAATCTGGGAGAGATGGGAAAAACACTTCAAAAACAAACAGAACCTCTCTGTCTTGTGTAGTGTTACACAAAACTACAATTGAAAAATTGATTGATTAATTTACGGTAGGAACATTTTAGTCACCAAAAAAGTAGTCAGTGGTGCATTCAAAAAATCTGACAAAAATATATGTATAACAGATGTGATAAGAAGAGCTGTGTGCAATTGTAAGACTGGCTTCCTACCATATGTAGGACGTATTTCTCGGCTTCTTGAGGGCCAGAGAGCTGAACTCGACTTGCCATGTCTTGTAAGGATAACGTCAAGAACGTCTGTCAACCCCAAAAACAAAGATATTGTTGTATCCTTTTAAACATGATGAGCACAGTATCATGGTCCATAACGAATGGTTACACCCTTGTACTGGCTAAAACACATTACAACCATGCAATCAATACAAACTTGCAAGATAGAAAATGAAAGAATTAGCTTTTAAACAGGCTGTGACGGAAACGGGAAAATATTCCCCCATTACAGTCACAGTCTCTATAAAAGCTAGATCTGCTGACCTTCGTTAGCCTCTGAATGTTTTTCTTGTAGAGAGATGACAGGCATTGTTTGACTAGGCCGGTGTTGTTGTCCCGTGTAAATGTCTCGCTGTGTTTGTTGACCAGATTGCGGAGCTCTGCTGGGTTATTGGTGGCGTACACCTGAGCCAGCTCGTGGTAAGCATTACTGAGGGGCTTTAAACATAAACACACAGAAAAAATGACCAGCCTAACCTTTAACATGCTTTCCTCAATCCGAACCAAGGAGAAACATGCCCCATTTTCATGTTGTGGCTCACCTTGATAAATCGCCCTACAATCTGTGATGTGTATTTGGGTAGCTGCTGTACTTTGCCATGAAGTATGAGTGACACCAGAATGTATTTCTTGTACGCTTCTAACATGATGTGACTGACAGCCATTGCTGGAGTGGTTATTGCCTAAAGAAAGGGAAAAATTATTTAATGCCAGTAAATGTTTTTTTTTTTACAAAAAAGTCATTGCTGTTAGTTTCATGTGGAGTGGGAAGCAAGGAAGGATGATACATTGCATATTTACTAAATAATCAGGACACTTGTGATAAAAATACAAACATATTCAAACTGCCTTAAAACATACCTGTTCAAAAAAATACAGTGCCCGTTCAAAGTTCTTCAGACCAGTGTAGATCATACCCCCATAGTAGTAATAACATAAAAAGTGCTTTGCATCATACGCTCCATTCTCCTTACAAATATCCATCATGTCCAACTCCAGGAACTGTACTGCAGGTTTGAAGCACTTAGCTAAGAGGCATAACTGTAAAAACAGCATTATAACATTAGTTACATAATAAACATAAGCTATTAAAGTCTGTGTAAATAAACTCACTGCAGAAATAAGAGAAATAAGAGTTGTCAGGAATGTAAAAATTACTCTAAAACAGCCACTCGATTAAGTTTAACTTCATGTCGGTTAGGATGCTGCCATATAAAGCAGCAGAATGTCTATGGCGTAGTAGACAGCAAGGCACTTCTTTTGACTAAATAATTTAGAATCAATCAACTTAAAGATCATACTGTCATCCAGCTGTTTCTTTTCCTGACTCACCTGACACAGGTCTGCATGAACTGAGGTAAGCTGATTTGTGTTCATCTGCATTTTGTCTATAGCCTGTTTGACTATACTTATTCCACGCAATGGCTGTGGAAAAAAAGAAAAACTTCATGTCTCTTTTGTCGTTCAAAGCAAAGCAAAACGCAATTCGTAAAATTTTAAAAATCAGTTAATATCAGTAAGTACATAAGTACATAAAAATCATTGAAACCTTAGCCCAATTTGCAACTGTAAGCTTATAATAATAATTTGTAATTTATGTCTTGGGGGTTATGACCTGAGGTTAAGATTACACAAAAAATGTCAAATGACTTCGATCCACGTATAAAAAAAATTAAGATTTTGATAGAGATGATAATTAGAGCAGCTAAAACTTCCATGTACACTAGAGATGAACTTGCCTGTTTTCTTTCTACAAGGGCATTTGTCAACTGGTGGCAGAGACCTGCAACTGTGAAGAAAAAAATAGCAACATAAACACATAAAGGAAGTTTAAACTCTTCTATTAACAGACGTATTTTGCTGTTTTATATACATGTATCTGTCGCATATCGGATGTGTTCTCCATTGCAGGTGCTGATGAAGAGCTGGACTTGGGAAAACAGAGTCTCAAAATCAGGGATGTTTGGCATGGAAAACTTCACAAACCTGCAATGCAGTTATAACAGTATTTTCAGATTAGCACAAAAATGAATTCTAAAGAAAAATCACATTATCAAACATCTCGAAATGTGGATCAACTAAAAAATGCCCATTGATAATTGTGGTACAAATACACAATAAGCAAACATTGTAAATACTAAAATTATATTAAAACGTATCTATTAATTTAAGACTATAAAAGAGACCATGTCATTTGACTATATTTGGGATTAATACATTGTTTATATATTTTAGCTCCATCAGAGCAGCAAGTCACTAACTTACAAAACAGCTAAAACACCAAGGGAGTGTTCTTGGATGTCCAAAGCTCCAAGAACAGTGTCCAAGTGGGAGAGATTCTTGGCCAGAAGCTCTCCACTTTTATTGATGAGTTCACATAGTTGGGTCATCTGACCTGTGGGCCAGAACACAGAAATATTAAGCACAGAAATACTAAAAAGCAACCAAAGTGCATGTGCAAATTGCAATCAATGTATTATTTTATTGATGTGGCAATGTTTTATATGCTGATGTCCACTTGTCCACCTGGGCATACAGTCTCTAGAGTAACCTAATGTTATGATGGTTCAGTATGACTGTGATCTCATAGAAAGCAGACCTGCGGATTAAATCTTTACTACTGCAAATAACACGTGACAAGTTAGATGTGACTGGGATCACAGCATCCCACTTTACTGCCACTTCTTTCATACACCATCCAATTTAATTTACAAATGACTCAGCTAACGTGACACGTCCAGTCATTGCACCATGCTAAAAACGTAGACGTTTAAGCAAAGACTATTCTGTCTGTCTAAATATCATAAAGCATTTAAAAGGCAAGAGTCGGATTCATTTACAATTTCAAAATACCATGTGTCACTGCAAGAAAAATAAACACTAGCATGCTATCAAGCTAACCTATTCTACTATTCGGGTTTTAGCATTAAGCTAGTTAGCCGATCTATTGCTTAGCCTGGTTTTACAGCGTGTTCATGAGCCGTGAAAACGGTCGTACCTTGAGCGGAAAGTTGCCGCACATTATTTACGAACTGCTCCAGAGCTGAAGCCATCGTTTTTCGCTTTTCTGAAGTTGTTTTTCATTCAAATATCAGAACCAGCTCTGCTGTATAGAAGGGACGGGCCCAGAGCCGCCAACTGCAACAAGATATCGCGAGATTTGAGTGACAGCTCAGATTCCACGAGAGTTCAGGAAAATAATTCAGCTGTTCTTTACACTGGAAAGCAAAGTTCACGGTACACATTATTTAAAATAATTTTGCGTTCACACAGACTCATTTTAAATGTTTCATTTTAAAACAAATCACAGCTTTGTGATTTGCACAATTTAAAGATGGACATGTAGCTTTAAATTAAATGAACTATGTTATTTCTTCCGGTGCGAGTGTGCTCGACAAAGATGCTCTCTGACCGGATAGAGAACCCAGGTCCAAAAAAGACGGGAGTATGTGCAATCTGACATAGTATTGTGAGGAAAAAAGATGAAAACAACTTAACATTTTAGTTTAAACGTGAATTTTAAAATGTAAAAAAATCACAGGTTTTAAGTGTCATTAAAACAGTTTTATGTCTACAGACATCTAGTATGTTTATAGACAACTCTAGGGGGCGAAATTGGGTTTGTTTTTGGATAATGCTTGTTACCGATGTCTGAGCGGGTTGTCTCTTTCTCTGTGAATGATCTTGGGCCGGGTAGGTTTCGGAACTGTTTACACTAGAATAACCACTCCACTAGTTTGCAGTGTGGTGTGACGTATATAAACAAGGTGACTAAAAAAAGAAACTGTCTGGTGTAATATTACTTATTTGATATTGGTTTCGTTCGGCCTAAACCGATAGTTCATCTTGTCACTGTTCGGGCATTTGTACAGCTGTAAACAAATGTAAATGCGGGGGTCTATGGGGGAGGTCGAACCTGCAATTTAACACCACCGGCCACTGGAAAAACATGAAATCGCGACCCTCTGACCCCGCCGAAACAAACGAAAGACACTGTAACAAAGACAACCCCGTTTACATTGTGCAAAACTGTAGACAGATAACAGAATGAAAAAATGAGGTACAGTACGATCGGCTTCGTTCTTTGAGAAAACAGCCCCTAATCATATTTAATTCAATGAAACTTTGCACATTGCAAAGTGACAGCGTTGCATTTGGAGGACTTCGGATCTTTTGACTTTGAACAGCTTTATTTGCAGTACGATCATGATTTTACTGCCGAGAATCGTACGATGGGTTGAAAGAAGCTCTTCCTTCTTTCACTTCCAATGTACTGCCAACATGTCCACGAATAAGATGAGACTTCGAGTACTGGTGGACATGGATGGTGTCATTGCAGATTTCGAGGGAGGATTTTTAAAGAAATATAAGGCGAGGTATCCGAACGAGCCGTTTATATCTTTAGAAGACAGACGAGGATTCTGGGTGTCGACACAGTACGGGGATCTGAGAAGCGACCTATGTGTAAGTGTGTATAAGTCTTTACAAAATTTGTGATTCGTAAAGACATATGACCTATTCATACTTTAGCATTCTTTAACACCGTTTAATTGTTTAGAAGGTACAGTTATTTTAATAGGTTGTCACGCAGTTGTATATACGTTGAATAAACGTAATACAAACGTTGTAATTTCTGTGACTTTAGGATAAGGCCATCAGCATTTGGGAGTCAAAAAACTTCTTCATCGAGCTTGACCCTCTTCCTGGAGGAGTGGAAGCTGTGAAGGAGATGTCCAAGATGGAGAAGTAAGTTAAACACTGTATTGTCTTATTGTTTATAAAACCACCCTCCTGAATTTACATATGAGAGCTAGTAATCTGATTCTTCCATTCCCATAAGTAAATTAGTCAGCATAATAAATGTTGCTTAAACAGATTCCTCTTTCTTCACCCAGTACAGATGTCTTCATTTGCACCAGTCCAATAAAGCGTTATAGCTACTGTCCATATGAAAAGGTAAGAGTGAGGTTGACCTGTTCATTACCATAACTGTTAATTAAAGTGGTATAGAACATGTCCTTGTATAAATAATGCCCCATTTTGTCATACTGCATCATTTTGAGTCAGTATTTTGGCGGGGAAACTAATTTCCTCTCATGAAGTATGTTTATCCTTAGCATGCATGGATAGAGAAACACTTGGGCCCTGAGTTCCTGGAGCAGATTATCCTGACCAGAGACAAGACCATAGTGACCGGAGACATTCTCATAGATGATAAACCTGATATACTGGGTGAGTAAGAACTGGATCCCAGGCCTGTTTTTGTCATCTGTAGTACATCACATGTAATACATTTATATCACAAGTTGGGCAACATGTTTTTTTACTATTGAAGGTGTGGAGCCCAATCCATCCTGGGAGCACATTCTTTTTACTGCCTGTCACAACAAGCACCTGCCACCAAACCTCTCACAACGGCGACTTCTGTCCTGGACAGATGATTGGAGGGGTATGCTGGCAAGTAAGCGCCAACCTCAAGACAACCAATAATGCAACATTTTGCATCAGGTGCTATATACACCCGACCTCCCATAAGGGACAAGCTGATTGGTGCACTGTGTAAACTAGAATAATAACAATGTAATAATAGTTAATATAATAATGTAAACTGTAAACACAGCCTTCATATACAGTATTACTCTACAAAGGTACGTAATAACGCATGGTGTATTTTTCATGATTATAGATTTCCCAGGTATTCTTAAGGGGTATATGAGGCATACTCACACGTTTGTATACAGAAGTCTGATTTGATCTTTCTTGCGAGACTTTTATCTTGATATTAATGTCTTCATTTTATTGTTTATTATGCTTTCTACTGAGGGCTTAAAATTTAGTTTACATTCAGCCTTAACTGCCTTTCAGTTACACAAAGAATTGTCTATGAGGAAGGGAGAAAGTTTAAATAAGAAATACTATTTCCACTCCTGTATTACCACACATTTATAAATGATATAGCATTCGTATAAGCTACTTTTAAACCCACTTTGTCACTGGTTGCTATTCTGATGGAACTATTTCAACATGAATGCATATTTAAATTATTTTAATTTAGGTGGAACATAATACTCAAAGCAGGACTCGAAAATGTTTATTTGTTTATTGTTATATATCATAATTCAGCTTTGTTGTAAGAGTTGTCTTGTGCCGAACCACTGCATATTTAGTTAATGTACTGTATCCTAACAGAACAGAAATATTTTAGTGCGTATAGCATTCATAACACTAGAGGGCACGCTGATCACATCTCATGAGAACACTTCTAATATGTTGCTTTGTTTAAGGAGCCAGTGTTTTTTTTTCAGATCTTAGTCAAAAATTTGTTAGTTTGGAGCATTGATCTTTTAATAAACTATTTTAATGCCTTGAAGGGAGGTGTTTCAGTTTCAGATTGAGTAAACAATGACTGTAATTTCATTTGGGGGGTGAAATATCCCTTTAATAAAAAAGTAGAGTTTTAATTAAGACTTTGGAGATATTGTGTGTGTGTGAAATATTGTATAAATTCACAATTGTACACAAAACATTTTACACATTTATCCGTCATGAGCAACTTATCAGTGCATTCCCAATCACTAAAGTTTTTAGCAGGATTTAACAACAAGACTGAGTTGATAGCTTCATGTGTAAGAACAAACAGACAGTGTAATCTTAAAGATTAAATAGTTTGAAGTACTACATGAAACCACAGATAATCAAAAGAGTCTAGTGGTGTTAAAAAGCACAGAATCATCTCGAGTAATTTTGGGTACATTAGAGCTTAATTACAGTCGAAATGACATGATGAGCTTATGAATTTCATTTGAGTAAACAGGATATGAGCTAATCATACTTATTTAATTCAAAGCCGTAATGAAATAAAAAAAATACTGCTGTAAAAATTGTTACAACACAGAAGGGACGGAGACAGCGGATAACAGGAAGTGGAGTTTATTTAACTAACTACAGATAACTTAAAGACTTAATAAATGGAATCAAACTGATACTGTCCTTCTTTGACTGAAGATGACGAGAGCTGGAGATCGCTGGAACACAGCGGCTTTTATGCTGGTGGTGATAATGAGGTGCAGGTGATCAGAAATCAGGAGAGGGAGCAGAGTATGTGAGCGGAGCGAGGAGTGGAGCGGCGTGATTTTGTCTGGAGCTAGGAGCGGATTTTTTGAAAGTCGGAGTTGGCGGTTTCTCTCAAGCCCGAGAGCTCCACTACCGCTCCATCTCCAGCACAACTCATAACAGCCCATAATGCAACTGCGTTAGCTATAGCATGAACGAAGTTGTGTTAAGCATACGTTTGTTTTTCTCAGAGTATTGTGTACCTATTTGTTTTTCACTGAATGTATCTTCTGCACAGAGGTTTATAATAATAATAATAATATAATAATTATAATGATAATAATAATAATAATAAAAAATAAAAATAAAATACGGAAAATTGGAAAATTTGTGGAGCGAACATGGAGCGAGGAACAAGCTAGGAGGGAGCGAGGAGCGGAAAATGGTAAACCCGGAGCGGAGTGATCGTGAAATGCCTTGAGCGCAGAGCGAAAATTCTTGCCGCTCCACTCCACTCACATACTCTGAGAGGGAGAACCTGGCGTGTCGGTAACAGTACCCCCCTCCCCACGGCCCGCTCCTGAGGGCCGTGGACCCCGACATCATGGTGGTCGTCCTCTACCTCTGGGTGCAGGTTTCTCGGGATGTAGAGCATGGAAGTCCTTCAGTAGATTGGGATCGAGGATATCCTGGCGGTTGACCCAGGATCGTTCTTCCGGCCCATAGCCCTCCCAGTCTACCAGATATTCTAGGTGTCCACCACGGCGTCGGGAGTCCAAGATGTCCTTGACCGCATACACCGTTCCGTCCTCCAGCAGAAGAGGGAGAGGGGGGTCCACGCCAGGCTCTGTGGGGGGGAAAACAGAAGGATGGTGAGGCTTGAGCAGTGACACATGGAATGTGGGGTGTATGCGATACTTAGAGGGTAAGTTGAGTTTGTAAGTGACCGGGTTGATTTGTTCCAGAATCGTGAAAGGGCCAATAAATCGGGGACTCAGCTTACGGCATGGCAGATGTAGGCGTATGTCCCTGGTTGACAGCCAGACCTTCTGTCCAGGTTGGTATGCGTGGGAGCTTCAGATCGGAAGGTGGCTGTCAGCCCACGGACACAGAGCACGCTCTGAGTCCCAGACTCTCTCGCCTGCCGAACCAGTAATCTACGGCTGCATCAGACGGTTCTCCAGACCAGGGGAACATGGGAGGTTGGTACCCTAAAACACATTGAAATGGAGTTAGTCCTTCTGGTATTCTGCCCAGCCGAGATACTGGCTCCAGGTTTCCTGAGTGGCCATGGCAGAAGGTAATGAGGGTATCGGCCCCATTTCCTGGATCTTCCTTTCCGTCTGACCGGATGGTATCCCGACGATAGACTGGCCGCCACACCTAGGAGGGAGAAGAGGCTTTCCAGACTCTGGAAGTGAATTAGGGGCCCAGTCCGGAGACTATGTCTTCAGGTAGGCCAGTAGGCTGTTGATTGAAGAGTAGTTCTGCTGTCTGCATGGCTGTGGGAAGACTGTTCAGGGGGAGAAGACGACAAGATGTAGAGAATCTATCAACAACAAGATGCATGTGTAACCTTTGGAGCCGCGAGACAGCATGGAGTTTGCCTGCTGGTAGGTGACGGATTTGGTCATCGCAAGATTCCTGGCATCCCTGCACGCACACCTTCTGACCGCAGAGCGCCATATTGGGCCACCAGAACCTCTCCCTTTAGGAGCCAGAGAGAGTCTCATTGGCCCCTGGGTGGCCAGTGCCAAGCCGCAAGTGTGCAGTGTATCATTGGAGGCGTTGACTTCGGGTATTGTACTTCTGGAGGACAGCCCATGGTGAGGCATCAGTGGAGGGAGTGTTTCAGTCGATCGGGTTCACTATCAGTTGGTTGGGGATGATGGGTTCTGGGTCTTGGCAGTGTCGGGTGACGAATGGAGTCTAAAGAGTGCATCAGCTTTACAGAGCCTCGACGATAGGAGATGGTGTAATTGAATCGCGTGTAAAGAAGAGTGCCCATCTTGCTTGTCAGGGATTGAGGCTTGGCAGTCTGGAGGTACTTCGAGGTTCTTATGATCAGTAAGAATTTGAAAAGGATGGCGAGCTCCCTCCATGGCTGAGTTTCCGGGAGAAGAAGGCACATGGATGGAGCATCACTGGGCTTCCCCTGCTGCTGGGGAGAACCGCTTCAACTCCTGTTGAGGATGCATCTACTTCCACAACAAAGGGTTTATCGGGTCAGGATGAATCAGGAGTGGAGCGGTCGTGAATGCAGTCTTTAGGCTGAAAGCTTCTTCGGCAGGGAAGTCATTTGGGTGCCCCCCAGGAGGTTGGTGAGGGGATGAACAATAGTACCGAAGTTGTGTATGAAGCGGCGGAAGTTCAAAATCCAAGGAAACGCTGAAGTCCTTTTGATTGTGGTGGGTATGGGCCAGTTCTTGATAGCTGTAATTTTCCCTCGTCCATTCTGGATACCACTACATCGATGTTGTAAATCAAGGAACTGCACTGAGGGTAGGTGAAAGTAGCATTTTTCGGCTTTTAGGTAGAGTTGATATTCCCTCAGGCCAAGGACCTCCATAGAACGGTTGGCGATCGGCCAGGCTCCGGGAGTAGATCAAGATATCATCAACGTACCAACACGAACTTGTGGAGAAACTCCCGGAGCACTGCATGGATAAAATCTTGGAAGACGGAGGGGGCGTTGACCAATCCATACGGCATGACAAGGTTGGTAATGTCCAGTCGGGTGATGAAGGCAGTTTTCCATTAGTCCCCTCACGAGACGAATCAAGTTGTAGGTTCTCCAACTTGGAGAAAATAGTGGCACCAGGAGCTGTTCTAACGCTGCTGGGATGAGGGGAAGAGGATATTGGAACTTGATGGTTATCTTGTTGAGTGCACGGTAATCAATGCAGAGTCTGGTCCCCGCCTTTCTGGCTACAAAGAAGCAGCTTGAGGCAGCAGGGGAAGTCGATGGTCGAATGTATCCCTTGTTCCAGTATTTCCTGATGATCCTCCATGGCCTCCCTCAGGAAGTGAAAGGGGATAGATCTTTCCTCTAGGCACTGGCTCACCCGGAGTAGGTCGATCACGCAGTCCCATGGCCGATGTGTAGCTGGGAGGCTCTCCTGGGGCAGAAAACGTTGCTGAAGTGGGGTAATCCTGGATCTCCTCTGACTTCATCACGGGGCTTTCAATGGAGGAGTATAAGGACAGTGGAGTGACGATGGGAGGTCTGGGGTGGACGAGATGTTAAACAGGTGGGAAAACAGTCTTTACCCCACTTCAGGACTTCCCGTGGAAGAGGATGGCTTAAGCTCCAACCAGGGATCGCCCAAGATGATGTCGAGTGGATCCTCTCCAGAACCAGCAATGAGATCTTTCTGTGTGAAGAACTCCCATGGTCATGGTTATGGGTTCCGGCCCCGACCAGTCCAGGCTGACTGGCAAACCCGCTATGGAAGCTTGGGTATGATGGAGGTCTTGAGTTGGAGTTGCCGCAGAGAGCAGGAGATGAAATTGCCGAGCCGAGTCGAGGAGGGCGGAAACTGAAAACAAAGCAGAAGAGGCAGTAAGTGAAACTATAGTGGTAAGTGGTTTTGAGTGTTCTATGATGGGAATCACTGCACTTACCAAAGAACGAGGTGGACAATGGGGCACGAGATAACGCGTGCCCCGGACCTCCACAGTAGAGGCAGAGATTGTTGGCCAGCCGCTATGTCGTGTGAAGGTTAACCCGGTGAGGTGTCTACTTGCATGGGTTCTTGAGCTGGTTCTGAGGGTTAACATTCTCTGGTCGGTATGGAGGACGGTGGTAGACGAGGCAGGAACGGGTTGGGTGGTAAACAGGACTGCATACGTGTCGCGGTTCTGATGGAGAGCTGAATAAAGGCATCAAGTTCCATGGAGTCATCCTGGGTTGCAAGTTGTAATCGCGGTTGAAGTTGAGTCCTTGACGATAAGCAGTCATCAACGCCCGTTCCTTCCACCCACTCTTTGCGCCAGGGTCCGGAACTGCAATGCATATTCAGAGATGGGTAAGTTACCTTGTTTTAATTGATACAGTCTCGCCAATTGAAGCATCCCATTACCAACACCTCTGAAATGAGTAACTTGAAGAAAACAATGGGGTGTTCATGAGACCAAAGGGGTTCGGCCCATTGAGAGCTTTGCCTGTGAGGTGTTGAATGATGTAAGACACTTTTTAACTGATCATTGGGACACAGGTGAGGTTGCATCTCAAGGGCGAGAGAACACTGTAGGAGAAATCCGCAGCAATCCTGTAGCTGGTTGAGCCATGGGACTGGCGATGACTATCGGTGAAGAAGTGGGCGGAGTGTCAACGGGAGTTGTGCGCCGTGGTTTTGTCGGCGTGGTGGTGGAGCGCAGCAGGAGAGATTGGATGACCAGGTCGATTCACTCTGGAAATGATCTGGCTGACTCATGATGTTGTCTGTTTCTTTGGTCCAGTCTTCTGTTACAACACAGAAGGGACGGAGACAGCGGATAACAGGAAGTGGAGTTTATTTACTAACACAGATAGCTTAAAGACTTAATAAATGGAATCAAACTGATACTGTTCTTCTTTGACTGAAGATGACGAGGGAGATCGCTGGAACACAGGAGACTTGAAGACAACAGGAGATAACAGTGGGGGTATCACAGGAGACGTAAGTAACAGCTAGAGAGTCCAAGGAGTGGGAAACACAGGTAAGTGGTTGTATTCCAAATGAGACTGGACAGAGAGTGAACAGAGGTGATGGCTTTTATGCTGGTGGTGATAATGAGGTGCAGGTGACGGTGATCAGAAATCGGGAGAGGGTGAGCGTCGTGATTGAGAACCTGGCGTGTCGGTAACAAAAATATAGATCTTAATTATTAAATGTGTAAAATATTTATCTGAAACAAAGGAGTTCATAAATAAAAATAGTGCAAAAGTATAAACGAAGAGGCTGGAGGTGGTGTTTTTAGTTAGACACATCAAAATCCATGAGTACTTGTTTAACCAGTTTGAGATCAGGTAAAAGGTGAAGTGTCTGCCATGCTTTTAAAAGAGATGACAATGCATGTACATGTATCATGCAGATGCTTTTATGGGAAGAAACTTGCAAGGTGTATATTAATCAATATGTGTTTCTTGGGAATTGAACCCATAACCTTTGTGCTTCTAATGCAATGCTCCAAGAAGCGACAGGAACTGTAGCATGGAGGGTAAAAGTTAAATGAGGTCACAGGATCTTGTGACACATGTAATATAGCATACTTTCTGCAACCATTCCTTCCTGAAGGCTAACTGTTAAACAGAAGACAGCCCAAGATACTGCATCAGTGCTTAAGTAATGTTTGCAGTATATTGGTGCTATATTCATCGTATGACACAGTGAAACTATTCTTTACTTGCCTTTTTGGTCTAGAATTTAGTTTGTTTGTTTCTGTTCTTTGTGCAATGTAAGTTAGACATATGTATAGAATTGGGCTTTTAATTTTGTTTATTTAGTTAACACAATAAGCTCAATCATAAACACATGCGGCGCTGCTGTCGTAGCTCTTTGGTTTAAAATGTGCTGAGAATTAAATAATCATGAAAACCATCAACCACTGTGTTTTTATCATACAGAATATCTGTAGTATGAAAGAAATGGACAATCTTAGACAGACTTGATTGCAACTATTTAACAGCAGGGGAACTATATTTAGCGATTTTGGATAAAAGCTGTACTTTTTTAGAATTATATAACGTTTATGTAAGATGCTGGAGTGTTAAGGATGTGATCTGTTTTGGAGCAAAACCCTGTTTAAAATATTAAAAACCACATTTACCAAAGAGAGATGATGATTGATTTTTGTATAAATAATTAAGATGATTATGTAAAGGTTTTTGGCAGAGGTATTGACATGCAGTGCTTTTTTTATGGCAGTGATTTCCTCAGCAAGTAATTTAGAGGAAAAGTGTGTTAGTTTCTTTAAGATGTTACAAAAGTTTTTTGTTTAATATCCAAAGTCAGTTAAAAGCATAGCATGATTTTAGGGTGGGATGTTTCTTCATGGCAGAGTGTTTGGGAAGCATGTCCTATTTACAAGAATTATTTTACTTTTCCAAAAAATTACAGCATTTCCACAGTTATGGAAAACTTTAAATGAAATAATTATAGATTTTTTACAGTTGGAATAAATTTTGAAGGTCTCAAATATTAAATTAAAATATGTTATATGTAATGTAACTTCAAATATGTAATAATATTTAATTACACTTGATAGAAATTAAATAGAATTTAATGTGAATTTATTGTGTTAAAATTAAAATATTTAAATAAAAACTCATTTAACCTGATAACTGTCACCCCAGAAATTATGTATACACATGAAAATGCAACTACAAATAATCTGAACTACAATTCTTTTCATTTTTAGATATTAAAAATCATTTTAGGTATTTTTATAGATTACAGTAACATTACCATTTTTTAATTATTTTGTTTATGTTTATTAGGAAAATTTGTCAAATATTTAATCTTGAGTCTTATACACTTCCATGAATTTATAGTGTGTCATGATTAGATTAAAATTCAACTATAAAATATTAAAGTAAATAAGAAAGTAACATAGGTGTTCCTCCTGAGGAACTGTGTTACCTGTTAACGGTGACAGTTAACAGGTTAACACTAGGAAAAAACTATAAGGATCATTGAAATGCATTAAACAAAAGGAAAGGGAACCAGGGACTGAAAAGGAAGGGGACTGAAAACTGAAACAGACCAAAACATTAAGACATTCATAAAGTAGTCCATATCATGTGTGGACGGTGACCTGTATAGCATGTATATGACAAAGACAACCACTGCTTGACATTGTCCTCTAAAATAATTGATGTGAAAGTGATGTGTTGGTCATGTTGACAAATGCAAATACATCAGTGTCCTAGGAGGGCTGTAACTGTTTTCATTTATCTCTTGTCATGGACATGAAAATAAATGTACGCTGTTACTCATCTTGTTAATCACTGTACTGTATGATCTCAGGTTTCTTGCATGGATTTCACAGTGTGTGTTTGTTTGAATGACTAAATATAATCAAAAATGCTTTAATAAAGATTATAAGATAATTTATAAAAGATTATAAGTTCTGGTCCTTGATGCTTGTCAATAACTGTGGTTTATTCAAGATAAAGCATAGCTATGACTTCTTTTTTTCAGTCACTATTACTAAAACATAGATTATTGTTTTTATATCATGCATAAATGTGACCCATGTGAAAACCAGGCTGAAATCTAATATATAAAGTATAAAAGTATAAATATATAGTATAAAAATCTAATTTTGAGATAACGAGCATCAAAGTTTAATTTCACCTGTTAATTTCACTATGATTTCAATCTTTGACATGGCCTTACTTGGTAAATTTAAAAAATATCAAGGTTATATTTTCAAGGAATGTTCTTTACATTATGCAGGATGATTATAAAACAGTAAATCACCAAAAAATGTTACTGTTAAATGTCAGTAATTATATCTTAAGACTTTATGATTATATTTGAAAATCACATTTTAATAAACGTTTCTAACCTATGTCTCTATATTGCCATCCCTGGTTAAAACAGAATTGAATTAGTAACTTTAAATACTTTTTTCTATGTGTGTTAAAGGGAAATAAAGTAAAATCTGACCCGACAGCTCAATAATAAATCGCTATTATAAGCTTACAGTTGCAAATTGGGGTAAGGAGAGAGTTTTCGGACCTACGACTTGCTACGACTTAACCTATTTTTGTTTATTTTGATTAAAAAAAGTTACAGATTGCAGCTTTATTACGTGTTTTATGTGGTAACAAATACAGATAAATACACATAAAAGGCACTTAATACGGCTAATGGAGCTAGTGCCCAATAATGCCCTTTGGCCATGACTCTAAATGTGGCACAGCTTGATTCAAAATTTATCACTGCATCTCAGCGTATTACTCATCTAAAGAACTTACCTAGAACTACCTAAAACTTGTAGTTGTTAAAACCAACATTATAAACACAATTGGCTTAGGAATGCCATTAAAAGCAGTTGCCTTTAGGGGGAGCTATGTCCTCTTGCTGAAATATTGCATCTCTGATGTCACAGAAGTAAGACCTCCAAGTTTTTGTCAATAGATCATAAACACCTACATAACCCAGTTGACTGCACTTGGATGAATTTACAAATGTTCAAAATCTCATCTATTTTCTAAATATTGGAACATTTATAAAAAATAAAAACAAACACTTAGTTGCATTTTACTTTCTTAAATTTAATTCTGTACTGTTTGCTTTCTTTCTTTAATTTCAGGAACTAAACTGGATTTTTATTAATTTTGAATACTAAATGCTGTTAGAAACAACAACAAGCTGCTTCATATTACGATAAGTCACATTATAACACATTATAACTTCTCTGTATCCTCAGTTCTCTATAAGAAACACACACATATATGCTGAAACTTCAGATTCTGATTCTCATTGGTCCTTACTGTGCTGCAGCCTGTGGCTCTTTGTGTCTTAACCTTTCAAGTATGTGAAGTAAAGTTGAGGTATGACTTGCAGCTTTGTTCAGTATATGTCAGGAGTATATACTGTATAGATCTATTAGGAGATTTCAAGGTTGCCTTCCGTCTTGCAAAATTGAAATAAAAATGTTTTTAAACAATTACTGCCGTAATGAAGAATAAGTGACAAAATGAAAGTCTATAATTGAAAACTTTCCTGTGTTTCCATGTGATATCCTTTCAAAACTGTTTTATGGTTTAAAGGCATACAAGCAAATAGAGTTTAAGCCCTATGATTTTTCTCCTTTAGCAACATCTGCAGGTTAGTATATGTCCAGGCTATTAATAAATTAAATTGTTTTACATAGTTTTTTCTACAACAAAGTTAAAGAAGGATCCAACTGTTTGTTTCTTTGCAAACACTTTTGCATAACATAAAATGACAAGAAACCTATTTACTTCCATAATCTGGTGTATTTTTAAAGAAACATGATATTAACCCATTTAACCCAAAACTTTTAACATTTGTATGGTATTTGTAAGGATATTTATCAATTATATATTTCAAATATGTAAAAAATGTTTTTTGAAAAGTCCATGAAAAAATGGGTTTTATGTGTGGTCACAATAATAGTTGCTTTTTAATACCACACTAAAATATGTGAGAAACATCTGTGGTCAGAAATGTGACCAGTGGAATTAAATGGTTTATAGAGAAAATGTATGGCAGGACTTACATAAGGCAGGTCCAAAACCAAAAACAGCCTTCTTGCAGCATCGCTGCCCAGTCGGTCAATGAGTTCACATACAGAGTGAATGTGTATGACAGACTGTTCAGGCTTCCAAGGCATCGTCCATTGATCTAAAGCAAACGTAAGCTTTGATGCAAGTATTCAGTGATATTTAAATAAATCATTATGAATCATGCATAACAAGACAATGACTGTGTAATATTTAAAATGTAATATTTTTTTATTACATGCTGAGAAACCAGTCTTATGTCATGAAAGTGAAATAAATCTTTTAAAATACCATTATAGCTTCTTGAGTAATTAGACATTAAACATATTGCCAAATTTTTTCAAAATATTCATGTCAGTTTAGACATGACAACGGAAGGGACAAGCGGTATTCAGCTGCAATTTACACAAAAGGTTTACACATCTTTAGAAATTCTGACCTGAATTTACACGTGCAAAATTAGTCATCACAAAGCTGAATCGCTGCTTACTGGCCACGGGGCATTAGATAAGGCTCAGGTTCTTCTTTCAATGTTTTTAATGAATGTATAATAATTTTTTTATGTTATCATCCACAAGGTAAAAGCACTCAAATGGCTACAAAAACAAATACACACATTTCCAAAACAAGCCAAAATTTGTCATTAATGTCTGTAGCATAAATGGTGTGTAATGAGTTATGCCCCACATGTCATAGGGCCAGGCATTTGTGTTGGTCAGGAAAGTATATGTAAAAATGATGCTTGCCTTAGCAAGCATTATAAAATAATTAGTTTAGTTTGGAATAAAGACGTTGTGTGCTCTGTAGACATTTTTATTCTTCTCCAGAGACGTGCCACAAATACCTGCAAGTTGTTTTATGGAAAAGAAGTCTGAAAAGCCAGCTCAAGACGGAAATACCAGCTATTACTAATTGCATAGTTTCAGAGTGCCAGAGAAAGAGAAAAAGAGAGAGAATTGTGAGTCCAAATGCGTCAGAGTTCTAAGAACTCCCTGTGGGGTTATGAAATGTAGAAATCTGCGTAAGACTTTTCTGGCAAACACTTAACTAGACAGTCTTCCAGGATATAGGATATATATATATATATATATATATATATATATATATATATATCTGTGTGTATATTGCTGTACATTTGATGAATACATTTTAGCTTGATTTCACTGTGAAAAGCAAAAATCTGTACTTGTAAAAGCTGAAGTCATTTCTGCATCACTGACAAGTAGCCCTCAAACTACATTGGTTGAGCAAAAGACAGTTAAGGTATTGGACAGTTAAGGCAGTTAAGGACTCGTCAGAAAAGTCAAACTATGTTTTTTATAATTGTCGCTGCATATTTTGATTTTTAAAACGGAAACAATTACATGTGTCACATTACAATAATCAAAAGAAATACTAAGAAGAAATGAGACAGAAATGTAAACACCAAATCCATCTCAATACATTCTTTCATAACTTTCCGAATACTTTCTCTTATTCCGTTTGGGTTCTCTATGCTGTTTGTCAATTTTATGTCAGAATGTTCAGCCACTTGTTTAGTAATACTGTTTCCAAGAACAGACCGGTCACAGGCATGGGAGAGAGCTGTAGCTGTCACCCCAGCAGGTGCACTGCACACCTGTCCACACAGCTTTTAGTTTCCAGAAGAGGATGATGGTAAGCGTATTGCAATAATCGTTTACTGAAAACCACACTAATTATACTGACGGGCGGGCATATACTGATGTTGGTTAAAGGAATAGTTCACCTCAAAATAATTTGTACACCCTCATGTCTTTTAAAACCTGCAAATTATTATTTTATCTGTGGAACACGAAATAAGATATTTTGAGAAACGTCTCAGTGGTTTTGTATCCAGTTTTGGGTTACCAACATTCTCCAAAATATCTTGTGTTTTGCAAGAAAAATGAATGGAATGGCACGTTTAAGTAAACAGTTTTTATTTTTGGGTGAACTATACTTAAAGTAAGTTAAAAGATCATGTATGAGGTCCTACTTTTAGTTTATTTGGAGGCAACATACTGACCCTGCTTCCACATGTCTGAACATGAGCTGTTTTTTTCCTGAGAAACAAAGTCAGTGACTAATGTGTTTTCAGTTTGTATACACAATAGGTAACTGGGCAGGTTTTAAGTGGACCTTCCAGGAAAGGGCATACCTGCAAAGCAACTACTACAGTAATGCAAGCAAATAAACCATAAACGTGCGTGATAAATCACGATGTTAAACACACTTAGCCTGAATGGGAAGAAATATGGACGACAAAGCTCACAGTACCTACGCATTATTATTCCTCAGTTTTATTTATGATTTATGGAGAAAATTGTCATGACCAAACGGGGGTGGGCACGCCTAAAAAGAAAGACGGTAAACATAACTATAGAAGAAAAGATTATGGGTGATTTCTAGGTAGTTGTTAGTTGTTTACATGCCCAAATCAGACAAGATCATCTTTAAGGCTGTATAATATGGGTCTGTATGATATGGGGAATTATTTACCAGTTTCTTTAAAAAAAGAAAAGAAACAGCACAGTGTCATATGTGCAAAATGTTTTATAAGTAAGCTATGAAGTTTAATACTGGGGGTTAGGGGTTTGGTACATCCCATAAGTTTTAGCAACTTCCACGCATTATGATTTATTACAATGTTTGCAAATTTTAAACAGGCTTTTGTATCCCTTCCTGGAAGTCATGATCTGACAGCTTGTAAAAACTGCCCGCTGTTATTGTTCACTTGTAAAGCATACAATACAATGGGAAAAACTCCTGAATCCACATCAACAAATCAAAACTGCATTAATTTCTCAGTAACACTTCTCTTAAGTTAATCAGTAACAGTGAGTCAGCTCAGTGTGAGGATGTTGGTTGTACACTATCTGGGAAAGCGTTCATTAGACTCCATGTGTTTACAGTAGAGTCTGTGCTGACATGATTTTCACTGTGGATTGCTCAGAGGGATGCAAAAAAACATGGAGTGATTCTAACAAAAGATGGAGGGTACTTATTTGTAATGCTGGAACTTGTTTTTCGAATGGGAAATAAGCAAATTATGCATTCAAGTAAATAAATAAATTGACCCATGTGAACTGTTTTGTATTTTGAACTCTCTCTCTTTTCTGATTGGACGCCTCCTGAAACCAGGCAGATTTGCATGGAAAGAAAATGAAGATTATGAATATTAATGTGTATGTGCTTGTTGTTGTTCGTCTGCTGTACCTGTACGTGCACTTGTTCACAGAGACAGATAAAAAGGGTTTATCGTCGCTATTCTTTCGTACCACCTTCAATGGCAGTGAAATAACATTATGAATACTTCTCTCGTTCAATGGCATGTAATTGCTTGTGTCGTTTCAAGCAATACGGTTTGACTCAGGATTAACATGCTCACGTAACATGGAAAATTTTCACTCCAACTCTCTCTCTCTCGCAGCGCATAAATTTTCACCTTCTCTGTAAAAACAGCCCAGGTTGAATCCTCATGCACATGCATTTATGTCTCCCTGCCAGCAGCATGTCTATTAAAACGGTTAGTCCTCCCAAAAATGAAAATTGACGCTATTTACTCACGTTCATGGTATTCTAAACCCTATGACTTGTCGGGAGCACATATGGGCCTTAAGCAGCGTAAGGGTCAGTAAATGATGTCAGAATTGTTTTGTTTTTGTGAATTATCCCTTTAAGACTGCTTGCACACACGAATGTAAACAGGTCATCTATAATTGAGTTTAAGAAGATGACCTGGCTTTGAGTCATGCTTTTGATCAGCGCCTGTCCCTGACAGTGGTGACTGTGATAATATTACCTTTAATGCAATAAAACAGCCACACACCTGGAGCACAGAAGAACTCCTTATGAGTAAACGCAGACGTAACAGTGGTTTATTTAAACTAAACGCTCAAGGGAACTTTAGGTAACAAGCGATCATTCTTGTCAATGGATTGTTTGCATCTAAACAAAATCCAGTCCTAAATAAATGAAACCTCTAAATATAATATCATTGCTCCAATGACCAGTGAGATGCAGACCCAGAAAAACTTTCATGTCACTATATGCTTGGCTATTCAGCCATTGATCTGAAAAACTTTCCATTCACAATGTGTCTGACTCATGAATATTTGATTGAGAAAACCACTAAAAGTGTCATTCATACTATATTGTAGTATTAGTAATAATGGTGTGCGTACAGAAAAATAAGGCAGTGGAACTTTCCAGAGGCGAGACAGAAGGGGAAGCAGCATAAATTATGCAGAATGAAAAACATAGACGATGTAAGTGTGGAGAAATAAAATTAATACATTCACTGCTCTTATGAGACATAATCAGGGCAGTGTGTATGTGTGTGTGTATGAGCCTCATAGCAACCTGTAGCATTATATCAACCTAAATCATCAAGCAATGAGAAGCATTTTCTCTTACAGTTCTTTGCAATTAGAGCTGCATTCTTGTCATTATGATGTTTATATTTTTATACAATATAGAGCTTTTTATATAATAAAGAAATGTGGAAAAGGCTGAGATAATCAGCATTTCTACATGTGCTCTGGCCATTCCATTTCTGTGTCTATTTTTTTTAACAAAAGCTCACCTAAGAAGTGACATAAAGCAGACAAAAGGAGATACTAAAAGGTGTATAAAAAGATTGCACTTATTACATTATGTGCACTTACAGTGTGCTTATGCAGCAACATAACTACATGTGCTTTATATGGGTTAGGTTAGAGTTCAGGCTTAGTACATAATATAACTATAATATGCTACCCACATAAAACCCTGTGTGGGAAATCGTGTACTGTGACAGTATGTACTGAATTAAATAAAGAATCTTCTTCTTGAGTATTAATGCAGTATAATTCTACATAGTACGTGTGGGTGTTGTATGCATATATTTCGGACATAATATCTGTCATGTCAAATCTAACATAAATCATATGTCACAGCTAACATATATCAGCCATTTTAGGAAAATTAAAAACATACTTTTTTGACTATCAAGTATTGATAATTAAATATTTACGTAATAATATGTTTAAAATACAAAACACCCATGAAACTTTTGTAAACCAAAAAATAAAATGACTTTAGTAAAACCACTAAAAGCCTTCTTTCCACTGGAAGAAATTCCTGACCGACAGTGATATATGTTTATGTTATTAAGTGGTTGCTGTGCATTAATCCACAGAATCATTGGTTAAATTGGCTGTGCTAAATTGATATTAATCAATCAATTAATATCAACCTGGAACTAACCGTTTTATAAAAAATATTTTTTTGTATAACTGATTTCAAATATTACAGTTAAAAAAAACGTAACCTTTGTGAAAACAGTTAACAGCAGTCTTCATGTATATTTTCTTCATGTAAGGGAGGAGAAGATATTTTGTCTTTCTTTGCCTAGAGAAAAAATATGTCTGAAAACAGAAGCACTGTGTGTGCGTGCACGCGCGCGCGTGTTTCTTGCTAGTGCCCAGAGTTAAAACATGTGACTCCTGTGAACAGATTGCAGATTTATCACATTGACATCACAGCAGAGGCGTCACACAATTAAAGAGACGCATGGTATGCAGTCACAGACGTGTGTTTAGCGTGTTTATATACATGTATGACTATGTCATAAATGAAAGTATGTGTTATACTGTGTAATCAGCTGCCATTCCCACATTGCTCTTAGAGACATGTAACCACGCACAAACCTAAATATAGAAAAGATAGGAAATCCCTTCTGTTGACTGATTTTCCTCCCATCCTACACAATGTGTAACAAATCTTTTTACTTCATAACATAGACACAGATATTGTGACAGATATTTACAGAAGCGATTGAGTCAGGGGTCTCTGCATATCCCAGAATCGCTCAGAAAGTGAGATCAGACACATCATCATTGACGACTGAAACAACGATGACGTGATGGTATCTTTGGATGGTGTAATGTGTATTTCAAGATGCTAAAACTATTTATATGCTGCAAATACAATTTTAATGACTCTCAAACAATTGTAAGGCTGATGTACGGCAAAGAAATACATTGGCAATGTAAACAACACAATACCATTCATCATGAAAATTACAGTTAAGTTTAATATTTTATAGATTTAAAAGTACTGGCTCATAATTTATATAATTATTTAGATTATATATCATGTAATGATTTTGTGATCTATAATAAATTAGAAATCCTAAATATGACAATGTTCACAGAAGCAGGTTCTGTTTGTAGGAAATATTTCTCCAAAACTGAAAACATAGAATTTTTTATTACTTAAAAAAACCTCAACCAAGCAACATATTTCTTGTTTACAAAACAGTCTCTGTCCACACAAATGCTATTCTGAAGCCAAACACAATATATTGTATGAGTCCTGAATTTCCCTTTATTCTAGGTATTGTATATATATTGTAGTGATAAATGTGATAAATACAAACATGTTTTGCTTCTGAAAAAAGACTAAACAAACTCAGATAAGAATACCATTACGTGACATTATTCTTCACATTTCAGAAAGTGATTTAATAAGTCAGTAAATTGTACACACAAATACAGTCCATTCAATACAGATGCTTTTTACACAGAATAGCTTAAATTGACAGCCCTATTTTAAATATAAAAAAAGATTCTGCAACAATTCTGTAAAAAGTATAAATATATAAAGTATAATATATATTAATACTGTTTAAACTGAAACAGTATTAGTTATTGTAAAGTTGTTTCCAAAACAACTTTAAACTCTTATCAGTCACTGATATAATGCCAAGGCCAAGATATCATTAATGACGGAGTATTTAGCTCATCTAAGATCGTCATTACACGGGTCTTTCTGCTCCTGGCACAGACCCAGTACTACGACAGGAAAAGCACTACCAGGAAGGCGAGTGTTACAGTGCCGGTAAATGCTGTGTACATAGATCAATACTCATCTAGAAGCTTTCTGAGGAACTAGATGAATGAATCTGTATTTTCTGATTAAGGAATACAACAGTGTAAATGACCAATAAAAAATGTTATCAGGCCAGATGAGTTGAGATCCATATAGTGATATAGTGGCTTGTATGTCCTATATAGCGCTATATAGTCGTGATTATCTGCTTCACAACTACAACCCATCCAGAACCCTACGCTCAGGTGGTACCCTCACAGAAGGGCACTAAATCTCTCTCTCGTTCTTTCTCCTTCTCTGTCCCCGGCTTGTGGAATAATCTCCCTAACGCAATCCGATCTGCCACATCCCTCACCTCCTTTAAGAAACAACTAAAAACACACCTCTTCCACAAACACCTGACATCATAAAAAAATCTCTTTTTTTCTTTCCTCTACAGGTACTTATCTAGCACTGCAAAATATTGTAAACTTAGGAAAGAACTTCTTAGTACTATTGTTGCCGCTTTTGATGTGTTGCTTCATTGTCTCCTAATATTTGTAAGTCGCTTTGGATAAAAGTGTCAGCTAAATGCCTAATGTTTTTCATCCACAGAAATTGCCAGGAATCTGTAGCATGGTCAGAGACAAAGACAGAAAGAGAACATTAGCTCAGTCACGATACCTTCCGGACTTGTATCGGTCACTTCAGTCACGATTCAGTTAGTATGTACTCAGCAGCAGTATAACGTAAACAAACCCTCATCAAATTAAGATAATATATGAATAACACATGCTCACCAATGGCATTGCCTTCACAAAAACAAGCTCTGGCAAATTTATAAAGCTTTGATGCTTTTATTCAAAGCAAATTACTGTGCAGTCGAAATATACATTTTATTGATCTGCTAAAATTGCTAAAACAAACCCACAACTTTTACCCTAGCCCAATGCTCTACTTATTAAGTTGCAGGAACTTATAAAATGCACTGTAAAATATCATTGCTGTCTTAAATTTTTAAGTCTAGTCAACCTGGCTTTACAAGTCATTTAAAGTGTTTTTACATTATTTCAAGTCCTTATTTAAGTCATAAAAATATGTTGAAATTGTTTAACTTAATGTAATGAGTTGAGATGACTTGAAATAATGTAAAAATCGTTTAAAGGGATAGTAATTAAAAATTTAAATTCTTTTATTATTTACTCACCCTCATGTCATGTCAAACCTGTATGACTTTCTTGCTTCAGCAGAACACAGAAGAAGATATTTGGCAAAATGCCATTCACTTTCATAGTATGGACACAACGTACAATGGAAGTCAGTGGGTGCCGGTAACCAGCGTTTTGCAAAATATCTTCTTTTGTGTTCCACAAAAGAAAGAATCATATACAGGGTTTAAGTGACAAAAGGTTTTATTTTTGGGTGAACTATCCCTTTAAATGGCTTGTAAAGCCAAGTCGACTTAATTTAAAGATTTGTGTATAAAAAACTATAATAAAATGGTAATAAAATTGGTATTTTTCTAGGAAACAATGTCATTGATGCATTGTCAGTCCTTTTTAAAGAAGCTTATGACACGAATGAGTTTATAGAAATGCAATGGCAAAGGGATCATGAAAAATTTATTTGATTGTTGTATTTATGGTTTCAAAAAGGTCTTACGAAGAGAACGATTTGTACAATAGTTATTCTGTACGGGAATGGGATCTTACATATAGCCGGCTTTCTGGGGACTTCTGTGCATCTCTGTTCATGTTTTAACGTCAAATTAGAAAAATCTCTCTCTCTCTCTCTCTCTCTCTCTCTCTCTCTCTCTCTCTCTCTCTCTCTCTCTCTCTCTCTCTCTCTCTCTCTCTCTCTCTCTCTCTCTCTCTCACACACACACACACACACACACACACACACACACACACAAGAATCCTCTTGAAACCGTTCACGCACACATGCATTCAGTTATTCAGTGAGCCAACGTTTACAGTCATTTACAGTCCATTTGAATAAAGATACTGTAGATGATACTGACATGATTGTCAAAGCTGCATTCCATATGGGAGCTTTCAAGTATTTTAAGTTTTTTTCAAGCTTTATGCAGTTTTTAGCTTTATGCATGAATACAAATGACTTAATTTTTTTCATATATACATTTCCATTTATTCTCAGAGGCATATATTATATCCAAGCCATCTCTGCAGTGAATTTAGCTGAAGGTGAAAAATGCCAAAAATTACATACAAGACTACTTTTCTGTAGTGCTGATGTGCACAGTGAATGATGGAAACATTTTCTGTCCACCTTTTTCCAAATTTCCAAAGAAAGTTTGCAACCAGGTTTTATTTACAAGGCAAACACTCCCCCAGTTAGTGTCTCAAAACAACTTAACAGTAAAGTTCATTAAATATTGAATTTGCCTTTAAGGGAATCATGCTGTTTCCATTGTTGGCAACACAGTATTTCAGTGGGAAGCACTGTTGCCTCACAGCAAGAAATTCCCTGGTTCAAGCCAAAAGGCTTAGTGTGGAGTTTGCATGTCCTTCCTGTGTCATTGTGCGTTTCCCCTCACAGTCCTAAGACCGGGTGAGTTGAGATGCTTAAACTACCCTCATCCCACCCCGGTTCTCGCCATGAATGTAACCATATACTGTAAAAAAAAAAGTTTGCTGTTGATGTATCTCATAAAAACAAGTTGTTAACTTTTGATGAATTAAAGTAATGTAAGTACATTTACAAAATGTAAAAGTTGAAATGACTTGTAAAGTCAAATTATACACATGAACAATTTTTTTTGCATTTTAAGATATTACATATTTTTTCAAACATGTTTAAGTCTTTAAAAAAACATTTTTTTGTTTATGTTTATTGATATAAAAATGTGTCAAATATTTCATCTTGAGTCTTATACATTTCCATCAATTTATAGTTTGTTGTGATTAGATTAAAATTCAACTGTGAAATATTAAAGTTAAAAAGTTGCAGTTCTGCAGAGAACAGTGGTGTCATGATCTATCTAAAAAATGGTGCAAAGTATTATCTGGCCTGGGAGGGAACCATTTTAAGTGCTATATAGCACCTATCCTTAACAAAGTGGTATGTGGTATGTAGGAACATTAGAGGTGCCATATAGCACCTTAACCACTCCAAAGAACCACTAAAGAACCATACAGGTGTGTATCAGGTTCTGTATACAGTAACTTAAAACAAACAAAGAATATTTTAATTTAAATAGGACAAACAAAAAAATAGTTTTTTGGGATGATTGAGGTGCTATTTAAATTAAAACGTCTTTGTCTGTTTGTTTTGTAAGCCTGTATATGATCTCATTGTGGACTTTGTTACGGACTGGACTTTTATGTGTGCATACTCATAGAGTATTTATAGCTGGTATGTAAAGTAATCAAGCTAAACCTGACAAAGTTGATATCCAGTTTCTAAAGAAGCCTTCTTGCTGTTGCTGGGTTTTGTCAAAATAAAAACAAACCCTGGAATCCTAAACCTAAACAATGTTTTGACAACAACACTGCATCACTTTTCAAAGAAAATAACCTATGAATAGCTAAATTATAAAGTATTTTCCTATGCTTCACACTTAACAGTTTTGATGGCACATTTAAGCACAGTTTTTCCTGTATAAATGGTAGTAGTGCAGTTTATATAATTCAGTTTATGTTACAAAATGGGTAATTGGTGCAGCAAGCCATTAGGGTGTGTGGTAAGTCCTAAATCCACAGCAGCCAGTAAATAGCTTGATTTAATTCCACTGGTCAGAGAGAGACTATTTTACAATCATTGTATGTGACACTCACATAAAAAAACACAGTGATAATAATTATGTTGGATGTGACTCCCGTACTTTAGATCGCAGCATCTGCATGTGACTGACACACAGGTCGACATCTCTGTATTGAATTATAGCATGTGTTCTATGACAGAACTGGGGGCCAATCATTGCTATTACCAGACTGTTCTTGATAGATAACTGCTTGATATGTGGCTGATTCACAGGGGTAATTGTGGGTTGACAGCTTCGCTCTTTAAGACACAGTCTGACGCAGATTTACTGATTAGATTTCTCATTGGGTATAGCTGTGCTACACCATGTTTGACATGTTTGACACTCTTGCACAAATGAGCTTTTATTAATAAATGTAGGTTAATCATATTTGTCTCAGAAACACTGTTTATGAGCATGTTGGTGGAACGTGGGTGTGCAGGCAATCTGTTGTACCAAGGGAAGGTCAGCGAAGAAAAGCATTTCTCTGGGTCATGAGATAAGTGGTCTGGCCTTCAAAAGTCATGATACCAAGTCGTTGATACGAAACACACACACTCACAGACACACATGCATAAACACATGCACACATAGACCCACAGACAAACACACACCCATAGTCACAAAGATTATTTTTCCCTTCACTGTCAGATGGAGTAGAAAAATGTGCAACCAAAGCTGTCACAGGCAAAAATGTATCTGTCACTGCTCACATTTATAGAAATAATAGCACACACACACACACACACACACACACACACACACACACACACACACACACACACACACACACACACACACACACACACACACACACACAACATTCATTCACACTAACGCAGTTTCCTAATGCATGCAGCCCAGTGCACTCTGTTTGTTATTATCCTTGGATTCAAAAACGTACATTTTTGCTCTCTTAGGTGACACTTGCTTCAAAACCTCCACCATCATCCCCAATCCCAAAGAAACACAAAATTACTGGACTTAATGACTACAGACCTGTGGCTCTAACGTCTGTGGTCATGAAATCATTTGAAAGACTTGTTTTGGCTTATCTGAAGGACATCACTGGACCCTTACTGGACCCCCTGCAGTTTGCTTACAGAGCAAACAGGTCTGTGAATGATGCAGATATGGGACTGCATTATGTTCTGCAGCATCTGGACAGACCAGGGACTTATGTGAGGATCCTGTTTGTGGACTTCAGCTCTGCTTTTAACACCATCATCCCATCACTACTCCAGCCCAAATTAACTCAACTCTCCATCCCCTCCTCTGTCTGTCAGTGGATCACCAGCTTCCTGACAGACAGACAGCAGCTAGTGAGGCTGGGAAAACTCAAATCCAGCACCATCAGCACCGGCGCCCTTCAGGGTTGTGTTCTCTCCCCACTGCTCTTCTCCCTCTACACCACTGCACCTCTAAAGACCCCTCTGTCAAGCTCCTGAAGTTTGACACTGATCGGCCTCATCCAGGACGGTGACGAGTCTGCTTACAGACTGGAGGTTGGTGAACAGCTGGCTGTCTGGTGCAGTCTTAACAACCTGGAGCTCAACACACCCAAGACAGTGGAGATGATTGTGGACTTCAGGAGAAACCCCCCTGCTCTCCCCCCACTCACCATCCTGAACAGCACTGTGACTGCAGTGGAGTCATTCATGTTCCTGGGCACCACAATCTCCCAGGACCTGAAGTGGGACATTCACACTCCATTGTGAAAAAGGCCCAGCAGAGGTTGTACTTCCTTCGCCAGCTGAGGAAGTTTAACCTGCCACAGGATCTGCTGAAACAGTTCTACACTGCCATCATTGAATCCATTCTCTGCACTTCTATATCTGTCTGGTTCAGCTCAGCTACCAAATCTGACCTCAGGAGACTACAGAGGCTAGTCCGGACTGCTGAGCGAATCATTGGTACAACCCTCCCCACTCTCCAAGAACTGTACTTATCCAGAGTGAGCAAAAGGGCAAAGAAAATCACTCTGGACCCCTCACATCCAGCACACTCCCTCTTTGAACTGTTGCCGTCTGGTCGACGCTACAGAGCTCTGAACACCAGAACAACCAGACACAGGAACAGTTTCTTCCCTCAGGCAATCCATCTCATGAACACTTGACAAACATGGAACACACAACACTTTAATACATTACTTACTTATAACACTTACTTATTCATATTTCCAATTTGCACATATCATAAATGTGCATTCAAACTGTCTTATTATATGTTGTTTTTCTTGCTATTTTTGCACATTGTCTATATTGTATATTTGTATAGTATTCTTTTATTCTTTTTATCTTCTGTGTCTTGTCCTGTCCCTGTCATTCTGTAACACTGTGGAGCTTCTGTCACTAAAACAAATTCCTTTTATGTGTAAACATACCTGGCAATAAAGCTCATTCTGATTCTGATTCTTATTTGTTCATTATATGGAGAAAAGGATTAGCTATATTATGGTATGGGTGCATTATGGAAATATACTGTTATTGTTTGCATTTGTTTTGTGTTTGATTGTGTCCTTAAACTGCACTTAATACTTTCATTTTGATACTTTCAAGTTTGTGTTACAGCTTGTCCAAAACTAATGTAACAAATTTATAGACACTCATATATACACTATTTTTTAATTAGTTTCATAAAACCTAAAAACTGAAAACCATTTCTTAATATTCTGTATAGAGGACATGCAATAATTTTTCTACTTTAAAATTTTCATTATGTACCAGACATGTACTATGCCAAGGACCAGACCCAGCGCCAGACACAAATTCACGGACTGGCATTTTATTTTTTCAGGGGGGCACAAATGAGATCAAATGAGATGCATTCTCTGTAAAGCTGCTTTGAAATGATATGTATCGTGAAAAGCGCTATACAAATGAATGTGAATTGAATAAACTCAGTTAACATACTGCTGTAAAAATAAAAAAAATGTGGAGTTTTTATAACATGATACACAACATCACACGACCAAGAGTGCTGAATACCATCATGATTGAAAATGTGACACTCATTTCATATGACAGTTCAAACAAGTAATTAATATTAAGTCACTTACATTTTAGATGCAATATTGACTGTTTTTGTTGTTTCAGCAGTGAAAAATAGTTCAAAGCTCACAGCAGAACCATAACGTGTCAGTCTCACAGCAGCACTCCGGCGCGCTCACTATCGACAAACCAATCAAATACGTTTAAAAAATATTTTTAAAAATCAGACCAAACACATTTTTATTTTTATTCATGTGTTATGTATATACAAAACGATAACTTTTGATAACAGCAGCCTATTGCTAAAAAATAAATAAAAATATATTGTGCAAACAAGCAAGGACTGGTGGTTGGTTTGACGTGGAGCTGGTGAACAGGTGAAGGGAGACAGCAGGCTCGTCCAGGGCGGGCACTAGTGACCCACAGGGCGGGCCAGGCCCCCCAATGCCCGCCCATGGCGCCGGGACTGCCAAGGACGTAAAACAATTAAATAAAATTATTTGTTGGGTGCCAGGAAATAATTAACACACTCCCATATGCATTAAAAAGAACACTGAGTCTTTTCCATGTGCTTTCTGCTTGCAATAACATGTGCAAAATTAATGAAGGTAATGTGTCCTTGCATCTGTATTATGCATATGTATTCAGCTGGCATGTAGCCACACCTGCTTACACAACTGTAAATACAGTCTACATCTTACACTTGTTTTTTTACAATAATCTATTTTTTAATATAAGCACAGTTTTGGTCAAACTCAAGAACTTTTGTGTCAAAAAAAGTAAAGGCTTTTGTTTAAAGGCTATTTCCACGGAAGCTGTAATGACATGTCTGGTTCAATATACCTATCATTCATCATATTTCACGACTAAGTGTCCTATAGTCTCAGAAAAGTAAATACCATTTTAGTAGATTGCAATCTTTTATGGGGACAATACAATTTCCAGTAATACCATGCATTATATGTATTTTATGTTTTCTCTGTGTTTTCTATATGTTTAATTTAATTAATTTGTTTTTAAAGTAATGTATATTTTAGTTTAAATAAATTTGAAGTGAATTGAATACATACAACAATACATGTACTAAGCTGGATGCCATACTTCTAGGAACCATGCATGTTTATATCAGGACATAGTGTGATTCTAACTTCTTTTGGCTTCATAGTGGGATGTTTAGGATAAGTGCTCTGGGAAAGTTGTGCTGCCTGGCTGAAATGGGACTGAATTGGTTAGCAGGTTACATTATGACAAACTTAGGTTGCAAACATATGAGTCACATGCTCATTTCGTCCCTCTCTTACTCTCTCTCTCTCTCATTCACTTCCCCTCTGTCGTCTCAAAAGCAAACAACCATAATATCCCTAATATTAAAATAATTTATTTTCAGAGCAGAGGCATAATAGCAAGGTCAGCTCAAGTTCCACATAACTAAACTTTTGTAAATTGTAAAAGTTTTTTAAAACCAGTTTCTGTGGCAACCGCACTGATTTTATGTTTCAATTAATCAAATAAACAGATATTTTTGAATCACTTATTAAAGAACTAAACAAATAGTCAAACATCATGTCATTGTCACACAGTCAATCCCACAGTATAGCTGTGTATGAGTTTTAAAGGCACAGAATGTTCGTGGTTATATTCATTTAAATTATAACATTGTGCAAAGTTACATAAAACTGATCATAAGAAACGCATGCATACAGTACATTTACCTCTAATGTTTCATTTCACTCATCGAACGTGATCACTCAGATCAATTCTTATTGATTTAATGTGACAAGTGGATGTAAACCAGCAAAATGTCCTTCACAGCATATTATTCATTTTTTTCTTTCATTTTTCCCAGAAACGGTCCCACAAGTCAACCAGCACCCTGTTTCTTATGATTCTTGACAGCCTGCACATTCATTGACAAAATATTTGTTATGAATGAGCAAATCAATCTCAATCATTCAACTGTCATTTCATAAAGGTGTTTTGACTGCCACCCTGCCTACTGGCAGACTTAACCAGACGAACAAACACAACATAATTTATTTGTGATACCATTGAAGGAGGTCCACTTCACTCAGCCCAGCGTTTCATTATTTAAATTTCCCCACATGCGCAAACACGTTTTCATGCCTTTCACGTGGGCAAAGCAATCGAGGAAACTACCAAACCCTCCCTCTGAACACTGTTATATAAGAGTTTGTTTGGAAAAATAAGTAGATATCAAAGTAAGAACATTAGTAAAAGAAAAAAGAAACAAACAAACTAATTTTGATATTGGGATCAAACCCATGACCTTGGTCATGCTCTGAGCTATGGAAACATAAATAATAACACACTGCAAGCATATTGTATGATTAAAGACACATTGACACAGACAAACAGGAAGACAGGCAGGGCATACCAGAAGCAAGTAATTAAAAGTGCACATCAGTCTCTGGGAACTGCACTCGGGCATGATGTAGTCTCCCTTTTCTTCTGATGACTGTGCAGAATACTTACTCACAAAGACTTAGCAGCATCCTTCAGTAACATACCAATGAAATAACACAAGTTTGTTCAGGAGTTTACTTTGGATCTCGACTTTATTATCATTACAGAACAATAATGATCTTTACGTATGTTTACTGATCCATCGAAATGTCTACTGACAGTTGCATGTTAAACCCCTATTCCTACAAATATTTAATACTCTAAAATATTTTTATTGACACAATGTTTCAAACCCAAATGCTGATATTTGTACATGGAAGACAAACGAAGAACTTTGAAATAATGTTCCTGCAGCTCTTTTTCATGCAGGTTCATAGTGACTACAGTCGTTAATGAATCTTGTATGGAGCTGTGTGAAGATTCCTAACAAATTATACTTTCGTTTTCCACTGAAACCTAATAGCGTATGGACTTATTGCATATAAAGAACATTAGGGTAAGTAAATAATGGCAGAATTTTCATTTTGGGTGAGCTACACCTTTAATACACAGAGAGCATTTGACTACTGCTTTAATGTGCTGCTCTCAGCTGATAGATGGTAAGTGGCATGGTTACAGCTGAGGGCTTCATTTTGTCAATGGAAATGATTCTAGAAAAGAGTCTCGCCTGTTTGATCCTCTCTACTCATTCTCGTGTGAGAACACGGGGTGGCCACACGTGAGTCGCACACCTCTCAATACACCACACCTCTCACCGCACTCTCTTTCTTTATGCGTGCTCTCAACAGTTTTCATGGTCTTGCATCAGTTTTACAGAGAAGGATTAAAAATTTGTACGCATTTAAGCATGTACATGCAAAAAGTAATGCTCTTTACAAAAATACCATAAAATTGTGGGACAAATTTTAGTTTTTAAATTTTATACATTTTATATTGTCTACTGTATTATGTTTTGTTATATGCATTATTTAATACATTTATATTTTACATCATCACATCATGTTTTATATTGTTAGAAAATCATGTATGGCAAATATTGTCCAAATAAAAAATATTTCTGATCTTGCACATACTCCTTTAACACGTAAGCAAGCAGGACTGGAATAAACTACTATTATAATAAACTATTCCACATCTATTGCCAAAAACCTAAAGTCTGGTCATACACGTCATGGGGAAGTTAAAGAAAGGTAAGAATACAATCAGACAGTGTTTGTACAAAGGTGCTTGGAAGGCTGGTGTGTCTCTTGGCTCTGTATGGCACAATGCAGGTTTGGTATATTGACTCTTAATGGAAATTAGGGGTAAAAACCCAAAAATGTTGGCATAGGGGAATGATTGCTTATGTAATTACCCTGTTCAAAAACAGCAAACTGCACACCAGCACATCAACATGTTACGTTCTGGATCCAGGTGTGCTGGTGTCCCCACAGGGCTTCTTAACTTCATTTAAGTGCAAGACTTTTTGGTCAGCCATCACAAAACTATGCAGGCTGACCAGCCTTTTTCCACCAGCATTATACCACCCTAAACCAGCTTGACATGAAGAAAGAACATTTTTCCTGAGGAAAACCCTAATAATCTCTAAACGTCTCTATGTTCAAGGCAAGATACCAGATTTGCCAAGTTTTAATGATTAACTCATTAAAATGCCTCTGCTTGTCTTGCTAAAAAGGGAAAAGTATTTGACTTGCCTAAGATCTGTCACCTGACTTTTACACTGACACTTCTGCAAGAAACATTGCATTGTTGACTATAAAAGTTGGTCAAAGATTGTCAGGTGTCATTAACGGAGCAAAAACGGTCAGTTATGTGGCCACTCTTTTTAGCTGACCTGTCAAGAATCATAGACTTAAAAGGTTATGAAAGAGTATGAACGGATGTTACAAATCATTAAAGTGTGAAACTGCACAGGTAGGAAGTTTCATAAGAGGAAGTAAGTCTAGTAACCGCACAAAATGTCCATAATCTGACCTATATCTTGGACAAAAAGCATTCATTGGCAAGATAAGAGTATGTGTGAGGTCTTGAAAATAGTTTTCTAGAACATTCCTCACATTCTATTAAATTATTAACTCATATAAAATTCCATATTTATTGCATAACAGCAATATGCCAATAAACTGAATTCCTTCCATAGTGTTTTCAGTGTTCCTATTGATTGCAAAAAATCTTGTAGATTTTCTAAGGTGGTGTCAACAGAAACCACAGTGCACCAGAGTTCCTCCCTCTGAAACAAAAGATCAAAGCTAGTACAAGCATACACACTCTCACATTATGTGAAAGTAGGCGTAAAATAAAAGTGTTCAACTGAAATGTCATTGAATTAAAGAGATTACACTCAAAAGAGAAGGACGATATCAGTACAGTACAATCTGTATCACCACCTTTGCCAGCAAAAGTCACACCCTTGAAGGACACTTGGCTAAACCCTAATACTGTATTTGTGCATTTGGCCATTTCCCTGTACAGTAAGTATCTTTGGCAAAATAAATACCTTGCAGTTCACTTCTAAGCACCCACACCTGACATTGTACCACAGCATGGTCTACAAATATGAGCCTTCACATCACAATGTGACAGTGTATGATATAATTTACTGGATTTAATGTTCTAGCCATGTAAGTCTTTATAATATGACCTTTATCAATTTAGCTTTTATCAGTTTATTTTTACAATTATCATGTCATAATAAGCAAACAGACTGAATTATTGATTGTGCCATTTACCAGAATGGATCAAACACAATATTTGCAATGAAAAAACGTGTTAAGCAATCAATGTGCTTGCTTCAAAACATCCTGTTAATGACAATCTAATGTGTACCCAGGAGAGCGAGAACAAAACGGAGGTAGCTATTCATTAATAAATAATAAATGACGGGACCACGTGCTCAATGGGTTTGGTAATCGTCAAGTCAGATGAATTAAGCAGTTCAAGCATGCCAATGCTGAACAAATAAAAAAACATGGTAGTGTGACCTGACAAGAAATTTAATATTCACAATCACACATATGTATACCTGTGGTATACGTTTTTTTCTTTTAGTAATGTAACAAAATATGAATTCTTCTACAAACAAAATGAAACATGATAAATAACAATGGACAATAATAGTGGAAATTCAGTTGCTTTTTTGTAGTGACTATTTAGTGCTGTTTTAAGGCATGTGCCAATACAAAAAAAATATTCCATATCAAGAAACATTCACTGGATTAACTTTAAATTTAATCCTAGTCTATATGTATGTATAGTATAAAATTATCTATGTAATGTATACAGCAACTGCTATGTAACAAAAGCATGAAAATAAGTTTGAAATAAACTTGCAATGTGACAATAAACTTCTAGATATGTAAACATCCAGAGGACACAAATACGAATGGTTGAAATATTCATATTGTTTCACACAATTTAAAGTCAGTGTATTAAATGGCTTACTTTATCAATAAATAAATATATGTTTGAAATGAATTGATTAGAGCATGGAGAAAATGCCCTCTTATTTGACTTAGACGAGGAAATATAGAAAATCGTGTGTCATGTTTTACCAGGTAAACGTCATAAAATGATGTTTATGAGATAATGATGTTTATGAGACAAGGCATGCAAACAGAATTTATGTCATTTTACAGCTTATCAGACCCTCAGTTTTTCCATCTTTTTCCCAGTACATATTTCAAAATATTGTCATGTGTGCATGTTTCATTAGACACTTTTTTAAATGATGATATGAGTGAAATGAGTGAATAATCCAGTTCAGCATCCTAGGATTTTTAGACTACATTTACATTTACATTTAGGCATTTAGCTGACAGTTTTATCCAAAGCGACTTACAAATATTAGGAGACTATAAAAATCAATTTTGCAGAAATGTCTAAGCAAATATTTTCATGTCTCATATCTTTTGGCAGAAACTTCCTGAATACTCATTGCATTGTTGGCCTTGAATGCTTTTGGTTAGCCCATGATACACACAAAAGCAAATTAATCATATTTTTATTAAATAAATAGAGGGTGATGATGGGTTGACAGAGATCAAGATAAAATATTAATGGGCCAATGCATTCCAGCATTGAGTTGAGGTCAAATATGTGCAAAAAATACAATCAATATTAGAGAAGAATATAATATAATATACTATAATATAATAGGTATTAAAATAGAATGAGGCAAAATAAGAAACTTGTACATTAGGAATAATTAAAGCTTACATAACAATAATATAAGTCTCACACGTAAATAATAATAACATAATTAAATAATTTAAAAAATAAACAAAAAGGTCATTCCAACAGTTTCCAAGAATCTTAATAATTTTAGAGGCATTCCTATTTTTTATATTTTTTTAGTGAATTAGTATTTAACTCCAAATTACTTTAGCCTATTATTTTGCATTTTGCATATATAATTCCTAATAATCCCTCACTGCATTGTCCAAAATATCTCCAAAACACGTCCCAATAACACAATTTAACAATTTCATTAATATTTTTTTATTCACTTAAAAACCTATATAACAAATTTATTTACAACTTGACAATAATAATGCATTTTATCATCGTATAAAAACGGATTCATCTTAGCCAATCAGAGAAAAGAAAAACGGACGCATATTGATGATGTAACCCCATCCGCGCAAACAACATGGCGTCTACTGTATCGGTGGTGGAGGAGGCTGAAGATTATTCTTTTTTGCCAATTATTCATGATATTATTAAATGGTAAGAACTATATTTAATCGTGTTTTGGGTGTTAGAAGCCAAATGCGTATGTTGCTATATTCTTTTTAATTATCGTGCAGGGTTTTAGGATGTACTACAATGAGCCCGTGTGCATTGCCTTTGGGTCTCTAAACAACGACTTTCGTGTAGCCTAATGTTTTAATCACTTTTTCTTTATTATTAACCCACCGTTTATATTCTTATGGCAACAGTATGGACAAAGACAGTCCAGACGTCCATCAGGAGCTGAACAAACTGAAGACGAAGATTCAGGAGGCTCGGGAGCAGATTTCAGCTATGCCAGGCATTGACATGAGTCCTGCGCTACAGGAAAATAAACTGCGGACTTTGAGAGAACAGGTCCGAACCAAAAACGAGCTCCTACAAAAATATAAAAGCTTGTGTATGTTTGATATTCCTAAGCCCTCATGAGGTTTTACCTTTTCGCGAGGAGGAGAGATCGGCGAATGAAGACACGGACATAATTGCACTCAGATCAGGTCCTTCCTGATGATGTTATTGTCTCGTCTCAATGGTGGAAGAAGAACTGGTTCGGTGATGCCATGTTTGTTTGTATAATATTTGTTAATGTTTGCATTTTTTTCTATATTTGGAATAAACTTCGACACGTTCTGTTGCAGGAGCGAATATCTCTTGACTTCTGAGTTTTTTTCCCCTCATGTACTTCTGCTTTATACCTTATGCATTAAATTGCCTCTTTTTGGAATTGGCCTTTTCGGTCTCTTTTTAAGAAAGGCTTTAACTTACGCTAAGAAAACACCATATTTTAATAGTAAATATTTTTATTTGGGTATAAAATAATAAAATAATGGATGAACAGATTTAATTGATCTGTTATCTATTTTATTTTTTTCTGCAGAACGTTGTGAACTTTTATCTGCACACTTGCAGTTGTGGATTTGTGAAAACGTGTGTGGGTTATGGAGTGTGTAATGTTACATTTCTTGACAAGTGAGGAGGAAACTTGCATATTCTTGACAATTTTATTTCTGTTGTCTGTTTAGTAAATTCAGTAATGACAGAGTAATAAATATACATTCGTAATAAAAAATCATGAGAAAAACATTCAAGTTTAACTCTTTGTGATAAAACCAAACCAAAAATGTAAACAACTGACATTGCAACTCATCTCCACATTCGGCGTCTCCATTCAGCACTCAAAAAAGGCAAATGGTCTAATAAAGCACATTTTTAAGCATGGAGTTGAAAAGAGCCTCACAATAATTTAAAGCCACATCACAGAGCGCTTTGACTGAACAGAACAAAGTGAATATTCTGTACAGAAGGTCTAGCGAGCATAACATGCGCTTCCACTTGGTGAGGTGAGAGCTCAAGCCGATGACTTTATTTACCGCCGGTCTCTCAGAGTCACCGCACGGTAACGGCAATAGGCATAACAACCGTGCGCACTTTAGTCAAGACTGCGGCTAAACGGTTGCATCTCATTGTGACCGCATCAGTAACTGTTACAGGTCAGTCTTAGCTAATGATGCATCTTTCTTTGTCCTTTGCCTGGCCGCCTCCTATCGCCTTCTCTTTAATATACATCAAGTCACTGTGCACGCTGGGGCGGCGCGCAAAAGGTGCCACGATGCCATACGCGTCGCCGTCCTTCAGCTTCTTATTTCTGAGCGACTTTTTGTGCAGAATGTCACAGTACTGCACAGAAACCTTGCGATGGAGGTCTGGGCTCATCTCGTTGGGTAGTTTGGCTAAGGTGAAAAGTCTCTGAAACATCTGGTCGACGTTAGTGTTCCTCTTGGCGGAGATCTCAAAGTAGGCGCACTGCTCGTCTCCGGCGATCAGCTGTTCGATTTCGTCTCGCTGAACTTCGCGGTAGAACTCGCGATCGCCCTTGTTTCCGCAGATGACCAGAGGTACGTCCACGTTCTCTTTGGTCTTGTTTTTAAGGCAGGACTTGGTCTCGTAGATCTGCTGTTTTAGTCGTTGCACCTCATAAAATGACTCCCGGTTGTCCAAACTAAAAACCAGAATGAAAACGTCACCTGTGACAAAAGGAATAGAGAAAGAGTTTATTAAATGCCCTTTGCAAAAAAGCAGCGTATGCTGCATCCACGTTCAAGCCAACAGAAAGCTTTACATTTGAATAGTTTAATAGTTACCTGTTAGAATGGACAGTCTCCTCATAGCTGGGAATGGATGGTTCCCTGAAGTATCCAATATGTCCAGTTGGTACACATCTCCTTTGATGCTGTAGAGTTTCCTGTGAAAGTCTTCAATCGTCGGCGTGTACTGCTCCTCAAAACGTCCGTTTAAAAAGCGGGACACGATAGCAGTCTTGCCAACTTTGGTGGATCCGAGGATGACCATCCTGTAACAGTTTTTCGCCGGGATGTCAAACTCATTTTCCGAGGGAGTCATTTTCTTAATCATGGTTTTACTGTTTCTAAGCTATAGCTCGCTACTCTATTTGTGGTGGCCAAAAGTGCTTCTGAACATTTCAGGCTGAAGAGCGGCTATTTAAACGCTCTGCGCGCTCCTCCTCCCGAGCGCGTCACTGGTGATGGAGACGCGGGGACTGTGTAACAGGTGCTGAGCGAATGGTGCGTCAGTTTGTGTGGATCAGCGCGAACTGAGTTTGTGCTCTCTGGTACAGCTGACACCAGGAAAACGTACAGAGAGAGACAGTACTTTCACGTCGTGTATCAAATTCCCTTAAACATAGCATATGCAAATTCCAACCTTAACTGCAAGAGTGCTTGTTATGAAGGCGTTAATGATGCATTAGGTTCTGTTTTTTTGGTTAATGTTTACGCTTGACCTTAAACCTGAACGGAAAGAAACGCGTCTTCTTGTGAAACATTTGTTAGTGTTTAACAGATCCTGAAAATAAAAAATAGTGGAACAAGCTGTGACAGCTTTTAATTGAGATGTTTGGGGTAACGTTATGTATAAATACTGTAAATATACTGAATGATGTATTAGTCTTTGTCTTATTAGTAGGCTATACTGTACATTGAAGGCTCCTTAAGTCGCTTGAAAAAGCGTTTGCCAAATGCATAAATGTGGCATATCATATTCCGGGATTTAAACTGTGTGGGGTTTTTAACACTGAGTGGCTACAGCCTACATAAATGTTGCTCGACCTCACCACACAGCGGCGTAAGCGTCAATCTGAGGGCTTGAGTTCAATTTATAATCTAAACAATAAATTAATCGTTTGAGAGTCATTTTAATATTAAATGAATAAAAATTACAACTTTCTGCCATATGCACGCGAATACATAGGCTACACAAAGAGATGTCTAGCCATTATATCCTGATAAAAACTTTTGATCTTTTGTAGTTGTTTCTTTACTTAACATGCAGCTGCAGAAAAAGTTAAAGTTAACAGTTAAACAGTTAAAGTATATTCTGAGACACATGTTAGGTTTTTTTTTCAAATTGCAATTTTAATACAGCGACTAATTAGCAACACGTAAAATAAAACCGTAACATTTGTTAAAAATGCCTCAGTCAACATAAAAAACTTTATTGTAAAATGTAACCAGACCCTTGTCACATGCAGTGAACATACATTTTAGACATTAAAATACTACTAATAATGATGTATGTGGCAGATGTATGTGACAGTATATTACAAAGATAGGGCTATATTAAATTTTTGATGAATTTTTCCCAGAGAGCTGCTAAAAGAGGTGGTTATAATATGCTTTTTTAAATTGGAGTGTAAAAACCATGTTCATAAACAAAAACTGGGCTATAAATTAAAGTGTAAAATTATTACAGAAGGCTGTCATGGGTTCCAGCAGATGTGGCTGGAAAAAAGCAGCAACAAATCTGTGTTTAAAGTAATGAACAGAATGGATAAACGCTAACACAGGGAAAGTAAGAATCTACAGTATGTAGAAAATATAGGAACTTTAATAAGCTCTAAGTAATAAAAACCTTCAGAAGAAAAAAGAACTTTGATTATACTTCTAGAGTCTGACATTTAAAGGATGTTTTCCTTCTAGAATCCCTGGAGTGCTGCAGTTCATTACTGATGACATCAGAAGCATTAGCCATTATGTTATTCAGTCCCACCAGAGAAGGTTGAGGAGTGCTGTCCTTTCAATTCATGCAAGAACGAATGATGATTTTAAGCTCTTTGTGTAAATTACATAGAAATTTACTTACACACAAAGATAAGCTTATAGAAAGCTAGCCCATTATTTGGGCCATTCTCTTCTGCTACTCATTCTTTCCGAAAACACAGAAAATAAATAATTGAGAATGAAGTTTTAGGTTCGAGCTAGATTCTTTTACAAATTTAACAGAATAAAGCATGGAAAAACTTCATGGCACATCACGTCATGCTGTTCTTTTTTTTAGGATGAAAGTCTTTGTGCAGTGCAATAAAAGCAAGAGCTGCACATACACGTGTAAAAATTATTGTCTGTAAATTTGTGATCTGTAAATTCCCCACAGTGAATGTGAGGAGAAGTAAATCTTGCTACCCAAATTTTACCCATATAATCTGACAGGAAATCTGTCAGCAACAGAATATTCTTGAATAAATGTAGAGCGGACAACTATTTGGCTCATGAAAAAGAGGTGTTGCGAAACAGAATATTATGCGTACATAAGAACAATAAAACAGTTGTGAAACTTATTTGAAAAGGTGTTTGAATTTTTACAAGTGTGATTGTCCTAATGGTAAAATGACCAAATTGACCTTAAACAGTGAACATTATTTCTGCGTATTCCAATACCATTGTACTTAATACAAATTGGTGTAATAGACTTAAGTGGGACAAGTGTCATAAAGCAAAGTGAATGGTCTTAATAAAGACATCTTAATCTTTCTCAAAATTGCCTTTTCCAGGAATTCAGCCTCAAGGACTCAATAACATCTAAATTACTAATTAAATTGCTATCAAACCCCGATGTGTGAAGTGCTGCCTGCTTCTGTCTGTGAGAAAGGGTCCTTATTTCTTGCAGTTTATTAAAAGTTTAGACCTTTGGTTAGACATTTCCAATGATTCGGAGTCAGTTTGTTTATTGTTATGTCAGCTGTCTGTATAATTTAACATATACAAGTGTATTAGAGATATGGACAATACAGAGACACCATCACATGGACATCTTGTGGAGAATCTTATTCGATATATTGTATTTGCATCTACAGTGTATGAGCCTTCTGTGCAAGGTTTGCAGTGTTACAGAAATCCCCCCATCCACCCTATAATTGGTCTTTTGTACTGTTCTGTTTTATAACAAATTTTACAATTTTCACTGTTATTTATTACTTTATTTTTTTATAAAACTCAAAATAGCAGTGCAGAAAACACTGGTCTTTTGTAGCCTATATTTTTAGCAATGATGAGAAAGCAGACATTAGAAGTAAATAATAAAAACAGAGGAGAAGAAAAGTTATTATGGCACCAAGAAATGTACATTGCTTCTACTCAATCACCCTGTTATGAATACAGATTGAAAATTCTTAGTAGCAACAAAAAAACAACAACATAATAGTCAGCAAAAAACAGGTTTTACAGTTAAGCGAATACTTAAAAATTAAGAGAAATATTATGGCATGCAAATGGAAATATTATGATATTAGATTTTGATATGCACTATAAATAAATTGATTACTCAGAATTGTTAACTTTGTTATTGATCACTATTTCGAAAATAAAGTCTATTGCATAAGGTCTGCATCTGTAATTCTTTAAAGCGAGACTGTCAGTTGAAGATATCATAGGGATGTTATCCAGAGTTCAAGACTGTCTCCGATTGATTTGCTCTGGAGCATGTCCTGTGTGTCTCCTGAACCATGTGACCACATCAAATAACAGATGGCCCATGAGATAAGCTTAAATCCTTTATGACTGTGGCAGCACCAAAACCTTTGAGAAACAGACTCTGTTCTTATGTAACTTTGGACTAATGGGCTATTAGCCTGTTAGCATGGTCCAGTTAGAGCCTATATATATAATACATAATACTTCACCGTTTTCATTTACCACCATTCAGAATGAGTGTTGCTAAATCTTTTGAAAGCATAGTTTGTAAATAACACATTATATTATAAAATATGTTTTACCAGTGACCATTTATTCTTGAAAAGCTTTCAAAAGTGTAATAGCACAGGATAGTTTACTAATGTAGGGTTTTGGACAACCTTGTGGTGCTACCATTCAATCACAATAGACGGCATGTCAGGATGTAATTTTCAGCAGCTTTAGAGAGAATAGACACAATAGAAAAGAAAAGTACGATTGCATAATTGGATAGTGTGGCTTTGTAAATCATAAACTTCTTAACATGTGTAAGATGTTAGTACTCATAAGAAGCCCCTTTATTAGATAAGTGATGGCTAGTGATGTTTTATTTATCGCACTTTTACAACATGTATGACAGAGTGAAAGGGAATGAATTATAAGTGTCTTTTACTTTACTTACTTTACTTTTTTTTTCATAAGTGTATGTGTTTTAACAGGAATAACAAGAAGTCAACAAGAATAATGTTGACTCCCTAAAAGCATTGAATGAAAGCAACATCTGTATGAGTAGATTTATGAGTGATGTTGTTCATTTGCACGAAGAGGGTTGTCAAAAAAAAGATGTTTACATAATGAAAAATTAAGATGCATCCATTTATTTTACCTTTGGTAGCAAACAAAGGACAGAGCACAAAAAACAACTCAAAGCAAGTGTCATTCAGCCTCTTTACATTACAACAAACAGACTCTAAAAGAACTGGTTTTGGTCTTAGATTTCAGGAATGTGTTTAGTAAAAACAACAACAATCTTTATGTTTATGTTAAAAAATAGCAACAGATGATGAACAGATAAGGAAAAGCTAAATATGTGCTTTCTAACATAAAAGATTGACAACATTCTATACCTGCCTGCCATTAACAAAGGTACAATTTTGTGGTAAAATATGTAAATGTCTGTAAATCGTTTTTTGTGTGTGATTTCTTTCCACTGTGCTTTTTGCTTATTCCGTCATCATTCCCACGCATTTAAGACACCCAGCTCGGGCTGACACAGTTCACAGTTTCAGGTGACTTGGATGTTACTGCTTCACCAGTGTTTACATTCAAAGTTCATGGGCATCCCCGTTTCCCTCCACTCTTCTCTATATGGCGGTCCAAGATGAAGCAGTGTCAGCTCATGTGACACCCTTGGACAAACATGCTCCATTTCTATTTGTGCTTGCACCGTTGGCTTCTCTGCCGATAGATCTCCTCAGTGAAAGGTCTGCAAATACAAGGTAAGCACACACATAGTAAATCTCAAGGACCACTGCAGCGTACTGGCCTGTTCCAGGCAACTTGTGCTATTTATGGGAATTATGTGACTAAGATTAAACTGAAAATTATGTCATATTTTAGCATCTTCAGTCTAGTCACTAACTGTCAAGAATTTGCAGAAATGTACTCTTTATATCAACCATAAGCACATACCTTTAGATCAAAAGGGGTCAAGCGAAATATTTTGATCCTGAGCTTCTGACTAGTGTATATACATAAAATATTTTGGCTTAACACATTCTGTGCTTCAACAGACACGCTTAGCCTTTTTTGCATATTATGTAGTTTAACTTGGTTCTTAATTGTATCCTGTATTTTTTTTTTTTAAAGTGCAAACATTTTCATGCATCATGATTTTCGAGTAAAAAAAAATATGCACATGGTTTTACACAAGGTTAGTGAATGAGACAACGAATTGAGTGAATGGTCAAATCACACAGCATTAGACTTTTTACTGTCTGTTCTATTAAAAATTATTTAAAAACAAGTAGATAAAAAAGTGTAAGTTTACCATATTTGCTTAACATGGCTTCTAAATTATAACTGCATTATATGATGCTATATTAGCTATCTTTAATGTACTACCTTGTAATTGTATCAATGTTGTCCTAAAGTTCCCTTGCTTACAAGTTTGCACATACAATAAAAAGCAGTGAGTTGTGCTGGCACCACCAGCTCATGTTATTAGAGAATTTAGAGAGACTTAAAATCTAATTAAATACCACAGTAAATCACAGACATTACTTTATAAATAAAAATTTCCCACACCGAACTAGCCTCCCGGGTCCAGCTTCATTTGTTTCAATTCATGTCATAAGAAAAAGCATATCGTAATTACAAATGGTTTAGTGGAAAGTATTGTCAGAAAGCAACCCACTTATCAGACATATGGAGTAAATCTTTTCTGTACACTGTGACTGCAGAACAGACCGGTAAAGACAGTCACAGAGTGATTTTTTCTTTTGGCTCCAAATGACATCACCAAATCTGTTAAAAAAGGTGTTGATTCCCTGTGTTTGGGTTGGAGACAGAGGGTGTTGTCTAATTTTTTGTATTAGACAACCCTTCTCAGGTCTTCCTTTATCAGTCAGCACACACAGACCAGACTCCAATTAAGCTGTTGTTGTTTTTTATTTTGGTGTTATTAAAGTTCAGCACATTGACGATCTCCGGTAACCATAGAAACTTTAGAGTGTGTGTGCGTTTTAGCCCTGCATTTATTCCTCTCTCTGTGGAGGAAAGTTGGCAGCCTTTCTGCTTAACCTTTTATTGCAGCAGTAGAGAAGCTTGACTGAGAGTTGACTGAACTTTATTTTTTTACTTTTTGCCAAGAGCGTCTTAGGCTCACTGATATCTTGTGTTCTTTTTATTATGATCACATCAATTTTATATTTTATGATAAATTAGGGATGGCCTTCTGTACCTGAAAATAAATTTGTATGGAATGCATGACCACAAAATGTTTATTGGTATATACCATCTAAATAACACATTATTTAAAATGAATTGTATATGTAATGTATATATAAATGTAATTCTGATTAAAAAATCACAGTTCTAGCTCCCCAAGTAAGAAAAAATGCATCTCTGCACTCCCTGCTCTGTCCATTATACATTTAATACATTTTTTACTTGTGGAAAATCTTTTAAATATGCACAATGTTTAGTGTGATCTTTATTACAACAAATTTAAAATTCAGCATATTTAAAAGATTAATAGATTTTTACTAAATTAGTTTACAAACAAAAACTTTAAAGACTTCATTATTACGTAATATTAGTAGACTTTCATGACTACGTAACATTCTATTGATATGAATAATATTCATATGTAGAAAATGCATACACTTACCCCTCATATGCAATAGCTATCCTGTAAGACAAACCAACCACTGCAGTCAGGACCAATCCTATAGGACTGGCATTCCTACAGCACAGACAAACAGACATTTACAAAGACACACACTTACATACACATATATACAACTTTCCAGCAATTTAACTTATGTAACAGAGCTGTAGTCAAACTGGTTTACCAAACTGCCATTTTAAGAATCTCAATAGAGGTAATTTGCTCTTAAATCGAGTAGTGAGTTAGCTTTATCATGCACGAACACCAGTTGTAAGAAGTGACACTGTTCAGGTTTAAAGGGCCATGAGTCACAGGCCAGTAAGTGTACCAATCAAAACAGAGCTTTAAAGAAATAATGACTATTATCAGTTATGCAACTTTTTTTTTTTTTTTTTTTGTGCAAAGTGTAACTTTAATTCTGCCTTGCATTAAAAATCTCTCAAAGTTTACATTCCTGTTTTAAAGCAAAAGGGGGCTATATTCATATAAGAAAATTAAATGCTACGAATAGTGATGGTTTGCCCAAAAATACAGTTCTTTATGATCATTTACTCATCATGTCACTCCAAACCCCTATGACTATTCTTGAGAATACAAAAGAAGATATTTTAAAGAATGTTTGTAACAAAAAAAACAAACATTGGCCTTATTGACTTCGTATTTGCACAAAACCACAGAGACATTTCTCAAAAATCTTTTGTGTTGCAGGGAAGAAAGAGTCATTTACAGGGTTTGAACTACATGAGGGTAAAAAAAGATAAAATAATTGTTCAGACAATTGTTCAAAGAAAAAATGGGTCAAGATTGTGCTGCAAACTAAAAGGGCTAATGGCTTAAAATTACATTTGCTATATTCTCCTCTAACCTACCGTTTCATTAGGAAGAGACATTTGTATTTGCATTTATTTATACAAGTCTGTGTGCATTTTACTATTATTAAGCCAATTACATATTATATTGCTGGGTTCTCCTCCTTTTCCAGCACCTTTTGATAAATAAGGTAATTGAAAGCCATTTTCAAGCAGCTGTAATAACTGCAGTAATAATATAACTTGACCAGGCAAGCAAAGTGACAATGTCATGGACACATTTTAGCAACAAAGGTACAACTTTAAGGAAGAATCTGGAAAGACCACATTAGAAAACCAGTTCAAGGGTGCAATTCATCTCTTCCTGGCAACACTGGATGACTGAAATGTATTTTATAAAGCTCAAGGCCATGGGCAAATTAAAAGTAAAATTTGCTAAAACATATTACTATTATTATTATAAATTATATTAATTATAATTATTAATTATATTATATATATATATAATATTGTTGACTATACTTTGTTGTTAGGTATCATATGTGATGTCAGGTTACATTAAAGGTAAAAATTTTGCTTATTGGAGCTATACAGTATATGGGGATAAAGCCAAAGAAAGAAAAAATTAACTAAGGTGGCATAAGCATGAGTGAATAAAATGAGAATTACCTTCAGTTTGAACTTATAGATCAATGATTCTGAGCCATTCAGCGAGAGTGAGAGAGATTAACAGCTATACAGAAGGATCCTTGTGTCAGGATGACCTAACTTTAGCAAACAAACAATCTTCCTGTTCCATTTCTCTGATTATCATCACTTTTTACTTTCTCTTCCTGGAAGACACTTCCCTTAAAGTGGAACTTCACATCCTCTGCCTGCACCTCTGCTACAGTAGTTAATTATTGGCTAGACCACTCTGCAGAACTAACACACTGACCTGGATACATAAAGGTTTCCTGTACTGTCATCAGGAGATTTGTCTTTCCCTATTCAATTGAACAATCAGAGAGGAAATATTGATCTTTGGGGTTTGCTCCTCACCATTTTATAGTGTCAATGACTTTGCTGTGTCCTAACTAGGTGCGATGTAACAAGACTGTAGTGACAGGAACTTTTATATGAATACAGAAAATCAATGCAGAGCATTCAACTAAAAATGTAAACCTTGTTTTTTATCTTTTTTGTTGCTTCACAAGACAGCAAGATTTCTATGATCTTTCTTCTGGAACTCGATAGTTTTGTCATATAATATCTTATGTTTCTTTTATATATCTTTTTGCTATGTTTGATGCTTAATGAAGAGCAGTATTAGACCACAAAAATTTTGGTGTGGGCAATAAAACCAGGTTGGCGATAAAAAATGTAGTGTTGTCAGGACAAAGCCCCAGCCCTTCAGTGACTTCAAAAGCAATGCCCACATGATTAAAAGATCTTAAAATTCATGGTGAATCATAATGAATCAGCGAACACATGTAAATAAACAAGGATGAATGCTGTTTTCAATAAGTCTTACCGTCAGATTTTAGTAACTAATAAGGTTGATGTTCACAGCTTGGTGCTGATGTTGTAAGTGCTCCTGCTTTTACATGAAACCGATTTTTCTCAGTTTCATTTTTACCTTTACGTCAACAAAAAGCAGACTATAACCAGTAAAGGACTGAGCCATGACGAGGTCATACATAAATATATATAATACCTTAAATGCACTGCAAGTCAGTTTGGAAAAAAGGGATGTATCAAAAGCATGTATTGATGCAAATGAACACCGACAGATACCTGTATTTGACCTTTTGCTTTAACACAGTCCCAGTTCATGCTGAATCTGTTTTATTGCGCAACAGGTACTGATCTAGTGACACCCGGTTACCTTATATAACCTTCTGGGAACATTTACTTAATGCTTGTGAAGAGACAGTGCCCTTCCTTACCACCTGCATGCTTTTTTTGGAATGTCTAATTTGAGTAATGTAGCACAGGGTTAATAACATTCTGTTGGCCAATCACAAGTAGCAGTGATGTCATTTTCAACTGTTTCTTTCATACCTCTGAGTATAACAAGATACGGTCATTACCAAAATGGCAGACCCTGCAATAAATATTACACGACAGCTCGACCTGACTGTAGCCAGGATAATAAAAGTGAATCAGGAAACTGGGCTAATATGCTGAGAGATTGCGCTTCAGTATAAAGAAAATGAACTTAATGGATCTCACAGGAAAGGGCAGAAGTGATTGGAGCCGTTACGCTCTGTAGATGTGGCGATGTGCACTGCGAGCCCATAAAATAATTCTTTCAAAAACTTATGCATCGTCTTTTATAGTTCCTGTGCACACTGACCCCATTCTTGAGCTCAGATCGCTGATATCCAGACATCTGCATTACCGAATCCCGTTTTATTAGAACCGCAGCAGAGTCTGACAAACACAGATTTATACAACAACTACCAAAATTGCTTTAAATTACTTGCTTTCAATCTGACCCTCTATTACATGCACATACACACGTGATTGTGTTATCTAACAAATGGCCTTTTCACATCACTAGGGCCGCAGGAAGTAGGTTAATTGGATGCAGACTGCTGGGTAAACAGTACTGTACATCTCTACAGATGTCTGTTTCTCTCTCTATATATATAAGCATGTAAATTCTTTGAAAAGCACTATGCTTTACCAGTTTATCTAAAGAAGAAGATATGTGCATTTCCTTTTATCCAGCACATAGAGCTATTTTCTACAAGACATCTATGTGTTTACTTAGTATGATGCCAAATTAGGATTATGTGCAGAGGAATTCCATATGCAGAGCTATTCTATTTTGTTACAAAATTGTAATAATATTAACTATATATAGTTTTGCACTACTTCTATCCTACCATTCTTAATCCTGACACAAGACAGAAAGGGCCAGCAAGCTGATTCGGCGGATGAAACCCTCATCCCTTTCAACGATGAGAGAGTCTGAATGTCTTTATGTGAACTACAGTAATGCAGGGAAGAGTGAATGAGGGTATATTTGAATAAGTGACAATTTCAGACACGGTCTGGGATTAGACAGTCCTTAAACCCAGAAACCCCATTACATTTCCTGCATTTTTCTGGCCACAACACAAGATGTCTGAAAGCGTCTAGTTTCTAAATTACGCCTCATTTTGTGGAATCCAAGATGAGCCAATGAAAGAGCACATGGCATGTCTGCTTAGTGAAATGACCTGATTTGTTCAGAAAGCACAACTTTCAGAGATCAAAACCATGTGTAATGACAAAAGAATACGGTTTGTGCAATATTTGGTAATTTAGGTAGAAAATAACATTTCCTAAATTTTAATTTAATTTTTTCTCAATCACTTAAATTTTTAATTTTCCAAAATATCGGACACAAAACATTACCACAATTATGCACATTTTTATCTAGTGTTCTATAAAAGCTTGTATTAAAATACTTAATGTCTAAGGAGCTAAGATTAACACTGAACAACCTTTAAGTACATACGTCGAAACATTGAGGAACGTTAAAAGAGGGACATTAAACATCTTGTAAGTGTGCAGCATGAGTTGGTGTACTGCATACGTAGTTCTTCCTGAGTAAAAGTGGTTAGACAATATGTAAGGGGGCTGGAAACACATTAAGAGCGAGCGTGTGCAGGTGTGTTGACGTAAAACAGGGGAAGACATCTTAATAGCTTTTCCCTTTTGGCCACTGGGATGTATCGGTGCATTGGTGCAGGACATTTTTCACACTTGTGTCTTTATGTGTGGAAACAAATTGAAGTATGCTGCTGAAAAGTATAGAAAACATAAACATTCAATAATATATCCCTATTGGTAGATATATTGTAGAATTTACAGATGAAGGTATTTTCACAGTTGGATCCTTTGCATAGAAAAGTAAATTATATGATTAGCTATTAGATTATACAATTACTAAAAGGTTGATTTGAATTGTAGAATACCTTCTGGCGTGTCCCCTGATTAAAACATGCATTCCAGATGGCTTTTGCACAGAATCTTATCCATAATGCATGTTGATGCATGTGCAAAAATCGAGTCATAACCCATCAGCATCTCAGAGCATCTTGTGCTGTCCAATGACACTGCATTTTTAATTAATTCTATGCCAGAATATGTTTTAGTTTTACTTTTTTATGCTAAATCCTTCTGTTTATTTTTAGGAGTATATCGGATTCAATATTTTCAATGTTGGCCCAAAATGTTGAACCCAACTTTATCAAGCAAATCAAGAAAGAACTGCATATCCAGCAGATGGTGTTTTATTGTAGTTATATTGTGCCTTATGTTATGATAAATTATAAAAAATGTCCAAAGACAATTAAATCTAAAAGTACAGTACGAAAAGCAGTAAATTTAGTATTGCTTTAAAAAAATTCTGTACACAAAGCAGTTTTAATACTGTAAAAATAAGTTATATAACAGTAGGATACTGTATTTGGTAATTACAGTACAATACTGTAAATGTTTACAGAAGTAGCCCTGTAAAAATACAACCCAGCTGCCAGAATTTTACTGTAAATTCACAACGAAAAGTTTCACAGTGTTGTGTAACATTTGGTCATTTAGGCAGAAAATAAGATTTCCTCAATTTTAATTTAGAAATAAAGTACCAATCCTGTTTCCCAAAAAAATGGTCAAACTTATCATTCATCAGGGTCTGGTGAAGCTGACTGACCAAGATCATTTTTCCTAAATCCAACATATGCTGGTGACCAGCCATATGGGTCTTCTCACCAGGGCTGATGATGCATATTGTAAACAAAAACAGACATAAAATTTCATGCTGGCACAAATGCTCCCACATTCCTGGCACAGGCTTGAGAGGGTGAATGGGCAACACGTGTCCAAATTTCGCTCCAGCCACCCCCTTTCCTCTCTGACGCACAAGAGACCACGATGGACTATTAGATTGATTTTAGAAGCGAACAGTAAACCGAGACAGAAAGAGACTCATACACACACACACACTGAGTGGCAAACAGTAAAAAGGTTTATAGTTTGGGAGACCATGGGCCACTTGCTCCATCAGTGGATGCCTAGCAACCAACGAAGCCAGTCATCAGCAGACTGGTCACTGTTGTCAAGGTGACCAAATGCAGACCCACTCTAACAAGTCTGTTAGGAAAGACTGTCTGAAAGTGCTCCACAACAACTTAGGTAAATGAATACATTGTTTAGGCCTCAAGCATTGCTCACTATGCCGTCACGTTGCGTAAATTCAGTGAAAAAAAGACCAGATTTTCTGTATTATTTCATTAATTGTTTTTACATTACTCAGACTTCTTCTCAGCAGGGGACTCGTTGCTAATACAAAGATGTATCAGCCTGCGAGACATCACTCACACCCGTATGTGCTATCTGGGTGGAAGAATATCCAGAAATATCAGCATATTGTTCCTGAGAAATTTGCTACTGCAAATAATAACTGCTTGCCTGCAAATAATAACAGTCTCGACTCTCTCTCTCACTGCAATGGTTACGACGATTGATAGGACCATGCAGGGATGCAAATAAATGTACTGGGGATTTTGGGATAAGAGTGTGGTTTATTAATGAGCTCACAGTCGAGATATCCGGAAATACCTGGGGAGTGCAGCAAGACACCGGGTGCATGTGTCACCATGATCAAAAGTTAATTAGCATACTTTATTTTTAACATCAGAGACTATTTTGACATACTAAAATAACTATCTAGAGATTTTATGTGTGGAATTAGATTACTATGTAGTCTGTGTAATGTAGTTAAAACTATGTACAACTTCCATTTGATTTGATTTTTTTTTATTTTATAATGACTGTCTTGGAATATATTGGAACTAGAACTGGTTTTAGAATTTAACTTTATCACGTAAAATAAATGATAAATTATAATAATTTTGTAGTTGGTCACTTTTCACACGATTTTTCTTAAATAATATACATTTATTAAAATAATTGATTAAAAAAATAATTAGACAATGCGGTGTACGAATGAACTGGGTTAGAATGGCATGCAGACTCACATTAAAGCCAGGCCCAGGTAGTTAGCAGTGCTGCCCCAGTACATCGGATTGTCCAGCACATTAAATGGAAACCCGGTCACCTTCTCATCCATGAGGATACCAAAATAGTCTCCTGTGTAAAGAAAGGAAAAAATACACCATTTTCCATTTTCCAGTACAACTCAAAGTACAACAAACAATAATACTAAACACAAGTGAGTAACCATTATCTGGACCACTTTTTTGTACATCCACATGCACTTGAATTATTTGTAAAACGTTATAAAAACCTTGGATTTAGACATAGGCTACCCATAAGAAAGACAAAACACAAGTGATGTCTTTTTAATATCTTATGTAATCTAGAAGTGAATGTCTTTAACTTAAGAGCAAATGGAAATCGCAAAGAAAGAACCTAAAATCTCACAAATGTCTCCATTAGAGTCTCCATCAGAAACGACGATGTCACAAAATGGAGTGCATGGACTTGTAATTTTACAATTTCTCCTAATCAGTTTTTCTCCTAATCAGTTTTAAGAGAAACACCTTAGACAACGGTGATAAATGACACGCAACTATAATTTTTTTCTCTTGGTGAACTCCAATGTTTGTCTGAGTGAATGCAGCATTCAAAATAAAAAATTTTGGTTTTCTGGATCTAGGCTACGTTTAAACTCTGCAAGGCAATTTCTAGGAAAAGAGTGATCACCCTTGCTTCAAGCAAATCAACATATAAAAATTCAATGTCTTAATTCAGCATTATGATTCCTGACTTAGATTTAATCAGTGCAACAGTATAACAGTAGTCGGATTTATTGCCAAATGCCCAATTTAATTCCTGTAGAAATAGTAGCGCAAGACACCAGCTACGCCAGGATCATGGGTTTGATTCTTAGGAAAACTACTGCTTTCTCAAGCTTCAACACACTGTACCACTGTTACATTGCGCTCATACATACAAGCTGCAAGACAAGGACTGATTGTAAAACTAATCTAATGACTGCTCTTTAGGAAACTTAAAGGCTAATTAAAAAGCTACTTTGTATTCCTGATGCTGTTGCTTATTTTTTGGCAGCAAATTACCTAAAATATATTGTGCATATTACACAATAAAATAATATAATGTAAACACTGCATTCACTCCCTCCATAATATATGCTTCTTCTAGGTCAACCAACACAAAAGGTCTGTTTGATTTTGTGGTCCAGTTCCAAAATCTCTGCGCCTGTCCATAAAAGAAGTAGAGCAGCCTTTTGTCACAGGGAGTATATAACCAGCCCCTGTCATATCTGGGTTTTAACCCTTCTTTCTTTCTCTCTGACCCAGTTAGGACAAAGGTGCACCTGGTTGTTCAAGCTCCTAGTGCTTCTTTTATTTGGGTTTCACTTTTTGGGACATTTATTTATCTGTTATATAAGCCCGTACACCGGGGAGCCCTCCGATCTCCTTCAGGGTAAAGGAGAGAACTTCCGGAAAACATTGCTCACCTTTTCTGAATGAAAAATGGACGGTTCATTCACAAGTCCAAAGCAACACTAACCCTAATACACATATGGAAAAGATGCTTTGTTACTTGTTTTCTGGTTCGGCCATTGGTTTGCTTGTTTGTTTATTCAAATAATGAAAGTTAGAGGTCACTGTATAAATTATGCAACTTTCTCCATTGAAGAAAAACTGTTTGTACATATTTGTACTTAACTCAGAAATGGCAATTTATTCAAACATGAAAAAAACGAACAAATTAAAATGACTGTAATACGTCAAGGCCTTTTTAAGATTAGAAATACAATGGGTCTCCTTAATAGGTCTCATGAGGTTAATATGCTAAATAAATCAGAAGGGTCAGTAATATCTTTCATAAAACCAGTGTGACATGGTGCTGCATGACCTACTTCCAGCTTGTTATCTTTGAGTGGTATGTATCTATGTGTGTGAAGCTCACTCTTTATTGGTCAGACACAGGTGTTAGATACAGGAAGTAAATCTTATTAACACAACTAAAGGCACACCATGGTTAGTTAGGGGTGGGAATCTTTAGGTACTACGCGATCTGATTCCGATTCTGGGACTCACGATCCGATTCCAAAACGATTCTTCATATAATTTTTGCAAATATGATAAATTTGCATTTTAAATAAATAAAGAGTTTTTATGCTTTTTGTTTATAGTTAGAATCTCTTTGACAGTATTCCCATCTTGAAGTTTAATTTTATTGCTTTTATTTTAACAAAGTTATATTCAGGATGAACAAGTTCTGACATAGAATCGATTCAGAATCGTTAGAGAAAGAATCCCGATGCATCGATGCATCGATTTTTTCTCCCACCCCTATGGTTAGTATAGGTCAGGTTTAGAGGTGTGAAAACAGACATTTACAAAGTGTGTTAGCATGTCCTGCCTCACAGGACATTTACTGCTTTTTTTATTTAGAATTGTTAAGACTGGGCTCCTGAAACCGAAGCTGCGTCCGAAATCGCATACTCGGACACTACATACTAAATTAGACAAGGTACCTACTTTTCGACCGTGAAAACAGTACGTTCTATATAGTATCGGACATACTACATCCGCCATGTTTCACTGTCATGTGACCCATATGCTCTTTGACCTATGACGTATTCACAGCAGCCGAGAAATAATGCGTTGTTAAATCAGCGCCATTTAATCACAAACATATATATTTTGGTACTTACACTTCAAAAGAGAAGATCGCCTTACAAGTTTCTGCTTTTTTATTATTAACGTTTAAAATATCGTGGCTCGTCAGCTCCTGTTGCATCACGGGAGAGTACGCCAGAGTATCTCGCCAGAAGCAGTAGACCATCCGGGTATTTCTCGCGTACTGTGTTTTGCAGACTGAGGTTTCGGACATACTATTCATGACTCATTTTCGCATACTATATAGTATGGAAGTAGGCAATTTCGACGCAGCTCAACACGCAGTTTACAAACGATGGTGAAAATGTTTTTGAGAAGTTTAAGACACATGTCAAATGATCCTTGTTTACATGGATCCATAAAAAATAACAAAAAAGGGTTTCAAACACACGTCAACGTTGTCATTATTTTTCTTCAAAAGCCACAGCGTTTACAATCACTTTCCCTGCCACCTTACACTCGTAATAAAACTAACCAATAATGTATTTTGACAAATTACTCTATCATGCTAATTGACTAAATATATCAGTCTTTAATTATATAATGTTTTAAAATGTTCTATATTATTTTTTATATAATTTTTAAAACATTATCTTGTTATAAAGCTCTGATATAAGTACAAGTATTCTGATTAAATGACAGGTATTTCTAATGCTCGTATATCTTTTTAGGTTTACATTTTCAAGTTTATGTATGTAAAGCAGCTTTGCAACAATGCAAATTCAAAAGTGCTGAAAAATACATGCGAGTTAAGTAACAACTTTTTACTAACTATTTTATTAACTTAAAAATAAACTTGAAAAAATTGGTTCGTTATATTGGGCTTTTCGATGCTTTGGCTAATAGGACAATGGTTTAAAAAATTGGATGATATATATTGATGCATCTCTAGTATGCATTTTAGTTTAAACAATACACCTATATAAAAAATTGAATTAAATTAATTTAGACTGTGGTCAAGCAAAAATCAACCTACTGAAAACCCACTGAATAACAGTAGCTAAAAGAAAACTTCTGTAAACACACAAAATTCACCATCTCATAGATTTCATTACTAAGATACGGTAAATACACAAGCCATTTTGATAATTAACTCAATACCTGGTGCATTTTTGTTGCACGTGAAAAGTGATTTTGTAACATTATATTTTGTGACATTATATTCTCATATGTTACACTGTATTAATTGCCTGGCAAACTGTAACTCTCAGCTGTTTCCAGAAATTAGTGCCATTTTTACTCCCAAAGAGCAAGATTTGCGGCAAGACCTCTTTACTTTGTGGCACCATACATTGTATTTAAAGGGATAGTTCACCAAAAAATAAAAATTATTTTATTATTTACTTAACCTCGTGTCATGTCAAACTTGTATAACTTCAGCAGAACACAGAAGAAAATATTTTGCAAAACGCAGGTATACCAGCACCCATTTACTTTCATAGTATGGATAAAGGTACAATGGAAGTCAATAGGTGCCGGTAACCAGTGTTTTGAAAAATATGTTTTTGGGGTTTGAATGACATAAGGGTGAAAAAATAATAACATAATTTTTATTTTTGGGTGAACAATCCCTTTAAACTAAGATGTAAGTCGTTATTATCTCTGGCTACGATTCTCTGTCAGTCCTATTCAAGATGCTTGTCATATCCAATGTAGAGCAGCAATGATGGATGGGATACAGAAGTATAGATAAATTTGATTTACCCAGGAAGGTGCCAGTAAAACCCAAGGCCAGGAAACTGCTGATAACAAACAAAGAACCTAAAGCCATAAGAGCTGCTCCTGCATAATACACCTGTACGTTATCCAGCGGCTCCCAGCGCGGTTGTCCCTTCATGGCAACTGTAATACTGAAAGACAGAGAAAAACAAAGATGCAAGAGAGTGAGTGCATATCACCAAAAACGTATGACTCCACATATAACAATCTAGCCTTTGTTTGTCTTATCACGTAATACATAAGAGTTAACTGAAAAAGCACCACATTTCCGATTGCATTCAATCGCAGGTGCATCCGTCTTACAAAAGTCTGTATTTGAATTACTTAAATGACTTGAAAAGATATCTGTGTCAAAGCAAAAGTGGGTCATGGTGACGATAAAATGGATTTACAGATCTTGACAGGCCACAAGACCCATCTGATAAGACAGATGGGATGCAGGCTGCTTCAACTGTTTAGTCACAGGGTTTTTGTCAGACAGATTGATTTAAAGAAACCAGTCAGGATATAATGTTTCAGTCCCCAAAAAAGCATGCAAAACTTCTGCATGAAATATCTGTCTGAAAAGAAATATCACGAGTCTATTAAATCACTGTCAATTTTATGTATTTACATGGTAATTTACATTTTTTTGTAACTTCTGGTATTATAGAATTTGTGGTTGTCACTTTAATTCTCTCACTTTAATGTCACTATAAACAATTACATTTCTTCAGGTGTACACAAGCAACTAATTTCATATTTAAATGCTGTGATGGTATTTACTTACATAGGATTCAAAATGTTGAAGTGCCAAAAAAATATACAAATGACTCCAGTAGGCTGAAGTAAAACAATATGTTTGTAACGTCTGCAAACAACTTAAATGTTGAACTTATTTGGTGTTCGCTTCCTAGCGTATAATGTACATGCATATTATCTTAAAATACAAATATGGCGGCACAAATTCAAATCTTGTGTCTTGTGACTAGTTCTCGTATTTGTGTTTTTTACCGAGACCAATGAAAAACGAAGTCATCAACGTGGCTTTAAAGTAAAAATGGGTTCTTTTATAGTTCTGGCCATTATTTTAGTCTCTTACTGGAGGAAAAGCAACAAAAAGGATATTTGCATACGTGTTAGCATCCTAACCTAAAATGTCTGTTCTGCAGATGGTAAATCAATAATATTACTGGATATGCCAAACTGAGTTACTGTGAACGGCAAAACAACTAAAAAATACTTGTCCTACTAATCCAGTTCCCAAGACACCCCTACAGAGAAATAAAGAACTGTACACACAGACCCACTCCAAGCCGACCTGTCCATTAGCGTAAGGTAATTTTCACCATCAGCAGGTACGTTTTTCATTGCAGTTCTGTCTTTATAGCCAAGAAAATGAGTAATTATCCCCTGCACCTTTCTTCTATCTCTGTATTTTGGGCCTTTATACCCAAACTGAAAGCAAGTTACTGGGACTTCATTGCCCATTTATGTCGCTGAAAGCCACCTGGCCGTGCAGTCTGCCTAGGAGCAAAGGAAAAAAGGAAGGTTTGTTGAAGAAAAAAGAAAAGAGAGAAAGGTCAGTGTTATGAAGAGCATCATTGTGTTTACTTTCTAGGCCTCTTGGTCATGGCTAATATTTTGGCTGCATCTTGGACTAAATCATTATTAACTATTTACAGTAGATTAAATAAGTCTGAATAGCTTAAAAGTGGTGTGTGTGATTTTTTTCAATAGCAAAATATGTATCTGTGTTAAATGCTAAAGCAACTAAAGTATGTTTTTTGCAGTATCTTAAGGTGAAAATACTATGGTCCTGTCAAAAGATAGGTTAGTTTAGCAATTATAATGTTTGGGTCTGCACAACAGCACATGACATTTATGCATATGGAAAACAATGATTACAGACACAGTTAACTTGTTCAATGAATGTTCATTATTTTTAACACTCCAGGTTATTACTTTTGCTATTTCCCTCTGGTGATGCTACAGAGGCAGAAATTACACATTTCATTTAACCCACATTTAACACATTTAACCCTCACAAGAGCTAGGTCGTATAGCAAGGGTTGAGTTTAACAGTGTTTAGTAGATGAAAATCATCTAATATTGCTCATTATGATATTCATAGCAATGGTAATTAACAAGAGCCAGTGAGTCATTAGTTTAACATGACGGATCTTTGTATATTTATAGGGAACATGGATGACATAGTTCCATCAACAGAATTTTACTTTTATAATTTACCAGATCTCTTTTCTGTAAGATGTGAGAAAAGAACACGAAACAAATATTGAAACTATTGGAACCTTAAATGGAAAGATGGCTTTTCAGTCTAATGTAATAGCATCTTGCAGAGAAGGACAGAAGGTTTTTAAGGTTAAACACCGAGCTCTCTATCCACCAGAAGATGTTTCCCCAGCTGCTAGTGTTAAAGACAGATCCTTTTGTTTTGTGTCAATAAGGCACAAGAATAAAAGTTTTTCTCATGACAGAGAATACATTTAGTTTCATATTTAAAAGTATCATTATATATTTTCATTCATTTCACATTAAAAACTTCTCATAACAGTAATTATGCAATTTCTATGCAAATCTATTTATGCCACCTCCGAGGTATCACTTTAGATGTGACTTTTGTGCCACCTTTGTAAATTTTAGGGCTGTCAAACGATTAATCGTGATTAATCGCAACCAGAATAAAATTTTGCGTTGACATAATATATGTCTGTGTACTGTACATATTAATTTTGCATTTATAAATACATACATGCATATATTTAAGAAAAATATATAACTTCTTATTTTTATATAACTATAAAAATAAATAAATGTTTATATATAATTTCAATTACTAAATATAAGTAAATACATATATATTTTTTAAAATATATATACAGGTATGTGTGTTTTTAAATACAAAATTTATAGGCACAGTACACAGACATATATTACATAAACAAAAACTTTTATTCTAGATGTGATTAATCGCGATTAATCATTTGACAGCCCTAGAAATTTGCTCTAGACAATAATAAAATTTAATTGAGACTTTGCTCAAGTATCTTGCTTCTTAAAATTGTGTCCGAAAAAGGCAAGGTTGATACTTGAAGGGGACAACAGATAAAATTTTCACTTTTTTAGCTTTTACTTAGATTTCTAGCATTTCTGCCAGCAAAGAAAAAAAACAAAGAAAATAAGCTGAAAAGAAAACACGCAGCCAGCTGGTTATTATCTGTCTGAGACTAAAACTGTGTCATCCAGCGTTTCAATTTGCAACCGGTTTCTACATAGATAGAAAGTAATTTGAATAAGATAATCTCTTCAGATTCTCCTTATATGGCTGTAGACTGACACCGTCCCACAGGTTTTATACGCAGGTGGTGAGGCAAGAAGTGAGGGGTGAGATTGCATGGCTTAACAATAAGCATCGTCATGCATCGGTCCTTCAGACAAGTACATTTGTCATTTACTTGTCTGAGCTACTTGCCTGGGGGAAAAAGGTATACTTAAAAGTGTTATGAAACCCCAAGACACATTTTTTAGACAGCAGCAGATAATAAATATATTTGGCACATTCCTTTAAACAGTAATACCACTCTTGAATTTTTGGAAACTGGCTATTTTTGCACTTCTTTCAGTTTAAAAAGCAAAGTTGAAGCAACGTCACAGAAAGTGACGTATATGCGTAAATTCTAAGCGGTCATTGGTCCCATATACGCGTCTACTTCACAGCGTTTCTCTGCATATTCATTACAAAGATCTGGTTAAACCCAATAACTGCACTGTATTTTGCATAAGGTGTTATCGCTGTAAATATTTATGTGAGAAAATCATTAAGTACAACTCATTGTTGTAGTTAAGAGGCACAAGTCTTCTTACATAGTAAAGCTCTTTGCATTTTCCTGCAACGAGAACAGCTAAAGTTCGGGTACCAAGTTTTTTACATACAAAAGGATACACTGTTGTTGTGGAAAGATGAAATAAATCACTCGTTTTTATGGCTTCATACAAACATAGCTTAGCATTAGACAGCATTCTAATTTAGAATACTTATATGGTCACAAATATTCATGATTGCCGTGCTGACAGAAATTAAGAAATTACTCTCACATTGCATGGTTTTACCATAAGATGAGTGATCGAAGCTACAGAAATGCTTCTAATGAAGCTTCGTACAGTAAGAAATGTCAAAATCACTTCATATTGCAATCAGTAAAATTTATAGATAAATTTCCTCTAGCTTTCTTGTGTTAGACTCTGTGTTGGACTCCATGATTCTTATTATTTCAAGTTTGATGCATACTCTTTGCATTTTAGGGAAATTAAATAAAAAATGCAATTTTCTTTTACTTGTCTGTGCAAAATATTCACTTGTACCCCAGACAAGGGTTAATGATGAGACCTGAGTGGGGTGAGCAGTATTCATTATCATTTAAAGAGACAAGAACTAGGGCTGCATGACATTGAAAAAAAATGTGATATGCGATAGCATGCTTAATAATGCGATACTCGATATGCGATACAATAGTTATTTTTCCTAAATCCATTTAAATGATATTAATTTTTTTTTAAATTATGTAACCAACATCCGTTTCATATTTCAAAGCTTTGTGGCTTGTTGACTGTCTTGCTTCCGAGCCTGCGCACGGCACACTATTATGCACACGCACACTTATCCCAACTAACACCCATGTGCTAGATACTATATTATCCACTTCGACCATGGCTTACTTTTCGAAGTATTAAATTACTAATTTATTGCAAACCATTGCGATATGCATATTGCGATATGCACATTTGCGATATTTCGATAATTTCGATACATTGTGCAGCCCTAACATAACCCAAAACGGGTCATTTAGGACTTTCAACCAAAATATGTCACAGGCATTTCATGAAGTCCCTAAAAAATAATACCAACTTTTGGAAAATGGGCATCCGATGTGCCCTTTATGTGAAGTATAATGTACATTAAGTCTCATAAGATTTAATAGAGCAATCTCTGAACATTCTACGTTGTATAGTCACAGTTTTGTACACCAGTTTTGTACTTATCAGGAGATGTTGGTGTTCTTTTGTCTCTACTTACTGTTTGCTATTTATCTAGGTGGCCTTGGCCACAAAACGTGATGAGGCCAAAAAGATTTTTTGAAGAGCCGTTGAAAGCTTTAAACGGTTGGAGAATGAACATGCGTACGCTACAAAAAACCCAACAAATCTTTAGCACCAAAAGATCTTTTACACCATGTTATTGCAGTCACCTAAGACACCCACTACCAAGCCATCAATGCAGCTAAAGATCGTCCACTGAAAAATGGAAGAATTTTGTTTGTAAAAGCAAGCACGCAAAATTGTGTGTTACTGAAGAGAGCAGGGCAGGTCAAGTCAAACCCACACAGGAACTAGCAATCGTGATTCCAATGTTTGTGTCATGTTCTTCTACGTTTAATTAAAAACATCAGAGGTCACAATATCCTGTACCTTCTTCTGACATTCACATGCCTACAGTTTTGAGTGGGTACCACTTCAAACTATGTATTTTGATTTGTATTTTCAGTCGTGGTAATGGAATACCACTGTTCATGAAGCCTACAGCACAACCAGCACAGTTGTTGACGGTGACCTGTGATGATTGAAAAAGCTCAATAAATTTGTTTCAACACTGCTGGGTGTATGCGGTGACTGGGCCCAAAACTATCTGGGTGAATAGTGTCTGGGTGACAACAAAGACAATTTGTGACTAGTGCTTAATGGAACATTCAGACGACACAATATTTTAGACACTGTCGGATTATGCGACCTTGAATCCTTATTTCTTGTTGTCTAGTTGACAAAAAAAAGACTACACAGTGCTTCCAGATCAATCATTGCTTGCCATATTTAACAACATGCAGGATATTATCACAAAGGAGAACTAACGAACGACTTCTGGAAACAAGAGTGTAAGCAAACTGTGCTCCTATTGGTCAATGTAACACATGTGTTCTGAACATCGCAGACGTGGTTGTTGTTGTTGTTAGCTGTTGTCCGCTATGACAAGCTATACAAGATAAAATGATTCTTGCATCCATTGTCATTTACAACACAAATCACAGACGGATCATGCCAAAATTGGGCTGATAAAATAACTTCATTTAATTTCTGTCATCTCATCATATATCATTAAATTATTCACAATTATATTAAAGGGGGGGGGGGTGGCATGGTGATTTAAATTCCCCTTGATCTTTTGACATACACTACCAGTCAAAAGTTTAGACACAACTGACAAAAAATGTTTCTTATGATCTTTTAATCTTATGAATCTACTTTTGTGAACAAAAATATTATTGTTTTAACAAATTAATTTATTTAATTAGAAAACTAAAACCTTATTTTAAAAAATATTTTGAAATGGATTACTAGGACCAAATAATGAATAAAATGCAACCAATAGGAGTTCAGCATAGATAGAAATTCCTTCAGTGCTGTTTAAAAAGCTTCACAGGTTGAGACCTCAAGAAGGACGATATAATGTCAAGAGTATGATTAGAGAGAGTAAGACAAAGGGTGACTACTTTTAAAGATGCTAAAATATAACAGTGTTCATTCATTTTGGGTGCTTTTAGTCGCAACATAATTCCCACAGTTACAATTGTGTTATTTCATAGTTTTGATGAGTTTACTACTATTTTAACATGTGAAAAAAAATCTAAACAACAGTGAATACGTGTTTCTAAACTTTCGACTGGTAGTCGAAAAGAGGTGTTAGTCTCACTATAAACAGGTTTCCATGCGAGTCAACAACCACAATCTTTAGCCTCCATTTAATACTTTTGCCACAATAACTTATTAATGTATCCGATATTCAATATAAAAGGACTTTGAAAATCTTTGGAAATAGCCAGCACATAGACAACTGTCCCCACCATGCTGTTTATATGTGTAATAAATACAGGTGGTCCGAGTAGTTTTTATTTCCACTCTCCAGTGAGACACAGGGAAAGGAAACGCTGTTGCTATTAAGTGAATTTTTATCGAACATTTGGAGAATGTGCGTCATACCATAATTTGTTCCCTTTTACTGAGAAAATGTCCAGCCAGTCTTCAGAGATGAGAAAGAACTGGACCCCAGCAGTGTGTGAAATTTGTCAATGCATAAAAAGTCCCCCAGTAAAGATTATTTTTGATACTTTTGTATTCAAACAGTATTTTTTATATTTTAAAGACAGTCACATATAATAATTAAAACACTTAATAAACATAAGATATAAAAAAGGAAGCATAACATAAATTATATATATATAAATTATATATATAATTTTGGAGTATACATGCAGTAGGCATCTCACAGCTCAATTAATTGCTTTACAAAATGAGGGTCAGTAAATAAATGGGTTGCCTTTCAAGTACAGGTACAAACATTTCGCCTGTAAAAATAACTGAGCAAAGATGTTGACTTCATTCAGGTAGGCAGAAACAAAGGCTGAGTCATTTCAAACAGTATCAAGTGACCTCTAAAAACCAGAGGAAGGCCTTAGATTTGATGTTAGGTAATAGTCTCAATGACGAGGATTGCGAGAAATATTAAATTACACAGCGCTTTTTTGAGACCTCTACTAAACAGAAAACATGGCAGAGACAAATGCTGTCTGATCAGAATTAAAGGGATAGTTCACCCAATAAGACAAATGTTGTCATAATTTATTCATCCTCATGTTGTTACTAACCTGCATGACTTTCTTTCCTCTGCAGAAAACAAAAAACATATTTAAAAAAAATGTTGGTAACCAAACAACATTGGTCCCCATTGACTTCCACTGTATGAACACAAAATCACTAAGACATTTCTTAAAATATCTTTTCTTGTGTTACACAGAAGAAAGAGTCATATACAGGTTTTGAATGACATGAGGATGAATAAAAATGAAAAAAATATATTTTTTAAACTATACCTTTAAGAACAAGGTTGTGTTTAGTTGTTTTATGAAAGCATTTAGTTAGTCTATACTAATATAACTAATTAAAAAATGTATATAAAAATATTTGGTGAAATGTGTTTAAGGAGTATGAAATACAGTATAAAGAAAAATATTAAATAACTGTGTGATTTAATATTTTTAATATTAATATTTTGATTTAATACTTCTCACATTTCATTTTTTAATATTTTTGTTACTGTACACCACAATATAACTGTAAAAAGTCTAACTAAGCTGAACTGTTTTTGAACAACAACCTAAAGAAGTTGAATTTTTTATTTTTATTTTAGTTTAATTTCTAAACTTTGATAACTGAGTTTTGTTATGAAATCTGCTGACATCCAGTGGGATTAGGATAATTTTATCACAATTACTAAATTTAGCATCAACAATAACCATTAATCTGATGCTCAGATGAAAGTTATTCATGCCTTTAACATGCAATTCAAAAACAAAACATCAGACAGATGGCTTTGTTTAAGTGTCACAGGAATCTGAAACCTTCAGATCCTCAGAGATTCAGCTATGAATAGCTTTCATTCGTCGTCTTTAAGTGCATCAATTCTGGGAGGATTTGGACGCAATTACAGTGTAATGAGTCATACACCATAATGAAGACATTATTTATGCAGTGATTATTCACTAATATAAATGTAATTATATATGGAATGTGGCTAAATATAGTATGTGTTAATCATTATATCATTCACCTGAGACGTATGTAAAAAAATTATGTATCCATTATGATCTGTAAAAACATATGAAAACATATCTGCTTTGTTTCCAGGCTGAAAGCATGCTTGCTAGAACTAAAAAATGATTTGATTTCTTGTCTTTTAATGCTCTCTTCCTGCACTTTTTGAGCTGTGACATCATGGTTCACTTTGGATTGAAAACGCAGGGTGGAGAGCTGTTTCTCAATCTTCCTTTAGTTATTTGCTTATTCCTTCCTTTACACCCCTTCCTCACAACCTTCCCTTCATTCTTGTGCTTTCTTCCCTATCTTAATTTCTTTTGTCTAATTTCTATCTGGTCTTCAATTTGCTCACAAAACCTTCATGGGCATTCTATGTATAACAATAAATATATGGATTGCAGCTGGCTGATAAAATGACCTTAAAAAAACAGCAACTGAGCTTCATGACATATTCAGAGTCTGTGTGTGCTGCAGTTGTACTGAGAACATATTCTCTCTCTCAGACGGGGTAGAAAATAGCAGCAGCTTGTCTAACACACACACAGAAAAGTGGGGGCTGCCACATGCGATGTCGATGACACCAGCGGCTGCTATGGCAACACTGACATACTCATGAGAATAAATGAAATAAAATAAGGTGGATAAATGTGAAGCAAAGAGATGGTGGCCTGATGACAGTTATTATTGATGGAATTTTAGTGTTAAGGCTTCAGATTATGACAAAAGGATCAAAATTGGTCAGTGGCAACAGTTTTAAAGGTGCAGTAATTAATTTTTTTTATCTATCAGTAAAGTGTATTGATACAATTAGACACTTAAACGCTTACCGTTAGGAACCAATACACAATACTGGGTTACAATGCACCAGAATCACAATAATCACAAATATCAAACTTTTCTTTGTTGAACAAAACACTTGTTATAGAACTGACAACACTCAAGGTTTAATTGAACTACTGTATGTAAATTAATATACATTTCATTGATCATTGATTTGAAGCAATAAAAGCACAAAATAAAAACAAAACACTGAAAAATTATATATGTTGATGCAGTTTAAATGGTGGCAACTCAAGGATATCATATAGTAAAAAAAAATCACCACATTCTTGTATGGACATATCATAATGTTTCAGTATCACAATATGTCCTTCCTGAAAAACTGCTAAATAAGGGTGTAATAATATTTTATATTATTGCACCCCAGTTAGAAGTTTTCCAGAGTCCAAAAATACATATGCAGTGGTAGTTGTGTTACCTGTGACTACGGTACACGTTTAGAAGGAGGATGAGAAGGCCAAGACAATAACAGGCTGTATACGGACTACCAAACAGTCGTGTCAGACCCCGTGTCCTGTGTTCCCATCTGGCAATCTGAAATATGAACAAAGACACAGTCACACATACAACAAAAAACTCAATTTTAATGAACACATAATAACCAGTGAAACACCTGGAAACACAGTATAACGATAATAAATACATTTTATGCATGATAAATACTAAATTGTGTATAAATGGCAATGTGTTTTATGAATTTTACTTGTTGCCTTTTTTTCTAGTTTATTCAGTGAACTTTCTCGATAATATTCATTATTCACCCAGACCAGAAAAACACACACACAAAAATGTTGGAGTAGTTTTTTTTTTCCACTGTATATTTTACCCCGAATTTGAATTTCAAACTAACTTTTACATGGCACAGCCTTTCTGTCCTTTACCTCAAAAGTTCTATATCTTGCTATTCTGCTGTGGTGACAGTTCTCTATACATTTGTCTGAACAAGTGCTCTGTTGTGGAAAGCCCTTATGCGGAGCTGGTTTGGGTGTGTTATGCACATGCAGACGCTCAATTATAATACTCAGAATTCATTAAAATTAGAACAAGGTTAAGAACAAATCTGTGTGCTTACGCACGTGATGTGAATTAGGTGGAAAGTTTTCATGAGAAGTTCAAATGAGCATATATAAATGAATAATACATGTAATAATTAGCGAATGACACCCAATGTTCCTAGATATCCCCCACCGACTATACCAGACTATAAAAACATTTTTTTAAAGCTTTATGCATCAGACCATCAGTGGGCATGCTGAGAATAATGTTAAATATGCAAACACAAAAGAAACACGGGTTTAAGTTCATTTTAAAATATTCTCCTCCTCTTGTGCATGTATTTTACAATAATTGACCCGAGGTGCCTTTTGCAACCTTTCTGAACACAAAACGCGGAAAAACAGCCTGCTTTTAAAATCATTCATTAATTCATAATACCACCCCCATCATTCCTCTATGAAATCTCTTTCATTTCAGAAGGCTGTTGGGTTTTGTTTATAAATGACTCTTCTCTGCTGAATGGATATTCATAGTCCATGTCTCTATTGTGGACAGACAATAACCTGCTGGACGAGAAGCACTTAGCTTAATTAAACAACACCAACCAACCACATACAGTCACTCTTCAGCTTTTCCCAGTCCAGCCGAGGTCAAAGGCACCTACTTTAAAGCACATCAAGTGATTATCACAGTACTGAGCAGTAATTAAGAACTTTAAAAAGCCTTGAGAAGCCAGATGGTGGTTATGTAGTGAAACAGCTTTACTGGCAGAGAATGAAACATACTTGTTTTGCTTAGAAAATTTGTACAGTACATAGGTCAGTTTGGGTGACAGAATCTGCTAATTGGGAAAGCTATTGACTAAAGCATGTTCTCAAATAACGTGCTAATGCTGAACATCATGATTCACAAAATGAGAATAATAAGACAATAAATAAAATAAAAACTTTTTCAAATATCGCTAACCGAATTAGGTCAATCAGGAAAATTTTGGGAAAAGTATTAGAAACACTATTAATAGGCCTAAAACAGCTGACACGACATAATGAATGAAAAATGTCACTGTGTTCTAAAATAATACTGGCATGTTCATGGACCGTTCAGAAATCGTTGTGTAACTTATTAATTTCATAATCTCAATCAAGCCATATTACCGTAACTGAATGCACTAAACGGTAATTATTTAATTAGTATCTCCTAAGAATTTTTGCCTTCCTAATATGCTGGTTAAATGGACTGAACATTTTGTATGTGGAAATCAAAGCCAATAATACAAAAGATCATTAGAATTCAACTGTAGATAGTTGGACAGAAGTCCAACTCTCATTAGACATACATTAATGCACACCAGCGCTCAAATGGAACAGAACAGAACATGCAGAAATCACATAAATTATGTCAGGATGTTGCCACATCTGCTGGTTTGATTCTGGACACTTCTGACCCAATAAACATTGAGTTTTATGAGAAACAAAGAAAACATTTATTTGAATCATATATACACACACACACACACATATATATACACATATACATATATATAAATATACATATATACATATATATATATATATATACATATATACACATATACATATACATATACATACACATACACATACACATTCGTGTATATATATATATATATATATATACAACAAAATAAATTATGTAAGTCTGTGACTAATGGACTGTTAAACAGTTAAAATAAAAATTATTTCATAAAAATATTAATTATATATAATTTACTCTCTTTCATGTCATACCAAACCTGTATGACTTTCTTTCTTCTGCAGAATACAAAAGAAGATATTTTGAAGAATGTTTGTAACCTGGTCCCCATTGATTTCAATTGCATGGACACAAAACCAAGACATTTCTCAAAATCTTCCAGAGAAGAAAGTCATACAGTTTATAAAAAAACACGCAGGTAAAAACATTATGACAGAATAGAATTTTCACTTTGGGTGAATTGTTCCTTACGGAATCATTTATTTATACAAAAAATAAAATAAAATGCAGAGATCTAAAAAAAAAACGACTTCATGTAGCCTATAAAATGCAGTGCTAATAGCACAAAAAAAATAGTACAATGTCAATCAGTGCAGCTGATTATATTCTGTGTTTATGCCTAAATACATACTTCTGCTGTAAAATTGCCAGGGTTAATTCAGAGGCATATTTGACTTGCGTCTTAAATTCACACGCCTCTGACGTCTGACTGTACAATGCTGAAGAAGGCGTAAACTGTACATGCATCACTGGGGTCAGAGCGTCATACCTGCCTAAACAAGTCACAGCTTATTTCACCTAGCTGAGAAGAACTGAATATAGAAACAATCTTCACCAGTGTAAACATAAAAACTGCACACATACACACACTTTCACACACTCAGAAGGTGAAACGTCATATAAAATACAATTTTAACACCTCTCTTGAACTCAGTCTACATGTGACGCACATGATATCCAGCCTGAGCTCTGTAATTATGCTAAAAATATCCTTAATTAAAATCTTGTTACGAGACTGCCACAAACGCATCCCTTATGATGAGTCATAGGTTGATTTTCCACTCTCGAACCAACAAATATTCACAAGCATATTATGGGTTTTGTAAACAAATCATTTGGTGACTTCAAAATGGCAAAATTACTCAAAAATAAAATTTGATTCTAATTAGGATTTATTATAAAAAACCTTTCCACCGGTGGTTATGTTATGTACTGCAGCTTATAAAATACTACCAGCAACACATGTTCATGATTATTAAACTGTATGTGCTTGATACTCTGCAGAGGAAATAACAAAACACTCAATATGCTCTTTTTTAAAAATGGAAAACTTCTACAAATTTCAATGAGCGTGCCATGAATGGCTGCACCTATTTCACATATGTTGGCCTGAGATGAAATTTCTACAGAATATCAGAAGAGACACGAGACCACACATCCTGCATCAAGGTAAAGTATGTACTTGACTTTTATCGCCACCTGTAAATGCATTAGCTGCATGATTGCATTAAAAGTCAACAACATTTTTATACTCTATATTTAGTGCAAATGCCGTCAACCAAACATTTTGCTAATACTCACAACAGCACACAACCACTTGACAAAACCTATAACTATAAAACATTGAATCAAACAAATGCATTGATTTTAATTTGTCCTTTTTATTTTTATGTTTCATCATTTGCAGAATATAAAACAGTATTTTAGTGCAAATCTAAGGAAGAAAATAGTTATTGTATCACTGAAATAATTAGTAACCATGTTTATGAAATATAAGATTTACACAATAAACTTATCACAGGTGTCGTTTATCCACTGTTGTTGGACCGGAAAGTGAGCAAATACTTTTCCATCTTGTACAATATATTTGTTTTACACCCTAATTAACAAACCTTTTTTGCAAAATTATTATTTGAAAAGCATGTTTGTGCCTTGCTTTTTTGCAACATAATGCAAAAACATTTTTAAGTGTGGCTTAGTTTACAGGCCTTTATACACTAGATCAAATACTGTTCTTTTACCACCTCTTTTACCATCCCTAAACCTTTAATACATTCTTTTTAGACAACACCTTTAATACATTCTTTTTAGACAACACTCATTTCTTCATTTTCAATTTTTCTTTGTCGTTAAGCAGAATTTGGCAGCCATTCGGTGCACTCATCTAAGGCAGATTTTGGCCCATCAGGTGGCCATCTTCCCATCTCCAGAGGTCGATAAAAACCCTTATGTAACATAAATCTGCAGTCTAATTAGATCCACAGCATCTATCCATCATTCCTTTTGCTATTTCCATCAAAGCCCTGTGAAGATTTTAGCAGACTTTTAGCAGACGGTCTGTAACATTCCCGTAAATTCAACCAAACCGTACAAAATGCTGTTTTTATCTTTGTGTGATGGAAAACACATTAGCATGCACTCTTGATGTTTCTTCATCCCCTCTTATACAGAAAAGTGCAAGGTTGATGGTTTCCAAAAATAAAAGCATCTGCCAATATTTATCTGCCAATTTATGATCAATTCAGCCTAGCACGAAAAAGGTAGATTTGTGTGAACTGTGTAAAGGCAGTGTATATTGTATATTGTATAATGTCTGTTGCAAACTAGTCTGTGTACCTTAATGCTTTTGCTTTTTAATACAGGATCAAAACAACTGATCTGGCAAATAATTGTGTGTTTAAGGAATAGTTTACCCAAATAAGAACATTCTCTTATCATTTACTCACTCTCATGACATCCCAGATGTATCTGACTTCCTTTCTCAGTGGAACACAAATAATTTCATATTAAACGCCCTCTTTATACAGGGCTTAAAATGGCCAAATAAAGTACATAAATCCATAATTTACTAATATAATGAATCCACTGGATTATTATACGTCTTCTGAAGTGAAACTATATATTTGTAAAAAAATAAGATTACAATTTTTGCTTATAAAACATGTAATACGTTATTATACTGAAACAACGGCATGTTGGTTTTGATGCACATTAGGGTGAGTAAATAATCACATATTTTCATTTCTTTGGTGATTGGTTCATATAAGTACACTTTTTCATTCTTGAAACCATACCATCTTTGTTGGTTTAATTTATTTTGTTCTTCTTTAACTTCTACACTCCCACTAAAGCATATTTATTTTTGCTTTTCTAACTGATAATTTTGCTGACAAGATTTTGAGTCGACACATTGGAGCCTTTCTGTCTCTCATCTCATCACAAAGGTCACGCTGGCTTGAATCTCTCTCGCATCAACCCAAGTCGAGTATATTAACTCATCACATGTTGTGTGTGACACTGACAGCTGTTCATGTACAAACATAAAAGACATTAATAAAACCCTGAAGACAAAGTGAGAGAGAAAGAGTGAGTTAGAAGGTCAAGAAGAAAATGATCCAATTGTCAGCAATTCAGTCAATTTTCTATTTAGAAACCGACTACAGTTTTACAGATGATATTTTTTAATGTTAGTATAGCTAATATACTGTACATCTTGTGTTACAAAATGTGATACATGTACTTGCCCAACTGCACTATATATATAATGTTCCAGTTACAAAGCTACCAAAGTTGCAAACCTATCATCAATGTATCACTATTCTAACAAAACAATCTCTTCTAATATCATGTATTCCATATGATGGGTGTGAACTTATTTTGTCTTTTAGGAAACATCTTACTTATTTTATCCAGATACTTATGCTTCTGAAAATGAATATTAAGATCTCTTAACAAAATAATAATTTATTGTTTATCATGTTTTCACAGATTTTTTACTAATCATATTGCCTTGCATTAGTGAATGTTTGTATTTTTTGTTTTGGTTATGTATGATTCTCAATTGTCCAGTGTAAAAAGATGCTTCTGGAAAGGGTTTAAATACGCAAAAAATTATATTGCATATTATTCTGCATTTTCTTTATGTTATACTGTAAAGCCTGTTTGGTTTGATAAAATGCAAGTACATATTTTGTGTGTGTTTTATTTTGTGTGTAAACAATAAAAGTTTAAACCTTGTATGCTGTATGTGTGTTTGTAGGGTCACTTTGCCCTGTGATCTTATCCTTGTTGTTGGAGTCAAATATATCATTTTCTAGCAATTTCAGTCACAAACAGATAAATGGGTTATAATATAACATAACACCCCTTTTTATCCATCTTTTCCTACACTCGTCCACACATGCAATACTATGATTGTTAACTGTTGAAAGGCAACCCTAAATATCATGGACAACAGTATGCTGTCATTAAGCAGATGCTTTAATCCGAAGTGATTTAAAGTATCCTTATTACAACAATAGACACCCTGAAATAATCTGAACACACAAACACATTTAATTAGATGTTTTGATGAGAATTTGCCCTAGGCTAATATAAAGATTTGACATCCTCTATTTATTAACTGGAAATTATGAAAGAGAGGTTCAGATTTCATTCACAGATATAATACAGAATAACATAAAAATGCAGCATTTTGTTTGCTATGTGTCTAAAACTAAACACAGACACACTGAACCAGTACCTACGGGTTAGACCTCAAGTTCTCACAATAAAGGCTTTATCATAATTAAACTATTATGCCACTGATATCATTATTAGTCACCAGCCAGCTGTTCCTGGAATCATTAAATGGCAGAAATGTTTCATTTATTCACACCGTCATATTAAAAGGCCAATCCTAAAACCCTAAATCTTCAGTATTTCTTCTTTTTGCAATTAGCAGGAAATAGCTCTTCACTGAGTTATTACAGTGAATTTTTGGAACCCAGACCGAACATTTTATACAGTATGTGAAACTTTAAGAATCTGTGTTATATAATTATGTTTTCATTAATGAAGTGCACTCTATTTAGATTCTAATCGTGACACTTGTAAACAATATACAATATTAGATAAAATTAAATTTAAACATAGCAAATTACACAAAAATGAATGGAAGGAAGGGAGGGAGGGAGGGAGGGAGGGAGGGAGGGAGGGAGGGAGGAAGGAAGGAAGGAAGGAATGGAGGGAGGAAGGAAGGAAGGAAGGAAGGAAGGAAGGAAGGAAGGAAGGAAGGAAGGAAGGAAGGAAGGAAGGAAGGAAGGAAGAAAGGAAGGAAGGAAGGAAGGAAGGAAGGAAGGAAGGAAGGAAAAGTAATCTGATGCAGAAGTAGCTCAAAACAAATAAGACTATATATACAGTTGAATATGTGTAAGAAACAAGTTGTCATCACACAGTCAACACAAAAGAGAAAAATGATGTCAGCAATTTCCAGTGATTCATTTTTATGTTCCCAATGGTGACAAAAAAATTTATCACAGTACTTTTGATTGTTTAGGTGTCTGTGACATAAACAAAGATGTGCGAATGAAACCCGCTTATAACAGCCTCTCTCTCAGCATCTGGTCATATGTGACCCTGGACCACAAAATCTGTCATAAGGGTACATTTTTAGAAATTAATATTTATACATCATCTGAAAGAATAAAAACAATCTGAATAATAAGTAAAAATAAGGTTTCCATTGATATATGGTTTGTTAGGATAGGACAATTTTTGGCGAAAATCTCAAATCTGAGGGTGCAAAATATCTAAATACTGAGAAAAACATTTTACCACATTTTTCCGGTTCCATCGCCCCAAAGTCAATAAAATTTTTGAATGAGTTTTTGGTTAAATGCCCAAAAGGTCATTTAAATAAATGCAATTTTTGCATTCCTGTTTCCCTGCTGTATACATATTGTTAAAATTAAAAGTTAAAATAAAGTAACAGTGTTAATAATATTAAAAAATAATATTTTCTCTCCTTAACTTCTTACTGTTGCTGTCACCCAAGCATAAAATAACAAAAAACACTGACTCTGATGAGCCGAGCCATCAGAACCGAACTGAACCGAAAAACCGTGGTTAAAATAGTTTAAAATATCAGGACTTTAAAAAGGATGTAAATTAGGTTGTGAGTTTGCTTTAAGTCCTTCACATCTCTGATGGTTTCCAGCACAACCTCAAACACCACACCGCACTGTGGTGACCTAAAAGATGAGATCGGGTCAGTATAGGTGGTGTCATGTGTCTTGAAGGACCAGAGCACTGAGGTCTGATAAACAGTTGTGTCTTTAGTAATAATCAGGAGTGGCACATGGTGCGTTTTGAGGCCAGTATAAGCGACACAGGCAGGAAATAACATTTGTGGAACATGGCAGTAGTTGTATAAAGCTACAGTTGCCAAGTGATAAGAAAAGATGCCATGTGCAATGCTAGAAATGTAGGGAGACGTTACTTCTAGAAACAATGTAAAAGGAGTTATATTTTTAGAGCTTTTCACACTAGATATTTCGGTGCAGATCTGAGACTGTTTAACGTCAGAATGTGGTTGGTACATGAAACCGGATGGCCAAACAAGGACATCCGAATTCTAGAGGGCATTTTATTGGACAAACTTTTGAATACACTCGATAACATGAATCATTAATATTGTTACTATTCTCACAAGAGAGAGACTGTAATTTTTAAAAATAATAATTAAATTTTAGCAGTACAATAGTATACAGGTCAAGAGAGAAAATGTAGTCAGTATATTGTTGTGTCATTCAAACCCCCATGGCTTTCATTGTTCTTCTAAACCAAAACGTCCTGGTTTTTATCTTTACAACGGCAGTGTATGGTGCAAGTATCCTGTCAAGTTTCAAAAGGAAATCAATCAATCATTAAATAATCCCATGCGACACATGCCATATACTGCATGTATATGTGGGTTGGCAATTAATGACAAAATTTTAATTAGCCAGGTGCATTGTAAACAATTTTAATGTGCAAACTTTTACAATTTCTGTTAGAATGGAAATGTGTGATTGAACTTTATTTTCACAATAATCACAATCATGATCAGGAGGATTATGTAATAGGCAAATTTTGCATTGTATCTTTATTATCTATAGTTAATGTGCAAGTCAACATGTACACTACAAAAGAATGGTTTCTATAGGCCACTGCTAAGCTCAGGCAGGATCTGTGTAACATGAAAAGGTCATGTTGAAGGAGAGGACATCTCGATCGCACTCTTTCGTCTCCGGCAGAGAACACAGAGAAACACCATGTTCCCTTACAGTGGCGCAGGACACGATTCTGCACCTTCATGTTTTTTCGCACGAGCTATAATAAGATGAGCTCTACAAGGAAAGGTGAACCTTGAACCTTAACTGTATAATCCCACAGGGTACAGCATTACACCTTTACCCAGAACTTTTCTGTACTTTTCAATTTGCCATATCACCTGTGGCACATTTAACTTTAATATACAGTAAAAAAAAAAAAAAAATCTTAAGCATGACACATAACGCACCCTGTAGGCTACTCTTTATGCAACAGAACCAAATTATACTACAAAAGCTTGTCAATAAAAGATGTCATTACATGTGTAAATTATCAGACAATTGTTTTTTTTTTGCCTTCTGGCTGATAAAACATTTACAAAATGACTTGCATCATGCATTATGGCAGCAAGATTTACCACTCACACGTTTCTAAGCAATAGCAAAAATCTATTTTGAACAGTATGATTGTACCCAATAACTGTGATTATACTAAATGCAGACATAGACGCAAGTAAAAACTTGATTTTCATATTTGATTATCACAGCCAGTAAAAAGTAGCTTTTACATGGCCTGCTAAATGTTCTGCTTTGCCCCTGCAAGTTATGATTGGCTCTTATCCCAATTACTAAAGGAGCACTGAATTTGTTTTATCCACAGTTATTTCTTTAAAAGGAGCCCTAATGTAAGCTTAAGAGCACATCAAGGCTGCAACCTAAACAAAAAAACTAACCACTTACAGTGCACTTACAATACAGCATGAAAGCAGGAAAGACAAAAACAAGCCCAGACACAGAAAGTGTGCTGATTGTGCTCTGGGAAAAAGGTTTCTGTTTGGTAAAGATTTTCGCAGATTTCACTGTGTGTATGTAAAAATGTTATAGTGTGTGCTGCCTGTGGTGCATATAGATGAGCCTAAATTCAAGATTATTTCTTTTATTCAGCCCTTTAAGATAAATAAACAGTCCTTCCAATAAACCAATAAAGTCTTTTATTCATCCCCTGTGGGAAAAATTGTCTAATACATGTATTGCAACAAAATCCTAGATCAAAGTTTAAAAATAAGTTACCAGGGTTGGGTGATCAATGAGTTAAAAAATAAACAAAATAGACACTAACTGTGCATATTCTTTCCATATATCCATAGATATAATAAGACTAATAATTAATAAATTAACTACTAAATTAATTAGACAATAAGTCATCTAAACTATTATAAAATTCTACATTGTACCACTAGCTATACAATATGTCCACCATTAATTTCTTTTAACAGTAAAAATGTGTATTAATTATTATATAAGTTTATACACATATATTATGTAATTTATGTAAACCTGTAAATATTTTTTAATTGACTACTTAGGGCAAGTAATAGAGAAAAAGCAAGCAACAAATTAATTCTGGATGGCAAACAGCACTGATTCTTTCAAAACAGTACAACAAGCTGTTCTGACAAAAAAAACAACAGGAAACTAAGCTAAGCCTAAAGACGAGCCATCTGGAAAGGGGAAAAAAAGCTACCCAGAGAGAGTGATTCTAATAAGGAGCTTAAAGATTAGTCAAGTCCCACAATGTTCCTCAGCATACAATACCTGTACCAAACATATCTGCATTACCCACAATACAGCTCCGCCCAAGTGCCCAGCAAGAGATATGACTCATACTCACTAGTAATAAAAGCATTTTACAAACACAGTGCTGTTAAGCCAAAAAGTATAAAATATATAAATAATAAAATAAAATATATTTATAAAATATAAATATTAGTTTAAAGCTGAAATCCGTGACTTCTGCCCCTCCATTGCCATCTCTGCTTGAAACATAAAAATGTTACTCTACGTACTTGCGTGGTCAACATGATTTGTGACTTTTATTTTTAACCAAAAATTAAATATTGCAGCTTTTAATTACTCATTTCAAACTTCAACAATCAACAAGAAAAACACCCTAAAAATGCATAACATTACAATTATGCATTCCTTTGTCACAGGTTAACAAAATTGGCCCTACTTTTTATTTAGTCATTTCAAACGAACTAAACAAACTTTTGTTAAAGCAATTTATGATCTTTTTCCACAATGTTATCAACCCACTGTCTCAGAAAGTCAGATTGAATAACAGCCGATTGACAGATTGACAGCTACACTTTACTATATAATAACAGTTTCAATTGTACATACAGAGTATTAAACGGTCTTTTGAGCACATTGTGTTTTTATTCGTGTCACATTAGAGGTTTCCACTCTAAATAATGCACTTACTGCAAGAAACTATTACTGTCACAAATTATGGACACTAGGACAAGGTGATTTAAAGCATATTTTTAACTATATACAGTACAGTCTAATCAACATGTGGACATCGGTGCTTTCGTCACGCTAATGCTACACACTAAAGCTACACTCTACTGAATGATTACCATTTTAATCATACATACAGCATATCAAATGGTCTTTAAAGCACATTGTGTGTTATTTATGGCACATGCACCCAAACAATGACATGATTACAACAAATAAAGATTTTACCACTAAAGGGAGCATATAAATGAATAAAAAGTGAACGCATAACACAGCGAGGAATGCTCGTCTGAATGTCAGTGGCCGGAGCCAACTAAGCGTTGGAGTAAAAGTGTGTGGCTCTGGGGAAGGGCATTTGAAAACGAATCTGTGACATCACTGATCCAGCCACTTATATTTCTTGAATTTTCGAAGATTACTCTAATAAATGCTTTCGTTATTGAAAAGGAAGATTCAGTTCAATTCAACTGACCATTCACTAAGCCACGCCTGAAAACCGCAACAGGCTAATCATGGCCAATGTCGACAGGATTAACAAAAACACCTACACTTGCTCTAAAGTAAGAGTACGCTAATGTTAGCTAGCTAGCTAACTCAGCACATCATTGCTTGGAAATAATGACGGTTCTTTGTTCATTATGCATATATTTGAACGTAAAAAATATAAGCGGGAGAATGTTCAGGTCAGGCTAAAACTTATGGATAAACTGTTTGATTTTTAATTATTAGATTATTTTCACAAATTTCACTTACTCTGCTGTGCATGAACAAAACTTTCAACAACAAAAAATTGTTTCTCAATTTGTGTGTTTCCCATTTGAATGTGCGTATGAGGCAGCTGCTGCTTGCGCTGGGACCTATAGGCTTTAGCTTCAATTTTGATTAAATTATTTTCTAATCGGTTGCATATTATGTCGTGGATATATCCCTCAAATGCATACTGCAGTCCCTTTTGTCTTGCACTCTTTCACCTGTTTGCCAAAAATAACTAATTATCTCCTTGGGAATGTCTGACACCGGTGCATTCATACTGTAATAGACTTGCCAGGCGCGAAAGCTTGACGCGCGTAGCAACAGTAACTAAATAAATTATTTATCACATACACAGTTATACACGTAATACAACTTGCAGTGAAATGTAGGTCTGGTCTCTGTATTTAGACTGGGCAAGTAATAGAAGTAATACATAAAAATAACAAGTAAGAAATGTAATAAAATATGTACAGTTAAGAATTACAACAGGAGGTTATGTAACAAAAACAACAGGAATCTAAATAAAAAATTGAATCTGTACAGTGTACAGAATATGCAATAGATTATAAATTTAATAATAAAAATAGAAATCTAAATAAAAAAACTGAATCTGAAATGAACATTCTCACAGGATGTGCAGATACGATGAGTGCAAAATAATATAAAATGCATCCTTTATAAGAGAGTTGTGACGCGAGTCAATTAGAAACCTGTTCAAAAAGCACAGAAGATTCTTCCTTAAACAGAAAAATGCTCTATTACTCCAAACCAGAGCAATCAGTAAGAACATTCAGCATTCTGAATGGACTGTAAATTATTCTGAATTGAGATTGCAGTGGAGCGATCTATGTCAACACAGTGTGCGCACGTTATGTAAGAATGACCTGCTCACGTAACCCCGTTATAACTTCCAACAAGAAACAAACAGAGTTGAAGAAACACAGCTTTAGTCACTTACCACGTTCCAGAAGAATGGGTTGAAAATGATAGCAATGACAGCTACGCAGAACCTGGGTTCTGTCACATCTGTAAACCTCGACAGGACTGCCAACACAGACATGTCTATCTGAAAAGAGAGAAAGGGAAAGTAGCATATCATTTTTTAAACTAAATATAATGGTTAAAATAGATTAAATAAAGTTGCACACCACAAAAAAACTAAAGCAAACAAAAGTCCCAAAAACCCAAAGCTCACGCTATTGATTGAGCAGATGTTGCTGTGTCAGGCTGGTATAAAGCAATGTGTTGATAAAGCCTGTTAACACTTATGTGAAATCAACCTGCTAATGATTTACGTATTGTTCCCTTTGCACAATTAGATAATTAACATAAACAACTTTTTGTTTAAAATGTAATTTTACATTAAAACATCCGCTCAAGGTAATGTGTTTATTGATTATTTATAACAAATGGAAAGCAAATGAAAGCCTGTCAGTCAAATAAAAGCAAATGAAAGCCTAAAAGATCTATTATCTTTATCTTAATAGTAATAAGGTAATTATAGTTGATGACGTGGTCACATGAACTGCTACTGACCTAGTTTAGGAGATTTTATTCGGTGAAAGTCCCCTTATAGCAAACCAGGATTATAAGCTTTGCTCAGGGACATGGTGGTGTTCTCAGTATCTCAGTAACATCTGTGACAAGGGTAAATTTACTTGTGATTAAACCTAAAATCTTTATGTTAAAAACTCGGAAAAATACAAACTTAGAAACCGACGTATTTTTGTAAGCCAACCCTAAAGTAGAACTTTGACCCGCCCGAGAGCACATATGACTGACAGGTAAAGCAACCAATCACGTTTCGCCTTGTGCCATGTAATGTTTAAGGTCTTGGAAATATCCCCACAATAACAGACCGGTGTGCAACCACTAAATCATTCATTTACGCACATCTGAAAATGCACAATAAAGTCACTTTTGTTTGTAAAAACTTTTACTGTTCAGGAAAGTTCTGCATTAAAAACTGCACAATACCAATGCCGCTTCAGTCTCCTAGAGCACGTTAGCAAAACGCCACCAGTTCCTGTAGAATACAACCAATCAGATGACAACTTTGAACGTGTTGAAGTATTCCCAGTAAAGTGTGCCATATGCATCAGACATTCAGCCAGCGGTCCACGGACCTGACGTCTGAGACTAACCCTAAAGTTCCCTCAACAAAAAAAACTTTTCCATAGGCTTTCGAATTATCACAAAAAAAACAAGCTCTAATCAACAAAGGTTTATGAAATTTTAAAGATGGTTTATACTACTTACAGGCTTTTTTAGGGTAAGATAATCTCTCTACAAATTAACACAACATTTATGAATTTTGAAGCCTAAATACAATCAGCAGAAATAATAGAAATAATTATATATGGACTGATTTTACGCAGCCGCCATGTTAAAATTGAAAGCGAGGCTCCGGTGGAAGGAAACCCAGAATTAGAGTTTGCCATGTCGTTTAGTGCAGTACCAGGTTATACATCCTATCAAAGGAAAGAGCGTGATAAACATCCATCTCTTTATCACTTTCAAGGTGACCAAAAGGGCCGTCGTAAATGGATTGTTAAAATTAGCAGAAATGTTTTATTTACTTTTCAGGTAAATAAAATAGTATTAGTTGGCATTCTTAACATCTACAAGTGTAAATTGTTGTAGTAGATTTAGGTTCGTTGTTAAAGACAGCTATTTACCGACACTTCCGGGTTTCCCCCCACCGGAGCCTCGATTTCAATTTAAACATGGTGGCTACGTGAAATCAGTCTATAGCCAGTTATGTATTATGTTTTTAACACGAACATATCAAATAACTACTTTGGTTAACGTTTCCAGTCTAGCTAATGTTAGTTAAAACTGTCCCATCTTGCATGAGGAATACACTTTGAACTTAAGTTTGTGTATATACAGAATGCGTGCGGTGTATGCGGTGAATTGTCATAGATGTGTACAGGACGCGGAAATTTGGTAATCAGTGTTCAAAAAACATGATAACTACACTTTTATTATAATAAACCACGATTAATTTAACAAAAGGAAGAGAATGACGTTGCTAATAATGCAGACAGTAAGATTGTTACATCGCTTTGATAAAGAAATAGACAAAACAACATTAATGCTAAACATGAACATGAACTTACAGAGAAGATTAAAACTGCTTTGAAAACATGATACGGACCTATATAGACAAATGTATTTATTGAAAATACATTTTAGGACAAACAGTAGAGACATAAGAAAAAATTGTATTGAAATAGATAAATAAAAAATTATTAGGAATAATAAAATACATTTTTATATTCTGCATACACCTAAGCATAGATCTGTAGTTTGGATGGATACTGATTGATTACTACATTGCAAAACAAATCCCATTTAGCAACTTGATATCAACCACCTTTTTAAGTAACGTTAAAGCTTTAAAAAAATCAAGAGTGAGGAATTACTGTTGCGTTTTATGTCATAGAATAAAATGTCAAAATATTTCAAACCACAATATTTTAACCACAGACCTCATTTTAAGCATTTAACCACAACCCACTGACTTGGTGGCGATGAAACTGGAAGTGCTAAAACACCTCGTACATATCACTGTATTAGAAAAAAAAAATTTTTAATCTGTTGCATATAAATTACTGTATAATCACATTTTTCTGCATGTAGGCCTATTTCCTGGAGGTTTGAATATTACGCAACAAACTGTGATTTATTGACGCAATCGAGCAAAACAAAGCAGCCTTTCAAACACTCACGGTTTAAAGACAGCTCTTTGTTTAAAGTTATAGGGACAAAAGGACTGACAATATTGCCCTAAGCTGTCTTTCCTTATCTCAGCGACAGATATTAGATGGGCCAGTGTCACACAAGCTCTTGCGCAATGTTATCGGATTAGTATATTTGACCCATGTAAAATTTGTATACGTACGCATTCATCGATGCAGAAGCACATTTTAAATGCAATCCTGCACGTTTACAGCATTTCTGAGTGTACTTTATATTCTCAAGATGTGGCTTATAGGAGAGCTGTATTAAATGTATAATGAATGAATGCCCTAGCTATAGATTGACTAACATATGTATTTACGAATTTCATGGGTAACCAAAAGTTATTATTGTTTAGTTAGACTACAGTAAATATGCGGTTACTAGGGTTTTACCACAAATCTGTAGCAAAGTATTTAGCATCTTTAAGGATTCTGACTATGTACTCTTTGTTATTTGCCTAATATTCTTACCATATCTCCTTATAGGAAATGCATGTTAAGATAAAAATGCATGTCGTCCCATCTTTTTCATTTCCGGTCTTATTCATAATATTTATGCATCCTGGGTTAATGCGTGGCAAACGTTCTCTGCAAACCTTGTTTACATGAATTAATTTTTTCAGTACACCGACAATTATCAGACATCCGACTAAATAAGAGCACGTGCACAACTGGCGCTCACGTGCACGTTAAATCAAATGGAAAAATATGCTTTCTTATAATTACAGCGAACCTGGTGACACTTCCCAAGATCAGTACTTTTCTGTAGCGTTGTTGTTTCAAAAGGATTTGCACATATACACATGCAACGAAAGAGTGGAAAAGTGGCTGTCTGAAAGTCTGTTTAAGGGAGATCTGCACAGATGGTACCTGACCTGGCTGTAATCCACGTTATTCAAGCCTCCACAGCAATCCAGTACGGGATTTCTGGCGAACTCTTCGCTCATAAAATGACCAAGTATAAGAGACAGTCTAATCCCTTTCAAGAATATGTAAACAGCATTCTGTGTAAACGAGTAACACGTTTATTACTGTAATGAGTGAGGAATTCTTGCATGCCAAAGGTAACACAGCGGACATGACAGTTTACCTTTGACCTACTGGTGACGCAAGGAACTATGGGAAATTGAGTTTTCACTGTTGCTGCCTTTTGGCCAGCCCAGTACAGTCTTTGCGAGCAGGGTTTTGTGTAAGAATTAGTTTTCAGTCACTCCACACGAAAATAAACCATGGTTTAAGTATAGTAACCATACGTTTTGTTTTATCTGTATGAAAACCATATCAACCACAAATCTACTATTATTGTGTTTGCTGTAAAACTAACATAAATGGTTTTTATTAGATTTTATGTTCAGGGTTAAAAGAACCCTAACACACACATTTAAGTCAGATTATTTAAAATCTCTTTTTGAAAGCAATTTACAACAACATAACCATGTTTGTTCGCCCCCTAAAGCATCATTTGTCCACCTTTCACCAAAAATTCACAGTGTGTGAATGGATCCACATTTTCTAAATCTACTTTTAAATATAATGCAAAGACGTACATATGTTTGAATTTACATATGTGGACCTTGATCAGATATCTTCTATATATTTATTGGAGCCATATTTTGTAGCAGAAGTTTTTATTATTGGTTTATTATTGGTTATTTATAATGACTTTTTTAAGTGTGTATGCATGCATGTGTGGGTATTTTCAATATAACTAAAAATCAGGGTAGAGTAACACATTTGGTTGACAGCAGTGTGGCCTTTATGAATCAGCCATCATGTGAGAATAGAGCTCCATGTGGGCACAACTCTTAGAAGTAAATGGCTTGTCCGGGATGTGACACAGTAGGTTATAAAAGCCCATAAATGCAGTTGTGCTCCCAGGGATGTGGATTTGATTCCAGTGTGTGTCATGCCCACCTCTTTAATCCACTTTTACTACTCACTTGTATATTCTAAAAATACTCCTTTAATAAAAAGAAATAAATGAGAAATTGTCCTTATTCATCTGTTGCTGTCATGTTGTTTATAAGTCCGGTGGTCTCGAGTCTCTGTCTTTTGTCCCACTCTTCGTTTGGCATTCCCAAAAAATACTTCAAAAAAATACAATTTGGACTGCATTTTTCACTTTCAAAAGTGTCCTGATGCATGAAAATTTGTAGTTTTTATTTGAGCTGAGCAGCCCATTTAGGGCCAATCGGTAGAGATGCTAGCAGCGCTGCTACCCATAAAAGCGCCTATTTTGGGGAGCATTGTCTACTCTGTTGGGTTGCTATAGCTGCATGAATCCAATAGGAGCCTATAGTCCAGGAGTGGCAAATTGAGGAGTGGGGCTCATCAGACCCTAATCAACGCTCCACAGATACCATGTGCTACCTGCTGTGACTTTGGGATTGAGTCTGGTACAAAGCATTTCCAAATCTTTGAATTTGATTCTACAACATGACTGCTATTGTAAGGGATTATGTTGTCCTGTCAGTGTTGTGTGGTTATTTTGGAAGAAGATGTGCACTATGATTTGCTAAAATTAGAAAATAGTGGTATTAATAGACCATTGTTACATTGTGACTTTGTGGTTTGTTTCACACCGTGTAATAGGACTGCCTTTGAATTAGGTTTCTGATTCACAACAAAGATGAATAACAGCTATGATTGAGACAGAGGTGTCAATAACAAGTTATAAACCTCACTAAACACCACTTAACTGCTTAATGTTTTATGTGTTTTTTTTCCATTATTAATAAGGAGAATGCTTTAATCTATAAAACTTTGAATCTCCATGCCACCCCCCTTTAACATTCGTAAAAAAAAAATGGCCAAAGCTCTACAAATAAATATTTACATTTTTTGTATTGCGACATGCAATACATCAATATATTTTACACCCCTAATAGGTATTTCTCGGATACTGCTTTTTTGCATATTGAGGTTTTGAACGTGCTACCCATTTCACATATTGGTTTTCACATACTCTATAGTATTTGTAGTTGCTCTGATTAAGCATTTTAAAGCTTTTACCTAAAACTTTACCACATGCAAGCACTATTGCATTGATTTAGGAAATACAAATCTACAGTAGTTTGGTTTGTAAATACCCTTTCGTACAGTCAGTTCCCTGTGTGAAGCTCAGTCTTTCTGTCCATGATAATGTTTGAACAGAGAGAAAGTACTGGTTTGTGATTTCAAGCTAGAACGTAAAGATAATTTATCAAAGCAGGCTAAAAGTCCATGCTGACCAAAGCATAACATGCTGGAGTCACTGTAAAAGTTATCACTGAACAAATGAATGAATTCAAGGCTGTGCCTTGAGCTCCTGTTAATTCAAACAATGTATTACAAACTGTGGGCTGCTACCAGTGATTCGGTTGTTCCTAGTATCTTAATGTAATGCATATAAATAGATGTTACTATGGCTACATCTGTGGGTGGATTGCTTTCGAGTAGCTAGTTTGTTGCATTGTCTTATAGATACCTACATAATTTTCCTTTGGCTTATGCATCAAGCCATTTTAAACATTTCTTTAAAAAAACTTTTACTGGGTAGCTTATAGATTTTGTTCATTGTCTTAATTAGAACATCAGTGTGTACATTGATGTTAAATCATGATTGCCTAGGACAACAGATCCTGGACAGAGTGTTGGACAAAAATGCAGACTGACAAGACGTTTTTGGCTTTTGCATCACACGGAAATGGCAAGGAAGGATCAGTGAGTTCAAAAACCTTGCTGGACTACAATTTCTTTGTCCAGTTTCAATTACATCCCACTGATTACTCCATTGGGATCCAGCGCTCTAGCACGCCTCTGTTAATATTGTGATGCAATTGGCACAGTGTGTGTCGCCCAATGTTATGAACTAAGCAGCAAACAGCTGAATATACAGAGGAAGATGAGCTGTGTCACAGAGAGCAAGCCAACAGTCACAGACCTGTGTGTGAATCATCAACCACAGGTGGCTTGGTTTACATAGAAATACTGGCTGATCCAAAACACTTATTTTCTGGCCCACTCCCAGCTAGCTGTGAATAATGTGCTGTCTGACGTTCACAGTTATTGCTGGTTTTTGATGTGCGACATCAGGAGCAAAAAGTAATTATTTGAATGAAATGAATTTAGTTCTGAAGAGTGCTTCCACAAATTGGAAATGAATGCTTTTACTTACAAATTTTGCACAATATTCATATACTTTTAACATTTAGGCCTACGCTCCTTATCTAGCCACTTACAAAGCATGCTGGGAACTGGAAATATCCAGCTAGTACAAAGCTATGTTAACAGCAACTCAAATTATTTGCATGTCCTAACACAAACAGATATTTTCTGTTTAATACAGATCACACACATAATGAAATTATGTTGTGACAGAATTGTGTGCCATTAGTTCATTAAAAGTAAGTAAATAGAGATTTTTTTAAAAAGAGGTTAACTGTAGACAGAAGACTTATAGAATACCTGAGACATGACAGACAAAAGTGAAAGCCATTACTTAAAAAAGTACTTATTTGCAGTGTGCACTACATCAAAACAAATTAAAGTAATTTAGTAGTCACAGAATTATGAACGTTATATTTCACTTGGTTCCTAATAATATTTTTTAATGTGAAAAAAGTGCAAAGTTTTCTTGTGTTTCAAGTGTGATTCAAGGTTGCTGTGAAAATGATAAACAGCTCTGCCATGGTTACAGGGAAGAACGTAAGTTGCTGTCTTTAGGCATACTAACGTCAGTATGTTTTTTTAGGCATTGCAGTATTTTAATGGGATACAGTATGAGCGAAAAGGGTTAATGACATTAATGGTAGGTCAGAGTGTAATATTATAGGAAATACAAAAAAATGCTAAACTAAATGAAACTGCTCTTTTCGAATACATGCTTATTTTTATGTTGTGGGAAGTGGTGGAGAAGTAGTTTTAGGTTTTAGGCTAAGTGGTGCTCTTCACACACACTAACTTTTGTGTAACTTTAATTAAATGACATAACAAAAATAATAATAATAATTTGGTCTTAACCTTAAACCTAATTTCCTTGTTGGCACTGTATCCTTTTGTTTTTGTTTTCTCTGAAAAGCAGCTTTAAAATAATGCTACATTGTTAAAGTGCTATACACATAAAACCTAACTTAAATTGAATTAAATAATAATAATAATAATAATAATAATAATAATAATAATAATAATAATAATAATAATAATAATAATAATAATAATTATAATAAAACAAAAGAAGAAAATAAAAGCGAGTTACCAGGTTTCAACAGCGTTAGACAAACAAACCAACAAAAACACTATGAACACCATCATAAATAATGAACAGAATATTATTCAGAATGATAAGACTGTTAATATTTTAGAGAACTAGGAACAGTAGGAATGTACAATACAGAAACAATTGGAACATGTGCACGTGTGTATGTGAATGTGCACGTGTGTGTGTGACAGGTGTTTGTGTGTCTGTGTATGTATTGTGGGGGGTTGTGTGATAAGATAGGATGTTACCTATGCACATGCAGTCTTTTTACTGTACTTAAAACACCTGATACTGTGTAGTCTGTAAGCAATAAAAAACAAACAATACTTGTGATGTAATAATTAATGCATCAGGTTGAAACATAATGGTCATCGATGCATGGATGACACATTGTTTTGCCTGTCACTAGTCACACAGCGACCATTAAAAGTAATCCTGACCACTCCAAAATGTTTTGAGAAAACTAATCAAATATAAAAAGGCTCTTTCGAATGGGCCGTTAAAAGATAACAAATACCAACTTGAAAAGATGGATCCATATGGTGCTTTGACTCTCTCGTCAAAATTGCCACTTGTGATTTTTTTTTATCAGGCTTAATTTATGCATTACGTAAAAAAAGGCTCAAGAATAAGCTTCTCTATCAAGGATTGCAAGGCAAATTTGTTTACCAGTATAGTCAAGACTGGATGGTCAGATGAGCATGTGAAATACAAACTAAAAAATAACACTATGGACCCACCATTCTATTGGTTTGTGTGAGAAAAAGTTTGTGCTTTTTTATTAGTCTGTGTTTTTGCTGAAAGCTGAATTTGCTTTAAAGTCAGATACAAACAAATGCAATCTCTCACTGTTCATCTCCCTCACATCTGAATCAGTGATTATCAGTGAATTTTTTCCATCTACACATTTGAGCAATTTACACTTTCAATGAACACACGTATCCCTCCCAAACCTTTGCAGCGTCTATTATGTAATATCTAAAAATAAAAGATATGAGTGTGTAGATCTACAGCATTAACTCCAACCTGTAAGTAACTGTTCTGGCAGACATGACTTCATTTTGGCCCCCTTAAAATAAGAAAACACCATTCCCTGATGACAAGACTGATCTGATTGCCATTGATTTTCTCAGCTTGAAGGCAGAATCAATTTTCTTTAAGAAACTGAATTGAAGGTAGTTTATTATATGGTTTATTATATGGTTCATTTAACTATAGGAGCGGAAAGTACACGTCTGGATTTAGACTGTGGGACTAAAGGTGTTTCTTTAGAGAAGAGTGTGATATTTTCAGTTCCCTTTCGATACTTCACTCGTACTGCGTCGAAGACGCTATGGGGAAAAGCTCCTTTTTTCTCCGAGACTGAAAAACTTTTTAATCACGCAGTTTGACTGCAATGCCGTTGGAGCTCGACGCTCACTGCTTGAGCCAATGGCTCGGCAATGGCGTCGTTCAAACCAATGGCTTTCGCCAGCGGTGCTCGCGCGAACCTATGGCTGAAGCAGCATGCAAATTCTTCGAAAGTCGCCAAAATGGGCGGGGCTATATTCGAGCATATAAGCCGCTTAAGCCATAGGGATTCAGATCTTCTTCCTTCAGCGACGGCGCTACATCTTAAGCTGCTCCGAGACTCGACGCTCTTTTAGAACGCTCTCGCCGTTGAACAGCTAAGCAGCGGATTGGATCTGTTGCCGTCTTCACCGCCGGCAAACTACGACGGTCCCGCTTCCCCTGCCGCCATCCGGCGTCAACTCTGAAAGAGCTTTTTCCTTAGAGCAATTTCCTAAACGGCGTTGTTGCAAATGCCGCGACGGTCCCTGTCGCTTCCGTGCAGAGAGCCGCTGCTGCACGCCGCTGACAGGCACTCAGAGTGCGCGTTTACGTGCTTAGGCGCCGCCCACGCCCGGCGGCGCTCAAGAGACGGATTGTCCTCACTGCGAGGACATGAGTCTCGCTTCTCTGCGCTCGCGGATAGCGTCCTTTTCAGGACACGATTCCGCACCTCGCGCCCTCCCGCCTCCTTCTGTGCACGAACCCGTGCGGAAGAGGCAGCGGGGTAGAGGATTACGGCGCTCGGTAGAAAGTACGCTCATGCCGGCTGAGCCCCCGCGTGCCGTACTAAGCTACACAAAGAGAAGCTCTCCGGTCCTCTTCACACACCCAGACCAGCGTCCCTGGCGGCTGCGAAGAGATGGTCTGCTTCGGAGGAAGCGAGGGTGATGTTATGGAGGACAACGCGTCTTCGGCTGCTTCGGAAAGTGAGGAGCTGTCGGGCTCCATTCAAGACCCCGCCCCCTTGCCGCCGACGGGTCCTAGCGCCGCCAGCGTAGGCATGGATGCCGAATTACTCCGCATCATGACTATAGCTGTAGAAGAGCTGGGACTGGATTGGTCTTCTCCTGAGGAGCCGTCACACAGCCGATTGGACGAGTGGTTCCTGCCGGGGCGTCATCAAACCCCTCGTCAGAGAGCCGCCCGTTCTTCCCAGAGGTCCACGACCAGATCACAAAGTCGGGGCGCCCCATACTCGGCCCGCCTCCGCCCTTCCTCTTCCTCTGCGCTCTCTTCCGTGGATGGCGCCGAAGAGAAGGGTTATGACAAACTACCTCCATTGGATGAGTCGGTGGCCGCGCATCTCTGCCCGCCCTCCGCCATCGGCTGGAGATCTAAAGCTGCACACCCTTCTAAGCCGTGTAGGACAACATCGACTCTCGCTGGACGTGCCTACTCTTCGGCTGGACAGGCGGCTTCGGCGCTTCACTCCATGGCGGTCCTCCAGGTCTTCCAGGCTAAGCTCCTTCGTTCCATGGACGAATCCGGCCCGGACCCTGCCGCGTTTCGAGATCTACGCAGCGCAACTGATCTAGCGCTCCGTGCTACGAAGATGACGGCGCAGGCGATCGGCAGATCTATGGCTAGCCTCGTGGTATTGGAGCGCCACTTGTGGTTGAACCTGACGGAGATAAAGGACGCAGAGAAGGTACATTTTCTCGACTCTCCGGTTTCTCCCTCTGGTCTCTTCGGTCCTGCTGTGGAAGGGTTTGCAGAACGCTTCACGTCTGCGCAGAAATCTTCGCAGGCCATGAAGCACTTCCTACCCAAGCGCTCCAGCTCTGCGGTTGCCCCGAGTCGCCCCAAGACGGCGCCGACTCCGCGACCAGCAAGGCCTGCTCCCCCTGAGCCTCGCAGCGCCACAGAACAAAAGACCGAGCCTCGCCACCGTTCACGCTCAGCCAGACGCTACCCCTTTCCCAAGCGCCAGGGACCCCGGCCCAAGATAACGCTGGACCCAGCGCCTCCAGCGTCCTCCTGAGCCTCGAGACGGGAAGAGGAAGGGATCAGGTCCCGTCAGCACGGACCTCCCTCAAGCTGCCACGAATAGGTCCTTGCTCACCCCGCTCTGTTCTGGGTGCCAAGGCCGTCGTGTTTGTGCAAACTGTTCAGTGTCCAGGGCCCTCTCAAAAAGCGCCCACACAAACAGCCGTTTTTACGGCCACAAGAGATCACAAACAGAGCAAATTTCCTCTTCCTATAACTCCGAGCAGCAATCCCTCCACGGGAGATCAGCCGCTCGTCCGGATACAACCCCTCGCCACACGGGCCAAGGCCTGGCAGGCCATTCCCGGAGTGTCAGGCTGGGTCTTGGGGATAATACATCGAGGCTACACCCTTCAGTTCGCTCGACGTCCTCCACGTTTCAGTGGAGTGATACTCTCCTCGGTTCAAAACCGAGATGCGCAGGTTTTGCGTTCCGAGGTGACGAGCTTGCTGGCAAAAGGAGCCATAGAAACGGTTCCCCCAGCACAAAGCGAATCGGGTCTCTACAGCCGTTACTTTCTCGTCCCCAAGAAGGAGGGAGGGCTAAGGCCCATCCTCGATCTCAGACGCCTGAACCGGGCCCTCATGAGACGGCCGTTCAGGATGGTAACTACTGAAACAGATCCTCTCACAGGTTAAGCCCAGGAGATTGGTTCTGTTCTCTGGATCTGAAAGATGCTTACTTTCACATTCAGATTGCCCCCACCACAGGCAATTCTTGAGATTCGCCTTCGAGGGTGTGGCTTATCAATACCGCGGTCCTTCCCTTCGCCGGGCTGTCCCTAGCTCCTCGCACTTTTACGAAGTGCATGGATGCGCTCTTTCCCCTCTCAGACAGGCGGGAATACGCATCCTGAATTACCTCGACGACTGGCTCATCCTAGCCCAGTCACGGGACGAGCTAGTACATCACAGATCCCTCCTCCTCAGCCACTTGCAGTGCCTAGGACTTCGGATCAACTTCGCCAAGAGCATGCTGTCTCCCAGGCAACGGATATCGTTTCTGGGAATAGTGCTGGACTCCACCGCATGAGAGCGGTGATCTCAAGCCAGACAGGGCTTTCGTCATCCGGCGACTCGCAACATCATTCAAGGTAGGGGCCTCCCACTCCCTCAAAACCTTCCAGAGGATGCTAGGCCTGATGGCATCAGCATCAGCAGTTCTGCAGCTGGGCCTCCCTACGTTATCACGGCCCCTTCAGTTCTGGTTGAAACGAAGGATTCCATCCGAAGCGTGGCGTCACGGACGTTTTCAACGCCTGTATGACAGCCCTAGCCCCCTGGACAGACAAGCATTGGATGGAGCAGGGTGTTACCCTGGCCTTAGTACACAGACGGAAAGTGGTCTCGACAGATGCTTCCAACTTAGGTTGGGGAGCACTGTCGCGACGGCAGGCCGCCGCCATTGGTCGGAAACGCGGGGCCGTCTACACATCAACTGCTTGGAAATGCTAGCAGTCTGTCTAGGCCTTCGCACTTTTCTGTCTGAGCTGAGGGGACACCACGTCTTGGTCCGTTCTCGACAACATGGCGGTGGTGTCTTACATCAACCACCAGGGCTGCCTTTCTTGAACCGCCTCTTCCTGTTGGCAAAAGACCTATTGGAATGGGCCCACGCCAACCTGCATGTTCCCATCAGGGCAGCGCATGTACCAGGCAGACTGAACCTGGGTGCAGACAGACTGTCTCGAACAATGTCCCCTCGGAAGTGGATGCTCCACCCGCCAAGCGGTTCAGAGAATCTGGGAAGTCTTCGGCAAGGCAGAGGTCGACCTCTTTGCCTCAGAAGACAATCATCACTGCCCAGTCTACTTCTCGAAGGCTCAGGGCCGCTGTCCCACGATTGGCCCAACCTCCTTCTGTCGCCTTCCCCGATGGCCCTGATCCCTCAGGTTATCAGGCGGGTCAGGGGAACAGAAACTCAAAGTTCTGTTAGTGGCCCCATTCTGGACAAACCAGCACTGGTTTCCAGACTTGATGAGGCTAATCTCGGCAGACCCATGGCCAATTCCCCTGAGACGGGACCTTCTCTCTCAGGCGAACAGGACCATTTGGCATCCACAGCCAGAGCTGTGGGCTCTGCATCTGTGGCCTCGGCGGGAGCCCCTCGGCCTACCTGAGAGCGTGTTGAATACCATTTCTCAGGCAAGAGCTCCGTCCACAAGACGGAGCTATAGCCTCAAGTGGTCTGTCTTCGCTGCATGGTGCTCAGCCCGTAATTCAGACCCAATATCTTGCGACATATCAACGATATTGTCTTTTCTTCAAGAGCTGCTGGATAAGGGCCGCCCTTCCACACACTCAAGGTCTACGTAGCAGCTATAGCAGCATCGCATGCTCCTATAGCAGGCCAGTCTGTGGGTAGGAACAAACTGGTCGTTCAGTTTTTAAGGGGATCCGCGAGACTCAACCCGCCTCGCCCCCCTACCGTCCCTTCTTGGGACCTACCCCTAGTGTTGAGAGCCCTAAGGGGCCCTCCTTTTGAGCCGCTACAGTCTGTTGACCTTCGCTCATTGACGTTCAAGACTGCTCTGCTTCTGGCACTAGCATCGGTGAAACGCATAGGAGACCTACAGGCTCTATCCATGAGTCCGTCTTGTCTCGAATTCGGGCCCAACGACTCCAAGGTCGTCCTGAAGCCGAGGCATGGTTACGTACCTAAAGTACTTTCAACTCCGTTTAGATCCCAGGTCATTACACTCCTGGCTCTTCCTCCCTCAGAGCAAGACCAGAACCTTAATCTTCTATGCCCTGTCAGAGCATTGAGGTGTTACGTACAGCGTTCCGCCTCGTTCAGACAGTCAGAACAGCTCTTCGTTTGTTTTGGTGACCGCACCAAGGGGAATCCGGTCACTAAGCAAAGGCTGTCCAAATGGATAGTCGGAGCTATCTCGCTAGCATACTCATCCTCGGGTCTTCCGAGTCCCATGGAACTAAGAGCCCACTCGACTAGAGGCGTAGCCTCGTCTTGGGCATTGGCTGGCGGAGTGTCCATATCAGATATTTGTGCGGCGGCAGGCTGGACCTCTCCGTCCACATTTACCAGATTTTATAATCTGGAGGTTCCGGCTTTACAGTCCAGGATCCTCTCTGTTTAATACATGGACTATTCCAGTATGATATTTCATCGGTGCGCTCTTGGACCTCTTTCGAGCTCCGAGGCTACACCGACCCCAAGGGCGAACATTCTATTTTGACGTTAGCCTCTAGCTGCTAAGCTATAATAGTGTTGTTGCACCCACCAAGCACGGCGGGATTGTACTGGTTCCCCATAGCGTCTTCGACGCAGTACGAGTGAAGTATCGAAAGGGAACGTACTCGGTTACTCACGTAACCTCGGTTCCCTGAGATACGGAACGAGTACTGCGTTGCTAGCCGTGCTAGAGTGCTGCCAACTAGGTCGTCGCTTCAGTCAGATAGACCTGAATCCCTATGGCGAAACGGCGGCTTATATGCTCGAATATAGCCCCGCCCATTTTGGCGACTTCTCGAAGAATTTGCATGCTGCTTCGCCATAGGTTCGCGCAGCACCGCTGGCGAGCCATTGGTTTGAACGACGCCATTGCCGAGCCATTGGCTCAAGCAGTGAGCGTCGAGCTCCAACGGCATTGCAGTCAAACTGCGTGATTAAAAAGTTTTTCAGTCTCGGAGAAAAAAGGAGCTTTTTCCCCATAGCGTCTTCGACGCAGTACTCGTTCCGTATCTCAGGGAACCGAGGTTACGTGAGTAACCGAGTACGTTCTCTGTCTAACCCACCCTAGCATGGGTTATGAGAACATGATACTCTGCTGAGGATGTTAATTGTTTAGATTTACACCAGATTACACATAACACAATTTGTAACACATATGAGGAAAGTTAAGAAGTATTGAAATTGATATCTTACAAATTGTTTATCACAGTACAGAGCCAATAATGGGTTTCAGTGTAATTACTTTCTGGATTTACAGATAGAGCCGAATCTGTTCAAAAGTATTTATTTAGTATATGAACATGATTTTTTTTAATTATAGTGCAGAAAAAACAGCTAATGTTACCCTATACAGTGAAAAAAAGATTAAATGTGTGTTCTTTCTGTTATATCTATCTTTTCTGTGTTATATCTATCAAGATTTTTGTCATTAATTGTGTGTTGGTATGTATGCGTGTTGTCTTCTCGTTCTCTGCCATCCGTTTGTATTACAGAGCACATCTTTTTAGCAATAAAAATGAATTAATTTAAAAGAGACTTTAGATGCTGGGTATATTGAAATGAGAAATTAAAAACAGAAAACCCTTAGAGCTATAATAAGGATTGCTTAAACATGACATCTGTCTTAATGCTCTGACATAACATTTCCATGTTTTCTTTTCTTGGAATAGCAGAAACAGCTAAAGGCATACCATGCTAATTTGACAAATAATAAAGAAATGAACTGAATATGTTTATAAAAATAAGAAGTTTGGCAATCAAAAATGAATTTGGCAAATGCCATTTCTGTCACTGGCATGATTTGCCTAAACGTTATTTACATTTATACAATTAAATCAAATTTTAAAGCTTTCTAAAAAATTACATTTGGACACGGAGTGTTAATTATGGAGGATTCACAAAGTTGAAGACTGTACTCATTTTATCATATTGCAGTGGAGAATTGTGTTATTTCACTCAAGTATGAGTTGTTGGGATCATATGACCTCATGTGCACTCCAGAACTAGGACATCTTGTGGTCCAAGCTCCAATCCAAAGTCCTTTAGTTTTTAAACATGTTCCATTGACAACATTTCCCACTGTGCAATATGTGTCAAAACTGCATCTCTAATTGTGAAGGGACAGGGAAAAACATGGACATTACATCAATATTAACCATGCAGAAGTCAAAGTTGTTTTTCATGGGATATGAAGTGATTTTTATGAATATCTGTTAAACAGATAAGCATAAAACAACAGGCCTCTAAAAATAATATATTCCAGATCCACTTAATTTGCATATTTAACATGTAATCAAATGTATTGTAAAATGAAATATTGTATTTTAAAATTTATTTCACAATTTACATTGCTTTTTGTGTGTTCTTTATTAATGTTGTACAATTTCTGAAATTGCATAATTATGATTTTTCTTTTAAACTGAGAGATCATATTAACCTGTAACCTATATATTACCAGAGAATTGAGAATTGCTGATGACAATGTTTTCTAAACACTTTTTTAAAACTAAACTCTGACTGCACATTTGCCTTTTGGCTTTGGAAAAATGGATATAGTAAAATCATTAAATTCTTTAATGACCTCTGGTACAAGGGCAGTATATTGTCTAACTTTCAATGTAAATTAAATGTAAAACTTAACTTTCTGAAAGCATTTGGTGTTTTGTTAACTTTCTAAAGGCATTATAATAATTTATCATGTTAAAAGATATCTTGAAATGGCACAATCACAAATTTAATTTCAATACTTCTTTGTCACATCGCCAATTATTCATTGCATTAATAATTACAATCTCATCTAAACAGATGGTTTAGAAATAACACACCTTTTACACCAGAAACAGAACATCAAGGCCCTCTTTTAAAAACGTTTACAAAAGTTTACAAATCTGCTGTGGGAAACTCACGAGGGCATTAATAAGAAATAATGAATCATCATTCATGAGCTGTTCAATACCACGAATAGGAATTAGACACACAACCTAGGGTCTAAATTCACAGAAGACTTTAAGCAGTTATTTGGATTATACAATATAAAAATAAAATCAATTATTTGTCATCAAAAAAGAGGATTAATAAAGCATAACAGTTTTTCATGACTGACAGAAATAACAAGCCTCTTATTCAATAACAATATCTTTTGTGTTAAATGTTTATCCTGTATAAGTTTGATTCTTATCTCACAATATGCAATATAAAAGTTTGTATGTCACAAATGTTACAACATTATATAAAATGTATAGACAAAAGTCACAATATATTGCTTCAAAAATCTTTTAGCTTTTTCTTGTCTAGGTGACTCACTTGCTTAAGAATATACAGTCACCTTAATCAAACCACACAGTGTATTTCAGTGTTTATTAAACAAGTGACAGGCTTTTTGGACTGGATACTCACCCAGAAATGTTTTGAATTTTTTCACACATTTTGCATTTTTTCACCTACATTTCTGTAACTCAAGAATAATGAATTCATAATAATTACATAACTATAATGGCATTGCATTCATTTGCCCACATGTGTGGTGTAAACAATGTCTTGTCTTGATTTTCTAACTGGCCAGACAATTACTGGAGGCTTGTTATTTCAGGCATGAAAATTTTTAACATTAATTTTTAACATTAATTTTATTAATCCTCTTTTTTTGATAACCAATAATTGATTTTATTTTTATATTGTATAATCCAAATAACTGCTTAAAGTCTTCTGTGAATTTAGACCCTAGGGGATGTGTCAAATTCCTATTCCTGGTACTGAAGAGCTCATAAATGATGATTTATTATTTTATTACTGTATATCCTCATTTAGAAGTAAAAGTATGGAAATAGTATGGTAAGACAATATCCTCCAACCTTTAAGACCTCCCTTAAATAAGATTAATTGGACCATTAAACTAAATTACCACCTCTACTGGCAGAAGGTTCCATAGAAACGTTTTTGTTAATACAATATTATTATTTATTGATATTATTTATAATTATTATTGTTTAAGCTGCATGATAATTGGGATGTCATGTACAGTAGCTCAAACACTGTAATGTTAATGTAGGTTTTGCCAGCTGGATGTGGGTAAATTTGATGATAAATGTTTGGGTCTATATGTAAATCTTCAATCATTTTAAATGCAGACTTGGCAAGTCTAAGTTCAGGTTGTGACATTGTTAAAATCTCTTCTGAATTTTTAATGAAGACATCTGTGATATTTCTGGGTCTTTTATCAGGAGAAGTCTGAGATGCAGGAGACTTAAGCAAAAGTCTCCATTTGCACTCGATTAAATCTCATTATTGTCGAGAAGAAATAATTGAGATAGTACTTGAGATCTCATCTGTGATTTTTCTTTCTCGTTGTTCATTATTTCTACAGTAGCCTATATAGCAGCACAACCACAAATTATAAATATTATTATACTGAATAAATCGCCTCATTTACATACATTTACCAAATATGTTACCTCATGTTTATTTGACTGAGTAGTTGTTACGCAATGAACCTTATTTAGAAAACAAATTAATTAAAAATCAATTTTGGATGTTTTCTAATTGGTTCGAATGCAGTCTTTATTAAGAGGTTTATTCGTCGAAGGAAAGTTAAGCCATGTAAAAGTTATTATAAAATCATACCTTCATTTTTATTGTTAAATAATAAAACTGTTCTGCCTGCATTGCTCATTTTGCCTCATAACATACACCAGCTGTTACAAGCTGTGCTGTAACTGTATGTAAACCTCAGTCTCTGATTTCAATCTCTTGCTATTTCTTTTATCAGCTGTTATATATACATTTATGAGGGCTTCACAAACACATTGTTGCAGGAAAATGATGGCACATAATGACTACACAATTGACTAAAAGCATGACTAAACAATTTTGAAAAAAACCTTAACTGTGTTAGCCATGAACAGTAGATACTGTAACCTTGGTGACATATTTAAATGTGCAGAATATGTGACACAGATGTAACAATTCAATCCAAACGATGACACAACATGATCAACTGATGCAACTGGCAAGGCACAAACCAACCAGATAAGACAAGTGGCCTGAAAATTGGGCTATACTTATTGTTGAACTTTGTTCCAATTATTCTAAATCTACTTCGCCGTTCACAAGAGTAGATGCTTCACTTTTGTGGCCAATTGTGAGCCTTTACCTTATGACATTTTTCCAGTGAAGTGTCCATTTATCCCTTTTCGTGATCTTAAACTCCCAAGCAATGTTCCTCTTTGCCGGTACAGTTTGTTCATGTATATATGTAACACCTCTTGACACATTTAATAATTTTGTTGTTGACCTACAAATCCTGCATCAGCTACAGTATATGGTTAATCCAGATCTCTGGTATGTAGCTGATTCATGTAACTTTGTAAACTCACTCATCAAAGTGGTAAATAATCAAATTCATTTAGTGAAAATAGGTTTCACAATAGTAAAGAGCATTGTTTATTTGTAAACCATTGTATAATGAGATTGTGAAAAAATGGCGAATAGTCTCTCTCTTTCAGCTAAGTCTTGTTTTCCTGCTGATCTGTGACAGAACATTGACATTTGCCGGTTTAATACACTGTTTAATGTGATTGTCAACTAGTTAACGCAGTACTGAGCAAAATAACTTGTCTTTTGCAACTCGTGATTCTCCACAATTGATCAGATACTTCCATCCGAACACTTCCAATGTCTTTAATAACATGTGATAGGCTCTCACAATACCACTGGTGTGCTGATGTTCTCTCTGGCGAAAAAGGATTATTTGAGATAAAATAAGATAAAAGACTGCATCAATTCGTTTCCATTTCTGCTGTTTAGTTCTGTATATGACTCTTTAAGCATTAATGTTTTACAAAAATTTGTCTGATGCATTCCAAGAATCCTGATACAGCACTGCAACTGTTTGAATGCCTGTATTTGTTAATGTTGTATTGAATATCAGCACAACTGATGCATGATATAACTTATAATTGTTTTAACATATCATTTCAACATTTCTTATGAAAAAGTCCCATAAAACAGCAAGCAAGATTGTTGGTAAAAACATTCCACAGATTAAAAATTAGTCTCACTAAACACATTAGGTGGTGTGATGTTCATAATGCAGGAAGAAAAAAAACAAACCACACAAACGTTAGGTTTCTATACGTTGTCGAGACTTTCCTACAAGCCGGATATTCTATCCCTGTACTTCGTTCTGTATATACCTAGACCTCACAGAAACCTTTCTGCATTTTTATATTTTCAAATAAGCATCATTTAGCATGTTTAATACTCAGTTTGAATTGTTGACTGCTGAATATATATAACTTTTCTTAACCTGATAACTGTCACAGCACATATTGAGCATACACATGAAAATGCACAATCCGAATTAATTTTTTTGCATTTTAAATATTTTATCATCTTTTTTACACTTTTTTTATTTGAGGTATTTTTAAAAATAACATGACCCTTTTTATGACATTTTTTAATAGTTTATATTTATTGTTAATGTCTTAGACCTTTTCATCAATATAATTTGTCATGATTAGATTAGAATTCAACTATGAAACATTAAAGGGAATAGTGAAATAGTGTTCCACCTGTGGAACGGTGACAGTTAACAGGTTAAGGGCAAGCTCACCTTAAGGTATACTCAACAAAATACAGTAGTAATAGATAATCTCACATCTTTCCAAACTCCTCAAAGTGATCTCTACACTGAATAAGCCGCCATCATAAGCTGCTCCCATCTGCCCTTTAATTTGTCTACATACACAGTCTGCATATGAGCAGGAGTATCGATTGCACTGATAGCACTGCACTCATTCAGGCATGCCTGACAACAGGGGTTTGTCAGTCACGGCACAGCAGCAGCCCTTTGGACTCAGGTGATCCCTGGTTACTGATGAACCGCTGTCTTGTGATCTTTTGTTTGCTAACAAAGAGCAACTAAGAGATGCACACATGCTGCAATGTACTGCTGTAATGTATTAACATTCAATTCACAATATTTTGTAAACAGAGCAGACTTGTCATCTGTGGCAAATAGAGGACAGTATCATTCTCTTAATTCTGTGAACTTTGAACCAAGACATAAATGATCATAGAATTTCTTCATTACAGTGTTAACATTGTGAGCATGTTGATTTAGAGAGGTTTTGATTACTTTTAATCAAGTCGCTTATGTAACATGGTTTACCCAATTTCCAACATAATAGTGTGCCGGCGTTAAACGCAGACCCTTTTGTTAGATTTATTACACATAAATGATAATTCATTGTAAGTATCTAAATTGCTCTTGGATCAGTGCTGTTCATTGTAATTACATTGTATTGAAGAAATACGACTATTTTGATTTCTTATGAATTTCTATTATGATATTCATACAGAAATGTAAACCCCACCCCTAAATACGAATAAGCCACCTGTATATACAGTGTATAGTGGCTCTGTACCGCTTTCAATACATTGCTCTGTTTGTCTGGCCAATATTTTCTTTCTCTTTCCAACAGCAATTCCATCTAGCAGTTGTTGAGACAGTGCACGGCTCACGTATTAAACATAACTTTACAAGTAGCCTGCAATTTTGTGTTCATGTTTTGCAACTTTATGTTTTGTAATAAAGTTAAGAATTGCATTTTTAAGATTAATCACTTAACTTCAGCAGTCTCTACAGCAGTGAAAGCGAAAATCATGGATAGCACAGACGTTGACAGGTGACCAAATCACACAGCTAAAAAAGGCGTAACGCTGGTTAAAATTGCGGTTTTAAACATCGGAGGAAACATTTGGGATTATCTAAGTACAGAAATAAACAAACTTTTTCAATATTTTAATGCAAAACAGTCTTACATATTCTGCCTTTATGAATTAATAAAGTATGGTTGGCTGTAAATGTTTGTCTTTTGTTTAGTTTGGAAGTGTTTGACAAATGCTTCCTATCTAAACTAACACACAGTGCAATAATAACAGGGACAGTCACTCTTGTGATAAGTGCCTTGCATAACGTTAGGTTCCTGAGTCACCCATACTTCAGATCAACCCTCAACCATTATGTTAGTAGCTAGCCTCCTACTACCACCTACACTGCTTTTTGATGTCCTTTGAGATGTTGGTTGGGAAATCAATTAGGGCCATTTGCAGACTTCTTAGACCGCGATGGTTTGACTACTGCAAGATATGTGCTGACACTGAAAGTCCTGGGGTTTAATACAAAGACAATAACAGCTTTTCAGTGTCATGAACACTGTGAACCAGTGGTTAGATTAATCACTTCCTAAGCTGAACACTGAATGTTCAAAGAACAGTCTGGCTTTACCGTGCACTGTGTAAAGTTGTACGGCATGTGATTGGGGTGGCACGGAGGAAAGTGCCTATCAGTTGTACTTCTTTTTTTGTGTTGTTTGTTTATCCAGACCGCTGTTTCAGCACAAGTGTTCTCCCAGTGCCCCCTTATAGAAACGAGCTGGCTTTGGTTCCTGGAAATGTCAAGACAAACTCCTCCCACCTCGGTTCTTCCTACCACGCGCCGAATGAGCACATAGCAACAGGTGATTATGTGTAGCTGGGGTCTGCACATCTCCCCCCATTATACTCTCCAACACCTGGACAACGATCCTCAGTTTACACATCATCCCATTTCCTAACATCATCCCGAGGTCAGCGGGTTTGAGCGTGGCCAAGGGCAGAAACATAATACGTTGTGTTGAGTGTTTCGTTCATGTCGCAATTTTTAAAATTCAGTAGTTTTACTCGCAGTGTCCTGAATGACCTAAGAGGCCTGTCCTCTGAAGACCACACAGATATGCCTCAAATACATACATGCCTGAAAGGAAAATCTCAGGTTTTGTATACTCAGACATTATTGTCACACATGTACTGTATTGTATTTGTAGACATTAAACACACAATGACTGAGACTACATTATTACTGTTATATGGCTCTAATTTATGATCAAATGGGTGTGCCATTGTTTAAACGGGTTTAATTTTTCATTAACTTTGTCAGGACGGAATGTTGTCTATTAAGTGGCAAAGGAAATAGTTTTCACTTTGCATCCTAAATACATTATATAATACATATAATATCCTTAAAATTAAATTTTTATTCTGTTAACTGTCACCGTTCCACCGGAGGAACACCTATGTTATTTCTCTATTCACTTTAATATTTCATAGTTGACATTTTAATCTAATCATGACAAACTATGAATTGGTGAAAATTTAAGACTCAAGATGAAATATTTGACAAATTTTCATTTGTTTATTAAAAATAAACAAAAAAAAATATGAAAACATTTTAATGTATATTGTAATATAAAAATACCCTAAATAAATTTTTTAAAGACTTAAAATGTTTGAAAAAATATAATATCTCAAAATGTGCAAATTGTAGTTCAGTGCATTGTCATGTGTATACTCAATTTGTGACGGGTTAAATATCAATTCAATGTTTTTTTAATAGTGCTTTTCACAATTGCATTTAAATACATATAGAAATTTGTACAAAAGTAAACAAATACAATAATGACAAATAAAAAATGTATTGCATTTATTGCTTTTTTTCAATATGACGCAATGAAACTTAAAATAACAGTCTAAGTTTGTAGTCGGTCTGTTTAATTAATAGTGCTTGTAAGCACTTTTGTGGGATGTATATCATTAATATTAACTGTAAAGATAATTGGTAGTTGGTTTCTAAATAGAAAGATGATTGAACTGATGACATATACCACCAATTGTATGAGTACATTTTTATAATGAACATTTACCCATCCTTATGTTGTTGATCCATGATCTTTTCTTTGTGTTATTACTAGCTGCAGACAGGAGAAAATTAAGTCTGGCTCACTTAACCTTTGGCCCTAAAAGGGAAGCCATAATCATATAAAATGGTGCCAAAGTTATCACCGCATATGGCTATATGTCTAGTGTGTGTGTGTGGTCCTTGTAAACAGTGGGTGCATCAAATGTTCCAACAAAAATAGCAATACCAGTAATATTTATTTGAATATGGTAAAATGCAGTAAGGTTTCGCTTAAGGTGTAATGGTTCGGTTTAGGGGTAGGATGAGTGGACAGAATATACAGTTTGTACAGTATAAAAGTCATTATGTCTATGGAAAGTCCCCATAAAACATGGAAACCCAACTTGTTTGTGTGTGTACGCTCAGATGAATCATGTATTTTTATTAGGAGAAACTGTTTGGCTTCTTTGGAAAAGCAAATATCTTTCTCTTTAATTCCACAGTGCATGATGACTTTATCCATACTAAATAATGGAGAGGAAATGAGTAATGTGGTCTGTGTTGTGTGTGCGCATTTATTTAGTAAAAAACGAAGTGCTCACTGGAAAAAGAAAAATACAGATTTGTGATTTTTGCCTGATGGACAATTAAGCCGGTGGAAACTGGAATCAGTAAGTAACCTACATTTACACATTTGGCAGATGCTTTTATCTAAAGAGACTTAGAGTGCATTCAAGCTCTACATTTATTCGTATGTGTGTTTCTGAGTATCAAACTTATAATATTTTGTGTTATTATGTTCTGAGCTACAGGAACCACTTAGAATACCCTAACAACTATCAAGCAATGCTGAAACAAACACCCAAAAAAGCCAAAGCAACCTCCCTGACAACCACCTGGAACTCTCAGGCAACGCCCTGGCAACCACTTGACTAAACTCTCCATATATTGGACGTGAACAAACAAAAAGCTCTTTTTTCCTGTATGTGTTTGTTTTTATATTTCCAATCACTGCCTTTAAATGCAACGTCCCAGGCCATGTGTGAGGAATGAAAACACAAGTGCACGTGATCAGAGGAAAAGCAAACACTTGCGTGTGTGTTATGGAGACAGAGCGCTCTGCAGTAATGCATGGTTGCGGAGATAAGAACTGCTCCTCATCAATCTGCGCAAATAAACAAAGCCAGCATCAGTGCTAGTTTTCTGACAGAGGATCACAAACGTGCACACACACCTGCTGCGGGCTGCACGCATGTGTACAACTGTGCAAGTTGTGATGTAACAGAATGGTAAAAGCAAAGCTGATGATTGTAGATGTGCAATGTTAATATTTTTAACAAACTTTTACTGTTTTGATAACATTCTGTGTGTGTGTAAAGTATTTAATCCCTTTTTTAAACCAAAACATAAACAATAGCAGAATAGAAATCTTAATTTGGTAACTTATACACTTTTTTATTTTTAATTAAAAAGTAAAAAGGTTTACTTTCTTATAGGCAGAGTTGGTTGTAGGGGTTATTGGAGAATAGCTAAAGACTGAGCATGGCATGTCTGCTAAATGTCACATGGTTTTACTTGAACCATGTAAATTATGTGACAGGGTACACAGTAAAGAATTCTGTGTTTAAAATCACCTTGGCAACTGTTCTTATATTATTTCAACGCATTTCAAGTCATTTTAACCCATCAAATTTAAAAAAACAACTTCAACTTAAGTTGTAGCAACTCACCACTAGCCAAAACTTCCAAGTTGATTGGATTTACCCTTAAAATTTAAGCATTTTTTTTACAATGTCTATACTGTACAGGGCAGATAATTCAAGATGCCATGTATTGTTGGCTCATTATACTAAACAATTTTGCTTTCAGAATATGTTTTTGTGGTGGTTTGTACCAAGTTGCCACGTTTTTAATGAACAACTGTACTTGGTATTCTTCTGGAAATTATTGCCATGGTAACTGTAAATGGAACTGCAACACAACGTTGTATCCAGCAGGGGGAAATGTTAGACAATATTATCGACAGCAGAAAAAGCAGAATTCACTTCACTGTTTGATTTATTATTGGGAATACAATAAACATTACATAAAACCCTTGAGGAAAAACAACATGTAGGTCAACATATATATACAGGTCAACTTTGAGATGACCTCTATGAAGATACAAAAGAGTTCTGTAAATCATTGCTTGTAGTTTCTGTATTAGTATTATTTTGTAATATATTTGTCTACATCTGTTTCTGTATGGGGGAAAAACAGGGTGAAACCTATATACATTAGCTGATTTATTGTTCAAGTCCTCTGAGCAGCTCAAAATGGCATATCAGTACAAATTATCTGAGCAACAAAATATTAATTTCAGGCTATATAGATATCTTTCATTAGAACTTCTTTACATGACATAACAATTTACAACAACAGATCAACAACAGAAACAAAAGGCATAGTTTTGAAACTCTCCAAATTATTATTAACGCAAAATAAAAATATATTGTACAACACGATATATTAAACAATCCACAATACGCATAGTATCTTGACATAACATTAGTTTGTTAAATTCTGGCACATATTGAACGTCACTTGAGGCAACTAATTTCTAGTTAAAGCTATCTATATTTTCAGTGTACAGGACAATACTAAAGGCATTTAACAAAACATCAATTACATGTAATGCAAACTAAGTGCCATATGATAGTTATTTAATCTGTACATTACATACATTCATCTTTCATAACATTCAATGTTACAAAACATTAACAAATAACAGTGAACGATAAGAATGAAGAGTGATTCTTAAACATGTGAGAAAAAGAGAGAGTGTGTGTGCGGATGGTGTGAACTTTATTAAAGAGATTTTTCATTTGGGGACACTTTGACTACTTCTACCTGAAAAACTAAAATGAAGTGGGTCTTTGTTTGGGTTTTTTTTCTTATTTGTAATGGTAATGACATGAAATTAAAATGACATTTTTCAACATTGTTGAAAGTCCTGCTAAAACAACAAGCTAACTAGCAATACATTTAATGTGCATACATTTTAATTCCCAAATACTAACTGGTGATATAAAAATATCTTATAATTTCTGTCTGTTCTGCTGTTTTGGCAAACTTTTCATTTCCATGATGATCAAATAACTCACTTGTTCTTCAAAAGACTGTGCATAATAGAAATGACAGCAATATTGGGTGCAATGTTTCTTTGTTATGAAAACAATTACAAATTTAGTAAATATCGAATTGATCATTTTTATTAGTTTTATTTATCTACTGTAAAAGAAAATGTAAAAAGTGTGGCTGTAGGAAAAACCTGTAACAGGTACATTCTTGCAAATTTATGATAATTTATCCTTTAAATTAAAGCAATCTTTTATTTATATTTCTTTAAAACTACCCTAGGGCACAAAAGAGTTGAAGAACTCTAACTGAAGATCCCATTACTGTTATGAATATTAAAGATACATTCACAGCTGCTTGGGAGGTGGGTCAGTTAATACATCTTTCTTTTGATGATTGCTACTTTTTACATTGTATTTAGCTTTGTGCCATTCTGTTTTGTTTGCAAGCTGTGAGAAGCATGGACGTCTAGGGAAAAAAATCCCATGTTCAAAAATGAAAGTCTCCAGAGCCACAGACTTATGACAGACATCCAATTTATGCCAGAGAAGAGGATGAAAAGGAAAAACACACAAACAGATTCGTACACTGCTTTAGGAGCGACAGCAGCCGACTCCCTTCATCTCCTTGTTAACATACTCCTGCAGCTGAAATTTTGGCTCGTTGGGCTCCTTCATCTCTCTGTGCTTCAGTTCCCTGATGGATGGATAGGGAGATGTGAGTTTTCTTTACAAACTCTGGAGGGAATTTACTAAGCATGATACATATCTCTGTGTCATTTAATTTTCTTATATTGTCTGTGTTATTTTAATGCATATATAGCAGTGCTTTATGAGCTCAGATCGTATCCAAACCTTTGTGGATGGTTAGAAAGTAATAAGCAGTGTTTTCACAAGGACCTGTTTATCAAATGTGACCCTGTTTTTGGCTAAAGTCTCAAAATCAAAAAGTAGTATGAGATAACGAGCATCAAAGTTTGATTTCACCAATAAATATCACTATGATTTCAATCTTTGACATGTCATTACTCAGTCAATATTAAAGAAATCAAGGTTATATTTTCACAGAATATTCTTTACATTATGTAAAATGATTTTATGTAAAAAACAGTAAATAATAATTAATGACTTTAACTGGATTTTTACAGGCGGGGTCATGAATTTGGGTTGTCATCAACTGACCACAACTGACAACTTTTCCTTTTAGGAGTTGGCATAAAACATATTTTGTTTAATTTAATTATGCTTTTCTATTATGTAATTATACTTTCTTTCTTTTATACAATCTTTAAATCCCACCACTACAACAACAACAACACATAGGAATGATATAATGGGATGACTTTTTTTTATCTTTTTATCTTTTACTTTTTCCCATTGTTTCGTCATCAAAAAATAAAGCAATCAAAATGACAATCAATAAGTCAATTAAAATCCATTTGAATTGAAAGAACTTGCTCCTGATAACTGTCACAGCAGAAACTGACTGTGTGAACTACAGTTTATTTCATTTGTAAATATTTCATTTTAGGTATTTTAATAAATTACAGTAAAACATTTTTATTATTATTTCTTGTTTATGTTTATTGTTATGAAAATTTGTCAAATATTCAATCTTAAGTCTTATACCTTTCCATCAGTTTTAGTTTATCGTGATTAGATTAAAATTCAACTTAATAGGCAAATAAAATAGATATTCCTCCTGAGAAACGGGTTAATGTAAAACCGCAGCACATGATCTTACAATAAACATATGTTATACCATCTGAGCCTGCATTTGAGTGACTTACTTGGCCACAGCAGTGAAAGCCAACTCCACATTCAGACCAGATTTGGCGCTGGTCTCCATGTAAGGAACCCCAAACTCCTGTAGACAACATGAGAAAAGCTTAAACCAATGTTTCTGTATTTTGAACCTAATTCGTATTACATCAGAATCTCCCTAAAATCAATGACATGTATGTAACCAATCCAATAACTGTGCATGGGTGTATGATTCTGTCGAATAATATAATAAAATTGAATAATTTAAATGGGTCAACTTCTAAAAGACAATAAAAGAGGTTAAATAAAGCAAGTGATTTACATTTATCTAGCCGTATTTTTACAGGCTTGTGAATGTGGCCTGTAGTGCACCTGCTTGGAAAGATTGAGTTTGACAGACAGCTGATGCTTAAACCAGCCCTGTGAGGACATTGTAAGTAAAACCTGAATACATCTATACCAGTACTGGCTGTCTTATGCCCCCATGTGTAGTAAATCTTTATAGATGACAAAATCCTCAGCTTTGCAACAATAGCTCATAGTCGATCTCCACATAAGGATCGAATCAAAAAGTAGCTTTTATGATTTTACGCCTTTGTATGAAAAGGTTCCTTACCAAAATGTTTCACAAAATGTGTTTTTTTGTGCATATAATAATACAAGACTTAGGTGTAATGACAAGGTTGAATATCTTCAACCTAATCCTACAGCTAAATAGCTATTTTACAGGGAGGAGAACTTTCGCAATGTCAATCAAACAAAAATGTTCCATTATTAGAAAAAAAACCCAAGAATGAAGTGTTAAAATGTTCAAATGGGATTAATGAGAAGGTATAAGCCACTTAATGAAACTGTTTAAATATAAAGATGTATTGATGTATTACATTAAAAATAAAGAGGGAACAGTGGGTATTTGTATGATTGTTTGTGTGTATGTGTTACAATAACAAACCTTGGCTAGTTTCTCACCCTCCTCTCTCTTCACAACCCTTTCATGTGTCACGTCAGCCTTAAAAAAATCAATAATTTAATCAATCAATCAGTCAATCAATTACAATGCATTATGCATTGACTATTATTATCAGCTAGAATGAACCATGTTTGCTACATCATATGAATCATTAATGAATTCACAGCTATCATGCATGGCACGTCTAAATATAGAAAGGGCATACGGTGTCAGATCTCAAATGTGTGAGGTCAATGGGTGTCAGATCTATAATTTAGAATGGATATGTCCCAGCATGCTTCACTCACCTTGTTACCCAGAAGCATGATTACTACATTCTGCTGAGCGAACTCGTGAATCTCTGTCAGCCAGGCCTGTGAAAAGAAAACAACTGACAGCAATTGTATTGTAAATTTACAGGAAAAAATCTCATACACAGTACATAAAAACACAAACAAGCCCATTGACTCATGGGTTTGGAATCCAATAAAGTTTAGAAATGAATCCCCAGAAAGACCATAATTTCACCATAGTATAAAAGTCATGCCAAGGAGGTACTGTGTGTTTAAATCAATAAAAAGCTGCAGTTTTCATAAAGTAATCCCATGTAAGAAAAGAGCTAATAAGAAAACAGGGTGTAGAAATAGCATTTAGAAAAAGAGAAAGAGAGACAGAGATTGAAAATGAAGAAAGCCCTGAGGACGTGATGTCTGACCTTAGGTTAATGAAAGCCTCCTGTTAATATTGAGAGCACTGAATCATTGCAGTGATAAAATTCTGTGACACAGTAGTCCCATCCTGAGTCACATAATAAACACACACACATATGCACACAAACACTTGCTAGGGCAAGCATAACTTTTATTATTGCTCATCAGCTTTAGCGCAGATTTATGTTTATCAAAAACAAAACAGTAGAAATCTAGAAATCATAGAACATGTGAGGAGTTTTTTTTAATGTGGTCCAATAAGCAACCATATACAGTAGCAACAGTCTGACTTGTTTAATACATGGTGGTAACAGCAGAAAGAAAATCTCTTGTCTATAAAAAGGGTGCGTTTAAGTTGTGAATACTACACAACAAGTACTACACAAAAGTGAAAATAAAGTAAACCCAGTGAACCCTTTTAAAAACTAGAAAAAATACAACCAGTGAAGACTGTCAGGATGAAAACAAACTTGCTTTTTAAAGATGTAAGGCATAAAATTAGGCTTTACATAAATCAGTTTGATATGCAACGTAAAAAGAAGAAAACTCTTGGCAGCTGAAATTGGCAGCTGTGGTGGGTCTAGTCTAGTTTATTGGCTAACTGATGTGTTTGTTTTTATTGTCGATTTAACCTGATTTAAGCAGAAATCTGAAATACAACTTTTTAATTTTTAGATACATTTACATACATTTACATTTAGGCATTTAGGTTTTTTATTTAAAGCAGCTTACAAATATTGGGAGACAATGAAGCGACATCATAAGAAGGCAACAATAATACAATATTAGGTATTTTTTCATACATTTTAAAGAATTTTAGGTATTTTTATAAATTACAGTTACATTACCATTTTCTTTCAAGTTTATTGTTATGAAAATTTGTCAAATATTTCTACTTGAGTCTTACACCTTTCCATCAGTTTATAGTTTGTCATGATTAGATTAAAATTCAACTATGAAATATAAAATTGAACAGGGAAATAACATAGGTGTTCCATCTGAAGAACGGTAACAGGATAAATAATATGTATGTCTGCAGAGAAGGTAGCCAATATATAGCCAATATAATAATGATAATATAACAATAATGATGATAATTACACTGTCCTCTGGAATACTTGATTCTGATTGGTTATTTGCAACATTCTGACTTCAATTATGCCCGATAACAACTGCTGAAACTATACTGCGAGTCATCTTGACCTACTGTATCCCTCAGCAGTCTTTTTTCTCATGCCAGATGTGTATCTAAATAACTTTAGAAGGTGAAGTTGGGATGGAGATAAGATGCCAGGTGAATTGTCTCAAGCGTAGACGGAACATGTTTGGGTGAAATCTAAAGCTCTGCTCTGTTGCTACCGCCAGATAGTCTTATACTCTACCTACTTTTGAGTCTGCAGAACGGACCCTACGGTCTCGGCTAAATGTGGCACAACTCCTACGCTCTCTTCCCCTGACTCATCACAGAATCTGTAAATGGGTCTCTCTCTCCCTCTCTGAAACTCACCCTCATTTGCATTTGAAAAGCATAACAGTGCTATTTAGCAATCTGTCATAAAAGCCTTGTACTGTATCAGTGTGCATGTTTATTTCCCCCTGGGCCATGAACAGGCGGTGGAAAGGAACGAGAGAGAAACTTTTGATCTTGCTACCATGTTTGTTTCATGCTTTGCTTTTGGGCTTTTTTAAGCACAATTAACACCGATCCTCTGATACGTTTCATTTTCTTTCATGGAACACTGGAAAAAGATTAATTAAGGCGAGAGGGCTCTCTAAATGGTCTGGGTTATATTATTCTGCCCTGAAAGGGTACACAGCACATTTAAAGAGTCCTTTGGTCAACAGTATGTCAGAGTTTAAAATTCATTTTGCACATAAAGCCAATAGCTTACTCACATACATGGTGCAACTGTTAGTAATTGGTTTATATTCATGGCTAATGCCACAGATACGGGACATTTACGGAAATGATCAATCACAGGACATGTGAACAATGTGATGTTTGCAGCATGCCGATGATGTGAAACGCATATTTAAACATATACAGTACATATTTATATAATTGTAACATGCTTTGAATTGGAGCGAGAGACACAGGAAGAGTGACTTTTTTGGCACAGAAATGTCACTTTGCTTATTGATGACCGGTCCAACAGCTGTTTGTGATCTGTGACTGAGAACATAACCCAACACAGCTTTACTGTGTGGTGTGTTACTATGGCGATAATAACGGATGAAAAGAAAATCCAACTTACTGGGACAGAAAATTCAAATTAAGTCAAATCTTCTTTAGCAAGCCACTTAAGGCAATAGTGGAACACAAAAAAAAGGCTGGTTATATCAGCACCCATTGACTTCCATTGTACCTTGTGTCCATATTATGAAAGAGAATGGGTACTGGTAATCAGCGTTTTGCAAAATATTTTCTTCTGTGTTCTGCTGAAGCATGAAAGCCATACAGGTTTGACATGACATAAGGGTGAGTAAATAATAAAATAATTTTTATTTTTGGGTGAACTATCCTTTTAATCCTCAATAAGGTCTCTACCAGTATTTTTTATAATACATTTTTAATATTGTTTGATATATATTTAGAGTTTGCTGGGGTACTTGTACAGTGACACAAAATACAAAGAAATACATATTACACTGTATACAAGTTACTGTGGGTTGGAATCTCAAATCTGATTGGTCGAACATAGTGGCAATAGACAGCCTAACTTTACTTTATTTGTTCTCTAATTTTCATTTCTCATCATTGGATAATACATGTCTTACCTAATATGTATTGTTTTAAATGATTAAATAAATGAATGAGTTCATTCACTCAAATTAAAGACTTTGTAATTTAACTAAACCTAATTTAGCTAAAAAAATACATTTAAAGTTAAATAACTGAAAATGTTCAGCTCTTCAGTTGTTAACCTCCAGTTATTCATTACAAAAGGTTGTGAAATGAAAGTTTACGAGTTTCTTGTCTTGCTCTTTTCCTCTGTTTTCAATTGCTCACTAAGAGTGATGTTTTGGCAGTGTCTGTTTTTGTTCACAGTGCAGCTCACACAACTTTGCCAAAGTATTAAAGACAAGCAGAACTTAAGAATTGTTTCCCCAAGCACTGCAGCAAAAACTTTAACAAGACAGTATAGACGTTTTCAAGGAGATGTAATTATCAGATTAAGTTTTTTTTATTTAGTTGAATACTTGTCTTAGTTGTACTATGTTGTACAGCTCAAGAAATTCATGAGATATGTCATAAAGAGCCTTGTGAAACAGACAGACAGGGAAACTCTTCCAAAAAATTCAATTACAAAAATAAATATTGTGGCAGAGAGGCTCCACTCCAGCCAATATAACTGAAACGCTTCGATAGGCTTTTAGAGGTCTGACAGATTCAGATGAGCATATCAGGAATGTTAATGTAATGGAGACAGTCAATGGTTTGTGTCTCACTAATCAAGAGTGATAAATGAGACTTATTTACCAAAATCACTGCAGCTTATATTCAACAAAACACACTAGAATATCAATGGAGGAAAGAAAAGATAATACAAGAACGCTCTGCAAAAAAAAGATAGATTACACTTTTTCCACACGATTAAAGAGAGAATAATATAAAGTTAATCAGTGCGAACAGAGATAAAAAAGAAGTGAGATGAAAAGAAGAGGAAACAATTACACAGAAGTAATTGGTTTGACATAACAGAAAAAAATGCAAGATAGCAACATGGATTGTAACATGGATTATTCTAAAAACGTATCTCAGTTAGTAACAGGATGGGATCTTTATCATTAAACAAGCAGGGCTGCTGGAATTTGTTTTAGCAGTCAACATAGAATACCAGTTTTCATAAAAGGGCACAATAAGCATATGATGGTGATGTATTGTGTATTCTTCTTGTTTGGGATGTAAACACAAGACATTGTGACCTCTGCTGTTATTTACTTATTGTGTAATTTAATGTAAAAACAGTCATTTGAGAAAGTGAGTCAATATACATTTGTGTCCAAAAGTCTAAAACTACAGTCCAATCTGATATTTACAGTAAATGTATAGAATGTACAGCACTATTTCTAGGTTTGTAATCAAAAGCAATCTTTGACATTATTGGACAGCTGTCGCTGCAGCACCCGGGGAGCAACTGGAGGAAAGGTGCTTCGCTTAAGGGCATCTCAGTCATTTCCTGCCGGCATTTGGGAATCAAACCTACGACCTTAGAGTGGCTGATATTATTAAGGAAAAGAAGAGACATACCAAATATTGAGAAATTGTAAAAAGTAATGTCAATGTTTCGATATAGTATGTAAATTAATTTGTAATGTTATATGCAAGGGAAAAATGGAAGCATTTTTAAGGTTTCAGACTTCTGGACCCGACAGGTATGGAGGCTCGATTCAGAGGTCGGCACAGCATAAGAGCTCTGAGAGATCAGTTAAAGAGAATATTGAATATTGTAGAATATATATGTGGTAAGAATAAGGGGGATGTTTATGTCTCATGGGTTAGCAGAGTTCTTCTCATCTCTTTGACTTGTTTGACTTTGTTGAGCAGCTCAGCACCGTTGCCAGTTAGTTACTGCAAGTCTCATTGTTAGTTTGTATCTGTTTATTTAAATAATGTGTTAATAACTGCATTTGTTGTGGCAAAGGAAACCAAGCCAACCAGCTGATGTTTAAACAGCCACTGCAGTAGCTTTCTTTAACAAGACTTACAGTAACTAACCGTCAAACCGTATGTTGCCAGCATGTTACCGTATTTTGGCTACAGCATGCTTATTACATTTTACCAAAAGTAAAGGTATCACTTTTACAATCATCTGTTAGGCTGCAAGAGTAAGCTGATGTTCCACATAATCGACAAGCTTGCCTCTCTAACTTTTACTTATCCCCATCTGTTCTTTGGCTTCACCTCTCAATTCCCCATCAAAGTAAAGGTATCACTTTCAATTGTCAACATTCTGACAACATAAATAACATGCCATAGCGTTCGCGATGAGTCTCAAGTCTGCATATGGTTTGATTGAAAACACAAACAATTCTACATTTGCGTGTAACTCATTCATTCTGGCCAATTTTTCTGAAATTCCTCTTTAAAAACATTTTACAAAGCAGTTTGAGGCGCACACGCAGGTGACAGACGGCAGGTCGCTAGGTTCGCACAACAAAATGAGTGCGGAACAGGAGAAAAGCACAGAAATGGAAGATGTGGTCGCAAAACAAAACGCAACGTCAGTAATATGTTAATATTTTGGCTACAGAAAGAGTAAGCTTTCCACATAATCGACAAGCTTGCCCACAGATAACTTTCTATCCCCGCTAAAAGTTCCCCATCAGAGAGGCTTTTCAGTGCAAGTGACAACATAAATAACATACCAGCGTTCGAGTCTCAAGTCTGCAATGGTTGTTAGACGTGTATTCTTGGCCAAAAACCTCTGATCTTGAGTGAGCAAATTGATGGATACAGTAGCTTAAGTCAAAGTCAAAGCTTAATTTAAAATGGTATGTTTAAATATTTATATTTACTATATGCAACAATTGTAAGAAACAAACCTGATTTTTTTTGTTTCATTTCACGAGTTCTTATTAACATAAAATCTGATATAAACAAAGCATATTTGGCATGCTCTCAGAGCTCGGAATTTTAGCCCGAACCCAGAGTCCTCCACCTTTTTTAACTGGGATAGATACAGTTGCGAGAGAGGTGATGGGGTTGAGGAGGGATGCTGCAAAAAACTGTCACGGGACAGCGGAGAGGGACGGCTATATAGAGACCTCTATGCGCTGATTGGTTGGATTACATGACCATGCTCCTCCTGAACTTTGTTAAATAAACTACATTTAATCTTTCTTTGGTATACTGTCCAACACTTGCTGTATTTTGCAAAGAAAAGTCTGCGGAGCTAAATAGTTCTCTTGATAAATAGTATTCAACATAAGTAAAATGTTTATTATTACAAGTTAAATTTGACTTATTATAATTTATTTGTTTTATAATAAATACTTATTTTATAAACCACTCAGGGGTTGGTGTTTACCATAACCAAACTTTTCAAATTGTGTGACAAGATGTTTACTACTGTTTTCAAAAAGAGGATTGTAATTGTTGAATAAAATGTTACTTTCACTCATGTTATTTCCCTAGTGTGATAATGAAGTGTCCTCCTGCATTTCTATACATTGCAATATATATCGTAGAAAACAAAAACATCGCAATGTCTGTTTTTTCCAATATCGTGCAGCCCTACATTCTGTTGACTATGCTGACTATACTGTTGACTACATGCATTCAAAGTATTAGTGGATTAATATCTGCTAACACTTTATTTTGATGGTTTGTTTTTATATCATGAACATTTGAGCACATCAGTATAACATGAAATCATTAATATTATCATATGATATCACATACTGTATGTCCAATGTAGTAAATACTACCTTAAATGTGTTACTTATCATATTACTCATACTGGTTAAGAGTAAGAGTAAAAGTAAAAGCAAAAATCTTGTTCTCTCTCACTACCATCATGCTAATTTATAGTTTTCCCATCCCACACAATCCCATTACAGTCTCTTATTGGATAAACCTGCACATAAGTAATATGCAGGTATGGTATAACCTTTTGTCAAAAAAGAAAGAGAAAAACCTGTGTCATTATGAAGGACCTGCTGTGGGCTCTAATGGTTACTGTGTTTAATTATTCGGTCTGACCGCTCAATCAAAGCCTTAGTGCCACTGTAATCACTGCTGTTGTTCAGACACAATTGTGCGGCTGATTGCACAACATTTACAAGAGAAGGAATCCATTCCGGTTGCAAAATTAGTATGATTGGCTAGAATTTATTAGCATAAAACAACACGTAGCACAAGTACCACATCACAAAACTTAAGTCACAAAATAAATGATTTAAAAAGCAATGGTATGCATGTGAGATAAATTCCTTAGCACATTTTGATTTCTGAATAAATACATATACTTTATAACCATAAGTGCACTTCATGAAGAGAATCCCCAAAGTGTGCAAAGATTTGCTGTAATGTAGGCTAGTGGTTCCAAACCTGTAACCTTAGAAAAAAAAAGATAAAAACAGCAAAATCCTAATAGACATATGGACAAATAACATAAAAACATAAAACATTGTTTATCAGAGACAAAACGTTTAGACAAAACAAACATAAATTCCAGGTTTATTGAATATCACTTTACAGTTTGATTCCCCTTACTATTATTTTAAAATCCAAAAATAATTGTTAATATAACAAACTTTTGATTGGTACTGCTTATGTATAACTTTGCTTTATTATTTATTGATGATTTTAATGTAAATATAAAATATTCTTCAGTATAATTTTCACGTAACTTAAGACAATATCCTCAACCTAATCCAGCACAACCTCACCTTTAGCCACAACAGGGTTAACCATACAAAGCCAATTACACTATTCAGATTTACCCAGTACTTGGGGTTAATTACTGTACAAGCAACAAAAAGAAGCAGAACACAGACAAAAATGCCTTTTTTCATGCCAAGTCCAATAGCCTTTTATCGCACAACCCTCCTGCTGTTCTCTTATACATATTAATGTGAGTGTCTGTGCCCCTTACAAGCCACTCCACTTTGTTTCGCAATACACAAGCTAAAAAGAAACATTGATTTTCTTTTTTAAATTGCAAACAAAGAACAAAACAAAACAAATGACACAATTTTGACTAGTATGTGGGAGGTTGAGCGAAAAATGTGGTCATGTTTACAGATTGAGAGAGGAGCCAGAATTGACATCCTGGATTTGTTTGGCAAATATGGACTGAAAAGACTTTTTTACTTTTAGATGTTACTTTGATGTTATGTGCAATATTTTTTAAATATTAAAAAATATATATATATCTTCTTAATGTACATAGCTATTAAAAAGCATATTCTTAATAAACTATTTAAGAAAATTGTGATACTGTATATATACAGTATTGTGTTATTTTGATGTTTATGTTTCACAATCGGTGAGATTGATGTGTGAGGTTGGTCAATCTGTAGCATACTAGCTTTATTTAAACAGTTTTTAGAAAATCAAAGAGTATTTGCAGATTGCCACGTCTCTCAGCAGGTGGATGTTAACAGCCCCAGAGATGCCTGCTGAGGTAATGGCTGTACCGACTCTTTGACAACATCCAGCATGTTTAATACTGGCTCTTTTCCACAACCTAGTGAGCTCCTTCAACATCTCTCTCAGATTTTTTATTACATACTAATAGTAACCCCTTACATTTTATCCCTCTAATGTTGTTTTTGTATATGACGGGGGCCAGAACTTTAACATAAGAGGCCAAAAATCGAGCAAAAACAACTGGCAGCAGTGACACACATTTATGTAATATATTCTAGGCTTATCGATTTCCTCCATTTTTACCCATTCAGGTTGATTTGCAAATCGGTTGTATTGTAAACAGCATAATCTTATTGACTATTTGGTCAAGGATTATTCTGTCACTGTCATAGATGTATTGCCTACTCTCACATGACTTGGTACTTTGCTGTACAAAGATAGATTTACACACTGTTTGCCCTCAAATGTCATTTTTTGTTTTTTATCTGGACTATTTTTTTCCACCTACATTTCTAGAAGAACTGCCTCCTGGTCTGTATGCGTACAGCCATGACCCAAATCCAGTTATTTTGAGAGAATTTGGAAGTTATATGATGTGATTCTGTGTGTGCAGGTGTGGAAAATGTGCATGATGTACCCTGTCTAAATCATAGTTCACTGCAAATTTGATAAGGACTGACATTCTGACATTTCTACTCGATTTCAGTACCATTGAGATGCACTTCTAAACAAAGATCCTTTTAGTCAGAGAAAATTGTTTTGTGCTGTGAACCAGGTTGTTGTAAATCTCAAGAGGTAAACAAAAAGGAAGGAAATCTGGAATACACAAACATACAATTGAAAAATGTACCGTTTTTTTCATGTGGCTTTACGTGAATCGCCAAGGAAGGGTTGTTAAACTATGCACCAACTTAAAATTTCAGTTACAAAAACACTGTTTGCCTCATTTGTCTGCGTATCATTTGGCCATTGATATCCAAACAATCCAAAAGATTTTCTCATATCATTGTCAGTTTTTATAAAAACTATACTGTAAATAATAGTAAAGAAATAGTAGAGAAATAGAATAATAAAGAAACAAAACTGCATAACATCTCCATTTGGATTCAATGCAAAAATATAAAAAACAGAAATTTGATGTAGATATAATGACATTTATCCTGTGATAATCTTTTAATTTGTACAGCACTGATTCTTAACATATATAGAAATAAACGTGGTACACAAATTCACCTGCCATTTGTTTTCATAATAGCAACTATTGTACTTGGAATGATTATTAAATGTAATAATCCTTCCAATGTTTTATTTTCCACAAATGCCACTTTTTCTTTTTATTATACTAAATTACAGCATTGCCTTATCTTTTACTAGCATTAAAAGTAACCTGCAATGTTATATTTCAAACAGAGGGGGTGATATAGAGGTAAAAGTCACAGCAACTTTAAAGTACATATCATTTGTATTTTTTAGTACAATAGCATTGAATCAAAACATCCTGTGTCGCTGAGGTATGAGATGCAGAGGCTTATCGAAATGTTTCCTCAGGGGACACAAAACAAGAGAACAGCATGAATCAATCACAGCACTGTTTGTGTCAATGATGCATTTGCACAATGCTGTAATACTACATCTGCTTTCAATAATCATTAATATTGCTATTATTTTCCCGAAGCACTGCAGTAAAAGAGAGGCAAAGCTATATAAGCAGTTGCAGGTGGTGAACAGGAACATTTAATAGTGAAGAAAATGAAGAAAACATCCCCAGAAGAAAAGACTGAAACACAGCGACTGTCTCTATTGATTCAGATAACTCGTGGTTTCTCCCTCAGCTCCTCATGAAAAATGCATCAAGACTAACAGAGATACTGTCAATGAGCTTCAGCTGAAGTGCTTTCAGGACTTTTCAGGTAAAGCTCATCTGATTGTTATGCATGAACACTAGTGTGTCTGTCCATCAGTAAAAAGAAACGCTGGAGATCAGTTTATTGGCAAAATAATAGAAAATATCACAAAAATTACTTACATTACCATCACTGTCGGCATTATTTGTATAATATATTTCCCCCTCAGGGCTTTAATAAGGAATAAGGAAATGCTTCACTGGATGTGAAGGAAAATATCATGGAACCAAGCATTTAAAAGTAAATGTGTGGTATAAACATGCCCCCGTTATTGACCCAGACACCCTGTAGCAGTACATGGCTCTTGATTTAAAGCTAAAGGAATGTTTTTGTGCACTGTAGGAATAGACACGAAGAAACAAGTAGTTAAAATTGACATTTTGATTACATTTACGCTTTTATTCAAAGCAACTTACAGTGCATTATACTGAGCTACAGGAAAGACAAGAATGATAAAAATAGACAATTATGTAATTTGATTTAGTTTTTTAAAGCTTCATAACATTTCACACTGATCAAAATACAGTAATTATTTCGAATTTTGTTTAACACTGGAAAAAATGACACAAAATGCATTTCTCTATTAAAGATGCAATGTTAGATTTGCTGCCTACTGCTACAAAGGTAAAGGACACAGTGGTGTTGCTCCGATCAGTATCTGCACTTGATAGACATTATGATGAGATTATATGAGCAGTTTGTGAAAGATACTGCCGCCTGCTTCAAGATAAATTCATTAAAAACTTTTAAAATATTATTAGATATCAGTGGGAATCAGTGTGTCACCTCTCATTTTGTCCCACTGACGTATCCATAGAGGAAATTAAAAGATTTAGCGCGTGATGTTCGGCTCAAGATCGCAAGTGTGAGTGAAAAGGGCCATTCATACGTTTAATTGTTTTTGTCTGGGTAAACATGAGCTAGACAGACGTCTTAGAATTCCACAATGAGTTGCGCTATTTTTAGCATCCCTAGTCACAGTAGCAGCAATATTTAGGATGCTATGTGGATTTAAGTTTCATTCTTTTAAAAATGTGTTTTTGTTGCGTTTTTATTCTGGCTCAGTTCGTTTTTTCGATAAACGTCTGCAAGTGACAATACTGCACATATGCAGATTTTATTTTTAATTAAAATGTAATTTAATCTAAATTATATATGTGAACGTATATATTGAAGTCCATTTGATCTACTTTGATCTACTCCATTTAATCTTTAAAAGAAATTGTAAAGCTGGTCAATTAGATGGTTTGAGGCAGACCTCAGAAGAGCACTGATGCATTACCTTGAGTGTTTCTGCAGACAGAGAAATCATTCTTCATGGCCTTTTTAAAGGAAAACCAAACATCCTATTAAATGAATTCTTGCTATTGAAGGTCAATACATCAGAAATGTTATCTGTTCAGCTTCTCTCTTTTTTACTTGAGCAATAGCTTTGTGTTTCAACCAAAGGCTTGGCACCACCGATGATGGGTTGCTTTGTACTGCAACAGAGATTGTCGTGCTACACTACCCCGAAAAGCTGCAATGTTCTGAAAACCTTTAGTCACATTAACCAATCAACCGTTAACTCAATGAGTTGTGAGTTTAGAAAAATAAGGAGTGAACAGCAATGTATCCAACATTATTTTTAAAGGTAATCTAGTGATCAATGGAGTGCTTCCAGTACCTTTTAATAAATGAACCTGTAAACAGATTGATTAGAATGTGAGTGATTTGCTTTCGATACATCGCCATGCTTCATTCCCATCTGATGTAGAGGGTGTTCGATTAAACAACTAATGCATCAAAATGCATCATACTTCTCTGACAGCTTAAACAGAACAAACTAACAATCCCAGTTTAAATGTGGGCTAAAGTGTACAGCACTTCAAGTATCCATGTCAACAACTTCAATCTTGTTTTGAATTTTTATGTGTCTTGTGACAAAATATCAAATGACAACTAGTCACAAAACGTGAGAACCAAGAGTTCTGAAGTTACCCTTGTATTGCCAACTTTAAAAATATGAATAAAAAAAATGAAATTTCCTTCAACAAGCTATTAAAATATGCAAAAATGGATTAGATTTGGATTACATTATTGATGATTTTTATGATGGATGGATGTGCTTTGTGGAGCTTTAACAATTTTAACAATTCTTCACACAGCGGCGGAAACACCAGGAGGTTCCTTAAGGAACTTCAGAATTGAATTGAAAGTGCTTAAATGATCCCATAGGTTTTTGCAAGAACTGCCAAGATTGTTAATGGTTTCTTAGAAAACAATCCTTTGTAAAAAAAAAAAAGTGCCTTGAGGTCCTCCTGGTCCTCCTCCTCAAAGATCTTTTTACAGTGTGGACATGAAATAACATATTTTTATAAAACATCTTTGTTTGTGTTCAGCTAAAGAAAGGAAGTCTGAAATAGCATGAGGGTAAATTAACTATTCCCAGTATAAGGGATAGCTCAACCAAAAACAAAAATTATGTCATAATTTTTAAACCATTATGTCATTCAAACCCTGTATATGCCTCTTTTTTTGGAACACAAAAGAAGATATTTTGCAAAACTATTGACTTCTCTTGTACCTTGTGTCCATACTATGAAAGTGAATGGGTGCCGGTAACCAGCGTTTTGCAAAATATCTTCTTCTGTGTTCTGCTGAAGCAAGAAAGCCATACAGGTTTGATATGACTGTTTTTGATTATGCATTCAGATGTGCTTTGCTAAACTTTAGGACAAAATTGATCAAAACAATAGCATGTTAGATTACACCTACATTAGACTCACAAAAACAAACCAATAATAACTGGATCACAGTCTGAAAGGGGCAGTGAGTGAATAATCACAGCAGGAAACTCTTTTTCAGACATTGTGAAAGGGTTGAGAGACGAACATTTCAATCATACAGTAGCGACTGCAAAAATCCAATCAGGGGTGAGTGACATATACAGCTCACTTGCCTCTGGTGGACTTGGAGACAGCAAATAGAGTCAGGGCAGCTATTTCTCAGCTCAGATCACTACCTGAAGCAACTATCAGAGTATACAAGATTTTACTGCTCTGTGTGTGTGCGTGTGAGAGAGAGAGAGAGAGAGAGAGAGAGAGAGAGAGAGAGAGAGAGAGAGAGAGAGAGAGAGAGAGAGAGAGAGAGAGAGAGAGAGAGAGAGAGAGAGAGAGAGAGAGAGAGAGAGAGAGAGAGAGAGAGAGAGAGAGAGAGAGAGAGAGAGAGAGAGAGAGAGAGAGAGACAAAATAATTTATGTGAAATGGGAGCTTGAGAGGAGCTGGAAAACAGAAATGCTGTTGTTATGTTCGATTACATCAAATGTGCTAAAACACACCAATAGAAAAGATGCTATTTAAACAGACACAAAAACAGTGGAAGTTGTTTTGTCTAGAACATGCTACACTACAGCTGTTAAATAATTATAAACTTTGAGCGAAAGTGTGGGGGAGCAATTTTAACATGTTAGTAAATGGAGAGTTCCTGCTTGAGAATTCGCAACTAGAGTCATGATGGTGATGTTCATTTTAAATGGCTTTTGCTCCTCAAACGTTCAGTCTTTATTAAGATCGGTTATATGCAATTTGATCAAACAAATAGACAACAACACATAATTCCGGAAGATGAACTTTAAAAACGTTCATGTGTGACTCTTACTTATTTAATTCTAATTTATTATTTATTTATAGTCTTTCCACGTATTTCTGTTGCATAAATGGCATAATAAAGTTAACGGTGTTAGAGTGCCTGGGGTGTCTGGGAACACAACTAAAGATAGATTTAAAACATTTCTGGGAAGCATATGAGACTGACTTGGTTTTCTTTGTTTATTATTCTGTAATCTCACTTTTCTGACGATGTCCAATGTAGGATTTACTTTTTTTTTTTAATCGCAGTATCTCTTTATCCTCATTAAATTATCTTCATTTTCTAATACAGTATACTTTTGCCCAATGCTTATATATTTACATTAAAGCATTTCTCAACCATTAAAGCATGCTTTGTCAATAATTGTTTCCACATATTTATCATTATTTTCTCTACCTTCTGGTCCTTTAATGTGTCTGAGCTTGGAAGAATGGGTTTCTGATTTAAAGTCCATAATAAAGACTTTATAGATAGATTTTGCTGCAAGCAGGCATCATCACAACATTTGAACAAATTATTAACAACTGAACCATAGCAACTTTCATTTTTTTCCAGGAGACACACCCCTCCCCCAGTGAGATTCACTGCACATGTTCTTTGCAAATTCATAAAGACCAAGAACACTACCAAGGCCAGAGTGGCAAGCAAAATCCACTTGACAGTATTTCATATTTTGATCAGAGATGATAGCTTTCCAAAGGGCAAACTCCTAGGGTAACATCATTGAAACAACATCTCATTCCCTCCATCAGGGAACAGAGGTTACAGTCATAACATAGACAAATATCCGATTCTTTTATGATATGTGTTAATCTGCTAACTGTCACCATTCCTCAAGAGGAACACCCATGTTATTTCTCTATTCACTTTATTATTTTATAGAATTAGTTGAATTCGAATCTAATCATGACAATCAAATTGATGGAAAGGTATAAGACTCAAGATAAAATCCTGATAACTGTCCCAGCAGATTAAGTATACACATGAAAATGCAATATCTGAACTACAGTTTTTTAAAGTCCTGCCGCGCCTCAGAGCACCACTCACATAGTTTAACATTAATTGACATGAATTAATTGACATTAATCGGAACCGGAAAGAATCGGTCAGAACTGGAAGCAGAATCGGAACCAGAAAATGTATTACGATACCCAACCCTAGTTACGAATGTGACATTTTCAGTTGAAAAATATAAATTCTCACAGTATTTATTACCAATATATTGAATCATATGTTTATATTTTCATAAACCCCTTCTAATAGAGTCCAGACATCAAACAAATATTAGTCCATGCACAAGTTATCTATTAAAAAAAATGTTATGCATGTGAACAGTAGCAATAATACCCAACAAATGAAGAAAAGATGACTCTTCAAAGTACATGAAATAGTTATTTAATTTTAATTTTATATGGCCATTTAAAAAGGAATATGCTGTTATGGATTTCGTGGATGTTTATGGAAAACAGCATTTTACCTGACTATGAAAATGCTTTAAACATTAAAAAATGCTTTAAAAACTTTGAGAGAGACCTCAGGTATATAAACCACCAAATTTTGAAATCTGAGCTATCAGTATCATAAAAACCTTTGGTAAAAACATTATTTTTTATGGTAAAGTTAAAAGTTCCATGGAATTGCCTATTAATAATGCATTAATTTAGAATTAACCAAACATGCAGTTTCAGGGTTGTGTGTATAGGAACACGGCTCATCCTATCAGAATTATGAATATAACTCTACGTTTATAAACACTGAATTTATATTGGAATGCACCAACTCTGTATAAATCTTGTTAATGTATGATATGCTCCCCTGTGATTAATAGATGAGCACTGCCCTCCTTTCAAACTAGAACAGCCAGACTTTGTATTCAACAGCCCATTGAACACTGTTATCATGCCTTCCCAGTTTGAGTCTGAAGCACCAGGTAGATGAACTGCACGTCACTTAAGCAATATTTTAAAGCTGTTGAGAGAAAGAGAGAGAAGGAGAGAGAGATGTGGAAGAAGTAGGGTGGGGAGTAATGAATACCAAGCAAGCATGATGTGACGGCAACATGCAATCTTATAAAGGCAGCACCAGAAGGCTCACAACACTTGAAATATAAAAGGCTGAACATTCAGACATTCAGTCTTTCTGCAAATAGCAGACACATGCTCTAAATATTAAATATAGATCTATTCACTGAACACTTGTAAATAGTACTTCTGTGCCCTGTTCTGTCTGAATCATAACTAGCGATGCACTAAGGGATTAGCCAATAGCCAATAAAGTATAGGCCTATAAAAGTTATTTAGCCTTAACCATTATGAAATATAATTGTCCCAAAACTGCATAATAACTGCATATACTGTAATAATATATCTGTTGTGTATAATTAGGCCAAGCTCGTAAACTAACTGTAAGCAAAGTCTTTTCAAGCAATTCCTGGGGTGATCTTATGCCTGGTTGGGAATCATTGATATAAATGGCCTGAACAAGGTAATATACCCACATTGATGCACAGACAGACAAACCAGGTAAAAAATACAAAAAGGCAGGTCACATTTAAAATGAAATGATGTATTTATAAAGTTAAAGTGCCACGGGATGTAATTTACCCAGTTCGTATTAGTGACCATGTGACTGATTCATTAAGGCATGTCTAAGATACTGATGTAACCACATGCAATTTATTTCTCTTTCCCTAATCCAATGTAATCCTATTTAGCACTGAATAGTCTCAGACAGTAATGAATACGACGCTACCAGCAACAGTGTAGCGGTTTAACTGCATTATTTTGAGAAAAGCTTGAGCAAATACCCCTGATATTTTGTTATTTGTGATATTTTGTCCATTGTAGATGTAAAAAACTTAAACCAACATAACAAAAAAGTGTTTAATAAGGCGCAATGCTTAGGCTTTTGCTTTTTTGTATCTCAGTCTTTTGTTTCCAGTTCGTCATGGCAATTAGCATAACGTTACGTGAATTAACCTGAGCGGCAGAGGTAAGGCTTGAGTGCGTCTATGCAAATGAACAGGTGTTGCTTAGCACATATACACACGCTCACAATGTCCCATTCGGTTATAAGTCCAAGACAGCAGACAAAAGCTTTGAAATGTAAATGTGTGTGGGCGTGAGCGGCGACCTTTGGTCTGAGCAATTGTGCGTTTGCGCACCTGAATGTGAGATTGAAGCTGCGATTGGAATATTTGTTTGTTTTTACATTGTGTATGTGTGTCAAAGAGTGTGTGTGAGAGAGAAATGAAATGTTTGTGGGAGTGTGAGGGGCTTGTGTGGTACGTGTCGTGTTCACATATCAATAATGACTGATATACCCCTTGGGGTGCTTCCTACATATCTGTTAATGATTAAAAATTATGTGATGCTTCATGATGTATTAATAACTGGGCCTGGAGCTGTAGAGCTGCAGGACGGATGTCCTCAATACCTCTCTAATGCAAAAGTCTATAAAATCTCTTTTTTTTCCTTTTATTAACCCACGACTTTCTGTTTCATTCCTCACTGCTGAACGGCTTGCCTGCTGGCATCCAAGTATTTTGATTATTGCACCGTATGACGCAAGACGAAAAAGCACACCTGCCTGCAACCAGGTGCAGGGGGGTGTTTATTTATTGATCAATGTAATGCACATTACGTACACATAAACAAACACTGTTACAATCCTCGGCATCTGCACCTTTGTGTGCCTTGCTCCATGTGTGAGTGTGTGTGCGCTGGGATTCGCTGCTACATGATTGGTGGATCTGGAGGCGGGTGACTTAAAAGGGCGAGCTCCAGATTCTGTCTTCGTTGACAGATCACCCTGTACTACATAGCAAATGTGTGTAGAATTACAGTATAGCTAACAGCAAATATAAAGTTAACATTTAGATATTTTGCTATTTTACACACATTCTTTTCTTGGAATAACATAAGTGAATACATGAGACCAGGAACATGAGACCTGGAACATGTAATAAGTAAAAAAACTGTGGTGTCAATTTTAAGATTTAAACAAGATTTTCAAATTAAGTGTGAGTGTTAACCTTTTACAGGCTTTCCATCCAGGGATGTGTTTCCCAAAAGCATCGTTAGCCTATGATCGCAAATTCCATCGCACCAGCATAGTTCAACGTTTTAAGTGTTTTTCAAAACCATCGTTCAAACTAAAATTTGCAAACAGCATCGCAAAGTTACGTGGTTTAACCTACAGCTCTCGAGCAGTGGTCAGTAGCATAGTTTCTTGTTAATATAACATGTAGATATAGATCATACTCTTGAGCAAAATAAATAACAAGTAATGTGATGCGTTCTATATCCATCATTCTAAACATATACAAGTTCCAGTTTACATCTTTTAATTTGTCAACAGAATTAAAGCGCTGTTTTTGAAAAGTGCACATGTGCGTAGAACTATGTGCTTTAAGACCCTGGGGAATCCCTGGGCAAAGTGATGTAAGAGAAAACTTGACTTGAATCAATTAAACATCTTGAAATAAACACAACAGAAAACAAAAACACGCTCACAAAATACAATGTACGTTATTTGAATGTAAAATTCGACATTACTTCGATCTGAATTTATTAGTAGACTTCATTACTCCACCACCTATGTGACGTCATCAACTATGTTATTGAACCAACGTTGTTCAAACAACGGATGTGCGATGAAGTTACTACGTTTTTGGGAAAAAGTCATGAATAGCTAATATGGCAAAATTCATGACAAAATTAATTTAGAGAAAAGTTTAAAAAAAAAACGTTGTAAAAGTTTAATTCAAGAGATCAGAAAATAGAAAACAGGAAACCTTAACTACCATAATAAGTCCTCCTCAGGGAAAAATTCTAGTGCAACAAAAGTAAAAGAACTTGCCCTTTCAGATTAGTAAAAAGTGATTTACTCGTCAGATAAAAGAAAGTACTTTCATAGATTTATTATTGCACAGAACATAGTAATTATCATGACAAATGGGTCTCTCCCCCTAAATGTCACATAAGTCTTACCTGTATGTTGTCAAAGGAAGATTTATTTGTCACATCGTAGAGCAGCAAAAGAGCTGAGGAACAAGAAGACAAGCCAATAATTACAAATTATTGAAACACAATACAGAACTACGCATAACAAACTTGATGATACTAAATACTAAAGGCCCTTTTGTTACTCTTTTATTACTACATTTTTTCATTGTTTCTGATATTAAAGTTGATAAATTTTGAGCACGTCTAACCCTTTTTGCCACAGACGCATTTTAAGCACTCAAGTCTAAACCAGTTGTATGGCACTTTCACCATGTGATGTATTTATGGATTCAATCCTTTATTTGGGGTTTGGAGGAGACAGGTCCGTAAAGGGCAAACATTAAAGGATAATTACCATCCCTGGTAAAAGGAGGCAGTGCACACAGAGGAACAAACAAAGTCTGGCTGTGTGTGTGTGTGTTATTTTACACACAGACATGCACGTACAAAGACAAGCGGCCTGTTATTCAGCTAAGAATGGAGGAAGTAAAGGTCTGAATGGAGATTGCCTTTATCAGCTCAAAACAGCTAGAGACTGTGTGTAGATGTGCAAATATGTGTGTTAGACACTTTAATTAAATCTTTGTTTTCAGCTAGACAGTGGGGTAGCAGAAACCTAAGCGTTGCATGCTAGTCTCTCAAACTGCGAGTTCTTCATATCTGTAGGCCATGCTTTGAGTGACAGGAATCTAAATGCCACAAGAATGATAGAAATGACAGCAGTGTGTTGGGGTCCTGCACTGTCAATGCGTCCGATCGTAACAGCCAATAAAAGTGGGCATGTGCGCTTGAACTGGATTAGACAGCGATTCGGCTGTTGAGACTGAAATAATTGACAGGTTGTTCCCAAGCATCTCAAAAGCCAGGTGCTCTTTATGTACTTTGTCTGAACAAATATGTTTAAGTCAGATTTTTCAATAAACCAAAAACAAAATATGATGCAACCTTGAAATAGTTCACAACTGCTTGTGGGCATGTGATTTGTGTATCGCCGTGCATGTGAAAGAGATTGTGAACGATTATAGAGTGTGTGCTGTGCAGAGAAATCTGTCATATGTTTTTTAACTTTAGGACAACAAAAGCTGCACAATAAATCAATTTATTAATTATCCACTTTGATTTTATTAATTAAAAGTACTTAGTGTGAAACACGATGTACTGTACAGTTAGAAGGTACAGCATGTACTTTGTTTTTGTGTTTTTAAATATACTTAAGTATAACAGACTTTTACATCAGCATGTTCTGACCTCCTATGCCATAAAGTAATCATATTCTTTGTTTACACATAACATCCTACCAGTAATTTACTAGGAATTACAACGTCTCATACTGAAAAATTGCTGGAACTTATTTATTTTCAACACGTTCTCACTCTCAACTCGTCAGAAAAACTGGTTAAAATTTGTACCTTTTTGTCACTAGGGCAGTACCCTTTAAAAAGGTTCTAATATGTACCATTAGGTACAGATATGTACACTGAAAAAAATGATTCTGACCCCTTGTAAATGTTACATGTTTTTATCTGGTTAATTTCACTGATTTTAATGTGTTATTTAATCCTACTTATTTTTTATTACTAATTTTCAAATTCACTGCCCTTGTTTAAAACAAGTTAATTTCATTCAATTTAAAGTAATTAGAAAAAAATACGTTTCATTTAATTTCCATATAAAATTGCAGACACATTTTTCTGAAGAGCCAAGGTTGAACATGTGCACTTTTGAATGCTGCATCCAGCTCTGCAGGTACAATATATAATCATTGCATATTTGGTACTTAAACAGGGTTCTGTTTACACTTTAAAACATTTTATAGAAAAAAAATGTGTTTAGCTAATGCTAAGTTTGTGTGTTTTTATAAAATTACATTAGCTAAGGTTTCAGCGTTGCTTAATACGTGAGTTGTGTAAGGTTAGTAAGTTAACAGCTTAAGTGTTAAATGCTTGGTGAATTCAGTGTTTGTCTTGACTTATTTATTAGTTTGTGGAAGCCGAATAAAAAAAAAAACAGTTTTAATGTTAGCGTTAATTGTAGCTGCACCTTCCTTGCTGTCTAGGCTTATGCGTTACGTTAGACTGGCCAAACCTAACATTACATTAACGTTATTCCTGACTGGCTGTAAGCATGTTTTCTAATCTTGTCAATGTGTTAACATTAGGACAAAATACACCTGTGAAATCATGTTGCACTGACGGCAAAATTTATGTTTCTACATAATCATAATGGCAGGCCCAGGTAGCGTTGGGTGCCTGAATTTACCGTTTCTTTAAAAGTTTGTATTTTTTTCACACCCGTAGACCCGCCCCTACTCTGCCGCTGACTGGCTCCGACCGACCATGACATTTTTCAAGGCCTGTCACTCCACTTCGCATGTACCGAATGCAAGAACACTAGCCAATCAGAGGCGGGTCTTCGCGGAATGCTAGGAAAAAACAAGCTTCTCTTCGATGGTAGCGGCATGTAGCAGTCCTGCGTGGGCCCGGTATCCGACTTCGCCTCATCAGAGCTTAAAGCGTAAAGGTGGGGCTGAAAGTACATGTAGTAGAAACATGCAAATGTTTCACTCAACTGCATAACAGGAGATTTGCAGATGACGCAGAGAGACCAGCTAGTAACGACCACAGCCGATGAAAGTCCAGTGAAAGACCAGTTAACCTGAAGTGGTAGGCAGAAGGCGACAGGGGATAAGAATCCTTTAACATTACCACTGACCATTTTCCAAAGCATCAATTTTAATATTTAACTTTAATTTAATTTTAACCATATAAGTAGCCATAAGGTTGAATTTGCTGCATTTTCAAAGCAGGTACCATTTTCTAAACACACCCTGGTGCATTCAAGAACTCTGACATCCAATAATTATTAACAGACTTTGACTTTATGTTGAGGAAATGAAATCCTGCAAGTAAAACAACATGGATGTTGTCACAGGATGATGTACATTTGTCTGTGTCTGGACTGTTTTCAGTAATTGGCTAAAACATTTTAAACCATCGGTTTGGTTCTTGAAACAATAAGGCATGTTATTTTTCTTATTGTTCAATTAAAAGACCAAAACCAACAATGTGTTAGTCCATCTCTCAATCCATTCTTTCTGTGTCTCTGCTCCATTTGCAGAAAAGTGTGGATATTTTTCACAATGCCATAAAACAAAAATCTTGGTTTGTTAATTCACATGAACCTTTATTTAACTGACAAAATATTTTCAATAGCTTTACTGACAATATATTGTAAATATAAAGTTTAAATTTTTCAGGGCATTAAAATTATTACATTTCATGTTTTTCTTACCAACAAAATAAGGACATCGAAGGAGATGACCCTGCAAATATGTCATTTTGGAGCACATGATGACATTGGCATTTATGTTGAAGGAGAAATCATTCTGGACAACATTGGATCTGTTGCCCAAGCATGTGCAATGATGCTGGGGAGTGTATTGAACATGGCTTGTGAAATACTCCTATGAATTTTCAAAAAAGTGCTCTTGAAAATGGATGGAGAAAGGCTTTCCCCAAAGTCCTTGGACTAAAGAACAAAATCATTGCTGGACTGTAGTTTCTTCAGTGAAAGCTGCATTTTTAAATCTGGTTAATAGAAAAACATTTTATGATGTAAAATGCAGCCCTAGACTGTTTCAAACTGAAAACAAAGTTTGGACCACTGGTGTGAACATTTTAAAGTTCTCATTGGAATTTTGTAGAATATTCAATAAATAAATTGCAATCCTGGAAATAATTGTCTATCCACCTTTTAACATTATATGAATATTAGAAGTTAAGTTTGAGATAAACAGTTGGTGACGTCTGCGCCATTAAGGCATTGCATAAAGAAGAGGACACAATGAGATGACGTGCAGTCAAAGTTCAAACGTTGGAGAACCATGTGGAAAACATGGAATTATGACATACTTGTTAGTTTCATGTACCTTTTATTTCATTGCTCCACATGTGTGTTTCATTTGCCACTATTTTATTATTCTTTAAGCTTCAGTGGAATACAGTAAGTCTGTTTTTTTTCACCTCAGAAAAATCTATTTTGTTATATTACATTCTTTTTTTTCCTATTACAGTATTTTTGAATGTAACTGTCAGTTTTTGTAATTCAGCATCAAGTCCTCAGTGTGTGCACTGTGTTGCAGCTGTGGACAGTTCTTAATACTATAGTATTTTTGTTCTGTATATAGTACTGGTGTATTAATTTGTATATATGTGCTCTTGCAAATGGGTGGTAAAAGGCTTTCTGTATATATATATATATATATATGTGTACAGCCACTATTAATGAACATTTAAAGCTGTACTAAGGATGTTTTGGAATATTGACTCAATGTAAGTTTGCAGTTTAATGTAATCACACAAGTTCCTCAGTGTTTGCTGTCTTCCAGCTAATCTGGTTCATTTGTTTTGTTTTTTATTACGAATGCACAATGTATTTTATGTTAATGGATGATACTAGTGCATTTTGTTATAAGAAAGCAATTTGAGAAATGGTGACTATTGAGTTACTTACTGGCATTCTTGTTTGAGAGAGCAAAATATCTCTTGGATCAGAAAAATAAAGTTAGAGTTGAAAATATTGGGTTTGCTTTATTTGTCTGAATATTAATGAAAGATACAATAGATTAATGTTAAAAATTAATTTTAATATGTAGAAATTAAACGAATAAATTGATCTGGTTGCACAATTAATTTGAGTAAATTCTACTCAAAATAGTTTAGCTAAAATTATGAATATAATTAATCTGGAAATTACTGAAAGAGATTAATAAACTCAATGTATAAAATATAAGGTTCAACTATAAAATATAAGTTCACTCAACTTAAAAAATATATCTGGATTTAGATAAATTTATTTTACAGATTAATGTAAATAACAACATTTTTTCAGTGTATACATTTGGTACTAATATGTACCTTTGTGATACTTATATGTACCTTTGAGTTACTAATATGCACTTTTTAGGTCCAAATGTGTACTTTTTTGAAAGGGTACTGCCCCAGTGACAAAAGGTATAAATTTTAATCATTTTTCTGACAATGTATAAACGCTTGTTCAGGACCCCGTGGCATCACTTTTTAATGCACAATGTACCTCTTTAGCATAATTCTTTAATGCACAGGGTGTTCCATTGCATTTACTTTGTGTGTCTTAAGCGTCAGATCACGACACATTTAATTGTTTCATTTGTAAAAGTAGAAAGATTTTGGAGCAGCCAATTCCATTCCAACCCTAAACCTAACCACTTCTGAACAATATACAATATAACAGACACATGAATGTATGTAACTGTAAGTATATTTTATTGCAAAAGGGGTACTGAAGGGGCAAAAAGTTTTTGCGGTAAAAAGTGATGTTGTTGAATGAAACTTCAATATGAGTTGAGAGCGAGAATGTGCTGGTATTTTGTTTTAAAAGTGCTATTGATGCATGGAGAGGATTGGAATATTTTAATGTTAAAATGAAATTCTGTTTAAAACCTTTTATTTTACTTTCTTAATTTGACATCTGAATGAAAGAGGCTACTCGATGTAAATTTGAATTACTAGTCTGTCTTAAGGAAGTCCTAATTATACAGCATCCACCAGTTCCTAGAGGACCTTTAATGTATCTTGCACACTTAAACTCATAAGGCAATCCTCGTTGCTGCCCTTGGAAGAAAAATATATACGCACAACATCTGCTTTACAATATTAAACAGCCGAGACTATTTTCTACAAATATCCAGGAGCGAAAGAATTAGCAACTGATGAATGCTGTCCTTCAGGGTATATCCACACTGCAGAAATAACTCTGTGGATCCGGCAATATATTGTTAACACCGCTCACCACTGATTGACAGTGATTGTCTCCATTCACTGCTGGATGCAGCAAAGCATTAAATGAGCAGAATTAGGACTTATTGTGGAATTAAGTGGAATTGTTCTCAGAAAGGATCTACTATGTTGACAGCAGGGAAAAAATTGCCCTCAGTGAACCTATGTCTCTCAGTTATTTGACAATATTGTCTCTGTTTATAAGCATCATCTAAAAAAGTATCATCTGCCAAGGCACGTTCCTGCTTGCTGTCTGAAAATGCAGTCTAATCTAGGTAAAATTTATAAGCTTCTCTCAAACATTGAATTTTATGTCATCTGTTATGTGACTTAAGTAGGCGTAAATATCAAGCACTTTATGTCTCTTTATAAAATGTGGTGTTTGTTCCTTTCCTATATGTCAGCACAGCATATGCCAAAACTGGAACAAAAGATGTAAAATTCTACTTTAATTCTGAATGTATTGGGCTGTATAAACAACTAAAATGGTGCAGAGGAACAAAGAACCGTCACAAAGTGCCTTTTTAGAGCAAGTTAGAATGACACATGTGAGTGACACTTCAATAATGGCTGCAATTAACAATCATTATGTCAAAACCATTTCTGAGGCCCATTATTATCATCTTCTCAAAACTATTCCCAAAATACTATCATTTATTATTGACCCAGAAAGGTAGAAGAAAGAGAGTGAATAAGAGAGAAGTAAGGAAGAGAGAATGAGAGGGAGAGAGAGCGAGAGAGAGCCGAGAGAGAGAGAGAGAGAGAGAGAGAGAGAGAGAGAGAGAGAGAGAGAGAGAGAGAGAGAGAGAGAGAGAGAGAGAGAGAGAGAGAGAGAGAGAGAGAGAGAGAGAGAGAGAGAGAGAGAGAGAGAGAGAGAGAGAGCAGAGAGAGAGAGCGAGAGAGAGAGAGAGAGAGAGAGAGAGAGAGAGAGAGAGAGAGAGAGAGAGAGCGAGAGAGAGATCAGCCCATAGAAAACAGCTTATACACTCAATCAAAACTACCTACGCACCACAGCACCTTTAATCCCCAAACTCGGAATCCCATTTAATCGGTAATATAAAGTTTATATTTGGTTATTATGTGGTTGAAAAACTCAAATTAGGTAAACAAGACGGAGCTTGAAATTAAAGTATGCGCATAATGTAAATCAAATGAATCATCCTCATGAATCATAGATGTCACATACAGAAGCAATCCTGTAAAAGCTCTTCTAACATAGTTTCTGTTTTTCTTTTAACATGTATTGTATTTGTTTTGATAACAGTACTGTGTACAGAAAGCAGGAGGAGAAAATGAAATAAACATGTTATAATATATATAATATATAATAAGCCCAAAAAAAAAACCATGACAATTACATCATAGTACACAATAAACCTTAAACAACAAGCCGCTTTTGAAATCTGTTTATTTTGCCTTTATATCACCATCTCTGTTTGAAGCATAAAATTGAAGGTTATTTGTCTTGTTATGTGTAAATGGGAATGTATTTACTTACATTTTTCTTTTCCTTATGTATTTATAGTATTGCATGTTACTAATATGTTTTCTGTATAGCTGCTTTGTTTCAATGCAAATTGAAAAAAGCAATAAACAAATTAAATTGAGTTGAGTCAATAACTTGGCTGAACAGTAATATAATAGAATGTTAGGTTGTATGCAGAGTATGTTGTGGTGCAATGCCATGTCTCTCTGTGAGCTGGATGGCAAACAAGTATGGCACAGATGGGTGAGGCTCTCTGTGGGCGTCATGAGTACAGTAGAGTCTCTCTTCTCACACTGGTTTAATCAGCTTTACAAGCACCCTAAAACAGCACAATGTAGAACAATAAAAGCTCCACTATCCCTGACATGCGAGGTGACCACAATTTGTTGTGGTTTTGTTAGTTTACGTGTGACAGATGACAATTGTAGATGTTGAAAATGTGTGTGATTTTAGATTTTGAATCACTTCTTGTCTGTCATTTAAATATATTTTGCATGTTGCTCAACAGCTGCACATTGAAAGGGTGTCAACAGAGTGCATGGGTAAAAAACAGAGCCTCATTTCAAAGGGTCATAATCTTGCTCATTATGATCCAATCAGTGTCGTTTGAAAGTGTGTTTGTTAATGTGTGAGTTGTTTGGTTGGTGGGTCACACTTGCACTTTGAAAGCATTTGCTTAAATGCCACTAAACATAGTCAATATCTTTATTTTAGCCTGTGCTTATTACAGGAAGAAAAATATAGTCTTCCAGTGTGTGGGCAAGCTTCTTTGCCACTACAACATGGATGTCTATTATTTCTGATTTTGCTTTGAGATACAGTAGTAGGTACTTGAAACCACTTATCTTTCATTGCAAATCAAAAGGACTTTCTGTTCAAGATAGATTTCTATAGTTCAAATAAAAGCACAAAAGCTTACTTGCATAACTGAAATTCATCAGAGCATGGGTTAGAGTACTGTACATGTTTTACAATATATATGTTCCAGTGTCTTTCGAAAGACAGAAATTTATTCAGGCCAAAAAGGTGGTTGCCTGGTTGGATGCGTGTTATTATGGAACAAAATTATTGGTTGCTCACTGCTGCACTACAACATTTTATTATTTTATATATGTTAATAAAAATTATTTTATTATCCTAAAAAAAGATTAGCCTTTTCAGAACCAAATAATGTTCCAGGGACAAAAATGACTGTCCTTTATTACTTCGCCAAATGTCGCCTATCGCCTATGTCCATTACACTTGGTTTTGAACAGTCAACATTCAGGCAATCATATATTTGTTGTAATTTCAAGACCCCATGAAATCAAATTTGTTAGCTCACATTACTAAAAAATAAAAAAAATGTATCAAAAGCATCTCTGATTAAGTTTAATAGTTGTGGCAGAACACCCGTTAACCCCTCCGCCAATGTCAATCTGCTACAAGTTCCATTTTTAGGTGAAACACTTACTTTTCCAATCAAGCCACACCCTCCCTTTTTATCACTCGATACTGTTTCACTCCGAAAAACATCAATGCAAAAGTAAAGCCAAGCTCAACTTGCTGTGTGACCAATAGAAGAGCAATATGTGACAGCATGACCTTTTCAGGTGAAGAAAACACTGAAAATTACAGATCTAAAAAAACAAAAGTGTAAAATTATATCCGGTTGCTGCCCATATATGCAGGGCCTGGATAAAAATGACTGCCGAAAAGTCATGACCGCAGTATAACTATAAGATCATTACAAACTACAAGGCAACCAAATAAACATTTCTGGAAGCAGTCATTGAAGCCACCTATTAGGAGTGTTTTAGGGTTATGAGGGTTATTACCCTTATTGAAATTATATAATTATATGCAAGGAAGACAAGAAGTGTGCAAACTGCAATAACTGCTTATAGGGCTAAAACATTCTATCAGTGTAAGTTAATGAAAGATATTTTAATTTTGAAGAATGTATAAAGCTTGCAGAAATTACTGATCACCTTAGGCTGAAATTATCTACTAAATCAACTGAATCAATATTAAGGGATTATCATTACAGTCCTCCTCTGTAATACTTAAACAATTTAAAATTTTTGTGTGATATATATCCTAAATGCATTAAGTTGCTTTGGATTAAAGTGTCTGCAAAATGTTAAAATAAAACAGTGAAAACAGTACAGAGTGTTGGCAAATGGCTGAGATGAATATTCTATTAATAAAAGCATTAAATATGCCTCAGCAGGGGGTTTGACTTGAATTCTCCACAGAGGAACACAGGCAAACCATTTTGTATATCAGAGACTATTAATCATTTTGCAGTTCCTACAAAGAACACGTCTGCATTTCAACCCCAAATCTTTACAAAGTAGAATCCAACTCACCGTGTGCGTCTCGGTAGTAGGCGTGCGTCACGCTCCTGAATCGCTCCTGTCCTGCTGTGTCCCAAATCTATGTGGGAAAAAAGCAAATCGACTCATTTCTTCACCATTTCTTCATTCATCCTATCATCCATCCATCCATCATACACATGGCTCTTAGATCAGATGTGACTATTAAGCGAGATGACACTATAAGGGATATGGAGGGGTAGAGGCTTTAATTACATGATAATGGTGACAAGAATGCTGATTTACGGCTAAGGTCAAGTACTATCACACAGCGCACGTCCTGATAAGAGCAGCCTGTCGCCACACACAGAGACCTGTCGGACAGGGTCATGTTTCACACCGAGGAAAGTGAGGGTACAGACACGAATGCTGATGAACAGGGCAGCCTGACATTACTAAAAGCAGGGAGATATCACACAAAAGATACTGCAGCAGATCTGGGTTGATTTTCATTAAATAATAGCTCAAAGGAATAGTTCACCCAAAATCTAAATTTGTCATCATTTACTCGTGGTTTACTTTACTAGGTGACTGTTCTTTTTGGAACATAAAAGAATATTGAAAACTCATGTAGAACTTTTATTATACAATGCAAGTGAAGCTGCAAAACTGATAAATACAATAAGCATTATGCTATATAAAGGAAGTCTATACGTTGTACATCCCAGCACTTACTACACTATATTGTGCACTTACTACATACCTATACTATGTGTGTACTATATTAGGGTTCACCATTCTATAACAAAACCCATCAACAGACTGAATTTACATTAATTTACTCATTACCTGCTCTACCAGAAACACGGTTCATGATAATTTCACTAACAACCATAAAAGCCATTACCACTATTCACTGAATACATGTTCAGGTGACTGGGGTTATTAAGCCGACTGGCTGGTTCAATAAAACATGCAGTGACGTCTATGTGTATCTCCTCACTAGTGCGAGCCATGTGGCTAATGGAGCGTTAAAGATTAATGACAGCCTTGTTAAACTCTCATTAGAGCCGATCCTCGAGATGCACATTTTTTGTTTACTTAGTCAATATTAGCCAGAGACAGCAAAGCATCCAGGGAACATCCAAATGTATCACCTTACTACTTAAAATAGCAAAGATAATTAGAATTGCTTTGAAATGTAATCACCTAATTACTCAAGGGTTTGTTATACTAATGCTGACAGAAGGTATCATTACATAAAACTTCAGATTGAAAGTATCAACACAGAAAATGACAAGTTAATTACTCATGATAGTCCCAGTGTTGGGAATTAAGAGCAAGGTCTTATTTCAGTTGCAAAATATTAATAATGGAGCTGTTTTAATGGTGTTCGGTTCCAGAGCATCTTGCAAAAGCGTAATAAAATATAAAATATATGCATCAGAGCCAGTCAATCCTTTGCAGTTTAAAAAAACAAATATGCTTACCATTTGCATGCCATTACAAGTTGCATGAGAGTTACAAGTAACGATTAACTTGTTAACAGTGTAAGAATAGTTTTCCATGATGCTATAAATTTGTTAAATCTGTGCCATCATTGAAAGGGTGAGTTGAAACCAACAAGTTTGTTGATCTGAGTTTTACATTTTTTAAGCGAGATGACACTATAAGGGATATGGAGGGGTAGAGGCTTTAATTACGTGATAATGGTGACAAGAATGCTGATTTACGGCTAAGGTCAAGTACTATCACACAGCGCATTTTTTTTTTTGAGTTGTGTTGCACAACTACATTAAACATCTTCATCTGTGATGAAATTTTGTCCACCACTGATAGACTCACTGGTACCTAAACAGCGTCAATGTTAATATTTTCTTTAAAAGGAAATAAAAAGACTGTGAAAGTAAATTAAATGTACATGAAATTTTACTACTTTAAGCCACTACCTAGAAAGATGTGTACACAGCTGATCTACCACAAGCACATCTCACAAGTCATAAGAAATTGTTGTATTTAATAACAGAGCAATAATGCATTATATCCATTAAAAAGTACAGGTAATGTAGTGAAAAGAAGAGACATTTGCACTCAAAAGATCTGTCTTTTCTCTGTCGCTTCACAAAAGTTGCCCTTATATGTATAGATAGTTCACCCAAAAATAAAAATTATTTTATTATTTACTTACCCTCATGTCAAACCTGTATGACTTTCTTGCTTCAGCAGAACACAGAAAAAGATTTCTTGCAAAACACTGCTTACCGGCACCCATTCACTTTCATAGTATGGACTCAAGGTACAATGGAAGTCAATGGGTGCCGATAACCAGCGTTTGGCAAAAAATCTTCTTTTGTGTTCCACAAAAGAAAGAATCATATACAGGGTTTAAATGACATAAGGGTGAAAAAGTGTTTTTATTTTTGGGTGAACTATCCCTTTAATGATATACAGGCATTTTATCATTTATTTACAATAAATGCACCTCTGAAGCATGGTGGTTATCAGCCATGTTTGTCTTTAAAGACAGATGCTGCTAAATGATGAGAGACATGATCGTAAATAATGACAAAGTTGCATGAGATATGTGATGCTTACCTGAAGTTTAATCCTCATGCCATCAATGTTCAACACCTTATTCTGCAATACAAGAGAGAGGAAAGAAAAATCAGCCTGGCAAGTCACAGATTTTTTGAAAGTTCCTTGAGATGTCTCATTAACATCAAATCTGGATCACTGAGCACAAGCCATTCGGGCTGGCACCACATCTCAGATTCATTATCCTTTGAAGGTAATATGTCAGCACAATGTGTGTGGTTGTTTTGACTTAGAATTTTTTTTTAATCTCCAGAGATGTTACTGCCACGTTACACAGCTCTGTCCTGTTATAATCTGAAACCCTAAAAACCATACCAATTGTTTTGTTTTATAAGGTCATACGATCTTGTGGCAAAATGACAGCGTTCAAACCAGCGTTCAATTTTATTAAGGTAAAGGTCTGTAATATAAGCATTTGAGAAGCCGAGGCCAACTGGACGGAAAACAGTAGTTTCACACATTCTTATGGGTGTGAATATTATATCCCCTCTCTCACTGACGAGGGAGAAAACGAAGCCACAGATTTAAACACACACACATTGAGTTGTCATCAATTTGTTGACTTGTTGAGATGATAAGTCAGGGCAAGTGTGTCTCATTTTTTACATACACTGTAATTTTGGTTGTTTAACATCAATGGAAAACAGCTAACAACTATTTCGCTGTCATCCTGGCCAAGGACGAACACATGGCATGTCTTGGCATCACCTGCCAAATAGTTATTCTGTTCAAGCACACAATAAATTGGAAGATGTGACAAGTTTTCTAAAAAAGGCAGGTCTATTTTGTGCCTACTCTGCTACAGTACGGCTGAGGCATCGAGACTTGGGTCAGTACAGCTGTCACTGCATCAGAACATTATGGCAGTAGGTGGTGATGCATCATAATAAACCTGCTGTCAGAATGAGATGTACAAGTAGCGAAAAGTTAGACGACACACCAAGACATTTTCATTGAGGAACAAACCAACACAACAATATCAACCTAGGCATTGTGTGTGTATAGGCAATGTAGCAACCGGTCAGAGATGTGCATATTTATTTATGCACTTCAACCAATAACTATATATTTTATGGACATTGTAGACCACTTAGACGGAGCAAAAGTTCATTTGTTTATAATTTAGAGATGTTTACTGTTTTGAATGTTGAATTGCTGGTGTGAGATGAACCTAATCACAGCTCAGTTTGTTGGGATGATGCACTTGTATATTTAATTTTGCATCCTTAAAAACCTAAATGAACACGTAGATTATTGTATCCTAGTGCAATTGACTACACACGGTAACAAATTGGTCTGGAACACTACTGATCCAGTAAAGGTGGCGGTACGATCAATTTACTTTCTTCACTGTAGATGCATTGTTAGAGAACAATTCCATCAGAGTCAAGTTGTGATACATGTGATACATCCAGCTCAAGGTGTATATTGTTAAACCTGCCGGATGAGAAAAGGTTCCCTAGGTCCTCGTTAGTTTGGGTCATAAATAGGAGGCAGAAAGAAAGTATCTCTACCTTTCTACCTCTGAGATCCAGCCAATTAGAAACCATTATAGTAGTGTCTTATTTAAAGTACAAATTCTGAATTCACTTTTTCATCAGATTTGTAGAAAGATGTGCCCAAAGCCTTCATGACACACACAAAGTTGTAAATGTGCCAAGTTACAACAGAACAATGAAAGTGATTTTATTTTGTTCTCATAAAAAAAGCATATGCACTGATTTTCAATATCTGTCTGCATTATTATCATTTCAGAACTGTATTACACTGTAAAGATAATATTCCCTATCAACCAAACGACTACATATTATCCGACTATATCAGGATATAAGTTAAGCACTTCAAACTAAACGCCATGTAAGCAATCGAGGTACACTTTCCCTGCAGTCCATTATTGTGGAATCATGCATTTCTGATGGACCTCTCTGTCTCTTTGTGATTTTTGAAAGATATGACTTATTAGCAGCCCACAAATACCGTATGAGCATCTAGCAACCTACTGTACCTACAGCAAATTCCCGGTTAGGGCTTCAACATATTAAGTATCCTATTTAACATTTGCCTTAAGAGCCTCAATGGTTACAACTGCTATTCACTTCTGTACTTTGACTTTAAATCACCGGCCAAAAAATACAATATGAACTGACCAATAGCGTAATTTGACAAACTACTCTATCATGCTAATAGACTAAATGTCTCATAGTGTCAAATTAATTTACCGTATACAGTTTCGAAACATTATCTTGTCATAAAGTAAGCACAAGCCTTCTGATAAAATGACAAGCATAGCTGATGCCCGTTAATCTCTTGAAAAGGTTTAAATCTGATGTATTTGTCATAAGTTCAGTCTCTTTTCTACATAGAAACTGATTACAATCTTACACACAATCATCAGTACTAGTACTAATACACATCCGATGCAAAATGTGATTGCACTTACTAGCACTAATGTTTTATTTATTTATACTTACAGTATAAATGCAGACATTAGGTGCTATAAACACCTAATACAACCCTAATACAACTGATTAAGGTCACTGAATTATATTTAATATACTATTATTCAAAGCACAGTGTAAAAATTATTTAAAGAAAGGGGACTAAATCCATTAAATGAAATAGACCTCACTAATATAGTGAAATGTCCCACATACAGTATAATGATAATGCGAGTAAAGAACTCATTTTCATGGAGTCGAAACATAATCAGTGAGGCGTTTCAGTAATCAGTAATAACCAGTGACCTGACAAAGTTGAGAACCACTGGGATGTTGCTGTCTGCTCCATTTAGTGTGTGTGTGTGTGTGTGTGTGTGTGTGTGCGCGCACATGTGTATTCCTTTATCAGTGAGGGTCAAATGATATGCAAAGATCACACCGTCAGGATCTTCTCACCTCAATAAAATCTTAACTCCAGCCTAAACCTCACAACTGTATGACCTTATGGCTGCAGATGGCATTAAGCAGCTAAACACATTCACGTTTTTAATTACCTAAACATATTGCTACATAGCAGCAATACAGAGAGATGCATATGAGATGCATAAAATGTAAATGTGTTTTAGATATGGTGTCCCACATATTTCAGTGCATTTTTTTATTATTTATTTTTTATTTTCTATAATATAGGTAGCATACAGTATAATTTACGAAAAAGACTTCTCTCTCTCTCTCTGTGAATAGGTGAGTGGGTTTAAAGGCCTCTCCTGGAGAGGTCTTTGAAGAAGGAAATTGTAATGAGAGCACTACAAACTTCTGAAGGCCTGAGCTGCAAATTAACTTCCTTTTGTCACGCAAGTAACAATCACGGCACATATAAAGGCATTTTAATTTTTACAGTCACTATATATGCCACTCTTTACATCTTTTTCACCTTGACAGGCTCTCTCCTGTCTTGCTATTACCTCTTTGAATTCATCCAGCCACTAATTCAGAAAATTCTGCTATTGTATGCATTAGTCAGAGTAGGCGTAATATTTTTTCATGAACAAAAACAAGGCTGTAGGGAAAAGTCACATACTCTGTCATATGTTAAATGGTCAAAACACATTTCTATTAGAATACAAGATTTTACTGTAATCTAATCACATGAGGAAATGCACTTATTACATAACCAAAATATGATATGATTTCACAAAATTTATTGTGTAAAAATAAAGTGTCCAATCTAATTTAAGCTTTTTGTGTGTGTCCTGCTAAAGTAGAAGGAAAGTAATATAGGTTGGGTGGTTGAATGAGTTATCCCAGAGTCATATTTGACTGAACTATCCCTTTAAAGCTCCATGCATGCCGTTTTATTTCATGCATGGGGCTTTAAAGAAACAAATGCGTTTTATATTTTGGTCACCATCCGAGTAACAATTGGCTAATGAACAGACCAATGGTCTGTGCTGGTTTACAGTATGTATCATCCTAAATCACTTCAAAGCCCAGCCAGAGAAGATTAACAGATGTCTCATTTGCCATGTACACACTGCTGCTCAATATGGTTCTCTAAATATGGTTGGGTGAATCTCATAAAAACATGTGCAGGTCATTCATCCTCCTCCAAATACAAGAAAAGAAACAGGAAACTATTTTATGAAAAAATGAAGCCTGTTTTGATGTGACAGTCTTTTATTAAAATAAAAATACTGTCATATAAATTTCTCATTACCCTAACGCATTTCAATTATTTTCATTACTCTAATGCCACATTTCTAAAGGGAGTACAACAAAAACTACTATGATGTGTTCCTGTTATGCTTTCATAAGAATCACTCTGTCACCCCTCTTTTGGGTAGACAAACCCGTTCTGTACACACACAGTTTTGTTATTCATGGAAGTGACTTTTGTATCCCCAACAGCCTAAAATCAGATAGCGGCAAATACATTTGCATTAAATCCATGACATGTGCACACAAATGAACTGAAGTACTAGTTATAAATGCAGAGCCGCCACTTGCTTTTGGGCAGTGACAGCTCATCTAATGCGTGTCTCTCTGGTCCAAGAGCAGTACTAGCATATTACAGAGATGGAGGAGTCTTGTTGCTTCATTGGCAAACCTGGATACAAATCTGTCTATCATAGTTGTTCCCACCCAACATCTGGTCTAAAAGCAAACCTTACATTATGGTCCAGCGAGAGCGAGATGTTTATGAGTGGCTGCCTGAAGAGCATAAACTAAATATGACACAGCTGTCAACAGTAGGTAACAAATAATTGCAGAGTGCTAAAACTTTGATGATATCTGAATATATAGCCAAAGAGGCTACACTTCTGCATAATTTTTTCATGTTGAAACGATTTGCCATAGGAGGGAAAGCAAAATGCACTCAATTTATCAATTTAAAAATCATCTTGTCAGTCTGGCAAATATTTTTTTCTATTATAAATATAAACTCGTTTATATTTACCTTTTTTATCAAAGCTGTTTACCATCACCGTTCCTCAGGAGGAATAACCATGTTATTTTCCTATTCACTTATAGTTTAATTTTAATCTAATCATGACAAACTATAAATAAATAGAAAGGTATAAGACTCGAGAGTAAGTATTTGACAAATTTTCATAAAAAAAAAAAAGTTTTTGTTTATTGTTAAGTGTTACTGTTACTGTAATTTATAAAAATACCTAAAAATGATTTTTGAAAATGTTAAAAAATATCTAAAAATGCAAATTCAGATGCATTTTCATGCATGTACTCCGTTTCTGCGGTGACAGTTATCAGGTTATTTTTTTGATATCTATGAAAATGTATTATGCCACGTTTAAACATTTTCACTAAAAATATCCATTACAAAAGTTACTTTTTATGGTCAGTGAATACTTATCTCTAAGGTGTCAGTGCTGTATGTCATAAGTGGTATGCAGCTGGACATCCTCATAATCTACCCTAAAGACCTGCTGTGTTTGGACTCCAGCGGGTGCTTATTAATATGCATCACAAGCAAATGCAAAAACGCTAAACCTGCTGGGCTGAGCTGTCACTCAAACCCTTAAAACCTGACAAAGCACATTCTTATAAATATTCATCAGGACATCGTTGTAAAACTCCTTGAGAGCTCAGCAAATGTGTCTGGCATGTATTTTCCTTACTCTGATCTCCTAAAAATGCCTTATGTGCATTTACAATAGCCGATAACCCACTTAGCCACACTGAATGTATTAAGGATTCAATGTGAACCTCTAGATGCACTTGTTGCTGTGCCATTTGCTTAACTGTGTGCGAAATAGTGTAATTGACCTTTCCAGCAGACCTTAAATGATTGATGAAATGACATGCCTTCGACAGTAAGCCTTTAAACATGCAAGCAGCAAGTTACAGTAGCATAATGACAATGAGTGTGCCATCTGTGGACACGCATTTGAGTTAAAAATTGCAGTTTTTAAATAGTATCTCATACAAGAGTATCTCACTTAAAACTGTGTCATAATTATAAAGATGGCCTGGTGAGATTTATCTCTTCCTATACCCCTGGATAAGACACTAATATGATATGCTACACTGCAAGACATTATTTCTTAATTTAAATCAAATAAACTACATCTTTAATCCTGTTTTTACTATTATTATTATCTCAGGCTAGTGTGGGCACTTCCCATGAAAAATTCAAAGCACCCCTGTGTGCCCCGGTTTGAGCTCCAAAGTCTACTCATATCCTGCTGAGCAATATTGCATGTAATTTAGAGCTAGTTACCATCATAGGCTGAAACAGGATATCATCCTTCTTATTATGAACAAAATCTTTTCAGCCCAATCTATAATGTTGGATTTTATCGAGCAAGACACTATACCGGACCATCCAGCAATTGCGCTTTCTCATTACCCTCAATGACATTTGGAAGCATTCCTTGTTAAAGGGTCCGAAAACTACCTGTGCACATCACAGGGTCATAACATTTGGTCATTCATTTGGTCACACCTTAATCAGCCATATACCTTAGAGGGGTAATTACGTGTGTTGAGGTAAAAATTGACTGTATTTATTCTAGGCTATGAAACCAAGCACAGGGGTTGTGAGTTACTAATACTTCCTGTTAATTAACTCTTATTGCATTTTCAGGGTAATGGATTTACACACATTAAAGCTGGGAATCAGTTCATTCTGCTAAGCTGACTGTGAAATGTACTCTATTCGGGAATAAGAACTGATAGTTGGGTATTATCCAACTGAAAGGGCAGTCATTGTGTTAAGGAGGCTTCATTTCTTCTGCATTCTTTTACACAACTTTTCACTTGCATTTCACAGTTACTTATTGGCATCTTCGAGGCTGTACACGTTGCATGCGTCATGAGCCTTCAGAGTTACTAGCTTTTTCCTCGGCAATACTTCAGCTGTCCTATCATATGGTCCTATTCTCTTAACTAGTGATGCCTGATTTGTAAATAAATCACTTTTTTAAGTCAAGTCTTATACATTGTACAAAACCAGCAGCATTAATCAGTTTGGTTTCAATCCAAATCAGGTAGCAATCCAAATGAGTTTGGACTTAGTTGGAATAATCTGAGCAGCTCATTTGCAGTGGACCATTTCAAGCATTTTCTCAACCAGTAAAACAGTAACAGCATACTTTAGAACACAGAGAGCAAAAAGATGATGGATGGAGTGAATACATTTACCATCTGCAATCAAATGAAACGACTGCACTACAGGTAAACACATCTTCACTTTTGTAAACAGCCTGTGAAAATGCATTGTAGCCCATACAAACATTACATCTGCATGACTATTCAAGAAAGTGTAAATAACCGTTCTCTCAGTTACAAAAAATCAACACTGATAAGAGTTGCTGGATAAACAGTTTATATGTATTTTTGATACGAATTTAAAATTAGTTTACATTTGACTTTTTTACTGTAATTTTTTTGTTTAATTTTAGACATTAAAGGGATAGATCACCGCAGGTGCCGGTAAACAACATTTTGTAAAATATCTTCTTTTATGTCCCACAAAAGAAAGAATCATATACAGGGTTTGAATGACAAAAGGGTTTAAAAATGATGACATAATTTTTGTTTTTGGGTGAACTATCCCTTTAAGACACTTAATGCATACAGCAAGTTTTATAAGGTCACAAAGTCAAAGATTTTGTCTTACACTTGACTACACAGAACTGGGGATCTAACATATATTAACACAGAAACAAGGACACCAAAACTAAATCAGCTAAACTTTTGCTATCAAAAAACAAAGCAGGAACTTTTCCCCATTATTTCCAGAACTGTTATTCTGTAATCTAATTTATAATTTATATAAAAAAATATGCAGTGTATGTTTTTGCTAACTTTCTCCCAATCATAAGACTATTACCACGTAATACTGAAATAGGTATCCCCTACTTTTTCTATATACTTACAAGTACATACGTATGCTGAGGTACATTATTCTTCTTAAATTATATTTAAAATTGTATTTAATTACAATTCTGTTTAATCACGCAGTACACTACAGTCAGTCCCCAAACGCTTCAGAGATTTTATGTTTGGAGAATTTCACAGTAGATTGTTTAGCAAAATAGACAGAATTTGGCTCCAGGTTTACAAAGAAACATTGGTTGAAAGATTTGCATTGGATCAGATGACAGCCAGACATTTCTGAGAGTACTATGGCAAACACAATGAGCTCAAGGTTTCCTCTGAAACCATCTTTTGGAGTCACTGTTGGACAGTGTGTCCTCAGGAAGATGCATTATGTTTACCTTATATTTTGTGTTTGTATTGTTTCATCTTTGCATCGTCTAGCATTTTTCATGACTTTTCTTAACTCGGAACCCATTTGAGTGATGAAGTGTGTGCCTGTTACGGTGCTGGGTGGAAGATAACAGGACAACCAGGAGTAACGGTATCAAATGTCTTTACTGATTCTTCAACTCAGAGAAATTCCAGATATATCAAACATACAAGGTTTTCAGATGACAGAATATATTAACCCACGCACCCACAAAGACTGACGGAAAACAACAATACCTGACAAAGATGAACTCAAAAGACAGACCTTAAATAATACAACCAATGACCAATAGTGATATAAAACAGGTGCGGGTGATAGTAACTAAACAGGATTACTAACGGTGACCAGGTGTGCGAGTGCAGTGCATGATGGGTGTTGAAGTCCATTTTAAAACTCAGGAGATCGGGAACGAATGACGTGATGGGGGGAATCCGATGCTGAAGGCATCGGCTCCGTGACAGTACCCCCCCCCCCACGGACCGCTCCTGCGGGCCGCAGAGCACGTCGACGGGGCCGTCCTCGTGGCCTGGGACCGGGCTCCAGGGGATGCGAGACGTGGAACTCAGTGAGTAGAGACGGGTCTAGAATGTCTGATCGGGGAACCCAGCACTGTTCCTCCGGGCCGTAACCCTCCCAGGACACGAGGTATTCGAGCCGTCCAGCCCGTCGACGAGCCCTCAGGATGGCATCGACCTTGTAGATGCGGTCCTGATGGTCCAGGGGTGGAGGAGGAGGAGGCTCCGGAGCCGCTGGTGGGGGTCCCTCAGCATCAGATTCTGGGGGAAGAACAGAGACAGGGTTAACAAATGGTTTCAAAAGTGATACATGGAAGGAAGGAGCCAGACGATAGGACCGGGGAAGTTGCAGCCGGTAAGTCACTGCGTTGATCTTTTTACTGATGGGGAATGGACCGATGAACCGGGGAGTGAGTTTTTTGCAGGGCAGCCGCAGGCGAATGTCCTTTGTGGAGAGCCAGACCAGCTGCCCGGGATGGAAGTCTGGGGCGTCAGAGCGCAGCTGGTCGGCTTGCTGCTTCCGCCTACGGACTGCCGCTTGCAGGTGGATGTGTGCAGAATTCCATACCCTTTCACTGGCCCGGAACCAGTGGTCCACAGCTGGCACCGTGGAGGGTTCAGGGGTCCAGGGAAAGAGAGGTGGTTGATAGCCGAGCACGCACTGGAACGGGGTGAGTCCGGTGGAATCTTGGCGCAGGGAGTTTTGTGCGTACTCGGCCCAGGTAAGGAAGCGATGCCAGCTGTGTTGGTTATGATGGCAGTAGGTCCGGAGATATCTTCCGATCTCCTGGATCTTCCGCTCAGTCTGGCCGTTCGCCTGGGGGTGATAACCAGAGGTAAGACTAACTGATATTTTTAACAGAGAAAAGAATGCCTTCCAGACGTGAGAAATAAACTGAGGTCCTCGATCTGACACGATATCCTCGGGCAGGCCAAAATGCCGGAACACATTATTAAACAGCGCCTCGGCTGCTTGCATAGCTGTGGGCAGACTAGACATAGGAATTAATTTACAGCTTTTGCTGAAACGATCAACGATAACAAAAATACAGGTATAACCTTCAGAACAGGGCAGATCAGAGACAAAATCTACGGCAATATGAGTCCATGGCCGTTGAGGAACCGGTAACGGGAGGAGCTTACCCTGGGGCCGGCGACGCGGTACCTGAGCGATGGCACAGACTGAGCATCCCTTCACGGGCCGCATTGATATCTCGGACATCCCGGCCACCAGTACCGGGGGGAGATCAGTGAAAGGGTGCGCTGCCGACCTGGGTGTCCCGATCCCGGAACGCAGTGGACGGAGTCCATGAGGGGAATACGCAGATCTTCGGGCACGAACAATCTCCCCTCAGGACCTCCCGGCGGAGCAGACTGATCGCGAAGACTAGCTTCAATTTGCTTGTCCAGGTCCCACTCGATGGGAGAAATTACTATTGCCGGAGGGAGAACAGGCTCTGGAGGCTCGGTGCTGCAGTCGGGCGTGAACCGTGAGAGAGCATCGGCTTTTCCGCTCTTGCTTCCGGACGATAAGTCACTGAAAAAAGTGAAACGAGAAAGAAAAAGCCCAGCGGGCTTGACGAGAATTAAGTCTTTTAGCTTCACGAAATACAACAGGTTCTTATGATCAGTATATACCACAAACGGAAACTTAGCTCCTCCAGCCAATGTCTCCACTCCTCCAGAGCCAGCTTGATAGCGAGTAATTCCTGGTTGCCGATATCATAATTCTGCTCACTGGGGACATCTTTTGGAGAAGAAAGCGCATGGGTGAAGACGAGCCGGATTCCCCTGCAGCTGCGAGAGCACCGCCCTACGCCCGGTGGTGGAGGCCAACTTCAACCACGAACGGAGCTCAGGCGAAGGGTGACGGAGAATTGGTGCTTTACAGAAGGCTTCTTTTAGCTGTTGGAAAGCTAGCGCCCTCCTGCGACCAAACTAGCTTTACTAGGTTTCCCTTTGAGCATTGGCGTGAGCGCGGGAGCAGATTCCACTGAAGCCTTGAATGAATCGACGATAAAAGTTCGCGAACCCCAGAAAGCGTTGCAAACTGCGAACTGAGGAGGGGCTGGGGCCAGGACAGAACTGCTTCCACTTTATCCTTCTCCATGAGCACCCCGTGGCACTAATCACATATCCCAGAAACTGAACCTCAGAGAGATGAAACGCATTTCTCCAGCTTGAGATAGAGGTTGTGCTTTGCAGCCGCTGGAGAACAAGCCAACATGCCCCCGATGCTCTGCGAGACTTCGAGTATACCAGGATATCATCTATGTAGACAATCACAAACAGATCCAACATATCTCGAAATATTTCGTTCATAAAACTTTGAAACACCGCCGAGCGCTTACCAACCCGGAAGGGCATAACCTGGTACTCGAAGTGCCCGCTGGCTTCTGAAGGCCGTCTTCCACTCATCCCCTTCCGGATCCGAATTAAGTTGTAAGCTTCTGAGGTCCAGTTTCGTGAACACCGAGCTCCACGAAGATGCTCTATGGAGGGAGAAATAAGAGGCAGAGGGTAAGTAAACTTAACAGTGGCTTGATTCAGAACACGGTAGTCTATACAGGGCCGAAGACCTCCGTCTTTTTCCCCCACAAAGAAGAAACTGATGCTGCTGGGGAAGTAGAGGGCTTAATAAATCCTTGTTGCAATGCCTCCTGAATGTAGTCACCCATGGCTTTCTGTTCCGGGAGGGACAGCGAGTAGAGATACGCCTTAGGGAGAGGGCCCCAGGCAGCAGCTTCGATGGCGCAGTCCCATGGCCTATGCGGGGGAAGTTGTGAGGCTCTCTCCTTACTGAACACATTTACAAACGCTTCATACTCCGGCGGAATCACACCAATCCAGGGTTGAACACTATTAACTGCTCTGGACACTTCCGGGAGGTCTGTAGAGAGAGGAACAGCAATAGGAGACATAACAAGTGAGGCAGAATTGTCAGGCTGAATGGGCCTTTCTAAAGGCCAACCGAGAATTTCCCCTGTGGTCCAGTCCAATTCCGGACGATGCTTTTGGAGCCAGGGTCGTCCCAATACGAGATCCACCGAGCTCCCCTCTAGCACCCAGAAGGACAACATTTCTGTCCGAGCAGGTTTCCATTCGAGTCGGACATGTGGGGAAAAAAACCTGATTAGTCCATGCCCTAAGGGCTTCCCTAGAATATCTTGCACCGGGACGGGTTGTGCCGCTCGGTGCCTAGGTAACTGGAGCCGTCGTAGAAGCTCTGAAGAGATGAAATTCCCAGCCGCACCGGAATCAATAAGTGCCTTCACTGGAATAGAGATAGTGTCAGAAACAATGGTTAGAGATGTGAGCGGTAGCATTATACCTGCTGGCGGCGGCTGAACCCGCACTCACCCGGTAGGAGAGGGGCGGGCTGGACAGGCCGTATGAAATGCCCGGACTCTCCACAATAAATGCACAGCTGATGTGAGATGCGCCGTTTTCGCTCTTCTCTGGTTAAATGAAAGCTGTCCACTTGCATGGGCTCGGGGGCTGGCGGGCTCGGTGGCGCGGCGTGCGCTCCTCGGGTATTGGAACCCCGCGGCGGCTGAGACGCCCGTGATGTAGAGAGAGAGTGCAGCGGAGGAGCGGTACTGTTCGACGAACCTCCGCGTTGACAGGCCACGAGTCTTTGGGCTATCCGAATCGACTTCTGAATAAACGTCTCCAACTCAATGGAATCATCGTAGAATTACCATGTGCATTTTACCTCTGGCGGACAAGCCTTGCCGATAAGCAGCGAGCAGAGCGGCTTGATTCCAGCCGCTAGCTGCGCGCGAGAGTACCAAACTGGAGCGCATATTCCGCCATCAAGATCGGCCTTGCCGAAGTCTACAGGAGTTGGTCTGCAACAGAGAGAAGAGGCAGAGTGATCAAAGACATTTTAACTCGCCTCCGGTGAAATCCTCCCAGGTGCGAGACTCGCTGAGTTACTGACTCCCAGTAGCCTTGAGCCCATCGCTGGCCCAGCTACCGGTCATCAGGCTAATAGCAAAGTCTACCTTGTCCGCTATGGCAGGGTGCAGATGAGGCTGCCGACTGAAGAATAAATTACATTGAAGAAGGAATCCACCGCTCCTCCGCTGCTCCCGAGAATCGATTAGGCATGGCCATGAGACTGCTGGTGACTGCAGGACTTACCGGCTGGGGAGAGTGAACAGGTAGCGCGTTTAAGTGCCGAGTGAGAGCCGGTGGGAGCATCCGTCCGCTACCTCCGTGGCGCTTAGGAGTAACGGCTTCCATTCTGGAGACCAAAGCACATAAAGTCACAGAGAGACAGGTAAGATACAATAACTTTGATTGATAATCCAACTTCTTCACTAAGAGAGTCCTGTGGGTCAGGTATACTGTTACGGTGCTGGGTGGAAGATAACAGGACAACCAGGAGTAACGGTATCAAATGTCTTTACTGATTCTTCAACTCAGAGAAATTCCAGATATATCAAACATACAAGGTTTTCAGATGACAGAATATATTAACCTACGCACCCACAAAGACTGACGGAAAACAACAATACCTGACAAAGATGAACTCAAAAGACAGACCTTAAATAATACAACCAATGACCAATAGTGATATAAAACAGGTGCGGGTGATAGTAACTAAACAGGATTACTAACGGTGACCAGGTGAAATGCGAGTGCAGTGCATGATGGGTGTTGAAGTCCATATTAAAAC